>CM075501.1:36275203-37475203 GCA_037950675.1 Hypophthalmichthys molitrix
AAAGGTTGTTAGTCAGTTATTGAAATGCCTTATTTTCAAAAATGTCACTTTAGCCAGTTCATTTGTATTAAACAATTTTGCAGTGTTTTGCTGCAAAACCAGCTAAGTCCATGTGTGTTTTTTTTCTGCAAAAACCTCCAAGGTTATGTTGACACTTGACATCTTGAAGCTGCCAGCGTCTGTTTTACATTATAATCCTATGGACTAAACTGTGTTTTCAAAAAAGTCCTGAGCACTTTTTTAAATGCCTCCATTGATGTCTTTTTCTGCAGCTCGGAGCGTCTTTTCAAGTTGAAAAAAGTTAAACTTTTCTGGGAAAAAGAAAAAAAAACACCCCACGTCAAGCACCTTTTTGACCGGCCAATAGCGAGACCTGATGTTTAGTAAATGTTGAAATTAACTTAAGATTAATAAATGCTGTAGAAGTATTGTTCATTCTTAGTTCAAAGTATTTAACTAATGTTAACCAATGAAACCTTCTTGAAACCTGAAGTGTTACCCATACCATATTAAAATTGCACTAGCAATACATTTAAATGACTATTAGAGATGAATAGAGAGTAAAATATGAACTTGATTTCCTCAATATTTTAAGAAAAAAAAAGAAGAAAAAAGCATACAACACATGTGAGGAATACACACCACAGCCTCTGCCCTGGGCTTGCACTAGAAGAAAATGAAAGCCAATTGTAGTATGAATAATGCAGAAGCATGCAGAATGCAAATGCAGGACACACAGGATTTATTTTAAAGCCTAGAGCCACAAAGGGGGATTTAAAAAAAGAAAAAAAAAAAGAAAAGCAATTGAAGGAAAAATGAGGTACAACTCTAAGGTGCATGTGAGCTTTGAAAGGTGGATGACATTTAACTTTCTTATGAGAAAAAAAAAATCTAAACAGGGATACATTGAGTTGGTGTGCATATAATAGTGTGCACAATAATAATGCTCTACTTTACAAGCTCTCATTGTGATTTAATATTGATGCCATGAACACACAGAGCATTAGAGAATCGATTCTGTTGATCCTGTCAAACGTGCCTCCATAACAGACAGCAAAAATAATCGTATGCATCTGTAGTCGGTATACTTGGACATCATGTACCTGTGAAGAGGGTGTTACCTCTCTGCTGACCTGCAGGTGGTGCTACATGATCACTGATCAGACCAGGGTGAGGCAGAGGAGGATGAGGCAGGGTGGGATAGAACACAGAAACAGAAACACGCACAGGGAGGACTATAAAATATATCCAGAAAGAAAGAAAGAAAGAAAAAAACACCCATGACGGTCTCATGAGTTATTTCTTTTCTCTTAGAGCATGCATAGATATAAATGTGTCTGTGAGGCAGACAGAGAGACAGAGAGACAGAGAGGAAAGACGAGAGGTGTGGAGAGTACACACAAGGTGTGACACTGCATACAAAGTGTTGTCATACAAGATAGCATTCAAACTAGGGTCAAAATGTAAGGTTAAGACTCATCTATAAGGATTTTATTCTGCTGCTGAGGTAGTTCTTTTACTTGCCCTGTGTCCATTTTTATTTGCAATGAACAATAAATTAATAAAAATTACATATTATATAATATTTAAGTTATAATTACATTAATTATTTGGAAAATATACATTTAAAATTTGATATTAAAATATATATTTTATTATATATTTACTACAAATAATTAATTTGATTTTTAATTTCTTTTTTAGCCGGAAATTATTAGTTTATTTCCAAAACAATCAGGTTACTTTGCAATTTAGACAAATCCTTATCAAATATATTTGTCAAATGTCAAATCAAATTTATTTATATAGCACTATTAAAAACAACCGATTTACAACAATAAATACAACACCTAACATGATAGATAGATAGATAGATAGATAGATAGATAGATGTTCAATACTTAGAGTTAGTTCACCTAAAAAATGAAAATTCTGTCATTAATTACTCTTTCATTAACCCTCATGTTGTTCCACACCCATAAGACCTTTGTTCATCTTCGGAACACAAATTAAGATATTTTTGATAAAATTCGATGGCTCAGTGAGGCCTCCATTGACAGCAAGATAATTAACACTTGCAAATGCCCAGAAAGGTACTAAAGATATAATTAAAACAGTTCATGTGGCTACAGTGGTTCAACCTTAATGTTATGAAGCGACGAGAATACTCTTTGTGCGCCAAAAAAACAAAATAACGACTTTATTCACCAATATCTAGAGATGGGCAATTTCAAAACACTGCTTCATGAAGCTTTGAAGCTTTATAAATCTTTTGTTTCGAATCAGTGGTTCGGAGCGTGTATCAAACTGCCAAAATCACATGATTTAAGTGTTAAGTGTTTTGAAATTTCAATGGTTCACGTAACTTTGGCAGTTTGATACACGCTCCGAACCATTGATTCAAAACAAAAGATTCGTAAAGCTTCGAAGCTTCATGAAGAAGTGTTTTGAAATCGCCCATCACTAGATATTGGTGAATTAATTCGTTGTTTTGTTGTTGTTGTTTTTTTGGCGCACAAAAAGTATTCTTGTCGCTTCATAACATTAAGGTTGAACCACTGTAGTCAACTGTTTTAAATATGTCTTTAGTACTTTCTGGGCATTTGAAAGTGTTAAAGGTGCTGTATGCGATTTCTCAAATTCGTTGTTGAACACTGTTGATATCTGAAATCAACCCAAACAAACCCACCCCTCTCTTCATTGCTCCGCCTCCAAAACTCACACTCCAATACTAACCACCCTGCTCTGAGTCAGTCTCGAACCCCAGCACAATCGCTACTGGCATGCGAGGTGAATGCACTACCAATGACGCTAAACACCTCATTCTCTAGTGGGCGTCAGTGTGCAATAGTTTAACTGCAAAACTCTCACTATCTGGACACTGTTACACGCAATGCAAGTGGATATCACAGCTGACGCATAACAAAATGCTTCACGAAAAATAAAGCGCAGATGATGAAGGAACGACAAGGAAGCAAAAAAATGAATGTACAGTACACAAGAGTAAATACAAACAAGAGTCTGTTGTTAATCGCCAACAGAACTGCAGCTCTTGACAATCAAAACCTACTTGCATGATAAGGAATCAAAGCAGCCTCCATGTCTGTTTTCAGGCCTTCCTGCTTAGCTCTCTCCAGCACTGGAAAGCTTTTCTAATATAAACTTTTGAGCTCTTTTGTATTGTGTCCCATTTCTCGTTCTGCAGTTTTTTTTCTTTTCTTATTTTCAAATCTCCCTCTTGCTCATTCTCTCTCCTCGACCGTCATACGCCCCCTAATGCCGATTGGTTACACGTTTGTTGTTGGTATCGGCCCGACTAATATCCAATTGGATTTCATCAAAAATATCTTAATTTGTCTTTCGAAGATGAACAAAGGTCTTACGGGTGTGGAAAGACATGAGGGTGAGTAATTAATGACGGAATTTTTCATTTTTGGGTGAACTAACCCTTTAAAACTACATGACCGACACACATAAGATGGAATAACAACTCTAGCCTGATAAGGCAAGACTCAGTCCTGTAAGCTGACCCAAAGTCTCACAGTGGCCTCAAGCAATCCTTATTGTTGAGCCCTAAAGGTATTAATGATAAGGTGACAATAGGCTGGGAAAACAGGAAAAAAAACAAGAATAAGAGACAGAGAATGCAATACAACTGAGGATAATATAGACATGCCTTAAAACCAACATAAACCACTAAAATCACACAAACATGTCTGATTAAAAGAATATATAACTGTAGCATGGAGGAGTAACAAAACCAGATGCTTTAGAATAAAAATGCCCCTTCTGTCAGAACAGAAACATTTGACCTTAATGCTCAGCGATTTATAAGGTGTGCAGAGATATTACAAATCAAAGACTTTTAAACCACAAAAAGATCCATTCTAGGTTCATTAGTGATATTAAATGAACATAAAGATAAGAAGAGCAACCTTGCAGTCCTTATTCTCTGCTTCCCTTTCTCCCTCTCTCCCCTTCCTCTTCCCCAGTTCCTTGTATAGCTGCAGGCTAATTGGTGCGATTTTAGATAATTATTATTAAAACCAGAGCAGCGTGGACGCTTTGGCAGATAATTCCCCAGGGGGAGGGGTCCGCTTACACTGAGAGCGCCAATCAAGGCCCGGCATCACGCAAAGCATTTCCTTTGTTTTGCCCTGTGTTGCTGGAGCGTGTTATAAGAGAGAGACAAACAGACGGGGAGCTCGCACACACCGTTACACTTCAAAACAAACACAAATGCAGAACGGATGCGATGTACACTACCAGTCAAAAGTTTGGAATCGGTAAGATTTTTAATGTTTTTAAAAGAAGTTTCGTCTGCTCACCAAGGCTGCAATTATTTAATTAAAAATACAGTAAAAACAGTAATATTGTGAAACATTATTACAATTTAAAATAACTGTTTTCTGTTTAAATATATTTTATAAAGTCATTTATTCCTGTGATCAAAGCTGAATTTTCAGCATCATTACTCCAGTCTTCAGTGTCACATGATCCTTCAGAAATCATTCTAATATGCTGATCTGCTGCTCAAGAAACATTTATGATTATTATCAATGTTGAAAACAGTTGTGTACTTTTTTTTTTTTCAGGATTCCTTGATGAATAGAAAGTTCAAAAGAACAGCATTTATCTGAAATACAAAGATTTTGTAACATTATACACTACCGTTCAAAAGTTTGGGGTCAGTAAGAATTTTTTTTCTTTTTTTTTAAAAGAAATTAAAGAAATTAATACTTTTATTCAGCAAGGATGCATTAAATCGATCAAAAGTGACAGTAAAGACATTTATAATGTTACAAAAGATTATATTTCAAATAAATGCTGTTCTTTTGAACATTCTATTCATCAAAGAATCCTGAAAAAAAAAAATATTGTACACAAATATTTTGTACTATTGTACACAATAAATGTTTCTTGAGCAGCAGATCCTCATATTAGAATGATTTCTGAAGGATCATGTGACACTGAAGACTGGAATAATGATGCTGAAATTTCAGCTTTGATCACAGGAATAAATTACTTTATAAAATATATTCAAACATAAAACAGTTATTTTAAATTGTAATAATATATCATAATATTACTGTTTTTACTGTATTTTTGATTAAATAAATGCAGCCTTGGTGAGCAGACGAAACTTCTTTTAAACACATTTTAAACAAATGTTACCGATTCCAAACTTTTGACTGGTAGTGTACATACAGACAACTGTACAGCACCACACACAGCATAAGTTGGCTATATCACAGACAGACGCTTGGTCATCTGCTCTACAGAAATGCAGATCAGCTCTCCAGGTTTCTTAGTGTCCAAAACTTCAAAGCTTTATTTCAATGACCACACAGACAGCTACTCACACGCCAACATATTCTTTTCTCACATACTAATGTGAAGGCTGCATCCAGGTTTATATACACTACCAATAAAATGTTTTGATTAATTAAGTTTATTATTTATTTATTTTTATTTTTTCTATTATTATTATGTTTTTTTTTGTTTGTTTGTTTGTTTGTTTTTTTCAATTTAAGAAGGATCATGTGAAAATTCATCTTTGCCATCACAGGAATAAATAACATTTTAAAATATATTCAAATAGAAAAACAATTTCACAGTATTACTATGTTACTGTATTTCTGACCAAATAAATGCAGCTCTGGTGAGCATAAGAGATGTCTTTTAAGCACATAAAAAAATTACTAACTCCAAACTTTTGAACGGTAGTGTATGCTATATGCACTAAAAGCATGTAATTCATAAAATCATACTACATAGGAGTGTGTAGTAAGATAATATACACGCATGGAACATACTATGCTATACTATAGACCAGGGGTACTCAATAGGCGGACTCCGGTCCGTTTCCGGACCCAGACACGGTTAAATCTGGGCCGACGCCAAAACCAACACGCTATTTTAATCATAATCCAAATGAGTTTTCAGTGCAGTGCGCAATTGTGATTCCGCGCTATATATCTTTGAGGCTTCTACTCGGGTTGGCTGCTTCATCTACGTCCGATCACATCAGCTGTAACAGCATTGCTATAGCAACGTCACTCACTCAAGGCAGCCAGATTTATCCACCGGTCACGTGCTCTGGGCCAGGCAGGTAAACTGGCAGCCTCGTCGTTTGCAAGCAGTGTGGAGCAGTGCAAATATCGGTAACTGACTCTTTTTTTTGCTGACTAAAAGTGAAAATGGCGTGCTCAAAGCTGCCTGTTGATAAGAAAAGAGGAGTTGATTTTGAAAACCGCGAGTTTAAAAGAAGAGTTTAAAAAAGAAAAATATGCATTCGTGCTCCCTGTGGGAAGCACAAAACCACTGTGTTTAATCTGCAACGACACGGTAGCAATCATCAAAAGTGGTAATGTGAAATGCCATTGTGAAACCAAGCATGCATATTTTGAACAAAATTACCTTCAGAACACAGAGTTGAGGACTACAAAAATAAACCAGCTGAAATCATCCTATGAAGCTACAAGCAGTGTAATAGTTAGATCAGCCACACAACAGGAGCTGGCAACGGAAGCCTCACTAAGAGTAGCATGGGTCCTGGGAAAACACAAAAAAAACCCTTCTCTGATGCTGAAATAGTCAAGGAGTGTATGAGTGAAGTGGTGACTGCTCTGTTTGAAGGGACTCAAAAGGATGAAATAATCAAGAAAATAAGCCAAATACCCTGTTCTGATTCCACTGCTGCAAGACGAACTGAAATACTTGCTGATGATTTGTTTAAACCACTTAGCTCTGCTATAAAAAAAGCCAAATTCATTTCATTTGCTGTGGATCAATCCACAGACAACACAGACGATGCACAACTCATGGTCTTTGTCAGATTTTTTTGATGAAGAAAAGGGAGAATTTCATGAAGATGTTTTGGGTGTCACAAACCTCCATGGACACACAAGGGTGGATAATATTTATGAAGCAGTGACACAGATGCTTAGAGACAGAGAGATAGACCTGAAGCATGTTGTTTCCATTGCTACTGATGGAGCGCCATGTATGATTGGGAGAGAGAGAGGATTAGTGTCACGCTTGAGAGTTCACCACCCTGACCTCATGGCATACCACTGCATAATTCACCAGAAGGTTTTGTGAGCCAGCCTTGGAGAAAGGTACTCGGAAGTCATGACAACAGTCATGAAACTTGTCATCTATCTGAGAGCATCCTCTGCTCTGCAACATCGTTTGTTGCGCTGATTTCTAATAGAGGTGAAAGCAACATTTGATGATTTGCTCCTTCACAATCATGTCTGGTGGCTTAGTAAAGGCAAGGTACTGGAGCGGTTTTGGGCAATGCGGAAAGAGCTGGAGACATTTCTGTTGGATCAGAAGAGCGCAAAAGTCAAACCGTTTGTGGATTTCATGAAGAATGAAGAGGAAATGGAAACTGTTGCTTTTCTAACTGACATTACTTCCCATCTCAATGACCTTAATATGAAGCTCCAGGGCAAAAACAGCAAAGTCTGTGGCCTCATGTCAGCTGTCCATGCTTTCCAGAGGAAGCTGGAGGTGTTCAAATGTGACTTACAGCAGGACCTGCTTCACTTCCCAAGACTTTTGGATCAGACTGCAGGAAAACATCACCATCACAATTATGCTGAATTCCTGGACAAGCTGATTAAAACTTTCCAAACTCGCTTTGAAGATTTCCCTCTGGGAAAACAAGTCTTGCTGTGCATCAAAAGTCCATTTCTTGTCAAAAATATTGCAGAATTCTCAACTGAAACCACAAAAGTCTTCCAATGGGCCAGTGCTGCTTCTCTGCAAACAGAGCTAATTGAGCTTCAAGAAAACCTAGCAGGAATTTCACTGTGACCCTGTCACCTTCTGGACAAAGATGGTCACTGCAGCAGGTGTTCCTCTCCTGCAGAAGATGGCCCTTTAAATTCTCACAATGTTTCCCTCAACATACTGCTGTGAATCTGCCTTTTCAACCATGAACATGGTGAAAAACGCATACCGCAGCACACTCACCAATGAACACTTATATCAGTGCCTCCGCCTGGCCCTCACACCTTTTATGCCCAAGTTTAAACAACTGGTGGCACAAAGAAGGTGTCACCTTTCACACTAAACCTACCATGTCGTTTTTTGTGTATAGTTCGAAAGTTCTGGGGATTGCCTCTTTTTTTTGTTGGAGTTTTCTATTTGGAATTTGACCATCACTTTTCCGGACCTCGGACTGAATGGAAATTTGGTAAGTGGACCTTTCAAGTTTATATTTGAGTACCCCTGCTATAGACCATTTGGGTGTCTACAAAGCCTTTCTGGTGGCAGAAATGACAGTTCTGCAGTAGCAGTCTATGGAAGCCACAGAATAAAAGAATAAAAAAGCTAATTGAAAAAAAAAAAAAAGTCAGAATTGTGAGATATAAACTCGAAATAGTGAGAAAAAAGACAGAATAACAAGTTTTTTCTCCAAATTCAGACTTTAAAGAGATATAAACACTGTTTTTTGTTTTCCCCTCAGAACTGCGAATTTATATCCCACTATTATGATTTTTTTCTTAAGAATTGTGATATATAAACTTGGAATTACATCATATTCATGCTTTAATAGTAGACTAAGCATCACAGGTTTCATCACTCCAGTCTGTCTGTTTAATGGCTTGCAACCAAATGTCTGCGTTTAGATTCAAAATGGTTTCAAATCAACACATCGCTAGTGTCGCCAAATGGAATGAATTTTTTTTTTTTTTTTTTTTTTTTTTTTTTTTCTTACCAGTATTCTATGACTAGAAATTCTCTTCTGGAGTGTGGTTGTGGCTGTGTACAAAAATCATCCACGGATGCACATTTCATCAACTCACCAAAATGAGTATACCATGTGGTCATAGCATCCTACTTTCCATTTACTATGGCTTGGGATGCATTAATCAAATATTATATTGCATGACAGTATGCGAACTGGGATACACCCACTTACACAAACTAAAAGATAGAAGCATGAGTTTCCATAGGTTGAACAGCACTTGTGCTTAAATAATAGTGATTAATTTAAATTGTAACCGAAGCAATCCTAATTACTCATTTTGGGAGTGGGGGTCTGTGCCAGTATTCAGGGGATCTGTGTAGTTAGGACCTCATTATTACAGCAAATCACACTGCACTAACACAGAATGACTGCACACTACTGGCAAACTGAAGAAAACTCTGATCCTGTAGAAAATTAAACTGATTCCAAGAATTAAACTCAAAGAGAGCAAATAAAGAGAGCACATGTATTATTTAAGCTATATCGAACTTCAGCTTTAAAGATGGGATAGAAACATTAAAAAAACACTATGATGAGGCCGATTTTCCAAAAGTCATATAAATCCCATAAGATATCATCTATCAGTGAATCAAACTTGAATTAATTCAGCTGTACTAATTCTGAAAAGTTCATCAGGGAAGGCAAATGAGATGCCTGAGCAGTCTCATTTCCAGATCTGAAAAATCAGATAAATTGCAGAGCAGACTTAATACTGAGAGATAGAGGAAAAAACAGGAAAGGGTGCAGGTATTAGTTGAAAAATAAAGCAGATCCTTTCAGGCTAACTGTGTACATTTATCCTTATTAATCAGTAAACGCTCTGCTAGGTGTGAAAATAATATGGATAATTATATTAGGGAAAAAAAGCTCCTACTAAAACATGAAATCGGCCTGCAGTATTCTTAAGACTAAGCCATGCACAACGTTACAGCAGGTACTGTATTCACACACACACACACACACACACACACACACACACACACACACACACACACACACACACACAGTACAAGAGCCTGTGGGCAGAGGGTCCTCCTCAACCAGACTCTTCTTACTCTTCCTCTCTGGACCTGAATAATTCATGAGAACATGTAAATACGTTATCTGGTGCATGCATTAATGATCACAGGGAGACTGAGGGTCTTTCAGCTCCCATGATTAATAAAACATGTACACTACGAAGACTGACACCCTTTAGTTTTTTTCCAAGTGCACACACATAAAGAGAGTTTATACTGTCTGTTAAATGGTTGCATGTATGAGCGGATCAATAGAGACGTCAGTGTGGTCTAGTGCTGCTCAAACTGTTGATTCACAAGTTGATTTGATAATTTCTAAACAAGTTAAAGGGGTTCTTCGCTGGCAAAATAAGCTTTCAAAAAATTGTCTGTCTACATATTAGAAAGGAGAAAATTTTTTTGAAATTGGTGCTACCTGACAAGAGAAAACAGAGAAAAGGGTTGTTATCTTCCCCCTCTGCCAAATAGGTAACGCCCATAATGCACTGGGCATGTTGCCATCCAAGGCCACTCCCACCAATCTGCTATGGATATGCTTACCAGAGTCAAATACCACTTTGCTTTAGTAGGAAATACTTCTTATCAAACTTTTAGTCACAATGATGTCAACTTGTATTGTTCCCTGGGTGCAAGAATTCAAAGAATAAATGTTTAGTGTTTCCAGTGAAGGATCCAGCGTGTTGTAAGCAGTGACTAAAGGCTGCAAAGAATCGAAAATACGGAGAGAACACCACAACAGAAAAAACACTGTTTTTGTAGTCAACATTTCAAACTGGATGACAATGAACACAGTGTTTTAGGCCAAATGGAGGGGAAAAACTGAAAGAAACTGCTGTTCTGTCAGTTCCGCCCAACCCCCCGAAGTTTACAGGTAAGAAAGCCGTTGCCACAGTGTTCCATTTTTATCATAATGCTGTTTGAAGAGTAGAGATAGTATGATACAATTTTCAGTGATTCCAGTGATAAACAGTGATAAAGAATTTTGCGTTATTCGGTGGAATTTTGCTGACAAATAAACATGAATATCTCAGTTCAGGTAACAGGGAGAACGAGTAAACGTTCATTTAAATATACCACTGACATTGTAACAATACAAAGCGGGTTGAAAATTGGTGGTTACGCATTAATTACTATTGAAAAAAGCACATTGAATAATCAACCAATTAATTTGGCTGATTAACTAATTTAAGAAAGGAAACAGCAGTCTGGCAAAGTATAGAATGGTAAAAGTGAGGCTATTTCAAGATATCATGTCTAATACAAGGGTAATTTTACACTACGTAAAATGCAAGAAATTGTGTGCCAATAGACGATGATATCATGTATCAACGATAGCCAGAGATATTGTCAAAACCATGAACTATCAGCGATATCAAGATGATTTGGCGTTTCCAATTAATGTATTAAATTATTATTATTATTATTATTAGGTTACACTCTAAAAATGCTGGGTTAAAGACAACCCAAGTTGAGTTGAAAATGAACAAACCCAGCAACTGGGTTGTTTTAAATTAAGTTCCAAACGTAGGTTCGGGAGGAGCCTAAACATTCAGTCCTGTCAATCATCATTACACGCGTACTATGAAAGCCGCAAACACCGCGTCATTCCATTGACAAATTTTCCTCCTCCCCGTCTCCTCCTCTAATTCTCTCTTTTCTCCTACACGCAGCTCCGTAGGGAGGTTTTAACTTGGAGCTCGAGCCGAATGGCAACTGAAAAGTTTAGGTTAACACAACATTGGAGTACATTTTCCGAGAAAATACTATTTCAGTGTTTCTACTTCAAAATTTCACATTTCATTCAATGTGTTACTTGCCATTTCTTTGTAACTGTTTGTGAAATGTACTAGCAATTTCTGATTGAAAATTGTTTCAACACCAATTTTTGTCAGTGCACATACATAATATATATTCTGTTCCGTCCATCTAATTTAATTTCCCTCTTACACGGTTTCCTCTATTTTCATTTATCCACACACATAGCACAGGCTCTGTGCGCCCAATAAAGTGACAGCTCTGCCTTGTCAGGCCTTTTCTCCACAGAGTTTAAGTCACCCAGGCAGCCTGTCAATCAAAATGCCAGAGAGATGACAGCTTCTCCCATTCGCTATCGTGTTGCCGCGACGACAGGGTGACCTTTCATTGCCTCAGCAGCTGCCAGGCATCTTCCTCTCATCACGTCGAGAGCAAGAGAAGAGGGGAAAAAAAGAAATGAAGGGGAAAAAGGAAGTAGTGCTCCCTGAGGGGTAAGATTCTGTGCTGGTCTCAGGCTGTTTCAAAAGCCAAGCAAAATTTTTGGGCCTATGATGTCCAAAAATGCTTTCTAGGAAGGCAGCCTACTAGGTTCTGAAACACAGCCAAAAAGACATGTTAACATGGCTAAGATAAAGAGTGCACTCTTTATAATACTACTAACCAAGATTTTACACCAGTTAGTGATGTCTGTTTGATAAATAATTTTTTGAACAAGTTCTTTTGAATGATTTGGTCGAAACTGAACTCCATAAAAAAATTACATACGCTACAATTTCTCACTATTCCAAAACTATTTTTTAGACTCTATTAGGTATAATTGGGTGAAAAGTGTTAATACTAAGTATTTAAGTGAGGTGAGTAAAATGTTGGACTAACCAAAGAAAATCTAACTAAAACAATTAAATTTACACTAAAAAAAACAAAAAAACAACAACTGTATAAACAACAAAATTAAGCAAAATATTTCATTAAAAATATGAATTTGGCTGAAGAAAATCACAAAGAACTCAAATGAACTATCCAAATGAACTGATTCTCTCAAATGAATCTGATTTGTAGCAGGCTAGTTCATGGCTTCTAGGTCAGTGTGACCCTTTTCAGACATGAAATCTGAAACAAATAATCTGAAATCTAAAACTAATGTCTATTATTTCTGAAACCAGGCAAACTTGTAGAAAGTGGAAAATGAAAAGCACTGAAAACAAAATGAAAAGAACAACTGCACAATTATAAAACAAAAATTCTGAAGACATAAATATGAAGTGATGATAATGTAAGTTTCTGTGGATGTGCGGGTGAAAGTGTGTCATATTTTTGAGATACACACACGCAGGAGGACAGCAGCATCTGGAGGCTGGGGAGGCATCACAGCACACGGGCGGCCCACTTGCCTTGCTCAGAGAGCGGGAAAAAGCGGGAGAAAATCTGTTTCCTGTCATCCCCAATCTTGTCAGTCTTGGTACAGACATCTTGCATCCTCTCAACCAGCTGTTTGCTGCTCACTAACACAGATGGCTGCTTCTCTTTGATACAAACTCTCTCTCACTCTCTCTCTCGCAGTTCAACTTTCTCTTCATCTCTTCATCTTACACTAACTTTCCTAAAGAGTTACAGAATGTTATCTTCAACCAAAAGAACATCACTGTTAGAACAAAGAGCTCAACAATAAAGATGGCCTGGGACCAGCATGAGAAAGAGCTAAAGATTAAGTTTTGTCAATTGTGAGAATGATTTTGATAAGCTTCAGGATCAAGAAGCACCAAACAAATCAGTAATGTTTTGCACTGTATGCCACAAAAGTATGTATTAATCCAAAGCTTCAATTATAATCAATTATTTTTAGTAATTTGTTTTTCATTTGTTATTCACTACACATCTGAATCAAGACGTTTTGTTTCATTATGAAAGGAGCAAGATACCTGTTTAACAGTGGCAACTAAAGGTACTGTAAACAATTGCTTACTGTATGTGACATAACAGCATTTCTTTTTGTGGATGGATGGATAGATAAAAAGTGCATTTAGAATATATTAGGGTGAATTGTAATTTCATACTCCTTAGTAGTCTCGTGTAGTCAGACCTTCAGACTGATGGCAGAAGGTCTGGACTTCATCACAGCTTTCATTGGCCAAGGACTGCCCAAGTGGACGTTTCACTGACATGTAATGCAACCAATCAGAGTTCATTTTGTTCCATATCATGTTCAGGGGCGTGAAAATGTAATGTCGATGTCCCTATGATAACAGACCAACATGCATCTAATAAATTATTCATTCAAGAGCGTTTACTGCAACAATGGATTTACGAACTTCACATACTGTTGAAAATCCAGCATTTAGTTAACCCTGTAAAGTGCTCGTTGTTGCAGTTGTAAAAACTTCATCCACAAGGGGGTTTGGCGTCACGGCATTTGTTTCCAGGCGGACCATTAAAGAACGCGACACACAGATCTCCCAGACATTCTGTAGAATTCAACCAACCATTTGACGACTTTGAAAATCCTGAAGTGTTTCCAGTTAAGTGTGCCATATGCATCAGACGTTCAGCCAACAGCCTGAGGCTGAGACTACCTTCTTAGAAGCTTTTTGCCTCAGTCTTTTCAAACTGAAAGTTGCATTGTCATGATTAAAAGTGTTGGGGATTTGTCATCTATCCACTGCAATACCCCAAACAGAGCCGATGAACTAGTCACATTGACATTGTTTAGGCCTCAAAGCCTATGTTTAGCCTCAGTCAAAAAAGGGTAAGGAAGCCTGTAAACCACTTTGTACCCCTTCAGACTCTAAGAATAAATAATTTAATATGGACTCTACAGAAATTGATCACTTTTTGAAGAAGAAATTAATTATTTATTTGTTGGTTTTATTATTCAGATAATGTTTTTTTTTTTCTTTCTTTCTTTCCCTTTTGGTGCTATAAGAAATATGTATTCACAGGGTGTGGCCTACA
This sequence comes from Hypophthalmichthys molitrix, assembly GCA_037950675.1. Classification (NCBI taxonomy): domain Eukaryota; kingdom Metazoa; phylum Chordata; class Actinopteri; order Cypriniformes; family Xenocyprididae; genus Hypophthalmichthys; species Hypophthalmichthys molitrix. The sequence continues at coordinate 36,289,691 of CM075501.1, forward strand.
AATCCAAGCTACCACCCGGACAGAGTCATGACCATTAGAAGCAGACCACCCATCTCGATTGAACCAGCCTAACATGGCTTCCATCAACAGCAGAGCAATGAACTGTTCATAGAGCTGGGGTAGAATAAAAGCAGCCCATAATCACTAAAATTATCTCTGCATGCTTCTCTGTGAGAGCCGTTTACAATTCACCATTTTCCAGCCCGCAACTAAAACAACAGAAGCATTCTGATGCAATTAAACCAAAACATAGTGCAGGGCACAACCCATGAGAAATTCACAATATCTTATTTTCCCTGTTTGTTTTTATACTTGTTTAAAGGAGGGTGGATTGTTCCAGTCCTTTCTTTTGCATAAGGGAGCCTGTCTTTAGCCCACACATGTCAGAAGAGGGGTAAATCAGTGGCCTTCTGGTCAACAGGGCTGAACCTGCGGCTCTAAGAAACTCTGCTTTTAGAACAACACTTGGCGCCTGCCGTCAGTCAAACCACTTTGATCTAGACAGTGGAGAAAGGGTAATGAAATGATCATCAGAAGGGCTGTTGAAAGAAACAGTACAACTTACTGAAATTTATCATGTCTCATGTAATCACTCAAGCAGTGTTTCGACCTTGGAGAGATGCCAATACAGTGATTTGTAAATGTCACCTGCATCCCTAGTAGGGCTGGGCGGCATGACGGTAAATATCGTGACCATGGTATAAAGTGTCTATCTATAGATATTTTACTTTATCGTTTATTTTGTGGTACGCAAATACATCTGTGTAGCACAGTACTACATACTAAGTTTTTTACACATAAGAGTGATAAAGAAACATGCAAAAATTAGAAAATAAAGAGTGGGACGTGCTTGAGGTTGAGCGCAATAAGCTTTCAAAAAGAACTCAATGTGATTAGTGATCGCGCTGAGTGACACACAGCTGAAGCAATTAACCAATTGCATTAGTTACTTTTTATGAAAAGTAATGCATTAATGCATCACATTACTTTTGCATTACTTTTTCTCACCTGGGCTGGGCTTGCTTGTTTTTTTTAATAACAACAAAAAAGTTCTATTTTTGGCAAATGTTAAGGACCTTTCACACCAAAAGTGAAATGAATAAGCCTCAAGCTGAAGGAAATGCATATTTACGCTCAAACAAACCTTTCGGCTGTGCTGCCATTCTGGATTAAAGAAGAATAGGATACAGGAAATGGAAGTTCAACACTATTATTTCTAAATCTAGTATAAAGTCATTTTTGCGTACTAGTATGGTAGAACTGCACCATTGAAGGTCAGCAGCAAAGACATTGAGATTAAATACATAAAGAATATTTGTGTAACTGAATATATTTAATTATTACAGGCTTGCATAAAATTCTGAGATTGCATTTCATGGTTTTTATTCATTTTGAGGAATACTGAATGTTTTTGTGCAAGTGAGATGAGTAAATGCATGTTCACATTTAGTCTAGAACTACAATAACACAGCATGTTCACAACATGTTCACACAGCGCACACAACACCGCTGCACTTACCCTATTTCTCTCAACATGGGGACAGAAGAGCTGTCGGTCAATCAAAGTGAAAAAGTAACCTTCATTACTTTACTAGTTACTTGAAAAAAGTAATCTAATTACGTAACATAAGTTACTTGTAATGCGTTACCCCCAACACTGGATTTTGGTCATATCACCCACCCCTAACCTCTAGTATAACAGACACTTTATATTTTTAGATTTCAACAGTATGTAGGCAATTTTGACAAATCCAAAAGACAAGACAAATTTCTGAGTTGTTTCAACACCTGAAAGCACAGTATCAGCCTACTTTGAGACATGGAACCCGCACATCTCTAACTTGTTCAAAGCTCAATTAGTCATTCACCGGTCTGCTACCCACATTTCTCAGTTCATCTCTCTCAGTCCTCATCAATTGCTCTGTTAATCAGCTGTGAAGTGAATATTTTTACTCTTCACCCTCTTGCGCTTGTTTCATGGCCTGAATCAAAAGTGTTCTCTCAATCTCTACTTTCACACACCAGGGAGCAGAGCAGTCAGGCGGTTGTCATGGTTCCCTTCTCTCATCCGCTCTCCTGTCCAGAGTATGAACCCCATCTCTCTTTCATTTCAAACCCTCTCTCTCCCTGTCTGTCTAGCACTCACACACACTGAGTTATGAGCACTGTTAGGTGCCGTGTTAAATTATAGCAGTTCACATGTCATATAAGCACACTTGGGCATTAGAATGAGAGTAGCACAGAAAGACAAGAGCTGGAGAAAGAGAGAGAGAAATACAGGCTTCACATAAAATGGACAGTGTCTTGAACAGAGAAATTTGTGGCTGACACTGTCAAATAAAATGGACAGCATACAGTATTTCTCACAGACATGCTCACAGGTTGCACTTTTCACAGTTTACCGTCATGTCAGACAGATACACCCACCCCTTATTATTCACACCTATTCACTTTGATTACAGCTCCCATGATTTACAAAAGGGGCTTTTGCAATGTCTAGTTATAGGAACTCCGTTATAGGAACTAGCCACCAGTGCGATCCTCTGGGAACAACATTTTCCTCAAGGGACATTTTCCTGGTTGCATTCTCACCACCAGTAGGAACTCTGAAGCGATGTAAGCCACCCGACAGCAACGTCATTGAAGTGCAGCATTCAACAACGTCAACAACTGGAGGATGGAGGACGCAGCGATCAGAGCTTTTTTTGTGTGTGTGTGTGTGTGTTGTGGGTTTTGAGATAATGGAGATGGAATGTAGACGTATAAGTTATGTGATTGAAAGAGCAAAAAGCTAAAGAGACTAAATCTATGACTTGCATCGAGGCTGAGAAAAGAACAAGAAAGTGACAGGTAAACAATAATAATAATTATAATATTAGTCCACTAAAAGTTAGTCTACGAGAAACTCGAAGTCATGCAGTCCTTGAGGGACAGGTTGTTAACAGCGGGCCCTTGTGGTAATTACTATATGTCGGGCAGTTAATCCAAACATTCACCTATCATTCACTGACCTCAAATATGGCTTATTATTTTAAACATATAAGTAACTTGGATGCTCTAACGTTAACCTACATAGATGTGTGCTATTATTAGGCACATATCGAAGTGTTTGTGCAAAGAGTGGAAGCTAAAGTATAGCGTGTTTACTGCATGACATGGTGGCGCCGGCGCGATCACAAAAATGAACTGAAACTACTTGCCTCTCAGACATGAGAAATACATCTATAGGAAACTTGAAATGTCTAGCCCTATTTATGTCGTATCCATGTTTGTGAAGCATATGTAAACTGTGTGTTTACACAGCTTTTTAAAAATGGCGGGTACACTTACGACACTGGAATGTCGTGTTGTGCTGGGTTAGACCCTATCCCATGGTTTCACAAACAAGCTTTAAGCTAGTCCTAGACTAAAATGCATATTGTAGCCATTTTAACTGAAAGCAACTTACAATGACATATCTTAAAATATGTCAGTGTCATTGTAGGAACTATAAAAATGTTCCTCCGGTGCGAAAGCCCCTAATTATTCACATTTATGTTAAAAGTTATTTTACAAGGTTCAATTATTTAATACAAATTACCACACCTCTGGACTTCAGAAACTCCATTATATTATTGTAAAGCACAACTTTGGTTGGATTAAATGTGCTCTAAATAAAGTTTGACTATTTTTTTGTTGTTGTTTGTATGCAGATATTTAGAGTGCAAGGTAGTTGATAATACAATGCTACTTTTGCAAGATCGAACTTTTACTTCTGCTTTAGCAAGATCATTTTTATCAAATTAGAGACTAACGAAAGTCAATATTCAAAATTTACATACAAATATTTGAAAACAGGAAATGTGTATTATCTAGAACTAAAAATAATTATGTTAATCGGCTAAGATCACTATCACATTTCTCACTCACTCACTCACTCAAAAAAACTGAGGTATTTAATTGAGTACATATTCTTGAAATTTTACAGAAAATAAAGTACAGAAAAATTCCCCCTAGAACAATCAGGAAGGTAAGTGATTCCTGTCCCAGTTCACCAGCTTCGAGATTGCCCCTGCAACCTTTGTGTAGACAACTGAGCTGCTTAACCATTAGGTACCATCATTCTTGTTTGACCTTCACTCCAGTGTAATGCATCAGGTCTGTGGGTAACTGGATCAAGTTCATATTTCACAGTGCTGATTATATGGACATGAGACCTTTGATAAGGTTTTGCAATCTAAGATATTTTATGAGCTACAATCCAATAACAGAATGACAGATGAACGGATGTTTTCTTTTTTCACATTGACCATTTAAGTAACTGACAAAACATGCAAACCAGGTCCACATCTTATTTTTCACAGTAACACCATCTATCACTTTCTCTCCCTCTCTGAAGAATAGAATATCAGCCTCCATTAAAGTTTAACACAGCTGACAGGACAGGACAGGACAGGACAGGGGCATGACCTCATTGAGACACACGCACACATACACATATATACACAGACAAATCACATCTGCATGAATGTTACCATCTGGCTCAGCAGATTTCTGTTAATATCACAAATAACAGCAATAGTGATGTCAAAGAAGCTCTTTCATATTAACGAGAACATGAGGTGCATAAGGGCAGCTCTTAAAAGTGGAAAACATGTGTTTAAATGAAAATTTAAACCTTGGCCCTTGGTGGCAGAGTCGAGCTCAGTTAAATATTCAATACTTCAAAACGCAGGCATGATTATTACAAAATGTATGAGAGGGATTTCAGACCATCACACACATACACACACACTCAGCTATCAATATACCACCATCACCGCTATCAACAGATCAATGACAGGCTTAGGATTACAGGACCAGCATGTCTCAGGAAGACAGAGTGCTGTGAACCCAGTTAAACACCAGACCGAAGACTGAATGAGGAAAAATAAAAAAAAAATAAAAAAAGGCAACAGACACTGTACTGACTCACCTTCTCGTTATATTTGAACTTGACATAGAACCAGCTGGACTTAATCATGGTGTCGGCTTTTGGCCGGGAGCGTGTAGTTTGCCTGAGGGCAGCGGTACAGGTCAGACGGGGCGAGAGGTCCGGTATCAGTGCAAAATGCCAGAGGATGGAGATCTGAATGCGGTCGGTCTGCTTCACCAGAGCTCAATCCCTCAGTCTGCTTCTGCTTCTTTCTGTCCCACTCTCTGCCTCGCTCTCTCTCCCTCTCTCGCTTTGTTTCTGCTTGTGCCTCTCTCTCTCATTCTCTTGGCAGGATGTCAGCCCAGCTCTTCAAATACGTTTCAGCTGTGTTCATCGGCGATGGCACATGCCAGAGAGCCAGAGGATATCCAGCCTCTCTCTCTTCAGTCTCTCATTCCCAGCTCTATGCTTCCCACAATCTGTTTTCTGTCCTTTAAGGTTTTATGACAGCTTGACAATCCTCTAAAAAAATATAAGACCAAAAGTCTCTGAATGATTCATTCGGTTACTTTACTGCCATATTCCGCTACTGTACTTTCTTTCAATCTGTGTTTGGGCTTTTTTTTTTTTCTAAGCCAGCCATATCATTCATAGCAATATCACACTCATTTACCCTTTTAACTTCTGGCATCTTCTCTGTCTTCTCTCAGTAGACCATTTCCACAGATGTATCACTATAAGCATACACTAATGATACTTGTCTACCTATAATGTTTAGTGGGCTCCAAAGGTCTTGAGATTACAATGAAAATCTGGTATTCAAAGCTCATTTAAACCTGAAAATACACAGATTAGTAAAAAATTGAAATCAAAACAACAGCAAAAAACTAAACAAGAAATATTTCAGATTCTGTACTATACATGTCATTAATCAAATAGGAAAATTTATGACACTTTAAGTGTCAGATCTCTTTTTTTCCACTGAAGCACAAGATGCTTTTTGTAGCCTTCTCAAATCAAACTGGACAAGATGATCATCAGGTTTTGCTCAAACTTGTATACATTTAAATGAAGTCATCCGCTGAATAAATGTGAATGATGTAATGTAACATTTTCCAGTAAAAGACACAGATGTTGAGTCACTGTGCTGGTGTGGACCTGCTAAGTGTTGTATCCACATTTCTGTATGTAAATGACCTCTGTTATGATTGGCTAACCTCTTTGCATGCAAAATGCCACCATCACAAAATTGCTGAATACTAAATAGTTTTGATATGTAAACGTGGATGGTCATATGTCAATATGCTCATGATTGCAACATCAATACCACTATTTCTAAATGATCTATTTTTGCAGCTTAGCTTTTATTATATGCTCTGGGTGAAAGGGAGTAGAGATGTTAGTAAATCAAACTTGTACTGCAAAAAAAGACAAAAATTGAAATATTGTATGAACTCTTTAAGCTCCAGCTTAACTAATTTGAACACATCTAGCAGATCTACTCTCCTGATATACTCCTGTATCGCAATTGTGCCATTTGTTGGAAAAATGTTACATTACATCATCCATATCTATTTAGAAAATGACTTCATTTAATTATATATACAGCATATGTCTATCCTGAAACAACTATCAAACCACAAAAAAAAAAAAAATTACATGAACTAGAAAACAAATAATCCAATCTTTTCTGTTTATGTGTTATTTTCATTACTAAAATTTGAGCAGCATTCACTGAAATATTTTATAAACACATACAGTTCACACATCATGTTTAACTGTAAAGAAACTTTTGTATATAAAACTAAGCAACACATACACACACAATTAAACACAATGTAATAATTATGTTTTCCCACAGCACATTTGAACCTAAACACATGCCAACCAGAATAAATAGAACAAACTAAATTTGGCAGATAAACATATCAATCTCACACATGCTGCCAAATCCACTACTGCTTCAAATAAAAAAGCCAATCAAACATGACTGACATTTATTTACAACTATTATAATGTTCTGAAGTGTCACAAAGGCACAGTTTTCAGTGAAATCAACTTATGAATGGATAATGAAAGAAAATACACACACAAATGCAGACAAAAACCTCAACAGTAGTGTTGTCAAAAGTACCGACTTCAGTACCAAGTTGGTACTGAAATTTTAAAAATGTGACGCTTTGAGCGCTGTTGAGCAGATTCGTAAACACCTCTGATTGGCCTCTGAGTGTTCACGTGCTAATCAAATATGTCTGTGATTGGCTACAATGATCAATGCTTCAATAACATGTTGTAAATAGACATTATTGATGTCTATTTACAACGTTATTGAAGCGTTGATCATTGTGCTCTTCACCGAGTGCTTACACAGATACACACAGGAGCGTTTGAAAGCAGGCGTCTATCAGTGGACCAGTCAGCTGATTTATGCCTGCTTTCAAATGCTCCCATTTTCAAATTCAAACACTTCTGTGTGCTTTCAAATTCTCCTGTGCATTGATCATTGAAGCCAATCACAGACATATATGTTGAGCGCGTGAACACAATGGCCAATCACAGGTCTTTACGAATCCGCTCAACAGCGCTCAAAACGTCACATTTTTAAAATTTCAGTACCGACTTGGTATCGAAGTTGGTACTTTTAACAACACTACTCAAAAACTCGCTAAATCAATTTCTAAAACCAGATTTAAATGCTAACCCTAAACTAAAATAAAATTCAATAAAATGGTTTGTCAGTGTGTACTGTTTTTTGTCCTGTCTATTTCTCCGAAAATAAGAAAGGTAGTCTAGGGTCATCATCTAAAGATGTAGCGACAAACAGGGAGAAATTAATAGCAGATTTAGGACACCCACGAGCCCCAGGGCTGTTTTAGCTGTTGATCCATCCCATGTTGTGCACTGAGACCCATCGCCATGGTAATACTTAGTGACAGGGCATCTGCATGCTCACATCAACACCCACAAACACACACACGCTCCACTTCACTGTGCACCCCATGGACAAAACACGAAAAGACAGAGAAAAACAGTAAATAAATAAGATTAGAGAGATGTTCTGGTGCCCATTAGAAAGAGACACACAGTCATCCGAGACTAAAGCAAAGAACAAGAGAGAAATAAACACAGCGAGGACAAAATAATTACACATGATGTGCCTGTTGTCTACTAAGACTCTGGAAGCACTCATCTTGTTTTTATAATATTATTTTCTTTTGTCCTGTCAACAGCTATTGTTGTCCTGTTAAAAAGCATAAAATATATAAAATGACATAATGCAAGCCTGAAATCAGTGGCTGTGAGGAACTGCAACAAGCTCATGCTTTAAAATGACAAAATTAACTTTACAAATTCATATTATGTACTATATGGCTGCAAAAGGCTAGTTAATCATTACAGAGATCATTTACATAATATTATTAAGTATTATTAGAACACTAATGTTTAGTTGTTTTGCTGGCCGATGCGGCAGTGGTTTTGGACTTTATACTGACACCTACTGGCATGGATGTTGCATCAAAAAAGCAAAGGTTCACGTTTAACAGTGTCGTTGTATGAACACACTATTCACAACTGTATATTAACTTGCAGTAGTATTTGGCTTGACAAGTGATCTCAAAATGATGGTTCTCATGCTGCTCTAAACTATACCATACCAATTAATACTTTTATTCAGCAAGGATGCATTAAATTGATCAAAAGTGACAGTAAAGACTTTTATATTGTTACAAAAATAATCTATTTAAAATAAATGCTGCTATTTTGAACTTTCTATTCATCAAAGAATCCTGAAAAAATATATATAATGGTTTCCACAAAAAATATTAAGCAACACAACCATTTTCAACATTGATGAGAAATGTTTCTTGTGCATAAAAAATGGCAGATTTCTGAAGGATCACGTGACACTGAAGACTGAATTAATGGTTGCTGAAATTTTTTTTACTGTATTTATGATCAAATAAATGCAGGCTTGGTGAGCCTAAGAGATTACATTAAAAAATGTTACCAACCCCAAACATTTGATCGATAGGGTGTGTAGAAAAAAAAAACAGCTTTATACTATTGATGTGAATGAAGTTTTAGCGAACCTAACATAGTGTTCCTAAAAGCAAAAGATATTTATGTTATTTTTAGTGGAAACTTTGACTAAGGCGGGAAAAAAAAAATGTGCACTCACTCATAAATAAGTCAGTCACTCATTTTTTTACAGCAATGGGTCATGCTAGTTCATTTGAAAATGATAATACTGTAGAATTCAAATACTCAATAGTATGATTAGGATAAACAGTCTCAAGTGTGCAAACACAAACAGTGACCCTAGTTCTCCTTTTAAGATAGAAACATGTAGAAGAAAGCAAAATGTTTACACTCTTGCAGAGACACATGGATGCATGTACATCCACACAGCAATACACACATACAGTACAAAGTATCTTTTGTGCTTGAGGGTAAGCGCCTCAGGCTTAGCGGACCAGCAAGAAGCCACATCCTCAGCTGTGAGCTCACTGCCACAGCTCCAGTAGTCAACAGCTCTGGGTGCCTGTGAGAGACAGCCTGCCTGACCCTAAGGCCCTGCCCTGGGCATGCTAACAGAATGACAGGCCATCCCACCGCAGCTCCCCTGGCACTCCTGAGCTACACCCCTACAGCCCTTCTAAATCTTGCAAATTATCCACTTAACCAGATGCCAGACGCTGAGAGAGAACCACGGACAGAGAAAGATCTCCACTTCCACAAATACTTTCAGTGCTTCATTCAATCTTTTAAGATTTTATGTTTCAAATGAAAGAAACTTACATTATCAAAAATGAAAGAGAGGAAAAGAGTGAGAGAAAAGAGAGAGAGAAGACAAAGCGAGAAGAAAGTTGCCAGTTGGTCATTAGATGTGACTCAGGCCGTTACTTTAATAAAAACCTATGACATTTTTTCTATTCATGCCCGTAGCAGAGAGATCATTTACAAGCCAAAGCTTTATACTTATAAAGCACCACTGATGTACAACTTGCATTTGAAACACTAACATCAGCATGAATTCTGATTAACGATGCACTGAAATTTCAGCAAACCAAAAATATTCTGCTGAAAATTAATTTTGGTATCAGATGAAACCTAAAAATGAATTTTTGAGGGCCAAAATCACTGACCAAAACAGTGATGTTTAATTTCAAAAATTTTAATCTATGTTCATTTTGATGAACCAATATTATTTTTTTTTTGTCTATGATGTATTAGTTGATACATGAAAAAAACTTCCAATAAGCTTTGTGCTTTGTTAATTTTGATATGAAAAAAAAGTCTCAGCTTTCAAATTATGTTAATTTTATAACAAAAATTTTAAATAAAAATGTTTTGATGCTTGTTAATGTAGCCGCCTTAAAGCAGCAGCTCTTCCTGATCATCATTCCCTCTTTACTACTAGTTATAGCATGAAATAAACATAACTGAGCATCAGAAGGTATGCTAAAAGAACAAGTACAAATTACTGCAATGTATCATGTCTTACTTAATCGCTAAATTAAATTAAAACCACGGAAAGATGGCAAAAAACAGCTTGTAAACAATGTCACGTAACACTACATTTACCTCAGGAAAACCATTCAATGTTCATAAATGCTTTAGTTAGGAGTAATTTAGTAAATGTATAAACTATATTACATATTCATTCATTATATTAACATGTTGACTTCATTATTTAAAAGTTATTACAGCCACCATTTAAATGTTTATATTTCAACAACAAATTAATATGTCATTAAAAATTGATATATAAACTTATAAACCTTTAATCTAAGGTTACCATCAGCGCGAAACTTCAACACAAAATAACCTTTCAGACGTAAAATAACCTTTTTACTTTGAGAACGACAAAATATTATGGCATGCCAACGTGAGGGAGATCTAATTCACAACAAGGCTAAGAAGGCCTTTCAAAAGACACTGAAGAACAAGATGTGCAGATTTGGGATACTCTGTCCCATCATCTGTAGGGATATGTTAAGCACAGCTCTCAGAGAGGTTAGGCAAATGTTTGACGGCTGTTACCAGTCGTTAGAGACGCACAACGGGTTTAATGTACTGTGGGCTTTATGAGCAGTGACAGGTCCGCGTGTGGAGCTCATTTTTGCTCTCCAGGCAGCGGGAGACTTGGATGGAGATAAGACCGCCCTAGAGAGACAGAGATGAGGGAACAATTCCACCATCCAATGACTTTCAGACGTAGGGGCCACTGCCAAACCCTCTCCACAGATTGCGCTCTTCATTTGTCCTAACACGAAACGGGGCTCCACGGCCCGGGCTTCGCACGCACACCTCCCGCCCTCTGCTACAGCCCAGCTGGTGAGTCTTTAGCAAGCGAGGGATCAGATGAAAGAGAGGAAAGGGAGATAAATGACTGTAATTGCTGGCAGATGACGAGAAGCACAATGGAACAGAGTGTAAAGTGGAGAGGACCTGAACCAGAAGAGGTAAGAGGGTTGCGTGTTTGCCACAGGTCTCGAAAACCTCACAAACAAACTCCAACTCAATAAAAGTTCCTATGGGACACAAACACACAAAAAACAAACATATGTGTGTTTATGTATACAAAATGAATTTCAAATGTATATAATTTAAATATATAGAATATATATAGTTGAATGGGTAAAAGCATTAAAACGGTGACTCCTCATGGCTGATCAAAAGTTTTTATGCTTTTATTTGTATGTCACTTAAGAGGATGAAACTTAGTTTTGATAAACTAACATGTAAGCAAACATTTCCCTTGGCATTTACAACAATGATGCAAATAACTGTATGATAACAGCAATCTACATCAACATATTTCACATGGAATTACCAATGCCATATTGAAATATTGTTCTGTGATATTATTAATTTATATGAAACAGTTAAACTAGAATTCATTTTGAGGAAGCTTACATATAACAAGAAATATAACAAGGCGCAGTCCCAATAACTCAACTTTAAAAAGTTCTTAAAAGTTATCACCCAAGGTATCAACTTGAAAAGATGAAAATAGTGATAAAACAAACATAAAGACCTGTTCACCACAACACAACAAGGCAGTTTGTCTGTTCAGTCTAAACAATTTTAGCTAAAAGAGCTGTCCACTTGTAAAGCCAGCTGTGCGGCTATGGCCAAATGTTCTGGATCAGATCCAGAGTCCGAGCAGCCAAGTAAATTACATATAAAGTAACCAATTCACCGAGTGAACTGTCTGTCAATAGAGCCCAAAGACCAAGAAGCACATGAGCAATAATAACAACCCCCTTAGAGAGTCAAAAGAGACAAAAGGCAAAGAAAACTTCAGTCAACCTTAGTCCAAAACCACACAGCTCTTACAGCGCATTGACCCGGGCCACAATTCTGGCCTGCCCACATATTATGGGATTTGTTTGCCAGGGCTAAGCGCAAAGTAATATGTCTGCTGTCCAAAACTAGCTGAGGGGAGAAAAAGAGCCTTACTGTGCAGAGTGGCCAAACCTAAGACAATATTTATAGATTCTACAGGAAAGCTCTGCAACAGGAAGAGGTCCATTTTAAGAACTTAATGTTGAACATACTGTATATGAACTACAATTTTAAACTGCATATTGAACTTCGTCCAGTGAAACTAATTCAGAATCATGTAATTGTAAATCTCTAAAACATTTGCAAAAACACAAAATATGTCAATATTGCACACAAATGTAAAATGTAAAGATGTAAAAGTATTATGAATAACCTTGGGAGAAACCAAGCTCAGTCACGGGGCAAGTTCTCCTCTGGGCAACGAAAGTTGTGAGTATGATTCAGGCTGCGTCACAAGTCAGAAGATTATGGATTGGCAGCATTCAAAATATTTCATCCACTTTTCTTTTGCTTGAAGATTAGATTCATCACACCAGTATGGAGACTAAGCTGATCATAGGGGTCTGTGTAGAGGACTTATATTGCGGTCGTACTATGTGTTCGAGGGCGAATTCCAAAAGACGTTTTTGCACCCTTGAAGGGCATTTCGGGAAGGGGACGCCATTTGTAGGGGCGTTCCTTCCCGAAGGGCCCTTCCACAAGTACGTTAGCAAAGGGAACATGTGATGGTCACTTTAAGGAAGTAATGGTCTTTTTACCCAGGGTGGTAAGCCCTTCGTATAGCAGTCCTTAACTGGTCCTTCGTGGACAAATTTGGGCACAAAGGTCTCAGGTGTGATCCCCATTTTTTTTTTAAATAAATGTCATATTATCTTCGATAAAATAAATGTGGGTGTTTAAGATTTTTATGTTATATTTAATAGCTATTTTAATAACTCAGACAGCAAAAACCTAAACATCTGGTGACATATGTTATAAAAATAACAAAATAGCAAAAATTCAACAGCCAATATATAGCTGTAGTACTCAATGGCTGCATATAGGCTGAAATCTATAAACCTCTATTGTAACGAACTTAACCTCTTAAGTTTTAGATTTGATCAAATCTAACACACACACACATTTAAAGCATTTTTTAAAACTTAATTTTAAATGTACATTTATTTGTATCATATTAACAGAAATAATAAGATATTCTTGTTGTCACTGCCTAGCGTTGTGGTGGTGAAATTCCATGGGAAGCGAATAAGGAAATTACGTGGTCTTTTCCAAATGTCTTCATTATGACACATGAGTGCCTGCTCCCCACATCAAGAGCTCTGCCTTTCAGGAAGAGTAGGGCATAGAGACACTCACTTCCAATTGGAATTTCCCCCAAAAGAGCCTACTCTCAAGTCTCTATAATAATATAGTCTCTGAATATGGCTTGGGTCCTTCCTTCAATGCTGTCTAAGGGAATGTTAGACTGTTTTTGTCCGCAAGTCTTAAGTTATGCAAGTTTAATATTTAAAATTGTGTGTGTGTGTGTGTGTGTGCAATAGTAGCAGACAACACTAAAAAAACTAATAACAAATCAATCAAGAAATCAAACATACTGCTAAATAATTCATCCAAATATTACTTTGTTTAACACAAATTCATTTTGGAGGAAGAAACCATCTTCGGATGCTGCATTAAAAACACCATCCTTCCGAGAGACAGAGTGCACGTCATTACACGAGACCTTAGCAATTGCAATCACTGCAAAACAGCCTGAGCAGGGCTGGCCTCTATCACAGAGCGATCGATGCGGACCTGTGAACTACATGTGCTGCATCGACAGGGTGAATGCATCAGGGAGAGCGAAAGGAAGATGGAGGAAGGGGGATGGAGTAGGGAGGTATGCCGCAGGCCGTGTGGGGGAGAGGTGCTAAAAAAGGTTGAAAGAGATGAAGAGAAAGAAAAGTGCTACAGAGCTCTTGTGTCTATATGATACTTGCCCGGTCGCTCCAGCATAAACACCTTCACTAAACCACACTTACACACACACTACTCCCTGCTGTCAGGCTGCCTGTCTTTTTGAGGCACTTCTGACATGTGCATTGTTTAGCTGCAGGGAAGAGTCTGTCTCTCGGGGAAGAATAAGACACAGATATAGACTGCTCTCTGCACTCAACCAAGCATCAGTGGATATAAGACAGAAGTCAACCCATTTGTAGAGCTCACTAATACCAATTTTTACAAACAAAATACAAAACAAAATTTTTAAAAGTCAACAATAGAGGGGCAAAATATTTGTTTGTTTTTTAACTATATAAGTTAGCTGCTGTTCTCTCTGTGACGCTGTGAACACCAGCAGCAATAGCAGTCTGTAGCTGAGAGCTGACTAATTGAGAGAACTTATTTAAAGGAAGGCAATCGTTACAGAGAGAGACTACAGCCGCACCTTACCTTCAAAGACTAAGAAGACTGATGGAGAGAAGGCGGAAAAGGGAATGGAACGAAGGAAAATAAGAATAGAGCGAAAGAAGGAAGGACAACAAAGAAGTGGAAAAAAGCAAGGAATGAATGAAGTAACAAACAGACAGACGGGAGATAGATAGATAGATAGATAGATAGATAGACAGACAGACAGACGACAGATAGACAATAGATCGATCGATAGATAGACAGACAGACAACAGATAGACAGACAGACAGGCAATAGATCGATAGATAGACAGACAGACAGACAGATAGATAGATAGATAGATAGACAATGGATATATAGACAGACAGACAATAAAATTGTCTAGATAGATAGATAGATCCTTTTCTAAAATCCTAAAAAAAACTGCTGAACACATTCTTCACTCAGGACACCAGAGGGTGCCAAAGCATCACCTTTCTGTTTTAGCACACACATTTGTCAGCACAATAAACCCGATCCTCTAATTCAGTTCAGCAAGAGGTCAAAGTGGAAGTACTAAACATCTGTTTGGAGATGTTTCTGTCCTTTCTGTCAACAGAACACTCAAGATAATGAAGATATTCACACCTCTATGTCTGGCTCTCTAGTCTAGTGTGTGTGTGTGTGTGTGTGTGTGTGTGTGTGTGTTTGTGTGTCCATGCATGCACAAGTGTGTGTCTGCCCTTGTGTTTATAGGCACATTTCTTAGATACCACCTGCTGTATTCTTTGTATTCTCAGTTTAAGAGTAATTTTGGCAGTAAAACAGAACAATCCCTACACATCCCAGAGATAGTTGAGAGTGAAACAGCATTGTAAACACGTTTAAGAGAGTTACAGGCCAGCAAGAAAAAAATAAAATAAACGGAAATAAATCAGAATCGATTGCGAGTGGCCAAAAGCTCTCAAACTGCCTGAGGGTGGCTATAGGCAGCAAGTGTACAGAGAGAGATTTACACATGCTCTCCTCAAGCCACAGACAAAAGATATGGCCTTTGCACTCTTAAAATACATATTTACAAGTATATGCATCTACTGTGTCTATTATGTAATCATATGAAATTAAGGATTAATTATATGTAATTAAGGATTTCATATTCACAGCTCAACAGTATGTGTTTATCTTTGATCCGAAAGTAATTTTCACACTGCAGACTGCATGTTCATTCCATGCAAAACCACCTCTGTGTACATAACATTGAACAACAGACCATTTATATATAAAAATCAAATATGATTATAGCTTTTAATCGGCAGGCCATTTAATTAATAAAATACACTATGTGGCATATAAGCATTAGAGAAAACATTTAGTGCTCCACTCCACATTAATAAACAACAGTAAAACCATAATCAAACATCTACAGCAGGGGTGTCCAAAGTACAGCCCGCAGGCCAAACGCGGCCCGGGGATGAATTTCAAACAGCCCGTAGCTTGTCTATTAAAATATATTACATGTGGCCCACCATGCATAATTTACAAATCGTGCAGTTTCACAATGTCAACACAAGGTGGCAGTTCTATATTTTAGGCCAGGAAAACAATGTGAAATGAAACAGCGTTACTTGTGCGCACTGCGCAGCGCTCGACTCATGAGCTCACGAATGAGTTTACTTGCTGAGTGTCTTGATCACATGACCACTAAACAGCCAGTGAGAAGTGTTCGAGTTCGGCGTAGAGGTCTCCAGTACAAGCTGCAAATCTGTCTGTGATTCAATTTAGTTTAAAGCCAGTTGAAACAGCGCTGACTTAATCAACAACACTAACGTTAACGTGCAAATCAGGAGAAATATTGAGCTGATCCAGTTAGAATATTTTTCAACCAACAATTCAACAACAGTTACCATGGAATTACAGTGGTAACACTAACTGTAACCGTGGTATTTTGTCAGAAATGTAGGATAATATCTCATTTTATTTAATTTTTAATGTAGATATGTATTAAATGAGTAATAAAGGCCAAATTACAGACTATTTTTTGTCATAAACTTGCAGTTTTGTGCATTCTTATATTAAATGTGTTTATAGACTAAATACCATAAAGCCATTCTAGATATAACAATATTTTTACTTTTTACCATGTAGTTTTACCAGCGGTGATCTAATTGGAGTACTTTTTATGAACAGAGTTCTAACTCAGTAATAATATTTGAATTTCACCCTTTAAAAACAATGTTGTTAAAAGTTTTACAGATATTGTTTGTGTATTAAATTTACATCTCTGCCCTATCTCAAGCTACTCTACTGTCAGCTCAAGCTTTTGTCATATCTGTCATGTTTTCAAGAAACAAATATGTAATATAAATATGTATATATATATATATATATATAGCGAAGCATTACATTGCAACAATGAAACCTAACCACCATTAACCACCAATAATCGCAATAAGCTCTGCGTTTTGTTACTTTCGATAAGAAACAAAGTGTCATCCTTCAAATTCTGTTCACGGAATTTAAACAGAAAATGCAGTTTTGACGCGCTTTGTTTTGCGGTGTGACAGATGATCGCCTCAGTTCAACCAGCAGCGCGAGCGCATTGCGCGAGTGAACGCGATCATCTCTTTCTCTTTAATACTAGTTAAAGAATAAACATGAAAGAACATCTGAAGGTATGTTGAAAGATACAGTACAACTTACTGAAATGGTCATCTCTCGTGTAATTGCTCAATCAGTGTTTCAACGGCGGTAAGACATCGATGAAAGCTTGTAAACAATATGTCATGTAGCATTTACCTCAGAAAAGCTATTTAGTGTCCAAAGTTTGTAAGTTCGCTAGAGAAATGAACTCTTTCACTTAATATATGCACTGTATTAGCCTATATAATCATTATATTTTACTTAACCTTTTAGTGATGTCCTGATTAGGCTATTTAATGTATGTTTAAATAAATCTGTTGTGAAAATGACAGTCACTGTGTAGAAATTATTATATTTCAACAACAAATTGGAGTAAAAACATTTAGAAGTTTATTCAAAAACTGCCTTAGGTGCAGCTTACATGTTTGCATACAATTTGTTATGAGTGTTGATTATTTTATCTAAAAATAAAAACCAACTGAATTTAGGCTAATAGTTTGGGCTCAGTTGTTAACCTTTAATATTATAGCAGCATAATGTTCAAGTAAGGACTCCCTACATAGTTTATAGCATTAGCAGAGATCATTTTTTTATCCTTAAGGAACTTTTAGTTATAATTTAATTTAATATATTTAAAGACAAAAACACAATTTATTCAGTAAACCACAGTTTAATTAAAAAAGCAATTTTATGTTTAGTTTTCTCTCCACCTGTTGTACCGAAAACTGAACCATGAATTAAAAAGCCGAGGTACGTACCAAACCGTGAGTTTTGTGTACCGTTACACCCCTAATATATATATATATATATATAAAATAGAAAAGGAATCGGCCCCCAGATGTGTCCACAACATCAAATCTGGCCCCCTTTTAAAAAAGTCTGGACACCCCTGTCCTACAGGGTTATTTAGGATTATATTAACATCATTTATGACATCTGTGTCTCCGTCACACATCTGACAAATAGTTTACTCACTTGACACGAATGCTAATGAAGTGCTGCAGCGATGCGGAGGAGGGAGCTCTCAAGGCGGTCGGCTTTTAGCAGCAGTAAGATGAACAGTTTGCTGTTCCGTTCACCACCGCCAACCTTTTTCTGTGCTTGGCAGTTATGTGTTACCTTCATTTGAGTCCCCCAAAAGAAGCAGTGACACAGCTGAAAAGAGTTGCTCACAGTTTTTCGAGTCTAATAATGGCAGTATTAGTATTACCTTAGAGTAAATAGCATGAGCATCTAAAGTGCATTCTGTGCAGAATTTAAATGGGTCCGATGTCTTTCATGGTCTGAGCCGACTCGAGGATATGATCCGCTCTGTGCTGTCCGTGGGCCAGAGCAGACTGTGCTCACGCTATACTAACACGAAAACGGACTTCATTCGCGTCAATGGAAAGCATATTTACACTGTCTGAATCATTCCCTATTCTCTTCATAGTGCACTATGTGCCATTAACCATGTAGAAACTAGTAAGAACAAATGACCGATTTCAACTGCAGCTTCAGTGTCTGTTGATAGTGTAGGAGGGGGCGGGACTTCAGATTCTAGAGAGCATTTGATTGGACAGAAGATTTGACGAGAAGCTGCAGTGCGATGTGATGTCATGAAAATCCGTGATCCATTTTAGCAGAAGTTAGAGACTATAAATTTTGAATGCTTGTATCTCCTAAATGCGAATTTTGTCATTGTTTTGGAACACACCAGTTTATTCATAACATTAAGGCAAACATATTCATACTAAAAGCTAAAAAACTTTGACTTTGGGCTAAGAATGGTGTGTGGAAAATTAAAGACCTATACAAAGATGGTGTTCTAATGTCATTTGCTGATATTACCGAGAATTTCAAAATCCCCCCCAAAAAAAACATTATTATAAATATTTGCAAATTAGGAACTTCATTAGGAACTACTGAACTACAGTAGTTAGGAACTACTGCCCAGGGTCAAGGACTTGATGAGCCAGAACTAACAAATTTGAAGAAATGTATTTCTAAATCAAGTCAAGGTGGAGGACACATATCTCTTTTATACAATATGCTATTATTAGGTTCTCAGGAGTCATCTGCATCCAGATTAGCTATGTGGGAACAAGACCTTGGATTGAAGATAGATAAGGATAAATGGGAGCAAAAATGTGTAAAGGCCCAAACACAGACTGTTAACAGCAGACTTAAACTATTACAGTACAATTGGCTTATGCATACTTATATAACTCCAGTAAAATTAAATAAAATTTATAGCAACATACCAGATACTTGTTTTAAATGTAACAGTGAAAAAGGCACATTAATTCATTGTATATGGGAATGTGATAGAATTAAAGAGTTTTGGAAAGAAATTAGTAATATGATATAGCATATAGTCTCTCCTGGATTTTTTATTCTTGGTATTCATCCAGCTAATTGGAATATTAAGAAGGATACACAAGTATTGACAGACATGTGTATACTGCATGCCAAAAGGCTCATTGCCATTTACTGGAAAAAAAAACAGAAAGGCCTACTATAACCCGATGGTTAAGAGAAATATCTTCATGCATTGCAATGGAAAAAATAACCTATATTATTAAGGGTAAAGAAGACAAATTTAAGAGTGTCTGGAGTCCCTTTTTATGATTTATTGAACACAGGGATATTAGATAATAATTAGATATTATATTCATATGAAAATATACATTAATGGACACTATATTAACCCTACCTTATTGCTTATATATTTGGTTATTATATGCAATCTATTGTTAACTCTGACTCCCAAAGTATATACTGTATTCCCCAATGTTCGTTTGTGCTATTGCACTTTTTATGTAAAATGAGCCCCGGTGTTTGTTTGTTTTGTTTTTGTTTCTGTACATTATGTGTTGTTACAGATATGTGATGTACATTGTTGTGTAAGTGAAAATGCAATAAAAAAAAATAGTATTTATAAAAAATAAAAATAATAAAAAAAAAAAAAGCTAAAAACCTTAAATTTTGATTTCAGGGGGACTTTAAGCTTGGTGTTTCAGTTTAAGTTTCATCCAGAATGTTACATCATATACTAACCAGACAGAACTCTACAAAACCTAATTGCTTGGTAGACTTGTTCATCATGAAATCTCATTGGTCCACAATATCCCTACACAAAACTACATTAATCAACAAATATCTTCTAAATGACTGTGAGTGTCATGTCATGCTGTAACTTCTTGTAACATGCTTGCTTATTCAGAATAACTGTTCTAATAACAGTAAATTATGCATAACTACAAGTAACTAAACCTAAACCAAACCGTAACCGTAACTCTATAGTAAGTCCAGTAGTTAATTAATATTAATCAGTACTTATTTGAGTTATTACAATGTAACTACTTGACCTTAAAATAAAGCGTAACCTTATTTTTATTATTGTTGTTGTTATTTATTATTGTTGTTGTGGTTACACTTTATCTTACAGTACATGCACTTTCAATGTACTTACAGTGTACTTACTAACAAAAACATGTAAGGTAACAACATGGGTTAAGGTTAGGTTCAGGGTTAGTACCAAGTTATTAGCCAGTTAGTGTCTTATTACTACAATAAGTACATAGTATGTACATGCGAAACAGGACTGTAAAATAAACTGCTACTGTACTAAATTCAAATGTAATGATACAGTATTTACAGTGATATTATTATTATTATTATTATTATTATTACCATCATCAAAATCATCATCATCAACTGGACTGCTTGTTGAGTAACTTTACTAGATTTATAACCCATCCCAGCTGAACAAAGAACAGACACGGGCAGACAGAGATGTGGACTGTGGCTCACTGGTGGTCATGTGGCCATAATTAGATTTTATTTATTAAATTCAATTCACTTTATGGCCAATTTGTTGAGCTATATCAGAACACACCCAGATCATTCATTCACTCTATACCTCTCACAAAGAAACCTTCACTAACAGATTGTATTTCAACCTCCACTCATACAGTTTCTTTAGCCACCTATTCATGTATAGTGTCTTTAGTACCTCCAAATTCAGCAGCACTTATCTAGGCCATAGTGAGAACTTGCTTGCTTATTCATCCAGAAAATACTCAGCTAAAGTTGCTCTTCAGCACTGAGTGGAAACCAGTTTTTCTTGTCATAGTCCAGTTGCCCTTATCATACGAGAAGTCAGGATTTCAGTGCTGAGAGCAGTTCCTTGATCATCGCTAGAATAGAATCTCTCCCGGGAGCTATTCAAAACAAGCACAGAAAGGGCCTGAACCTCTGAACGGCTTCCCTGCAGGAGGCTCTGTATTCAATGGAGGCTGGAATTTATGTTTCTCTGTGTGCTATGCATAGTGGACATGAAATATCACCCCATCTGTTCTTACCATAAAAGCTCTGTGCACTCCTCTCTTTCCACTACCTCCTCCTTTCTTTATCATTCGGAACTTGCCCAGCATGCTTCTCCATCTCTTCTCTCTGCTCTCACTTTCCCACTGCCTTAAAGAACCCCTGCACAGTTACCTGATCAATAGTGTTTTTACAGGTCCACCTGGAGCTGAATACCTCCTGGTGCTTTCACAGGTAAAAGCCTAAGGGTGACGCAATTTACTTCCTATGATTTCTAGCACTCCCTTAGTTTCAAAGATAAAAAGTAATACTCTTGAGTAAATTCAATAGCAGTTCCAAAGTCTCTGCTGGTTTTTGTTAAGCTTGGTGTTTTAGTTTAAGTTTGATCCAGAATGTTACACCATATACTAAGCAGACAGAACACTACAAAACCTAATTGCTTGGTAGCCTTGTTCATCATGAAATCTCATTGGTCCACAGTATCCCTCCTCAAAACTGTTCATTAATCAACAAATATCTTCTAAATGACTGAGTGTCATGTCATGCAGTAACTTCTCGTAACATGCTTGCTTATTCAGACCATGATATCATAATTGAATATACCCACGGGATTACGGGAAAATCCTGGTTTCTATGCCATATCACATTACAAATATTGTGAGAGATTCCTCCATTCTGGAATCTAAAGACAGGCCCTGTCCCAAATGGCACACTTCATATGAACTCTCGGTACGTGGACTTACAATGGCTGCCGCGTGCGCATGTACGGTAAGTCCATGGTACGGTGTCCCATTTGTCATTTTAGGTTTCAGAAGGGTGCTCGCAAGCCCGCACTGAAGAGAGTTTTGCAGCAGACTTCTTCCTGACATTCAAAGTGACGTTACGCCACGAAAGTGCAGACTCATAGGAAGATCACGAGTGTTTAGGGTGCCATTTTGGGACAGGGCCATAATATACTCTGTAAAATCCCTCTGCAGAAAGAAACTACTATCAAAAGCACTCTGTGGTGTTTAATGGACACTAAGAGAGATATGATTTACTCTATCTTCTTCTATTGTCTAATATAAACATCCAGACACAAATACAACATGTTACGTCCAATAACAATATTAATCTCAAGGCTAATGCCATCCAACTGCATCTTAGCAACTAGCGAGTGTTAGAGATGAACCCAGAGTGAATCCATATTAAAGCAACAGTCTTGAAACAAACAAATCAATATCGTTTACAATATCGAATAATCAAGATTACTGATTAGGCATTGTGGATTAAAGATTGAACGATCAAAGAACTGAGAAAATATTATGCAATAATGCAAATAAATGGCTTGTTTGGCATGAAGCATGTTGCATCCCTCATGTCCAACAAGTCGTGATAACCAGCTACTAATGCAGAAGGAAGGAATTGCATTACAAGCAATTATCTGTGAGCTACTATACAGACATTACTTGAATGTGATCACATTCTTCTACTATTGTTCCAGTCAATTTTATGCTTCAAAAGCAATTCAACTATGAATATAGAGGTTATACAGAGGAATTACAGTCAAATCAGTTTGATCTGGAAGCTATACTCTGGAGAGGAGAGGGAAATTATGTTATCATGGAGAATGAGTAGTGACTGAAGAGGACAGGCAGAACTGTCTTTAAAAATTATTTTCCATTTTCTTGACTGTGGTTTTAATAACAGTAAAGGAAACTGTGATAAGGTTGATTGCTATCCATAAAACATCCCAAAATGAGTTAAAAGACCTATGAAAGGTTTGATGAGATAACGATAATTTACATTTTAGGTGAACTATGTGGGAAGGACCTTTTGATAATATCACTTTAGGGCATTGAGCATGGCCTAGGTTTTCACAAGGAGCCTACATAAATGTGAAGTTGGATTCTAAAACACCAGTCTTCAATTCCAGTCCAGATGTAACAGTTGATCCATGGAGAGCTGAATTCCATCTCTATGAGATGATCAAGACCCTCGTTCTGGAAACCTTGGCCAGACCACTGGAAAAACAAACACAAACTCCGAGAACTACCAGCTTCTCCATCTCCACTGAAGTTTCTAAGAATGCAAGCAATAAAAAACAGAAAAAAAGTCTTATACAATATAATCATGGAAAAATGCTCGGTTAGCAACCCATCCAAAAATATGGGAAGAATGCAAGAATTGATCAGAAGAAAGGTAAGATATGCAAACAAGCAAAGCTTGGTGTTTATAGACCTTATTTAACACTATGGAAACCAACATCTACAAATCACAGCTAAAGCCGTAACTAGCTACATATCTTCTTATGATCCAGACTCATCTCAACCCTTCTGGAAAAAGAAACATTTTAGGTGGTCAAGTTGTTTTTCGGGAACACAGTAGATGCTTAGTTACTGGTCAAAGGCAGTCTA
Organism: Hypophthalmichthys molitrix; assembly: GCA_037950675.1. NCBI lineage: Eukaryota > Metazoa > Chordata > Actinopteri > Cypriniformes > Xenocyprididae > Hypophthalmichthys > Hypophthalmichthys molitrix. Next base: position 36,313,650 of record CM075501.1, read on the forward strand.
CATCTTGACCATGATGGTCGACCAAGTCAACCATGGCTAATCAAATATCTAAACCAGCCTGAACCTGCTAAGATGAGATTTTGACCACAAACTGGCTGGTCACAAATGAACAGTGATGTCATGAGTACTGAATAATTATTACATCATGACTCACATGACTCTTTTACAAAAACTGCAGAAAAGACAATATGATACTATAAGTCATAGAGATGAACATAGCTGTAGTATGACTGGTTAGATGACTCATCTGATTGGCTAAAGAGGACGTAATTAAAAAAAAAAAAAAAAGTATGTGTATTCACAACCCTTTTTTTTTTCTTTTTTTTTTCTTTTTTGAGACTGTAATGACTCAATACTTGTTCAGATCTGGCACTAAATTAGAATTACTTTTGATGGTTCCTCCACTTGACAAAATGGTCCCATTATGACAAGTGGATGAAGCAATCTCAGGGTTATACACTGTAAATAAAACAAAGATTACTGGAGTACAAGAAAATACTATTTCAGTTTTTCTACTTGAAAATTTAAAATTTAATTCAATATGTCACTTGCAACTTTTGGTGAGATTTACTATCAATTTCTGCATGAAAATTGATCCTACACCATTTTTTTTTTTTTTTTTAGTGTACTACAAACAACCACAGGAAGCTTTTTACATTCGCTAAGGCCCTGTTTATTAGAGGGTTAGGTCACCCGAAAATTAAATTTCTTTCATTAATTGCTCACCCTCATGTCGTTCCAAACCCATAAGACCTTTGTTCATCTTCAGAACAGAGTTTTTTTTTATCTCTCATAGAAACCAACGAAATTACCACATTCAAGGTCCAGAGAAGTAGTAAAGAAAAGTAGTTAAAAGTAGTTGACGTGACTACAGTCATTCCTCTACAGTCGAGATAAAATTGTTAAATAAAGTCATTATTTTTGTTTTATTTTAGTGCACAAAAAGTATTCGCGTCGCTTCATAACATTAAGGTTGAACCACTGTAGTCACGTGGACTATTTTAACAATGTCTTTACTATTTTTCTGGACCTCGAATGTGGTAATTTCATTGCTTTCTATGTGAGATAAAAAAATAAAAAAAAAGATTTCATCAAAAATATTTTAATTTGTGTTCTGAATATCAATGAAGGTCTTACAGGTTTGGAACGACATGAGGATGAATACTTGTTGACAGAAATTTTATTTTTGGGTGAACTAACCCTTTAAGATGCGTTTTGGTTGATCGGATCACAAGTTGACAATGCTAAATACAGGTGTAAACTCGGTCTAAAACGATTTGAGCTTGTCCACATTTGACCAATTCCAGAGGTAGTCGAAAACTCATTATTAAACCTTATTGCTTTCGTAGTGTAGAATGCGGTCATATGGGCAAATGCGTTCGAACAGCCACAAAAGTCACAAAAACAAACGTGTGTGAGAGAGAGAGAGAGAGAGAGAGAGCGCTAAGTGGGTTGGTTTGATTGGCATGCAGTTTTAGCAATGCTGCTCTTTAAGTGCTGTAGTGAGGTGCAATTAATACTGGCTACACAAGTGGTCCAACTGACAGCAACTGTCCGAGGTATTACAATCCAAACACATAAACTGCTCTCGCTTAATTTCAACAGATGGACTGCCCACCCTCAACTTGACAGACAGGCGGCAGGCGGGGTGTCTATTATCCTGTCTTTAGCCCAGTCACCACCGCAACAATGCTTAACAAGCTTGTCTGCGAGGTTAACGCTTCACCCAATCCTGTCAAGCCGAGACGTTGTAATACATGGCAAGTGGAAAAAGAGCTAATTCCATCCCTTCCATACAGGGTGAGAGAGAAAGAGAGAGAAAGATGAGCAAGGGGGAGAAATTAGAACCGCACTGTGATGGGGGACATCATGGCCTAGTCTTGTCAAACAGCATTAAGACTCAGAGGAAAAGGAAACGCTAGGGGCTGACAGGAAGTAGCATAACCATTACATTAGCACCATTATCACTGGCTGTGCGTATGAGTAACTGTCACAAAGACAACATTAGGGAAAATTTCTTTTCCAAAAATAAAGAAAACAGAGAGAATGAGAGAGAGAGAAAGTAAGGAGTTTTAAGTGACTAATAGGTGCTGCTTAAATTCAAATGGGCCTAGGACAAAATATTTAGATGCCAAGGATCCCCAAATATGCTGATAGTAATGTGAGGGACCACCACATTTAGCACAGTAGCTATGTTAATGTCTCCACACATCCTTTGGGTTCTGAACACCAGCTCTGCGCAGCGAGAGAGAGCGGTCGACCGAGGATAGTCTCTTTGGGAGGTCGATGGACGCAACGTGCAAGACCCACACGACGTTCATGTGTTTCAAGCTCAGTCTGGCTAACATGCTTGTCTTAAGACATGCAGCTGTAAGTACGGAATCAGTGAAAGTACCTGTGATACTGACGATGCATAATAAAAAAATATTTGAGGGTGAGTATTACGCTATCGTATACTAGCAAATCTAGCTAATATTGCTGGATAACGTCGATATGATGAGCACTTAAATATGGTTTAACTTCAAAAGCCATTCACCTCAAGGAAACAGAAATGATTAGTTCACCTCTCAAGTCCTCTAGTCCAAGTTAATCTTGGACCATGTATACAAGGCTCCTGCAGACATTCACTCTGATCAAGGCACTGGCCAGTCACACATACTTCAGCCTTCAGCGCTGTGTGTAAATAAGAGGACATACTGATCAGGACAACATCGGCCCTGTGTCCTCTTCGGCAGTGTCACACTGTGTACATTTCTCACACAATCAACTGAACACAGCTCCCAGCGGCAAGGCCAGAGAATGTGTGTTTGTGTCTGGCCAGATGGGCCTCTCAGCATGCCACTGCTGTCACACACACACACACATATTCTAACACAAAAACAACTCTTCACATTCACACACAAACACTGACTCATAAACAGTCTTGCGCACACACACGCACACACACACACACACAACCTCCCAGGCAGATGACAACCATGCTAACCTCGTCTGAGCATGGCCCTGTGATTAGTGAATGAACGCAGACACCCTCATGTGCTCTCCATGGTAGGGCTAAACAACATGGCTATTTTTTTAGTCAATATTCAATGTCAAACAGCCATTGTAACCAATTGTATAATGTATAAAATGTATAAAATTATGCAATATTTGTGTGGAAACCGTGACACATTCCCTCTTATGATTCTTTGATGAACAGAATGAACAGCATTTTCTTTTGTAACATTTTATATAGTGCATAGTTTTACCAAATAAAAATATAGGAGAATACATCACATTTTTAACCAATCGCTGAATCACAAAGTATCAAACTGGTTCACTGAAACAGACCGTCTGAGCTAACACCAAATGCTATTGAATGCTAATAAATGCTATTCATTTCACAAATAAAGTTTAAATCAGAGACACAACTGAAATAGAGATGGATTGGCACAAATCTAATGACACTCTTTAGGAAAGTGTGACCAAATAAGTAACGGTCAAATAATATTGCATTTAAATTGCTGCAATATATCGCCCAGCTCAAATCATTTCCTGTCCTCTATCAGCTACTCATATCAATATATGTCAATATTTTTTAGAATTTCCTAGAGAAGTCAATAACAGCACAACAGATCAAGACCACAAATTAGAGACAGCCCCTTTCAACCGTACCGTAACCATACATAGTTGTGACAGCTCTCATAATAAATATTTCTAAACATGTCACATTCCTGCAGCCTCTAATTACCACTGTGTTACGAGAGACGCATGTTCATAAATCTCTGTCATACATGCCTAAAGGAGCTTGACAAAGAGGTAGATGTAGAGAGTACCGCTGAGTGTTTTCTTTTCCCTGACTGCAGGGTCTTATCAGGAGGAGGTAATACGTCAGGCGTCTGAGTCTGCCGCTGGGTTTATGTTTATATATGGCTGCTGTTTGTGAATCTGGGATTTACTGCAAACAGAAGAGAGTGCCTAGATATATTTGTATCAATACTGTGTGCCTTTTGCTCCATGCTAGTGAGCCTTTTACCCCATGTGTAGGGTATAAGGCCCACCTCAAACATTCATAAGATTTTTAAACAAAGCAAATCACTTTTATGATTTATTTTCACATAAAATCTGTTGCTCCATTAATGTTCAATAAAAAAAAAACATTTATTTTTTTCTGCAATCATACACTATGGGAGTAGTGAAAAGAACATTTTTCTTAAGGTGTGCCTTTAGCCTCTGTGTACCCTATATACTGTATATATGCACACACTAGACAGACAGACAGACAGACTCTAGGACAGACTCCAGCATCCCCACAACCTTACATAGAACAAGCAGTTTGGAAAACGGATGGATGGATAATCCTGTTTTCCTGGACGTATGTGATATGAGTGCTCCTCTGGATCCTATCAACCTTCCCCAGGGTCGCCCGCCAGATTCTCCGTTTTTCTAAATCAGTGCTCTTCACACAGGCACTGTAGTGGACAGCTGTTCAGGGCTCAGGAGAGGGCAGCCAAGGGTTCTGAAGCCAAGACTGTGAACAATATTTTGTGTGACAGCAATATAAAGGTGAGTCAGAGCTGTCAACTGAGTCAACTCACCAGGAAACATTGAGACCCATCTGCTGGAACTTCAAAACCTCGTACAGACAGACACACACAAACACAACTGTGAATAGGCTCTCTCATTCACATAATCACACAGACAAGCAAAAAATGCAAGATGGGCTCCTCTGGCCTAGAAAAAAAAAACCCTAAGAGATATCAGAATTTAAACTAGAAATCAAAATATAGTATAAAACACACAGGTTTCTTTTCACTAAGATATTATCAGAATAACTGTTTTCAACATTAATAATAATAATAATGATAAATGTTTCTTGAGCACCCAATCGGCATATTAGAATGATGGATTCTGAAGGATCCAGATTTCAGTAATGCTGCTGAAAATTCAGCTTTGCCATCACAGGGGGAATTTTATATATATATATATATTATATTTAAACAGAAAACTCTTATTTCAAATTGTAATAATATTAACATTACTGTTTTTACTGTATGTTTAATCAAATAAATGCAGATACCACAGTTTCATAATTGGTTTATGCATGTACGCATGCATGTATGTACACTACTGTTCAAATGTTTGAGATGAAGAAATCTCAAACATTTCAACGGTAGTGTACATACATGCATACGTACATGCATAAACCAATTATGAAACTGTGGTCAACAAACCACATTGTTTAACAGAATACATATTAATCCATTGTTTACATATTCATCATCAACTGTTTGCTAGAATCAAGCTGAATGTAGCCATACAACATGTGTATGTTTGACACATGCCCTAGAAGACAAACTCACACCTGTGCAGCACAATATAAGCAGCTGGGTAGAAAAAAAAGGTGAGGGAGAAAGAGGATGAAACAGTGAAGAAAAGGAATTTAATTCCCCGCCATCCAGCGTAACTCAAGTTTATGGCCATTGCCTCAGTGTTTGATAAAAGCTTAAAGTGTCCTAGCCATCACTTCTCTCAGCCTGCTCCATGAGAGATGGATTTGTCTGCTCTTAATTCAGCTAGGGGCAGAATACTCATGATGAACGAGAGAGCTATGCTCTCTCTCTCTCTCTCTTTCTAACAAGGACAAATGGTACCTGTACCCTTCCTGTCTACAGCTTCTATCTATGGGAAAGTGTGTGCATACCTATGTGTTTAAAGGTATGTTTCACCCACCAAAAAAGAAATTCTGTTGTCATTTACTCACCCTCATGTGGTTCCTATGGAAGCTTGTTTCCACCACTGAATAAAAATCAAAAAAGGTATAATTGCTAGATTAAAAAAAAAAAAAAAGTTGCAATTCTTTTTTTTTTCTCAGAATTGCGTGGTATAAACTCGTAACTGCGAGTTATAAACTCAGAATTGTGTGATAGAAACTCGAAATTGTGAGTTATAAAGTCATAATTGTGATTTTATATCACAATCGCAAAAAAAAAGTCAGAATTGCTAGTTTTTATCTTGCAATTGTGAGTTTATAATGCGCAATTTTTAGTTTATAACTTGCTAGTTTACAACTTATGCTTTCTTTTCCCAGAAAGAATGTGAAACATATACATTGGTTTTATCATTTTCAGTTTTTAAATAGTTTTAAATATAATTTAAATTGATTTTACATACTTAAAGCAATATCATATCGTATATTGAGTATCGCATAATTTAACAAGGTATCGCATATCGCATTTTTCTTCAATATCACACAATCCTAGTCAGAATTGAGAGATATAAACTTGCAGTTGTGAGGAAAAAAGTCAGTCTTTTTTTCCTCAGAATTGGACTTTATAACTCGCAATTGCGAGTTTATATCTCACAATTCTGTTTTAAGTCAGAATTCTGAGAAAAAAAGCATTGTTGAAAATAACTATTACCTTTTTTTATTTTTTATTTAGTGGCAGAAACATGCTTCCATAGGTTCCAAACCCATATATGACTGAGCATTTTAAAGAACATACTAGCCACATCCAATAACAATGAATGGGAAAGCTTCAAAAAGGATTCAAATGCGCCATAAAGGTTTCCAAACACTTGCCCATATGAGTCTCCTGAAGTCATACTGTGGCACTGTGTGAGAAACAGACTGAAACATAGGTTGTCAACTTCAAAAATCAGAGGGTGAACTGTTCCTTTAAGCTTACATGAGTGTGTGTGTTCAATGTAGCATGTGTGGACATCTGATTGCTTGCTCTGTAGTGGCAATTCCTCTGTGTAAACATGCCATAAATACTCATTAGTAAAAACAAGAGGATGTCACAAACACACACAAACACAAAGAGCAAGAGAGCAACACCTCGCAGCAACAATAACAAGAGTGACTAATTTAATTAGCACCATAAAACAAGTCCAAAAAAGCCGGAGCCCATCCGCTTCTCGTTCATCCTTAATGACAGAGTTAATCAGCAGTGTCTTTACACATCTAATCTTAGAGGACACAATCTCTATTACTCTCTCTCTCTCTCTCTCTCTCCCCCCGCTTTGGCACTTTTGTAAATCAGTCCACACTTTTGTCATTGTGTAATGTCTGGAAGATCCAACAAACCACCAGCCTGCCTGTAAAACCTGGTGTCATATTAATTACCTCCTCCGATTAGATCAGTAATAACTCTTACGCTGCTACAGAGACGACTAATGATCATCAACAATTACTTGATTCAAATGAGCTCCGCCTTAATGGAGTCAGATTGGCGCACCTCTTCCGTTGTTCAGTCATTCTCAGAGAAGACAGACTGACATTATACACAGCTTTGAGAAATTAACATGACTGTAGGTTTGCATCATCTCAGTACACAATCTAATCATGATTTAATTATGTAAAGATATTCATAAAAAACACTGAAACAGAGCAGTGCCTTATTGAGCTAAACTGTAATTAGGGGAAATGCAAAGGGATCACAGACAGAAGCCTATCCAGAAGAGGGTTATTATCTTTGACAATTAGATATAACTAAAATGAAATCTGAAAATATAAAAATAAAAGTCAATTCAAAATACTACTAAACTATAATAGTATGTAAACACTGCACCAGAATTATGGGTAACAATAAGATTATCTAGACTGGTTTCTTATCATGATAAAACCATTTTTCAGCTCCGTCTGACACCAATTTTACTCCAAGCAAATGCTGAAGCTCATGCACTTGTGGGAAATCAATAGATCAATCCTTTCAAGCCTTTAAACTAAAGGCCTAGCAACAAAATTGATCAAATACATCAATGCTCCCAGTTCCTGTTTGAAAATATAACATTCATGACTTTTGGACACATAGTGAGATAAAGTTAGACTCACAGGTCGGTGTTTCTTCTGCAGGTGTTTCTTCTTCTTGCTGTGTGAATGGGCCAGGCGAGGGTTGTTCTCCTGGTCTGAGTGGTGGTGCTGGTGGTTGTTGTGGTTGAGTCTGTCCTTGTGTAGGTCCAAGCTCAGTCCGTTTGGCACTCGGCCAGGCTTCTTCTTGCGTAGCGGTCCTGCCTGGTTCTGCCTCCTCTCGTGAGGCTTCAGGGTCATGTCCTTCTGCCAGAAAAAAAAAAAAAAATGAGATATGAGTATAAAGCAATTTTTGGATTAAACATTTTTGACCCATTAAAGGCGACATGCAATCAAAATTGAATCTTTTTCCCTTTTATAATACATCTTATGGTGCACAAATCATTAATGATCTATAGATAAAAATATATATATACATATATTTAAACAAAATGCAAGAACTTTTTAAGCCTCTAAAATGGCTTTTCTGATTACTGACTTTAAAGGATAGTTCACCCAAAAATGAAAATTATCCCATGATTTACTCACCCTCAAGCCATCATAGGTTTATATAACTATCTTATTTCAGGTGAACACAATCAGAATTACTCTTCCAAGCTTTATAATGATAGTATATTTTAGTTAAAAATTTAAATATGGATATTTTTCTTACAAAAACCCATCGCTTCACTTCAGAAGGCCTTTATTAATCCCCTGGGGCTATTTTTATGATGGATGGATGCAGTTTTTGGGCCTTCAAAATCAGGAGTGCCATTCATTCCCATTATAAAGCTTGGAAAAGTCTGGGTATTTTTTTAATATAACTGATTGTGCTCGTCTGAAAGAAGATAGTCATATACACCAAGGACGGTTTGAGGGTGAGTAAATTATGGGATAATTTTCTTTTTTTGGGTGAACTATTCCTTTAACTAAGGCTGGTGGGCAAAAACAAAAATTTGTTCAATTGTAATAGTACTTTACAATCCAATCAAATCTCAGTAAATAAAATCCAGCCTTGCTGGTCAGTATTTGCTATAATACACTACTGTTCAAATGTTTGGGGGTCAAAGTAAGAATTTTAATTTTATTCAGCACGGACACATTACATTGATCAAAAGCAACAGTAAAGATATTAATAATGTTACAAAAGATTTATTTTTCAAATAAATGCTGTTCTTTTAAATTTCTATTTATCAAAGAATTCTGGGGGGAAAAAGGTGGTTTTCAAAAAAATTAAGCAGCACAACCTTTTCTTGAAATGTTTCTTGAGCAGCAAATCAGCATATTAGAATGATTTCTGAAGGATCATGTGACACTAAAAAAAGTAATGCTTGCTGAAAATTCACCATAAATATTCAACAGTTTTCAATAGAAATAATATTTCACAATATTACCGTTTTTACTGTATTTTTGATCAAATAAATGCCTTGGTGAGCATAAAAGACTTCTTTCAAAAACATTTAAAAATTTGTATATTCTGTTTCACTCTGAAATATGTAACATTATGGAAATAAGTGTGATGTAAATGAGATGCAAATGCTGTTTCATGTCTTTCAGGACCATTAATAAACAGCATGAAGACCATTCCTGCTATAGACTGGATATATTGTTTGTGCTAAAAGACATTACACAACATAAGCAGCGCACACTCCAGTAGGCGTATGCTTGTCTACCTCCAGCAAACATTGTTCTGCCAAGCTGCTAAATAAAATAATCTTTACCCCACAGAAAAACAAGCGTTCTGATAAAAGGAGTCTGAAGATCAGCAAAGGAAGCAGAGGCACAGCGCTCCGGTCTGACACAGAACTTTCTCATCCACTGAGGACCAGACAGGAAGATCAATATTCAATATGACAAAGCAGGGGAGCTGTGTATCGCCACATATCTCTGCTTACAGAACGAATCAATTACATTATTATACTCCAGCTACGGAGAGATAGATACTTCCCGTGCTGAAAACAGTACACTAAAGGAAGGAAAAATGAGACATTCGATACAGTTCAGAGTAGGAACGCCTACTAGAAACAGCACAATGACTTGGCAACTTGTAGCAATTTTATTTTTTACAGTGTATAATAATAATTTACAAAATTGCTGTTTTGCTGTATTTTTGATTAAATAAATGCAGCCTTGGTGAGCACAAGGGACTTTTCAAAAATATTTTTACTGATTCACAAAATTCTGAACAGTAGTGCATATATATATTTTTGCTACTGTAGTTTAAAACTCTGCCTTAACACGCTTCTATACGTCATAAGGAGGGATTGCAAAGCTATTCTAATTGCACATTCTTTAGAAATCGCAATGGCAAAAAAAAAATTGCATTACAATCTTTGTCCAAAAAATTACAAGAGGGAGCAGACCAGTTAAAAAACGATGGGCAGCAGAGTGCTGTTTTTAATGTAAAAATAATGATCATATGCTTCTCCACAGGGCCAAAGTTTTCATATCTTACTTCAGAGATGTAGAAGACTGTCCTTTTTATCTCATTTTCAAGAGCTTCGCTTTTTTTTTATAAAATGACAGCTCCTTTAACGCTCTTCATTTTAAGCTCTGTGCGTGTGTGTGAGTAAAATTAATGTTAGTGTGTGATGAAAATGAGTAATGGCGCTCAAGAATATTTCTTCGCTTAAAAAGCCTTCAGTTTTATCAGCAGATGTCTGCATAGACCAGTCCAGTAAAATTAGCAAATATTGCTTATATACAAAGTTTATATTAAGACTCCAGGTGACCGTTTCTCAAATGTAACGCAATGTGTTTTTAAGTATCTGATGCAAACTGTACGTACTGTAGAAACCTTCTACTGTGTAAGTGTGTGTGTGTGTGTGTGTGTGTGTGTGTGTGTGTGCAGATACATCATCAGCCCTCATCCGCCTTCGGGGCTGATCCATCATGTTAAACTTATGTACTAAATCAGATTACATGCTTCAGAGACATTACATGTTTAATAGCCTTGTTCATGTACTTGAAGTCAGAGACATCAAAAGAACTCTCAGCTGAGCAGACGGAGCATGTCAGGACTGCAAGATACAACAGGCTGATAACCAGCCATCAACTCTTCAGCTCTGATAGAGCACTCTGGGTATTTGTGCTGAGGGACAACCTCTATTCATTCCATATCTCTCTAGTCAGCGATCAGAATCATTCAGACTCAAAAAAATCAAGCTGGGCTTGATTCATTTCCGCTGCTTGAGAGGAGAAGCTCTTCTTAAATGACATCTAGACGAGACTAAGACTGTGTTCAGACATACTTATTATCTTTGAAAGGAAGGAAGTAGAATTTGGGTATTGGAAACTCAAATGAACAGATGATTTGACAAAACTTGCAGTGTGTATCCCACAATGCACTTGGCCACTTTGTGATAAATTATTTAAACTGGATTAGAAATATGACAAAATTAACAATAATTAGAACATTTTATTTTAACATATAGTTTGAAAATATACACACCATATATGACACCAAATTATTATACAAATAACTGAATATTTATTTCTAAAATTGATGGCATTTGTAATGGGAAAACTCTAGTCCTATCAATTAAACATGCAATTTAAAGTTGGCATAAAGCCAAAGTTGTGAGAGGCTTTTCAAACAAGAAAAAAAAAAAAATGTACAGTGAGACTTGATTTTGTCCATCAGGAATTGATTGGATCATTGTGGTTTGCAAGTGGGAGGGGAAATTATTTTGATTAAAGATTAAGAGGGAACATGAATTTTAAAAAAATGATGTGCACAGATAAATCATTTATAATAAACACTGCTATATTCCTTTAAAAACATAATAATTGTCTGTTTTGATTTCATGGTGACTTTAATGGGGTCATGTGAAAACAATGTAGCATAATACAACTTGAAACTAGGGCTGCACGATATTGGAAAAACTGAAATTGCGATATTTTGTTTTTCTGCAATATATACTACAATATGAAAATTTCACCAGATGACTTGAATAGCTCTATTTGGAAAGAATTAATCATTCTATAATGATTGGTGTGGTTTTGTAGGGGAGTGAAACTGCATAGAAAATAATAAACAAGCATAGATAAATACAAAAAGATAAAAATGAACTAAACAGTGCTTTATGTTTTTCAGGTAGGTCTAATAGCATTCAGGAAAAGAAATTGAATAATCAAATGTAAATTAACACTGCACAGTCTTCACTGTATAAATTAAATATAATTATTTTGTGTTAAAACTACAAAAAAAAGTGATTTTCTCTTTGTATTTTGTTGTTTGATTAAAATTAATGAGACAAACAGCAGCAGGTTTATTAGGTTGCTGTCACTTTAAGACCGGATGCACAGATCCATTAATAAGCATCTGTTTTAGTTGTTTATGTTTACTTAAGACATAAGAGACTGCGTTTACAAGAATAATCGACGAGACTGACATTTTGACATAATTTTGCGTGTGTGTGTCCTTTCAAGCACAAATAGATATGAAAGAGAACAGAACTCGGCTCTATGTGCGCACAGAAAAGAGCATGCGAGGTCCAAATTGAGTTCTCTTTCGTGTCTTCAAGCACTTCAATGGTTTAAAATCACTATGTTACGCAATATCTATGTTAAAACGATACATCGTGCAGCGCTATTTGAAACCATTATAATGGCATACAGTTTAAAGTCATTTTTAAAAAACAGCATGCAGTAGACAGTATATTCTGAACAGTAGTATCCATCCCTTAAGTATCTAAATCAATAATTTAGATTATCCTTTTTTTATTTTTTCAAAATAGTGCCATAAGAGCATACAATAAGCAATGCTGTATGAAGGGAGACTTTAGAGAAAGGTAAAATCTAAGGCGATCTGGAAACTGGCTGGAATGACAGAAAAGTGCAAGAGATTATTGAGGATATGGAAACTGAGTTTGTCAAGTATACTGAGCGTGAACCTGAATGGCTTTTCCACAGCGATCACTAGAACTCGAGTATGTGCTGAACTAGAGCCAAGGTAGGGTCTGGGACACATAATTCAATGGATGGGTCTAATTTTGTGGGCTTTTCTTCTGCGGGAACAACAATGATCTTTTGACAACATGGCAAACATCATTAATCCATCTGCAAGCACATCTGGCCCTAATGTGCATCTTTCAGTGTGAATTAAGTATAACAACATATGATGCTCTAAAGCTGGCAGAGGAAACACTAGAAGTTCACTCTGGGAAAACATATGACGATATATTTGATTGGGTTAGCTCATCTATACTTGTCTAGTCTATCCTTGGAAAAACATGAAGACCTACTTTTTTGGTAATAAACTCTATTCTAGAAGTCTTTGTCTTTCAGTGCATTTTAGTTCAAACTTTCTTCTTTTTATCTGTCTTCCATAGCCTGTAGTATTCTTATCGTATAGCATATGCTAATAAAGTGTTTATCATTCTAATTTCTAGCATTCAGAACAAGTGCAAAAAAAGCTTAAAATAAAGAGAAAATCTTTTTTTTAAATTCTGCTTTATGTTAAGACAAAGAGTGTCTTCGATTTTTAAAGAAAAACTGTTTTCATTTTGTTGTTTTGTTTGTATACTTTTTTGCCATTTCCCAGGAGATTTAGCGAGGCAAACTCTGGATACAAGAACAGCCCTGCATCTACCCACAAATACACATAACACACAAGCTCCCTAGAGTTCACTTTGCTGTCTTGCTTTCTAGAAGTTCTTCTTTTGCTGTGGGGACTTAAAAACACTTCCGTACTCTCTCACACACACACCATCACTCAAAGGCAGCAGCTTTCAAGTGCAAAGTAGGTTTTTACAGTCTACACAGGTTTTATCTTTCATCTGCTTCACCACGAAAATGTAATGATGTCTGAACAGAAAGAAAGACACATTCAGATGACAGATAGACATCCAAATGCACAGACGTGCCTTCTCAGATTCATGAGGCAAGTGGAACTTTTTTGAATGCAAAAATAAAACTAAAGTAAAATTGATTCAAATTACATCACATAAGTCGTACATTAGTTAATGCCTGGTTGTACGGTCATCCGTACGGATTACTTTTTTTAATGGATGGATGCATTATCTTTGGATTCAAAACGCGCCCCCCCCCCCCCATTCACAACCATTATAAACCTTGGAGGACTAAAGATATTTTTAAATATATCTCTGATTGTGTTCGTCTGAAAGAAGATAGTCATATACACCTAGTTGATATATCGACTTATCGCACGATATATGGACATGACCTCGATCATTTTTGGTGACGCGATATATTGCACAAAAATAAATGTCACCGACATTTTGCCAATCGTGCTGCCTCTGTCATCTCGTCTGCTCTCAGAGGCGAAAGCGGGGCTCAGCTTTTTCATACACAGAGCTGACATCGACAAGCGGAAAAATGCACTATTCGAGTCGTTATAGTGTTTTCCTGACAAATACAGACAGTTTGGAAGAATAAGTGCAAATGCATTCAGTTTCCGCAATCCACTGGTGCAAATATAAACATGACAGCGCAAAATGGTGCACGCTCACAGCTAGTTTCACACAAGACGCAGCAGTCGCGAACGTCTAGTTCGTTTTCACAGAGAACGCCTTTTTGCATTCCACTGCGCTGTTTTTCCACGGAAAAGTGTATGTTTGACTGTTGCACATTTGCGTCTTTCGTAGCATCTCGTGCATGACGCGGCGCTAAAATGCGGCGCTCAAGTTAAAAAAAGTTTTTCAAACACGCCTCTAGAAAAACAGATACCTCAAAAGGCCATATCTGATTGCTAAATCTGTGTCTTTGTTCATATGGACATCTGGCAATAGCGTGCACCCTTACTTTACTGAGAAAATTAAGGTCAGGGAAAAACCTGTAGATGGAAAATCTCCATATAAGTGCCTTTTGTGCATTTGCAAGTGTTTTTTTCTACTTGTTATTTTGCAGTTTTTGTTAGTAAAGGTTTATTTATTATTTATTCAACATTATTATTTTTTTGATGCTTCAATTCCAGTATCTAAATATTCTTAAGAGTTAAGTTCATTATCATTTGAAAGTGTGTAGGCCTACTTGCATTATTATGCTGTTATATTATGATTACATATTCAGTGGCATAAAATGGTCTTAAAATGACAGTAATATTGCATATCGCAATTATTTCTGGGGCAATATATTGCACAACAAAAAGTAGTTATCACGACAGGCCTACTTGAAGGTGAGTAAATCATGAGATAATTTTCATTTTTTGGGTGAAATATCCCTTTAACAAATGAGACCTTACTGTAAAGTGTAAAACAGACATCAATGACGCTCTTCACCAGGCGCTTACACACAGGAGTATTTGAAAGCAGGCGTCTGAAAGGACCGGTCCACTGACAGACTCCTGCTTTCAAACGTTCCTGCTTTCAAAACACTTTCAAATTCAAACACTTTTGTGTGCTTTCAAATGCTCTTGCATTGATCATTGCAGACAAATCTGATGAGCGCTTGAACTCAATGGCAAATCAGAGGTGTTTACAAATCCACTCAAAACAAAAGCATCACATTTTTAAAATTTCAGTACCAACTTGGTATCGAAGTCGTTACTTTTGACAACACTAGGCCCCTTAAAGGCTTGGGTCGGCCCTGGTTACCAGTATATGTTATCATTAGTTAATGCATTATGGACAAACAATATTCTGTTAGGCTATTGTAATGAATATATAATTAACGTTAACATAGGTAAATAATGTCAAAAAATTAATATTTAAAAATCATTATCATATAGAACATTATTTATATAATAAACTACTAAAAGGCTAGGACTGCCAAAGACAACACAAAACAGCATGTGACAGACTATCTGTTCAATTACGTGCTGATTCTCAAACCGTGATAATAATCTAGCGTACTTTTTCCTCTGCACTGCACTTCTAAAACCACCTCCTGATTCATTAGTGACACATACGAGGGATGTGCACACTATCCTACAGATGCAGGGGATGCTGACGAGGCAACCAGGACAACTCCCACTCCCTTTACCCAGAGAGACAGAAAGAAAACAGCATGGGAGACCTGCACTTCGATCCCATTCCGTGATTACACCCCTGTTCTACAGCAGAGCCACTCCAGGGATCAGTTCCCCCGCCAAGCGTAACTACACAGGCTTTTGTGAGATGGAGAGAGAGATTCTGTCCATGGCCTCTCTGTTTTATTAGTCTTATCTGTGGCCCTGAGGGAAGATATTACTTCTTTAGCAAAAAAACAAAAAACAAAACAACAACAACAAAAAAAAAACACTAAGATGATAGCACACTACATAAATGGTTGCTTTGAGAAGCTGCAAGAAGCAATAGGCGTTTGTGACCAAGCAAGCACCGATTTAGAAAACATAACACAGCAATTTAGTTCCCTTCCAAAGATGGATGGAGGGGGTGAAGTAAATGAAATGAGAGGGACCTGTGCCCTCCACATGAGTGAGTAAACACCATACATTCATCTGTCTTCCCACTGAGTCTCTACACTGCAAAAACATGCTTTATCAAGCTTTTGTTCAATTCGTCAGAAAAATAAATTAATACTATGGTGTAAATTGTGCAATATAGGAATAAGACTTAGGAACAAGACTCTTGAATTAAAGATGCAGTAAGCAATCTTTGAAAAACACTGTTGAAAGTGAATCGGACCAAGCACCACAACAAACTTGTAACCAATCGGCAGTAGGGGGCGTGTCAACTCATGATGGGAGAGGAGAGAGAGTGAGCTGTGCAAGAGGGAGATTTGAAGAAAGACTTTAAAAAGAGAGAAGACCGAGACATTACAAAAGAGAAAAGCTCAGAGGAATATCACTGGAAAAATAATGGCTATGATCAGGCAAGAACTTTATATATTAGAAAAGCTTTCCAGTGCTTGAGAGACCTAAGCGGGAAGGCCTGAAAAGGGATGCAGAGGTTGCTTTGTTTCTGCTCCATATGTAAGTAACATTGGTATTGAGTCTCATGTCTGAAGCTGGTGTGCTGCTGGCAACTAACAATGTATATACTCTTGTGTACTGTATGTTGATTTCTTTGTGCTTCCTTGTTGTTCGTTCGTCATCTTCGCTTTATTTTTTGCGAACCATTATTTTGCTTCGCTTCTGCTCTGATAAAAGAGACACTCTTGCATTGCGTGTTCGTGCATTTTGGTGGCAGAGCAATGAAGGGAGGGGTGTGTTTGTTTGGGTTGATTTCAAATATCTACAGCGTTCAAACGATTTTGAGAAATTGCATACTGCATATTTAAGCGTATTTTTTACTCCATCGAGAAACTTGTTTTAATAAATTCTGTTAGATTTATGCTTAAAATAAGAAAGAAAAGACATTCTCTGAAAATAACTTTTATTATTTAAAGCAAATTTGCTTAAACTTAAGTTTTAATGATGTTTATACGTACACTGGAAAATAAGATCCTGAAAAATGCATCACGGTGTCCACAAAAATAAGAAGCAGATTTTCAACATTGATAATAATAAGAAATAAAAAATTTCTTAAGCACCAAATCAGCATATTAGAATGATTTCTGAGCTGGCCAATACTGAGCCGGCGTTGTGATGTAGCACATTAAAGCACTGAACGTAAACAGCATAGGAGAATGACGGGCGAGATGAATTTGTTGATTAAAGTCGTTATTTTTATTTTGTTTTTGCGCAAAAAAAGTATTCTCGTCGCTTCATAGCATTAAGATTGAACCACTGTAGTCATGTGGACTATTTTAGCAATGTCTTTACTAATTTTCTGGACCTTGAATGACGGTAATTACATTGCTTTCTATGGGGGATAAACAAATATCTTGGATTTCATCAAAAATATCTTAATTTGTGTTCTGAAGATGAATGAAGGTCTTACGGGTGTGGAACGACATGAGGGCGAGTACTTAATGACAGAAATATCATTTTTGGATGAACTAACCCTTTAAGCCACTCAAGGCTATGCATTACATTGATTTTATCATGGGCTCTAGTGACTTGTTGCTTTAGTAACAGCAGAGGGGGAGGAAGCCATCAGGTTAAAAGACATCAACTCTATTACAACAAAGGTCAACCACCCTCCACCATCCGGCACTCATCAAAGAGAATATTTCATTAGCTCAACTCAATAAGCAATTCGAAGAGCGATAAGAGCCGGTTTAAAGATGTATCTAATTAAAGGCCAGGCCTATCTAAGAGTGTGAATCCTTAGAGGGAAGGGGAAATAAAGACCCCATACGGACCGAAGAGGTCATGCATGGACGGCATGAAAGGCAAACATCTTGTTCTGAAATCAATCAGCATGACAGGAAGGGAGAGGGGCTTGTGCTTTGAAGCCCTCTGCCTCCTTCCTCCCAAGTAATGGAGCTCAATCGCTGACAGATGGAGGGAGCGGCGGGGGAAGCGAGAGAACGCATAAACGAATGAACGAATGAAGCAGTCTGTGTCCGTGGGGGGGAAGTAGGTCATTCACGCTTGGGCAGTTTGTACAGATTCACTGTAACAAAGCCATTCCTGTAATAGCAGAGATCTGGGCTGAACAGTATTTTCTTCACATTCTAGAACATTTTAGAAATAGCAACTTTTTTTTTTTCAGGGGCCGTACTACAGAAACGTCCTAACCCAGAATCATATCATATCTGTTTAGTAACCCTCTGTGATCTTAAACATCTGTGATCTTAACTTAAAATGCCCCAATTGGGCTATTTTAAAGGCTCCTAATTTAGTTTTTGAGGTCTCCTACAATAGGTTTACATGCATACAAGGCCAAAAAAACACGTTTTTCTCATAATATACTTTTCAGCATCACCTCTTTTCTCACAGTGTCTTAAACAGTTCGATCAAGGATTCTCTGCTCTGATTGGGCAGATGGCCCAGTCTGTTGTGACTTGTTGGAAACGAAATGCCCATTACCATATCTGAATTTCAACTCGTTTCATTCAGTTCGCTTCTTTATTTGGCAGACAACAACTCTATTTATCATGTACTTTGGTCTTTGAAACTTTGCAGATTTTTTACATTCACAAACAGCTATATCACACATTATATGAAAGGTAATATCTGAAAAAGCATAATAGGGGCACTTTAAAGGGATAGTTCACCCAAAAAATTAAAATTCTGTCATCATTTACTCCCCTTAAAGTTGTTCCAAACCTGCATAAGTTTCTTTTTTCTGCAGTACACAAAGGAAGAATGACAGAATTTTCATTTTTGGGTGAACTATCCCTTTAAGACTTAAGGGGATAGTAAACCCAAAAATGAAAATTCTGTCATTTACTCACACTCATGTTGTTGCAAACATGTATGACTTTCTTCTGTAGAACAAAAAAGAATAGTTAAAAAAAAAATTAGATGATTCTAAAACTAAACAACAAGCAGACTGGAGTTTGTTGATCGTGGTTGTTTAGTGTACTAAATGATTAGCAAAGTGCTCTACTGCAGTTCTAAGCAATACGATCACACCGCAAGATAAGAAGCATCAAAGAGCAACTCAAGAGCACATCAAAGGCCGCACAACAGGTTGCTTCATGATAGTTGCCTTTTATGTTATGAGAGGGCAAAGTCTTTTAATTAAATTCACACGAAACAAAAGAATCAATTGGTCCGAGAGCAACGTCTGGATTTAGCCCAGGCAATTAACATGATTATAATAGTCATTTAATTCCAAGGGATAAAACACTTTTCCAACAGCTGGCTTCATCCAGTTTTTCAACATCAGAATGAAAAATAAGGGAAAACTCAAAAAGGGCTCTGGGGGTAATTATTAAAAATGTAATAGCTTTATAACTGATGAGTGCAAAATGATATGAATAATTATTCACAGCTTTCATGTTTGATCCCCAACCTATGCTAGGCACTGCAGTGAGTTCACATGAGGCCTATTCCAGCGTTTTACTGCCTTTAATCACAAAGTTTCACATAAAACAGTTATGTTAAGTTACATTTAGTTAAACAGGTCAAAAGAAAGTCCACATTGTCACAGTCCATTATGATACCAAATGCATTATAACAGTAATAAAGCCACGCTGTGTGCTTTCACACAGCCATGATATATTTCAATATAGTGACATGGCTTCAGATACACTAGACTACACTGCCATTCAAAAGTTTGGGATGGGTAAGATTTTTTTTAATGCCTCTTATGCTCACTATGGCTACATTTATTTGATCAAAAAATACAGTAAAAACTAATATTGTGAAAGATTATTACAATTTAAAATAATGGTTAAAAAAATGGTTTTCAATTTTAATATATTTTAAAATGTAAATCATTACTGTGATGGCAAATATGAATTTTATTTGAAAAATAAATCTTTTTCAACATTATAAAGGTCTTTACTGTCCATTTTCATTATTTTAATGGATACTTCCTGAATAAAAGTTTTCGTTTCTTTTAAATAATAATAATAATAATAATAATAATAAAAATCATTAAATATTACTGACACCAAAAAATGTCTCCAGGTTACATTGTTATGCCTGTAGGTGGCATAAATGACTGCATAAATGAATGTGAAGTGAATCATTCATTTAACAGTGAATCAATTAATCATTCACTCAATCGATTTGTTAAAAAAAACACTGGTTCTTACAATGAAATAAGCAACTGTACAACAGAACCCATTTTAATCAGTGATTCTACCTACACTGGATGTGTGCGACGTGACACGACACGACAAATGGATTTGCAACAGTTACTTTGTCACATCCAGTATAGACAGCCTCAAGCTGTTGCAGTGTGGGGCAACCCGACAACAGTTATGTCTAGTGTAGACACTCTGTAAGTCACTGAATCATTCACTTAAGCAATTTGTTGATAAACACTGATTCATAGTATAGTGTGTGTGTATATATATATATATATATATATATATATATATATATATATATATATATATATATATTTTTTTTTTTTTTTTTTTTTTTTTTTTTTTAAACAGTATATATAAGAAATAGTATCTAATTTTAATGCTACATTGACAGCCTTAGTAGTGTGTGGTGCAGTCATTTGTAATGTATTGTAGTCTATGAAGTAGGGTAAGTGGGCTGTGGTATAGAGTGACAGTATACAATGAGCAATAGGTTTATAATAATGTAGCAGACTCTGTATTGTTAGTCAACAGAGCGTGTTGTAGAGAGCATGTTAGTGGTGTATTCTAGTGCTGAGTAAGGCTGCAGTATGAACAATGTGCTCACTGAGGGCTTGTCCATTCACTCTGACACATGACCTGATTCTTCACCCACAGGCTAATACACCCGTGCACACACACACACACACACACACACACACACACACACAGTTAGAAAAGCTTCTAAAGAAGAGCTCTGCTCCCCACTTATTACACACTCTCTATCAGTTTACCCTTTTAACCTACGGCTTTCGCTCTCTTTCTCTCTAGCAGCAGTGACTCATAGGCAGTAATCCACACTAACGCCTCAGGAGTGCTGAGGTTCATTACACATTCAAACACTCCACTAAACACACTAGATCCTGCAGGCCTTTTTAAGATTGTGTGATTTTTATGCTGATGTCAAATTAATCGCTTAGACTAAAAAAAAAGGAAGCCCAAAGTGTTCGATACTCTCCATCACTGGTTCATGGTATGATCATTGTTTACTCTCACTGGTTTTGTCTTCTTCTCCGGAGAAGTCTCAGTGTTGTCTGGATGTTGACATCTGGAAATGTTTCAAAACCTGATGTTTTGGCATCAAAAACTATGTTTCCATCCACCTATTTTCATGCAAAACTTCAAATATTGTATAAATAAACACTGGATGGAAACTGCAAGATGCGCATTAAAAAATTATGCGCTCAACTGAGGTGGATAACTATCCAATAAGATAATCTGATAAGAAGAAATGCGCATAAACTATGAAGGAAACACATTTACCTAATAAATCCCTTGATGTACAAAAAAAAAAAAAAAAAAAAAAAAAAACACGAATTTGCCCCAACAGAGGATGTGATTGGATAATTGGACTAACCAGAAGGGCAATTTCATTGAACAGCATCTCAAATGTTGGTTTGGTCTTTCTAAAATGTCTTAGCTAAAATGTCTGAGCCATAGTTCATAGTTCCATAGTGAATTCCCAAACACCAGGAATCTGCCTCCGAATGCAAGATAACATGACAGTGTTTATTGTGCTTCATCTGAGGAAAAAAGAGCCACAGTGGCTTTCCTGATTGCAGCAACTTCCATTTTTATTACAGATATTTTGCACCAATTTTCCAGGAAGTGACAATTTTGTTTTCTTGAACACATATCATGGAAACAGTACTTTTATCACAATTTTTTTTTTTTTTTTTTCAGGTTTAAATTTTAGGTTAAATTCGCAACTTTGGATGGAAACATAAGCCATGTTTCCACCGCAGGAACCTTCCCCAGGAACTAAGGACTTTGGGGTGGTACTCTGTGTGTTTCAAGCACAGGGACCAGGATCTAAATGAAGTTCCGGGTAAAAATTTCCCCCTCAGAAAGTCCCTGCTCATGAGGTAATACTTTTTTAAAGTTCAGGAACTTTTGGGGGGTGGGACTTGGGCGCTGAACATGCTGATTGGATGAGTTCATGCAGCATTTTATTTCAACCACCATTTTTAAATTTTTTAAAGGCTTTATTAAGCTTATATGTGGAGGACAAAATCCAGCGTAAACTGGAAAATCGCGCACAGTCCTACATCACTGGACTAATTTGCCTAATCTTCACAGTACTTTAGACCGCAACGGAAAAGCAGACAGCAACAGGTCTGGGGGAAAAAAGTTCCTGGAACAAATTGAAAACTCGGCTATTGCAACAGGCAGGTGTGAACGTACATAAGATGTCCAAAATCCTGTGTAGGGAGGCAGCTCACCTCAGTTTTGATTCACAACCTTCAACCAAATAAAAGCAAACTGTCATCACATAGAACTTAGAAATCAGGAGCCAATTCAATAATATTTGTATCTTTTGCATGTAGATTTCAGCACAGAGATTTCAATACTTATTATTCACTAACTACCCGCAATCCAGATGTTAAATGCACTAGTACTGTGCCAAATAACAGTCATTATTTTCAGCAAAACACACATCCGTTCTATGTAAATTAGGTTTATGATAGATTGTGCCCCGTTCAGCATAGTCAGCAGTATTTTCTGTGGAAAGCACATGGTAAACTGAATTTAATTATAAAGAGATGCATGTCTGAGACTCTGATTACATTTTCCATTGGTCATATAATCAAATGATACAGAAGAGCATATTAACTGGATGCACAGTGTAGAATAAACGGCACTATTAGCAGGAGTGATTCATTCATAATGAATTCCCCCTCTATCTTTCACACTCTTTTTAACACATACTGTTTTTCTTTTTTGGATTCTGACTGCTGCAGTTCTATTCTCCTGTGTTTGTGTTTACACAATAACATCTAAAAAACTGCAGGCCCTACAAAAGAGCAGTTACTAGTGCTAATATTACCTCAGTGTGCTAACATGTAAAACTTGCAGTTTTTGTTGTTGTGCATTTTATTCAAAAACTACAAGCTGTAGTTGAGAAACTAATATGAGAAACAGAAAAAAAGAAAGAAATATATATAATGGAAAAAAACATTACGCACACGACAACACAAATATATGCCTGTACACCTTTTTGGTGACCTCCAGTCACCAAAAGCCAGCCTGCTAGCGGGATTCCATGGCTTGAGCACCTTGTGTCGAACAAGCAATGTTGCCTAGCAACAAGGTAGAGAAAGCAGATCATTAAATTTTGCTGATGAAGTCTAGCCAGCAACAGCCACAGAGCGAGAGATCTCATAGTCCATATTATCTTACACTGTGTCCTTCTCTAATTTGTCTACTTTTTGCACAGTTCTGTTCCATTAACTGCTCTTTTAATTCTTACTTTTACACGTGCTCCACCTGCTCTGGCAATGTTGTAATTTTCAGATAAATAAAAAAATAAGGGGAAAAAATGATCTGGCTCAATAAAATGCTATACATTACTAATTTAAAGTTTGGACACACTTAAATATTTTATTCTTAATTTAATTCTTAATTATAATTTAATTATTTATATTGTATTTAATTATTATGAAAATGAAATTTATTAATTTATGCAAAAATACATTTTGGTAATATCATGAACTGTGGTATTTTAACTTCCTGTCAAATAAATATAAAATTAAAAAGTTATATACACAATGTCTAAATGGTAACGATTCTGTTACAGATGAACTGCACAAGATCAGACACTACATATGGGTATATTTACCAAACTGCATGTTCTAAACTGTGACTCTTCCATCAAACTGTTAATGTGATGTCAAAAGCTTCAACATGTCACAAAAAACTTGTTTCCATCAAGACATGCAGCCACCCTGACTGCAAGGCCTGCTCCTTACAGACAGCTGGATCAAATCACCTCTCAACCCAACTGTTCCTACAGTTCCAATTCTACGATTTCAAAACAGCTGCATGCTAATGGACTGATGATTATATAACTTGCATTTCATTCCATTTCCACTATATGTACATAAACCACCTCAGACATACACAAACCCAGAGCTTCCCGAGGGCCGTGACAGCCACCTGCTCCAGTGCAGTCCTGAGGGGCTTTAAACTAACAATGTAACGTGAAGCCTCTCACTCTCCCTCTACACTAATTAGACCTGAATCGAGAGAATACCACACCAGTAAGAGACGGCAGATTTAACTCAAACACGCTCAGTCATCTTACCTCAAGTGAGCTAACGAGATTTGAGAGATTCATTCTGAAAATCTCACTGACTGCACACAGACTCATGTCATGACTGTGGTAAATATGCACGTCATGAGCCAAATTCTTCAAAAATAAATAAATAAATGAAATAGCTGTTTTGAGCAAAGTGGTCCAAACAAATGAAGCAAAACATGTAGAGCAGCTCAACACAAAGAGATTAGATAAATACAAAGTGAAAGCTTTGGCTCTACTACATTACAAACATACTGACAGACAGAGAACAGTCTTGTCCAAAACTGCATATCAAAGTGAATAGAAAATTGGACTTTTTTTTTTTCAACATCTGTCTCTAGTAGTTTTACCCTCAGACACTCTTTTTTTGTCTTTTCTGTGTCTCACTAGTTCTATTTGCTAATGTAAGCATTAGGGCTGTAACGATTCCTCGATTAAATTTGAATACTCGCTTTTAAAAAAATCCTCGATTTCAATTTGCCCGTGTCGAGTAACCAGTAAAATACCGGAAGTGGCACTTTCCACGGATGAGAATGCATGAAACGCATTATTAGACCATTTTCTAAGGCTGCACGATATTAAACCTGTTTAAAAATCATAATAAAGCATAATGCTATTGTGACTTTACAAAGGGTGTGAATTAATTAAATAAATGTATGTGCTGCAGGTTTAACATGCGCTGTAATTATTTACATACATAGGTTATCCTACAGCTTTATGTGAACTGTTATATGGCGCGTTTCAAACTCCATCTCTGCATATGCTGTGAGTTTGGATTGCTTTGCAATGGGCGACATTTAATCAGCCCTCTGCAGGCAATTGTTATAATACATAAAGAACATTAGTTGTACAATTCAACATATTATGTATTTTGACAGTTTTGTTCAATAAAACCATACGATTACTTGTTTTTCATACTTTACTTGAATACATTTTTATTGTTTTATTGCTATATATTTATTTTTAAGCCATATGTGTAAGTGAATGTGTTTTGTTGTGCAAGCACCTTAATGATCGCGTTAGCAGTTGAGCTATATGTGCGCGCCATGTTTGTTTATGCCGCAGTCAGACACAATTACTCGAGGAATCGTTAGAATAATCGAACGATTACTCGATTACCAAAATATTCTTTAGCTACAGCCCTAGTAAGCATCACTATTTCAATTGCACATACTTAGAATTGTGGATTTCAACAAACCCCAACATAAGCATTAAACTTCAGTGTGTAACTCGCACATCATGTCCCATACGGACATGAATGAAACCTCAAATCATGTGGCTTGGTTGAAGAGATATGAGATATTACTTTACTACACAAGCAAACAAAACAATTGTTGTAAAGCAGGTCAAATATGGATAAACATTTAACTCAACAGTTGGGTTTGTCCATATTTGACCCAAATTTGGGTAGAAAAAACCCAGCGTGCAAGTATATAGTACTGTGCAAAAGTTTTAGGCCACCACCAGCTTTGTTGTTTTAGCAATGTTTTAATGATCCATATTTATTTTTTGGTCTTTATTACAATACAAACAGAAAATACAGGAAATACCTACACAAAATGTAAAAAAAAAAAAAAAAAAAAAACAGAACAAAAATCTGTATTTAGTCAGTTTTCTTGGCCTTCCGGTCCTTTTCCATTCCGTTTAAGTTAAGAGCCAGGTTCCTGCTGTTGCTCAAGTGTAAGGGGAGGTCACTAAATACTTGCCACTTTAGCCTATAGAAGTTGTTTTTTTTTCTTCCTGTTTTTTTAATACTGCATACTAATTTCCTGTATTTTCTGGTTATATTCTAATAAAGAGACTGAGAAATAATTATAAGGTCAGTATACCATTGCTAAAACAACATCTAATGGTGGCCTAAGAATTTGCACATTACTGTATTTTTAAATCATTGTTTTTACTGGGCGAAATGCATATAATGCAATGCTGACTATTAGAAAGTAGAATGTGGTCATGATATATCTGAAACTGAAAAGGCAGCTCACATAGATTTCAGAACAGAGTGAGCAACACTATCAGAACACAATTCAGATGTGTTTTAAATATCAGCTGCAAAAAAAAAAAAGCACTGTCCTTCTTAAATCTTGTGTGTGATCTCTCACACCTTCTAAAATTAAAACATAATGACGTAGCAGGGTTTTTTTTCCCCCAGACTGCTCAGATCCATGCCTCTGCTGGAATCCAGGAAGATAGACAGCCAGCTGGTGCGTTTGGAAAGGTGTCAAACCCACATCTGCAGCCACTGACAAATCAATAACGGCTAATGAGAGGTTTAGAGAGGTTGTGAGTGGCATAAACACACATACACACATACACACACAGTCAATCATGTAAAAGGGTTATTATTTGGCTAATTAAAGTGTGCTAGTTATTGTTTGATTAGGTTTTAGTTCAACAATTAACATTCAGGTACTATCTATAATCACACTTCTCTTCCACACATCACGTGTAAGTAAACAAACAGCATGTTGTGTTTACACGGCACGGCTGAGAGACGGTTGAAGCACGTACGACAGAAACAAGCAGTTGTTATGCCGTAAAGTCAGCCTTCCGTGACAAAAACAAACCCATCTAACCTTTCTCTCGCTCCCCAAAGAGCGCTGTCTGATTAATACGTTTCCAGACAACCTCCTTCATCTCTCTCTCTGTTTCTCTCTCTCTCTCCCGTCCACCAGAGCAATTATGGCTCTTAACAGCACTAGATGAACTTCACAGTGAAGTAATCTGCAAGCGGCTAATTGGCTCCTGTCTAGTGGAGAGTGGCCTTCTTCTGTTGAAGTTGCTCCTTTAGATGGTTGTAATAGACCATCTGTCTGCTCTTCCATTAGACATGCAGGCCCGCATGTTTGGCTAAGTGTGATACTGCCATTATGAGTCATTAAAACAGCGACCGACACCAATCAAAACAAGAGTTCTTGTAAGGATCACCTGTTCTATACAAGTTGATATTTAAGCCTGAACTGACGTGATATATGAGCAATGCATGAGACAGACGTACAGTAGTAACACATCAACATAGGTTTAAATCTTCTAAGAGCAATAAACACTTACTGCTGACTGACTCCAGACAGCTGTCGTCGATTTCGGACACAGAAATAAGACCTAAAAAATTTGGTGCGCACAAAACACAGCCTCAGATATTTATGAAGGGAGTGCTCTAAAAATTACAATGAGCAGAAAAAGGAGAAGGTATGCTGTAGGCTATGTTGTCCTTTGCTAGCTGTCAAACAAACTGAATGACAGACTGGAAACTGCTACCATGCCACCAGGAATCAATTACAAACCAGTGAAGCAGAAGCATGGATACTTCAATGTTAAAGTGTTATATTTTTTCCCCACTCTCTCTCACACATACACACATAGGGGTGTTTGTATACTTATTTTTGTGAGAGAAGGGCACAAATTGCAGTTCTGACTCTCTTGGTGGTCTGGGCTAGTGGTTCCCAACCTTATTCTCCTTTTTTTCATACACTACCATGCAAAAGCTTGTAGTCAGTATTTTTTTTTTAATAGACATTAATACTTTTTCAGCAAAAGTGACAGTAAAAACATATATAATGTTACAAAAAGATTTATATTTTAAATAAATGCTGTTCTTTTGAACTTTCTATTCATCAAGAAATCTTGAAAAATGTTTACACAAATATATCACGCAGCACAGCTGTTTTCAACATTCATAATAATAATATAGCAACACTGATAATATAATAAGAAGAATTGTTTCTTGAGCAGCAAATCAGCATATTAGAATGATTTCTGAAGGATCATGTGACTCTGAACACTAGAGTAATTATGCAGAAAATTCAGCTTACACAGTCTAGGTGAGCATAATAGTGCTTTTCCACTGCTCGGCTCGGCCTGGCTCGCTTTACTTTCGGTTTGCTTTTCCACTGCAGTTTAGTACAGCTTCAAATTTGGTGAGATTATAGTCCGATCATATAGTTGCGCCGCCTCTACTGCAGTAGGATCCGCTCCTTGGCTTCCAACAAGTCTGCACATCATCTGCTGACCATGATACAGCCATTTTGTTTGTTTTTTAAGTTGCGTGCGAAGGTCGTTTAAAGCAAGTCGTTTAAAAAAAGTTGCGCAAACCAATGATACTGCGGTGGCTGTTACTGACTATTTAAATCTAGCAGGTTTAGCCCCTTGTGTCAAAGAACTGTCTGTTTACTGTTCTTTGGGATGCCAAAAATGAATCTTCTATGGCACTGCTGTGAAAAACCCGTTTTGAACCTTCAGGTATGTATTTCTTCAGTTTCCAGTAGTATATTAGAGTAGGATGTGTTAGTCTAGTGAAACATTCTTTGTTGAGCTTGTTAGGGGACCTAGGTTCAAATCCCATCTTAATATGTGAGAGTAAAAACACTCTCTCTCTCTCTCTCTCTCTCTCTCTCTCTCTCACAGACACCATTATTTTATCTTTTCAGAGGTTCTGTGCGGGCACCTGATAAAATGATTACACAGCACCTGCATCGCTTTACATTACAAGATCAGACCGGAGTGAATAGACTAGATCGCATTTCTTCTCATTAGAGCTATTAGAGAGTCATTTAAGATATCATATGAAGGGCCGTCTTTCAGATCTGCAGTAAAGAAAGAGTCTGCCTGGGAAATCAGGGCCACGACTGAGCAGCTAATGGCAATAAATGCTGCACAAATTAACCCCTTTCTTGAGGACATGACCAAATAATGTGCACCACATCATTATAAATTTATGTTAGTTATTGAACTCCCATAGAATGACATCAAGGGAGGGGCCTGAGGGATATCTAGGGGCCAAAATATCATAGAGACTTGGGGGAGGACTCATTTTAACTTAAGCCAGTAAGCAACCACCAAGCAATGCCCTAACAATGCCCATTCACATTGTTGCCACGGAACTAGAAGCAACACGTCTAAAAAGCCTCAGCGCTGCTGTGAGACTAGGCATAACAGTCTGAAAAAAAAATCTATAATTGCCAGCATTACAGGAATAAAATCAATGTTAATTGACTTAATCAGTTTTTTTAAAACAGTCTGATGCACGACTCCCTTCACCAGCTGTCTACAAGCCAATCGTTTTGATTCACATCTGAATATGCTAATTAAGTTGTTTTCTAAATGAGTTTTTTTTTAAAAGGTCTTTATATGCAACACAAGCAATTAGAACAATGATTACCCAAGCCCTGATCCTCATATCCCAGACCGACCCCCGTTTCTCTGCGGCCACCCTCCTCTTTCTCCGGCTGTTAAGTAAAATAGAGGATAATTAGGTAGGAAGGGGACAGGATGGCAGGAGGTGTCATTAGAGGAGACAAACTCTCCACACAATGATAAAGGGGGGGGTAATGGAAGCCTTCCTCATGTAACCAGAGCAGACAGATGGAGAACACTTGAAAAATGAACTGATTTTATTTAATTACAGTGTAAACGTATGGTAGAAAAATGAAAATGGAACTAAAAATTCGGCTAAATTGACAGCCCTAATTATATAATCACATCAAATTATTTTTTTCCTTCTCATATGAAGATGGTATGGCACATACACAGAAACGTTCAGAAACACTATACTGGCAATGTGTTCTGCCCTATATTAATGGCTCTGATCTCTTCACTTTGTCTTTTCCCTGAGCACTTTGTCTCTCTTTGCAGGGTCAGTGTTAATGCTTTGCTGTTCCTCCCTGTTCTCTCTGCACTTGACATCTTTATAGTGTCTGTCTCTCAACACTGAACAAAGAGATTGAATTCAAAAGTGTCTGAGAGTTTTCTACAGGGAACTGCCTTTTAATGTACAGAAACCAATTGGTTGGTTGGTGTTAAAATCACAACTCTGAACAGTCATTGTGCATATATATTGTTAATTATTGTTGGGGAGAGCCATTCAAAATACATTCCCATACACTTTAAGTTAATAGTGAAATAAATTACATTGTCATACTATCTGCCACACAGCAGCACAACATAATCTAACAGTGACTAAAAAAGATTGACCAAAACATGAATGGAAAAATTATAACATTGTATATCATTGTAACACCAAAATAATTCAGTGTTTTTAATGACAATTGTCTTTAAGACCCTGAAAAACACAATTCACTGTATAAGACAGATCCTAATTTTCAGTTGTGAACAGAAAAAAAAATTTAGATTCATTTAGATTAAATTCAGACAAAAAACTAGAAATGTTTCAACACAGTTTGAAAAGTCCACATATTTGAATACCAATGTAAGCAATTTCAAGTCAGTCTACAACTTTTTAAAAGATATGTAATATACTTTACATTCACACAACCATGCACACGTACACAAACAAGCTTCAGTTCTGAATCCCAGTAAATGGGTTCCTTTTCAATTAGCATCACTAATGAAATACTACAGATGAGGAAAATATCATTAATGCCAGACACAAGCGATCTCATTCTTCATTACATGACACACTTTCCCTCTCTCAGGACTGTTAATAAACTAAATCAATTATTCTGACAGATTACGAACACACACTCTGCAACACACACACACTGCAAAGCCTAAATCCAAGCCAAGCTGGGAGGAATTCCAGGAATGTACAGGAAAGAGAGAGACAGAGCGAGAAAGACAGCGAGCAAGACAGACAGACAGACCACCTGACAGGCAACAGATGTTTGCCATTTTACTGCTGCTCTTAATTGATAATTTTCTTACTTTATTCATTTATTATTTAAATTACTAATTTGCACACATATTTTGTATTTTAGTATGATTACTGTCTCACCTGGTACTGATTTGGCAATAGAAATGTACAGTTACTTCATGTCATGCTAATGTATCACGCTGAAAGAGAGAGAGACAGAGGGAGAGTGTGAGAGACAGACAGAGACAAAGAGAGTGCTATTTGGCTTTCAGAGTAGAAAACAACAACAATAGGGTTTTTATTTCATTTCTGTTTGCCAAGAACACAAATGTTCATTTCAGTGTGATATTGTTTCAGTCTCACTCTCTCGCTCAATATCCGTACAATTGTTTATTCAACTATGGGCACTTTTAGCCCTGTGGAGTTTTAGATATTAAACTCCTATAAAACATGCTTTTCTCACACTCAGGGTGTGTTCATACTTGTACAGGTTTGGTTTGATTTAAACAAACTCTGGTGCAATTGCTCTGTTAATGCGGCTAATTTGAATAAGTGTGAATGCTGCCATCCGAATCCCGGTGTGCATCAAACAAGCAGACCGAGACCCACCTTTTCACACTTCTAAACAAAATCTGGTGCAGTTCGACTGGAATATGAATGCGACATGGACCAAAGACATCTAAGGGCGTTTTTACACTGTGCACGTTTGCTGCGGTCCGATTCCAAGCACGACTGTTCCCAGTGCCGCCCGCAGCGTTGGTCTGGTTTTACACTCAACTTGATTCTATCGAACCCTGGTGCATTTGTGTTCATTTTACGTCATCACAAACGTGCACGGTGTATGATAGAAAACAGAACGCGGGTCAGTATATTGTTTTTTTTTTATTAATTTTGGCGCTATTATGCGCAGCTGAGTAAACAACTCTTGGGTTTACTGCAGACCAACGCACATGGACACACACATTTCCTAACATTTTCATCGTCCACACCCGGCAGCTTAAACAAACCATTTGGGAATGGAGAGAAATGGGCATCAGGGACTTTAACACACTGTAAAATATGTTCAGTGTGACAGAAATCAATACAGAAATCTTGTTTAACTTCTCTGCTGGAATATGTCCCACCCACTCTTGGTGCGATCGCGTACAGTGCGGCTCCTCTGCAACCGAAGCTGATGTTGTCTGTCAGGAGATGATCAGAGAAAATTCTGCTGGATGTGTTTATGTGTGCAGCAGTGTGAGGAAAAGAGCCCGGGGCCGTTCACACCACACTGAAGAGCTTAGAGCTTAGGAGGCTGCTCAAAATAAACAGAGGGTGAGATGGGCACCTGAGTTAGGCTGCTACACGCTCTCACTGGCAACGGTTGAAAATATGGCCCTTCAAGGCATGTTTGAGTATTCCTTTGATTCATGCTAAACTCACAAACATGCATATGTTCAACACCAAACCCAGGGGTGTAAATATAAACACTTAATCACAGTAAATAAATATCAGCTTTTATTGGCTTGCTGTGCTTGTAGCAAAACATTTTCACATTAAACAGGTTAATCATGTGGATTAAAAATCTGACAGCAGTGGAATTTTACATAGTCAGCAGTTTTGAGAAGCAACATTTTGGTTTGTTTATCACACAAAGTTATCATATGGCTATAGAAAAATATTCATATATCACACAAATGACATTTGGATTGCTTTTATGATAGATTTATGGTGATTTTGCATCCTTGAAATCTCCAGTCCCCGTCGTAATTGCATCGTAAATGCCCCTAAAGAGACATGGTGATTGAAAAAATATGAGATGGGGGAAGAAAAATTATTTCAATGCGTTTGCGTTCTCAGAAAGGGGCATCGTGTTTATTTACTTTATTTTACAAAAGCACAATCTTTTGTTTTTATTGTGAGTGGAACCTTTACCGTTTTGAATGATGTCTTACTCTTATCTGTATGACCATAAATGTATTTTAAGTCATTTCAGCTGTTATAATGAGACAGAATCCTTTGGCATTGTGCCGATTTGTGTCATGGACATTGTACGGAATGTAAGTGGAAATACAATCAACATGCTAACGCATATTAGATGACGTCATCATCCAGATGTGTCAATCACCGGAACTAGGCAGAGAAAGATTACAGGAGTGCAAAAACTAATCTCTGCACAAGTTTTATTTTTCATTATTCTATTTACTTTGTACTTTTGTACCACAAGAGATGCTTTTCAGTTTTGTAGCTGATTGTGACCAAGTACCTTTTGTTTTTTTATCAGCACTACAAAAAATATGACCTATGCAACAGTGCATTCTGTTTACTGTTTAGTGCTTAGTACACTAAAGGAGGCTTTCTGTACCAACTTCCTCAGGGGGGCTGCTAGGTGGAACAAACTGTAATTTGCACTACTGTCTGTTCAAAATAAATGAAAAGTAACATAGCATTGGGGATTTGTTGCTTTTTCTTGTTATACCAAACTCGTATCAAACCATCACCCTAAGACCGAGGTGTGCACTGTGTACCATTACACCTCTAATATATATATATATATATATATATATATATGATAGCATACTGGGCAGTGTGAGTTTGAATCCAGCTCATCTCTCAATATCCTTCCCCATATCATTACCCTCTCTACTACTGCAACTATGAATAAAAGAGGCATACAGGTAAAAAACAAATATGAAAGGGAAAATAGTGCTAGAAATCACAGCTAACAGTTTTATTCATGGAAGGCCCCTGTCAGATGGTGTCAACATACAGATGGTGCGCAGTGTTTAACAGGGACTTTGTAAGCCGCTCTCATCTGCAGTCTCTCACAATGGCAAAGCACAGCAGCTCAATAGGATCAAAGCCTGCAGTCAGAACAGCCCAAATAGAGCCACTCTGACTGTCAGAGGACTGTAAGCTCTCTCTTTCTCCCTCAGAGAGCATCAGAGAGAGCACACACACTGACTCCATATTCCCTCAGCTCGAACTCTCCTCCTTTCTTTCTCTCGCTCTCTCTCTCCCCTTTTAAACAGCCCTTAATGTCTCACTACCCTCCTCAAACCTCCCTTAGTCCCAGCTCAGCAGTTTAGCAGAGTTACTCTTGTAAAGAGTGTGTGTGTGCGTGTGTGTGTGTGTGTGTGCTAATTTCTGCTGTATAACACTACACAGCAATACTAAAGCAAGGACACACACCTCAAATATGAAATACTGTAAATGGTAAAGGCCAGCTTGATCTAATTGAATGAAACTAAATATTTATTTTTTTAAATACAACAACGATGTAAATGTGTGATTATATTCAGCCCAAAAGAGTTCAGAAAAAATATATATAAAACATAATTATTATTATTTATCATTATTATTATTTTCTTTTTACTGCATTTATCAAATAAATCAAATCCAGATGGGATGTTTAATACATGTAAAGTCATTTGCACTCTTTGCATGGTGAAATTTAATTATTAAGCTTTAGTATGAAATGTTGTGTTTTTGTACAACCATTTAATAAGAAAACCAAAAGATAACAGCAAAAACATGTTCAATGCATGCTTAAAGTGTGGGGAAAGTTGTTATATTTAAGATTTGTTGCCCACGTTATTGATTTACTGTAACAACACAGAGATTCCAGAGTCTGGAATCATACTGGTACCAATCCAACCCTAAATGAGACTCAATGAAACAAGCAAGCTCTAAAATAATGAACATGAAATGACTGTATGAGTGAATGAATGACAAAATACAAAAACATACACATGCACAGTCACTTACACACTGTGTACACACATGCACAAAGCCTCTCATTACTCCCTCATTACTCACATACAGCACTGGTACAGAGCCAGAGATGCTCTCTCCGACATCCTGAGCTAATGAGCCAAGCGAAAAATCCTCATATTCTTCATATTACTGATGAAACTCAGATGTATTATAAAGACTATCTGAATAGTCAAGCTTTTAATAAACTCAGCTCACAGTTTCAACCACTGGTATTTTCCCCAAGTTTGCAATGTATTAATTAAGCTTAACAGTCCAAAAATAAATACCCGCAGTATCTCTGTTGTTTAACAGCAGCTTATCACTTCTCTATGAATGGCTCGTAAATCCTTCAAACACTCACAGTCAAGAGCTCAATCTCCTCTGAAGGGAATTTAACACATTTATGGACTGACGAGAGACACGTTCAGCTCCACTGACAGGCAAATAGAAAGCTTAACACTGAAGGAAATCAATCTGCTCTGCTGGAAGCTTCACAATATATCACAGCACGAGAAAGAACAGCAGAGAAAGCACACCACCAGAGACAGAACTACAACATAAGAGATAAAATATAAGAATCAAGAAAAAACTGAAGTGACTGAGAGATAAAGAGATGATGAACAAAGGGAAGAGAGTCAAAGTACTGAAAACGATACGGTACCTGCACTACAGCTGCCAGACGACTGTCAAAATTTGATCAAATGATGTGACAGGCGATAAGTGTTAGAAAAGTACTTTGACAGATGCATGAAAACACATTCTCCACATTATCATCAGTCATTGTCCTCCACACCTCACTATACTACCTCATTCCCTTCATCTCATCCTTAAAACATCACACCTTTCACTTTTGCAGATTTAAATGATAGAGTGACTGAAAAACTACTCATTTCCAATCAGAGTGGCTGGTTTGAAGCATCATGAGTGACCTTTAGAGATGGAACAGCCCTTAAACATCAATGCAGTCTCAACTGGTTTTATAATCTCAACTTATCCAACCATGTAAAAAAAAAAAAAAAAAAAAAAAAAAAAAATATATATATATATATATATATATATACACAAAACTAAACAAATCTTAAAATAAAACAGAATTAATTGTGAGAGCATGCCACACATGGCCATGTTGGCATCTACACTAATGTTCAAAAACAAAATTCAGGAAGGGTTAGTTCACCCAAAAATGAAAATTCTGTCATTAATTACTCACCCTCATGTCGTTCCAAACCCGTAAGACCTTCATTCATCTTCGGAACACAAATTAAGATATTTTTGATAAAATCCGATGGCTCAGTGAGGCCTGCATTGCCAGCAAGATAATTAACACTTTCAAATGCTCAGAAAGGTACTAAAGACATATTTAAAACAGTTCACGTGACTACAGTGGTTCAACCTTAATGTTATGAAGCAACGAGAATACTTTTTGTGTGCCAAAAAACAAAATAACGACTTTAAAAATAATCTGTGCTACAAACATACACAGAAACATATACACAGAGTTCCTGATGCCTGGCTTCTCCGCCTTTTCCATCATCTGTGTGTGTATTTGTAGTACTCTGTAGTGCACATAAAAGAGCAATGTCTGTATGTTCTAATGTATGTTGTGCTCCGTTTCCATGACCAAGCCAACAGCTCATTAATCATCCCAAAGCTCGGACGCCCGTAACCCCTCCCTCCTTCTAAAGAAATATGCAGACAGATGGAAAGAAGCAGGTCATAATTTCATTTCACAGCAAGTTACACCATGACACAGTTATCAATATTATCATTTGAAAGGACAAAGGATTCATCATAAATTCAGAGACTTGAAATTATATTTGAACTATAGCTGAACATGGATTTACAGAAGTAGGACATGGATCAATATCCTTTGTTTTACATGGAATAACATCGCAATTTATCTCTTTTCCAGTCTTTTACGATTACTGGAAAATGACTTAATGGAGAGATTGCACAAAAGACCTTCTTTTGCCCTTTTTTTATTATTTGTTGATATTTCAAAATGAATCCTTGCTCACTGTCCTCTGACTTTAGATTTAGATTTATATTTGCAATGAAAAAACAAAGAAAGAAATACATCCCATTTTGTCCCAGAAAGGTGCATTCAAAATGAATGTGTGGTTTCTAGTCTTTACTCAAAGTCGGTAATGTGAAAAGGTGAAACATGATAAACAGCCTGTGGCTGTACAAACTGATCACATAGCATTCTGTTGGGCCAGCACAACAAAGAAATAAAGGAGAGGAGGTAGAGAAAGCAGGCAGAGTGATGGCCAAAGGGTAAAGAAGGAGACTGGAGGAGGAAAAGGAAGATGGGAGTGGTAAGGGATTGAAAAATCAAGGACAGAAAGAGAACAAGGGAGGAAGAATGAGGCAAAAAGGAATGCAAGAGGCAGGAGGGAGATAAAATAAAGACAAGATGGAAATAGAAAGAGAAAGGGCAGAATATTTCCCCTCCGTCTTTCTGTTATCAGGCTCTGGTCGAGCGAGGGATCATTCTGTAGAGGAGGAGATGGAAAAGAAGGATGAGAGAGGACATGAGCAGAGAGAGTGATGAAGCCTGGAGTGAAATAGAGGGGAAAGAGGAATGGGGAGGGAGAGTCTCTCCTCTCTCCCCTGAGATCGGTCCAATCTCTCACAGGGTTATCATGATTATCTGCCCCAGATTGCTGCCTCCACCTGTTTTGTCCGTAAGAACCGGGCCATCCCTGCTCAAGTTGCCCTGAAAAGGCTTTTTTTAAAGCTTCAATTCAAGTTAGGCTCAATTTGTTATCACAGTCCTTATGAAAAAAAGTTTTATACATAGAAATGAAAAATACTTTTCCCACATGAGATTTGCCTAATCATGTTTTATTTTACATAGAGCGGGTGGCCTCAAGGAGGCAGCCAAATTGAAATCACATGACTAGCCAAATACTAATTTTATCTTAAAAACCAACCAGTTATCAAAACACTTTCACTGGCTAAATAAATGAATCATGGCTAACTAGCAATACTGCATTTCAATAATGACTTTGATAACTAAAACTACAGTTTTTGCGTTTTGCTTCATCCACACCAATAGGTTGATTGCTATATGTCTAGTGCAACAGAAAAAATATGATAAAGTGTCATACTAAACCCCTACAGCTCTGAAATATTATTGTACATGTGTCAGAGTGTTTGTGTGTCGCCTTCAGCACACTACTTGTGTGACAAGCTAGATAGAGAAAATTTATCTCATGGCACATTCATAAGGCAGAACCACATATATCGTACAGACTGGGTGTATTTGTGTGCACAAGTATGTAAAGGTATAGTGAACTTGTGACACGACGGTGGATTTGCTATTTACATTCTTACAAAAGATGAGAATGACTCAATGAAATGAAGGACCTCCTTTGAATATTTTAAATATTTCAGTGATCTAAAAGTCTTTATAAATTATTATGTTTGTGAAGACCCTTTTCATGCCTCCGCATCCATCCTCTTGGTATTCATAAGAGTTAGCTTTAAAAAATTTAGAGAAGTTTTCAGATCCTAATGTATACTTCTTTGTATATATACTTGACAGAGGCACTGAATCCTATTACTACCATTTATACATATGTATTTGTGTGTACATTCACACAGAAATCATAATTCTGCACTTATAATTTCTTTCTAAATTTAGAAATACACACACACACACACACACACACACACACACAAACTACGCATATGGATTCACATATCTGGAATATTAGTTGAGTTTTCACACATTAGTATTAGTATGAGTTTTCACACATAACTATAAAATTGCACATTATTTCTTTCACCATCACGGTTCTTCTTCTTGAGTTTCAAAGAGTTGTTTATCCCCCAAAATGAGAACTTGGCACAAAACATCTTGACACACTACGTTTAAATAGAGCAAAAGTGCAGATGAGACTGAAGAGGTTGGCAGTGGGGAAGATTTACAGTTTATAGAAACTTCAACGAGTGGACTGGGAAACATTCTAGATTACAAATGTTCTCATGAATTACCTTTTCCACCTCAAAATTAATTATCAAGACATTGAGGGCAATAAAGTTAATGACAGGTTATGAAAACATAACCATATCTAGCCACCTTCCACACAAATACACAAACATGCAACCACACACTGACCAAAAATTCAATAAAGACCATATAAACACTGCGCACACACACACTCACAAATGCAAAAGCTGTGAAGGTTTATGAGCTTTTAACGATCAAAGCAGCAATTATTGCATATTTCCACTTCTGGATTACTGTCAAAAATAGGGAAAGAAAGAGATAAAGTGTGTGTGTCCAGACGTCTGGTGACGAGACAAGAAAACTCTGTCCTTGAGAGTGTGTGAAGTGAATACTGAGGAGGCACCGCCAGCGGACGACTAGCTTTTCTCTCGCTCTCTTTAGAAAGAAAGATGAAGTGAAAACACTTCATATGAACAAAGCGACTATTCCTGGCATAGTTAAAAGGTGATTGAATCATAAAAAAAAACATATCTGAGGAACACAATCAAAGGGCCACTGCACACACAGCAGATGTGCCACATCTCCCAGAGGCCTCTGGGAACTCTGAGTGTTTGCTGCACCACTTAGCAGTCAAACAGCAAGGAAATCAGATTTGCTGACAATAGCTTGGAGTAAAGCAGGGTTTGATATATCTGTGACTGGTCTTATCTTCAAATATCTTGCCTCAATCTGGCTGTTTTTTCAGCCTGTATTAACATTCGTCTCAGGTGATATGATCAGGCTGAGACCGATTGCTGTTCGCACCTGGTATTAACATGCATCTCCTGTGACCACTTGTGATCAGATGTGACAACATACATCAATTTTTCATTGTGTGTCACAGGATGTTGACATCAGGCCTTTTAAAGTTATCTGGGTCACATCAGGACTCGTTAACGTCTAAACTAGGACTGCAAAATATATCAAAATAAAATCGATATTGTGATATGTCAGTGTGATTGTCAAATCGTGCAGACGATTGATTGATTGATTGATTGATTGACTGATTGATTGACTGACTGATTGATTTAGGGGTATAACGGTACATGTATTCATCCCAAACAGTACGATACAGACATCACAGTTTGGTGCATGCAATCACTCAGTCATGGGCGATCCATGTTCCAATCCAGAAAGGGGCGCACATGGTAATACAATGCTGTTTGCTAACTGTTCGCCACAACAGGAAAAAGTATTAGTACTGTAATTTTACAGTAACATAAAAGAATTTTATTACTCTTTTATTTTACAGTACAGTGGTATTATTAAAATATTTCTTGATAATAACAATAAAAACAGTGGGAATGTGGCTTATGAAAACTCAAGTTCAAGTGGAAAGATTTTTTTTTTTTTTTTTTTTTCAACTTCATGGTAATTGAAAGAGGCTTGAGTTCATTCTTGGGAAAAGTAAACAAGTACATACACTTAAATGTTCATACTTGCAGATGCACTTCCCTCCAAAAAAAAAAAAAAAAAAGTCACCCCACTAACTTACATACTTATTAAAGTCATGTAAGTCATAGTGAAAATTCCTGTATCTTTAGACCACCTTGTATGTTTTTCCAAACAGACAGTTCCCTGTACCTGAATTAGGCAGTTCTTGCAATTGAATCACTGAGATTGATGTCAAATGGTCCCAACTTCTTATTTCTAATCCTATAAACCTACACAAACATATTTAATGTATCACTTTCTCTGTCTCCAGTACAGGTTTGCATTCTGATCAGGATCCAGAGACTTAAATCACTGTCACAGGCACTACAGCAGACCTCTAATCAGACAGCATGTTCTTTATTCCTAAGTGACACATTGCAATGACAGATCGACTGGCATGGTGATGGATATCGATGCAAAGCGGCCATTCATTATGAGATTTTTGGGTGCTCTCCATCTTGGCAAAGGCCTAAGCCCTCAGCGTCAGTCATCCGCCAATGAGTTCTGATGGAAGCCAAAAGAGAGTGAGCGAAAACGCTGACAGCAACAAGATGGTTTCAATGGGTTTATGACCCAGTTCTGTATGGCTGACACTAATGATTGTCATTTATTTTCCCTGCTAGTGATAGAAGACATCATGTCTCAGAAGACTTGGATAACAACAGTTAATTTTGTCACTTTTCTCCCAATCAATTTCATGCTGTAAAATAAAATAAAATTAAAAAAAGAAACAAGAAAAAAAAATGTAGAGTGGTACTTGATTTTGTCCATTGGGAATTGATTGAATGGTTGTGGTTTGCTATTGCTGTGATGGGTTGACCTGCCCTTGTACCAGTAAACGTCAGAGAAGAGAAAAAATGTCATTGTAAAAAGAATGGGAAGTTATTTTGATTAAAGATTATGAGGGCACATAAATTGAAAAAATGATGTGCATGGATAAATCATTTATAATACTGCAATATTCCAAAAAAAAAAAAAAAAATTGCCAATTTTGATTTCATGGTGACTTCAAGCAGTTTCTTTTTCAAGTATGGGAGAAGAATAAAATTATTACGCAAGGCCACACTATCATAATTTATTTCATTATATTGGTGTCATATGTCTGTATGAGAGAATTCTGCAGTACAGAGCAATATAAATGAAGTTAGAAAGGCAAAAATGAATTAGAATGTAAATAAACTGCAATTACAGTTTAAATTACATTGTGCACCCTATCAAGAGGGCACTTACAGCATTTAAGTGAATATTCTCATAAGCAATAAAGGCAATGTAAGCACATCAGACTGTGAGCTTTAGATGAAGCGGCAGAAGGAGAGCTGCAAAAATAATCATCATCCACAGTCATTATCAGTTCATTATATGCTGATAGTGTGCTGCACTTATGATCCCATAAGGATTCATTTAGAATTTACTCTTTACACTTCTTACACACACACACACACACACCTAACACTTAAAAAAACTACATCTAGCATCTTCAAAAATCAAGAGCAGCGCTGTAACAGGGATGAATTTAAAGATATAGCCTTACCAAGAGACTTTTTACAAGCTCCAGCCTAAAAACCAGCTTGTTCCTACAAACCCTACAAGTTATATTCCAACATAATTACAGCCCCCTCATCTAATCCTTTCTTTTTTTTTTCCATTTCCTTGTCACCCTCTGTGTATCTTTTTGGTAATATAGGGAGAGAAGAGAGGTGATAAAAAGGGCCACTCTTTTACTTCTGACAGAGTTTCATTTATCTTATGATGAATGGCCGCCCTGCTGAGCCTGTTTCCTCTGTGGTGCACATTTTGCGCAAAAGAACATCTAAAATTGGAGAAAAACAATAAGAAGAGAGAATAATAAACATGTTGTGGATGAAGGAAGTGGGATGTAATGAAATGTTGAGAGGAGGAGGAGGCCCGACTGAATTACCAGCATTTTATGAGAACTTCATTAGGGACTGGTCATGATAGTTGACTAGATGACCAGATTACTAGACTTTTATACATATAATAATTATAATAATAGTTATTATCTCCATATATACTAAAAAGTTTGGAATATATATATTAAAAGTTTGGAAACAATAAAATTTTTAATGTTTTTGAAATAATTCACTTATTCTCACCAAGGCTGCATTTATTTAATCAAAAATACAGTAAAAACAGTAATACTTTGAAATATTATTACAAATTAAAAAAAATTGTGTTTTGTTTTAATAAATTTAAAAATGTAATTTATTCCTGTGATGACAAAGTTTAATTTTCATCATCATTACTCCAGTCTTCAGTGTCACATGATCCTTCAGAAATCATTCTAATATGCTGATTTGCTGCTCAAGAAACATTTATTATTATTATTATCATTATTATCAATGTTGAACACAGTTTTTGCTGCTTAACATTTTTGTGGAAACAATGACACCACTTAAACATTTGTGGTAAGGTTAAAAAACAAAGAGAGAAAGTATTACTTTTATTCATCAAGGATGTATTAAATTCATCAAAAGTGACAGTGAAGACATAATAAATGCTTTAATAAATGTAATAAATAAATGTAATAAATGCTGTTCATTTAACTTTCTATTCATCAAAGAATCCTGAAAAATGTATCACCATTTCCACAAAAACGTTAAGCAGCACAACTGTTTTCACCATTGCTAAAAATATTAAGAATTGTTTTGCTTCAGCAGCAAATCAGCATATTAGAATGATTTCTGAAGGATCATGTGACAATAATGCGATCTTAGAAGTCGAGAGCATCTTTACTGGCACAAGCACCTGTAACTCTTGTAGGCGAACAAAACATTACTATTCTAACCCTTTAACCCGATTTCGCTTCTGTTTGCGTTCAGATCATTTTAAGCCACTAAAGTTTCCAGTCCAATGATCCAGCAAGCGAATTCATTCAAACAGATCTGAAGTAAAGAAAACTAATTACATTAGAGATGGCAGAGAGAATAGAGACTACAGTGAATCATTCATTCCAGAGTGTGTTTCGCTTTAAAACATGAGCTCTGTCATATTCTGTGATTGTCTCTGAAGAGCGCAAACCCTCACGCATCACACTGTGTGAAAATACAGACTGAACGGAAAGTCAAACATCCCACCGCTATATGGCCAGATGATACGCAAACTACATTTCTCGAATGGATAAAGCAAACCAGTGTCTCACTAGTAAAGTTTTGATGGAGGGGGATTGCATTCAAGGTAAAGATAATTGCAGTGATGTACAGAAGTCATATACATATACATACAGAAGTTATATTGGTGCGCAAACATGTGGTCCTGTTCGGTATCACAACATGACTTGTCTAAAATATAAACAATCTCTATGCTGTTGCACTGTACACATATTATACACTATGAATTCTTTAAATTTTTTGTTGTGCATAAATGTATGAATTAAATGGACTCCTTATATCATTTGGTCATTTGGTGTCCTTTTGCAGTCTTCAAGTGGCCTTTTTTAAAAAGACACCAAAATTTACCTTGAAAAAAGCTTGCAGAAAATACAGTTTTACCATACAATCTGATGATTTACTTTGCTGGATATAGCAAATGATGACAAAATGAACGTGTTAAAAAAGTTAAATGGTGAATGCTTAATTTCATGACTAGTGTGTGACTAATCGCGCCCTTTTTTGTAAAAAATATATATGGTAGCATCCGATTCTATTGTGCGTCATGATCTGAACTAGAAAACTACAAAAGCCAGGAAACACAACCTACTTCATCATCTGAGAGGAACAATGGGCTTCTCAAACAGGACGAAAGAAAAGAAGCAGACCTGTATACCTGTGAAAATCCTGCTGCAAATCACAGTTGAACTGCAACTCATATCCCTCGGAGAGCATACAATATAATAAACTATGAACACATACTGTCCTTGCACAGTTTTCACTGTATGGGCCTTTTCAAAAAGCTTTATTCAACAGCAGCATACTGTACTCATCTAGCCAATTTCTGGTAAACTCAACAAAAGCAGATGACCTTGGACATGGAGCAGCCAACATACTAACAATTACCAATACCAGCTTTTTTCACTTAGCTGACAACCCTTAACTAGTCTAGACTGAAGAATTTACTAAGAACACATTCTTGCATTCCGTCTGCATTTTTTTTAAAATTCTTTGTCCATGAACAAAATCTCAGACATATTTAGCAAAGGTATAAACACGGTATGACAAGTCAAATATAGTTCATCTTTTGTTACATATCCAAGTCAGCTCTACAACACTAAATGATAAGAATGATCAATTGATATGTTTTTTTAATGACCTTGTATTGGCTTATTGGCAAACAATTTAATCACAACAAACTAGATCTATACAAAATTGCTGAGGAAAAATGAACACATTTTTCACAAAATAGTCATTCAAATTGGTCTGGCATTATTTTCTCTTCTATCTTTTGTTACCTTGTAGGACTATATTTTTAAATAGGTGAATTAGTTTTAGTTCTCAGTAACTTGCTAAACAGTCTTAGAGTGTACTCACACTAGGCGCTCTGAACCGTGTCCGAGCGCGTTTGACCCCCAAAGCCCGATTCGTTTGACAAGTGTGAGCGCTCCGTTCCGTGCCCTAGCGCGGTTCGTTTAGCCGTCCCTGGCCCACTTGGAAGAGGTGGGCCAGAGCGCGGTTCGGTTGGG
Source organism: Hypophthalmichthys molitrix (assembly GCA_037950675.1). NCBI lineage: Eukaryota > Metazoa > Chordata > Actinopteri > Cypriniformes > Xenocyprididae > Hypophthalmichthys > Hypophthalmichthys molitrix. Next base: position 36,358,424 of record CM075501.1, read on the forward strand.
CTTGAGCGGGGGACAATCACGCTCGGTTCAAGGCAACCGTGCCTAGTGTGAGTACACCCTTAAAAACCAACATGACAAAGAAACTTAATAAGACCGTGGATCATGATCCTGCCTTAAAAAAAAAAGAGCTATGATTTTTTTGCTATATTGTCTGCCCCAACTCAAAATTCATAAAGTTTATTATCCATTGCTATATCAGTCTATGACAATTAAAGGGTTAGTTCACCCAAAAATAAAAATTCTGTCATTTATTACTCACCCTCATGTTGTTCCAAACCTGTAAGACCTTCGTTCATCTTCGGAAAACAAATTAAGATATTTTTGATGAAATCTGAGAGCTCTCTGACCCCTCCATAGACAGCAGGGCTGTGCGATTAATCGAAATCATAATTAAATCGTAATGTGAGCAAGTGTGATTTCTAAACCACAGAAACCTAAGGGTTCCTGAAAGCAACAACGCATTACTGGTGTAATACGCACTTTAAAGGGATAGTTCACCCAAAAATGAAAATTACCCCATGATTTACTCACCCTCAAGCCATCCTTGATGTATATGACATTCTTCTGTCAGGCGAATACAATCGGAGTTATATTAAATAATGTCCAGGCTAATCCATGCTTTATAATGGGAGTGGATGGTGCCCCAAATTCTAAAGACAGAAAAATTGCAGCCATCTATTATAAAAGTTCACACAGCTCCAGGGGGTTAATAAAGGTCTTCTGAAGCAAAGCGATGCGTTTGTGTAAGAAAAATATCCATATTTAAACCTTTATAACCTGTAATCTCTAGCTTCCGCTAACTGCCATACGCGCGTTCACAAGAGAGTGGTGTCCCAGCTTATGGTGTAAGACGCAGGCGTAGCATGAGTAGTACGCAAATTGTTTGAGCTATACTCTACATTTTATTAGAGTTAAAATGCTGATTTCTTGTGAATATCCATGTTGCTAAAGTCTTGTGATTATGTGTGCCGACATCAAAGGGAGATGCACCATTTCACAAATTCCCTGTAAAGGATTCGGAGCGATTGAAACTATGGCTGCTCGCTATAGCTTCGCATATCCCGCATGAGCCCCACCACGGCGGCGCGTTACGGCTGCGACACGGCTACCAGTGCTGATCCACGGCCACTCTAGTCAGTGCTTGTGTTTACACCAGCCGTTTCGGAAGCGGCTCGCTGCGCCGCTTCGCTAAAGATAGGCGACAAGTAAATAAGTAAATAAGGGATCATGAGCTCTCCGTCTCCTCAGTTCTGTTGTTTGTGCCGCTGTTCCGGCAGCCTCCTCCATCTCCCGGAGTTCCTGGTCCGTATTCTGGTTCAAACAAATATGGCAGGGCAAAAAACTCAGTCTCCTCTTGGCTTATATCGAAATCCTCCGACATTTCTCTTCACAAATCCTAGTTTTGTACTTTTAATTTGTGACTGGTATTTTGTTTTGCTCTCTCCTCTGCACTTCCGTGTTCGTCACCAGAGCTCACACTGCGCCTGCGTCCTACGTTATAAGCTGGGACGCCACTCTCTCGTGAACACGCGTATGGCGGTTAGCGGAAGCTAGAGATTACAGGTTATAAAGTTTTAAATATGGATATTTTTCTTATATATAAACGCATTGCTTCACTTCAGAAGGCCTTCATTACCCCCCTGTAGCCGTGTGGACTTCTTTTATAATGGATGGGTGCAATTATTTGGACTTCAAATTTTGGGGCACCATCCACTCCCATTATAAAGCATGGATTACCCTGGACATTATTTAATATAACTCCGAATGTATTCGTCTGAGAGAAGAATGTCATATACACCTAGGATGGCTTGAGGGTGAGTAAATCATGAGGTAGTTTTCATTTTTGGGTGAACTATCCCTTTAAGCCCACAATATACTCAGCTAGTGGACACTTAAGCCAAATGAATTTGAGCCAGCTGATTCTATTTAGCAATACAAAGGCTACTGAACAGCATTACTTTACATATATTTAAAGGGTTGTGACTAAGAACAAGACGTAGCTGACAAGGACATGTGTCCTCAGCCACATTCAGTGACTTGCCTTGTCTTTTTCTATTCCCATTGAAACTCAAGAGATATCAAATCACTGACTATGAAAGATACTGTTTTACATTTCAAACAACAATGTGCTCTCGAGTGTCGACCCAAATGCCCTTGTGTCCTCTTGTGTGGCACTTCAACTGACTGGTACAGCACGAAAGAAAAAAAAAAAAAACCTTCACCTCATCTCTCGGTTACCCTCCACGTTATCCCTCCAGCAAGCCCAGTCAGCTGAACCCAGCACAATAAAAGCCCTCAGTGACTGTAAACCATACCGTTTGCCTCTCAGGCTAAAGCAGCCTAGGATGAAACATGAGCGGTCTGCATACAGAGGCAGAGAAACAGAGCTCCATCTGTGAGAGTGGCTCTGGGCAGAGGGTGCCCTTTCTGAGATCACATTCTCATTTGAAAATCTTAACCTTAACAAGGGATCAGAAGAGAAAGTGCAAAAATGATTTTTAGGCATCAAAGCAACATTGGTAAGGCTGAAAAATTAACTCTGAGAAACAAATAACTTAATCAGCTTGGCATAAACAAGAATATATAGAGAAACATTCAATTTCACAAGCACTGTTCTGTTCATGCTGCAGGGTATCAGTTGTTGGTATCGGAGCATTTTAACAAGTACAAGTACAAGTACACGAGTGCAGTATCAGGCCCTATACCGATATTGGTATCGGTGCATCCCTATAATATATTACATTTATAATTATTATGGGTGACAACCAATATTTAACTTATTTTAATATCTTTTACTATCTTTATTATCTATTTTAATATAATATACATCCCTAATCAGAACAACTTATAATGCTAAAGTTAAAGTCATAACAAAATTGTTCAACGTGTCTCAAAAGCATGTGCGCTAACTGCTAACCATCTTGCCAACTTAGACATAATTACAAACACTTAGTCGAATTGTCATTTATATATTTACGCCAACAGTCACCAATTTGCTTGAAATAGTGGGAAATTATTCCTAGCTGGGGAGCATGAGCTCTTAGAATTGTAAGTAATTCAGCAGCGGCTCACTGACATATGTTATGACATAATAAGCCTATGAAAACCACTGCAAAAAAATAAAAAAAATAAGAGGCCACACTCACACACAGAGTGGGTAATGGAGACAAACAGCAGTGTTCTCTTCTCTACTCAGCCTGTCCCTAAGGGCTCATCTGACAGGGCAAATAAAGTCAGTGTCTTTCTTTGCTCTGTGTTTCTTACAGTCACTCACTCACATACACATTCAATTTTCTTTATCACATTTCAACTTTCTCTCAAATCGCAACAACCTTAAAGAGCATCACAATGCAAACAACTTGGAAATATATCAGCACTTTCTCTCCTCCTCCCATCACATGTCACTCTAGGCAGTGATTCAATTAATTTCCAAAATCCAATCAGTCTTGGGCCAGTCTGGAATAAGCACAGACCTCCAGGGAAGCATTTCCTTAGCATTTTATAGCATTCCTTTCAATTAAGTGGAAATTATTACCTGGAGGTGATTAAAAGGTGATTCGATTAACCCAGCCCCCATTAATTGAGGTTGAGGGCTGTGCCCTGAATGCGGTTCCCATCCTGCCACAGACTGCATGTGAGATTGTTTATTTGCCCTAAATGATGCACATGAGATCCATCCACTTATTAAGGGGGTCATGTCTAAATTATTCCATCTATCTGAAGATGAACAACATATTCTTAATGGCCCATCAATATCAATAAAAAACTGAATGCCAGTATGCATGCTGACCAATATAGTATGCCAGATTAGTGCATCTGCAAACATGAAACAAGATACTTTGAATAGTATGACTGTACATTAGAGTGTGTGAAATTTATATCATTCAAAAGTTTGAGGTCAATAAAATTTTTTTTTTTTTTTTTTTTTTTTTTAAGAAATTAAAGGATTAGTTCACTTTCAAACGAAAATTAGCCCAAGCTTTACTCACCCTTAAGCCATCCTAGGTCTATATGACTTTCTTCTTTCTGATGAACATAATTGGATATATTTTAATAAATATACTGATGCATCCAAACTTTATAATGGCAGTGAACAGGGGTCACGAGTATGAGCTGAAGAAAGAGCTTCCATCCACATCCATCCATCATAAACGTGTACTACACATGGCTTCGGGGGGTTAATAAAGGCCTTCTGAAGCGAAGCAATGCGTTTGTGTAAAAAAAAAGTATCCATATTTAACAAGTCATGAAGTAAAATATCTAGCTTCCGCATTCAACATACGAAGAAAGTGTAAAACTCTTGCAGTTCAAAAAGCTTAAGCTACGTCCTACACCTTCCCTATTCTACTTACGAAAAAAGCATAACTGATGTGACACCAGTTTACACTTTCTGCGTACAGAAGGCGGTCTGGCAGAAACTAGATATTTTACTTCATAACTTGTTAAATATGGATATTTTTTTTTACACAAACACATTGCTTCGCATCAGAAGGACTTTATTAACCCCCCCGGACCCGTGTGGAGTACACGTTTATGATGGATGGATGTGGATGGAAGCACTTTCTTCAGCTCATATTCGTTGGTATCACTCAGTGCCATTATAAAGCTTGGATGCATCAGGATATTTATTAAAATATCTCTGATTGTGTTCATCAGAAAGAATAAAGTCATATACACCTAGGATGGCTTAAGGGTGAGTAAAGCTTGGGCTTGGGCGTCTGTCAATTTTCATTTGAAAGTGAACTAATCCTTTAATAATATTACAACAGATTTCTATTTTAAATAAATGTTGTTTAACTTTCTATTCATCAAAGAATTGCAGCACAACTGTGTTTCCAACATTGATAATAATAAGAAATATCTCTTGAGCACCAAATTAGCATATTAGAAGGATTTTTGAAATATCATGTGACACTGAAGACTGGAGTAATGATGCTGAAAATTCAGCTTTGTATCACAGGAATAAATTACATTTTAAAATGTATTAAAATAGAAAACAGTTATTTTAAATTGTAATAATATTTCACAACATTACTCTTTTTACTGCATTTTTATCAAATAAAATTAGTCTTGGTGAGCATAAGACACTTCTTTCAAAAACAAGCAAATAAATAAATAAAAAACGCAATGATCCCAAATTTATGAACGGTAGTGTATATATTTATACATACATATAAATCACCAGAAGTCTTCTGCGAATTGAGACAGTCAAAAAAAAAAAAAAAAAGATGGATTGGGTGACACATCCTCCAAGATCCTGATATAATTACACGCACTCAACAATCAAACACATTCTTACAAAATAATCGCCGTGATTTTTCTTTTCAGTAAGCTATAACTCCACAGCACAGTGCCTAATATGAATTTGGCACAACGACAGTTTTCCAGTCCGAGTAGAAATGATTAAACACTAATGAAGGAGAAAAACAGGGGAAGTTGATATCGACTACCACTGAGCGCATAAATTAATTTGCCTTTTCATTCTTTTCCACTGGAGGTATTTGGATGAGTTGTTCAGCATGAGCATATTGTTGAACAAGAGCTTCTGGCAAGTGTTTGTGATAAACCGCAAGAACACGGATGCATCACTGCAACTGCACCAGGAGGTGTGGGCTTGAATCATTTTCAGGAAATATAAACAACCAAACAGTGAACTGACAATGGAGAGTGTGGTTTTGGCTGTTTTCCTGGATTCAAAAACCCAAACAAGATTCTACATTCAGAGGAACTTCCAGCCAGGGATGAACGAATACCTTTTGAATCCAAGATAAAACATTTTGCATTTACTGTGCATTCACCCAAAAAAAGGAATTTGTGAATGTGCTCAGAACAGGTTGAATGTTACTTGAGACCACAAAACTAGATGTTAAAGGATATTCACCTTGACGCTGAGCTTACAGAACCAAAAGCCCACCTCTTCAACCCCCTGAAGGCACGCCATGTTTCTGATTACGCATAGATTAGAGGCACGAGGCGGAATGCTCGTGGCGAGCCGTGGCTGAACTTCACACACTCAGGATGGCTCCATTCATCAAGGCTGTCGTGCAGGCTAGCACTATGTGCTTCGCAAACAGCACGTCATTAAAGCAGACAGCCGCTAACTCATACATAACTCAGCCGTTAGCCTAGCATAGCGCCTCCCGCCTCTCAAACAGTGATTTAGGAGCTGCTGAATCCACACATCAATATCAATTACAGATGCTAAAAGGTGTGTTTAGTGGAGCCCTGAGGTACACCGGGTGAAGGCAGAGTAATTATGCGAGAACTTTATAACAGAGTGCCGCTCAGTAGAGCTGATGAATCTAGAGAGGTTGTACATTTTCTTTTTAACATTAAATGTACATGTGAAAAGAAAAAAATCTTGTTAATTAAACATCTTAAACTGGAAACATCCCTGTCAGTTAGCATTAGCTAAATACAGATACATAAACGGGTAAGACAAAGCTTGAAAGTGAGAAATACAATAAATTGCTAATGATCCAACTATCCATAAAAAGGAAATTAAGTATTTGGACTCATTAGTAAATGAGGTTTTATGACATATTGTCTGAAGCTTGGCCAATTAGCGGAGCCTAATTGCATTACTCAGATATCAAAGCCTTTAATGTTTCTATTCTAAACAAACAAACCAACTTCATCAAACATCAACTTTTTGGGCACAAATTCATCATTCACCACATAATATGACTAACAGACCCTTTTCACATTTCCAGGCTTCTCAGAAGTGAAAGTTCTGATAGTTGGGTAAACTTTTATAGCGGTGAATGAGATACTTCATTAAAGGCACAATATGTAAGATTTTTGGATTAAAATATCCAAAAACCACCAGAACAGTGTTATATAATTTGTTGACTTGTGTACTTACATTATCCCAGATGTTTCCAAGAATGTTTAAATCCAGAGAAATAAGCAATTTTAGCTAGTGACCCATCCCTTGTCATTGCGATGCCTATTAGTGATGTAATATCTGCGTTACCCTCGCTTTCCGGTTTTATTTTGTAGAAACCATGGAAACACCAATGACGTTTAATATATTTTAGGTTTTATTAGTTATTTATTAATATGATATTCTAATATCGATCTAGCTTACTGCAGTGTGCAACAAGTGTCTCATAGCAGCCATCGAGCGAACGCACAGAGTAACATTATAATATCATTTTCAACACAGTCAAATGTATCTAATATGATAAAACAGCACTGTGTTAGGCTTGACCGGAAGAAGTGGAAGCGGTGAATGTGGAATAATAAATGTTCTGCTGCTCTCAAGCTGTGTATTGCGCTCGTCTCGGATTAGCAATCGATCCAGCGACCTCGTTCAGTTCTCACAGCACTCGGCCCTGCTCTGCTTCATACTACAGTAATGTTAATAATCTCATCCATGAACAAGTTTTCTGCCCGAGTCCCGTCGGATCCTTTTCAATCGGCTGGGAGGTGAAGACGACAACTCCCATGATTCCACGCTCAATCTCGGCATCATCAAGCTATGCCATTGTTTTGAATAGGCACTTTTGCAGTTTTACATTTACAAAAACACACACAAAACGTATATTATTATGTTACAAACTTGATGGGTGGTAATAAATTGATGGGGATTATTCAGTTCATGGTAATAAATAGATTGATAAGAAGTCCGGCATACGTCACAAGAGAGAAGTCTGTCATTTCACTGGAAGGTCCAGTTATGATATTTTGATTAAACATAAAAAGGTCTAAATAATGAAACAAATAAATTAATAAATCACTTCAAAATAAGATCTATAACACGCATTTGAAAAACAGATGTGAATGTGACTTTTCATTACATGCTGACTTTCAATCCAACGTCAATTATGGGTCCTGAAGTAAAATCAGTTAAGAACCATTGGACAAAGGCAAAGAATACATACACAATCTCACACACACACACACACACAAGCAACAACACAAAACACACAACAGCTCTCTGCAGATCAAACATAGGCATGCTGGAATTCCTGGCATTTGTATCCGTGTAATCCATTCTCCATTCCCTAACCTTGTAGAAACCCTCTCTCCTCATAGATAAACCTATTCTGGTGTCTCATTCTCAGGAAACACAGCTGAAAGTACATTTTCTCAGAGAAGGGGGGGGAGGGAAGAGAGAGAGAACCATAATCAGAATTCTCAGCACAGCGGCACAGAGCCATTTCTGTGAGAGTAAACTGCAAGACAAGTCAATCTGTTAGATGCACTCAATCTTTTTTAAGATGCCTCAACTAAATGCACTTCAGTAAAACTCATAAATCAATTGCAGGCATAGAGCCATGAGTGGGCAATTCAGTGCCTGCGGGGTGACGGCGTAATCAGGCTCCTAGAAAATATTCTTCTGGCGTGTGTGCCAGTATTTCTGTGAATCATTTACCATTACCTCCTCACCCTGAGTCACACCGACATACACAAACACGCATGCATTCATGTATGGGATGTGCAAGTTTAGATTACTAGTGGTGGTGCCTTAATTTGAATGCTGACATTGTAAAACAAAACCAGTACAAAACATTATAACACCTTATGTTTAAACTGATTATCTTCAAAGCATCAAGGCTACAGTCACATATACGTCCTGATAAACCTCTATGGTCATCAGTATATCGGACACCATGAAGAAACACTGCTTTATGGTGCGCTGCAGAAATATTTATGGTAGTGACAGTGTCCATCCGGGCTGCAGGCAATCTAACGAGCCCCAGCAGCCAGCGCCCTGATTAGGAAGTACAGATCTGCTTGCCAAGACAACTGCATTTCCCTTGCAAAGCAGCTCTCCGCAGGCCAGATGAAAGAGCGAAGGATGACAAGGAACACATTCAACATCTCTTGATTTCGGGCTCCTGCTTTGGTAGGTTTGAAATTCACAATGTCAACTTTAATGGCGCACAAGCGGCAGAAAACAGAGCAACACGTACTTGAAAGCCAGCGCGGAGTGTAAGCATTTACTATTACGCATTTTACAACCAAGATGTAAACCTTTTTTGGTTTTAAACTCATTCATTTCCAAAATAATTTGAAAAAGGAGTTCAGAACAGTGAGATGTCCACAGAGTGCGAACACTGTGGATGAAATCACACGTTCCAATTTGAATGACTCACATCTTCAAATTAAAAATAAATTAAATACAAATAAAATACAAAACTAAAATCAGCCCTTTTAAATGCTACAAGCGAATTTAGACACCACAACATAGCATACAGTACAGTTTCAGTACAATATATACACTGTGTGTGTAAACACTAGGTTTAGTCAAATCTTTATAGCTCAAAACAAACAGTTCCAGCAAATTTCCCATAAATAGGAAAATGTATGCCCAACACATTTAATTCATGACAGAGTTTCTTACTCACTCCAAATCAATTACCTGAGCTTAGCTGAGAGCTAATTGCCTGCGGGAGACCTAAGTGAAGTCTTTAACCTAATTGAAGTTGAGACCTGGGATTAGCAGTTTATTTCTGAATACTGAACATCGGCATTTTGACTTAATGACTCAATGACAGCATTTCAGCTTTCCATAATTCATATTATCTTTGCTCCTGCCTTGTTTTCAATGCTTTCATCATTTATGCACTATCACTTGTTTTTTGTTTTTGCCATTTCAATTTTCAAATAAATGCTCATAAAAATACACACACACACACACACACACACTATAGAAGTACACGCACAACTCTTGATTCTCCAGTGGTAAATATTTTCATGTGGATGCTTCCAGCAGCAATGAATATTGTTAATTAGCAGCGATGAATGATCCAGCGACAGAGAGATGAGATGATGTGACAGGCTGCGTCTCCAGTGTGGCTCAGTGCCAGAACACAACACACGGTGAGGGGCTTCACCAGAAGATTGCCCCCCCCCCATAACTACTACACCCACACACATGCTGGATTATGTCTCTCACACATCAAATGTATACAAGCAGAGATTAAACAAGTACAATCAAAAGTATTACTCACTGGTAAGTATGACACAGCAGTGCAATCCTTTACCTAAAACATCAATTTGTATGTAAATTGAGAGAATACATGGAATGTTTGTAATTTAAAACTCCATTGTACCGCAGCGCAGGACTATTTACTGTAGATAAACTGCAAAAAACAAAAACATTAAAATAAATTCTATGTAATTTGTTGATAATCTTCCATTCCAGTGACCAGATCAGAGTAGGTCACTCAAGAACTGGATCAGTAAGATTTGTGAATGGATCATTCAGACCAGTTTTGTGAAATGAATAAAGTGATTCATTGAAAAGATCTGACTAAAAGAACGATTCATTCACAAGTTGGACTTTGTTACTTATCTCATAAGAGTGCCAAAGAGAGCTAGGGTGGATGACATAATTTTCAATGAATAATAAACTTAATTTGGGCTGTTCCTCACACAAAGCTATATAACAAAAGGTAACTACTTACAGGATTTAAAATATACATCTTCCCTTATGCATTTACACTACTGTTCAAAAGTTTGGGGTCAGTAAGTTTTTTTTTTTTTTTAAATAAATTTATACTTTTATTCAGCAAGGATACATTAAATTGACCATTGGCAAAGACCCGCCCCCTTTAGTTACCGTTGCTATGTCCGCTCTCACGCCACACATCATGTTCTCACGCAGTGAAAAATACATTGCGGAGCAAAGAGGACACTGACAACGTGTCGACAGACAAGACAGCAGGTTACTTTTGATATGAAACAAAGTCTCACATTTCAAATTTTGTCATTTTTAAAGAAATTTAAACAATAAATACCGTTTTGTGGCTCTTTAATGTGTCGTGACAGATCGCTATAGCACCTCAGTTCAAGTGGCTCATGAACCGATCATCTCTTCCTACTAGTTCATTTATAGCATCAAATAAACATGAATGAACATCATAAGTAATGTTGTTTCAATCACGGAAAGACGTCAATACACACCATTTTTCAAGTTCAAGTCCACCTACGTTAATCTGCTAACTCCCCTGACTGCGCGATCCTGGATAAATTGAGATCACGATTTTTTGTGTGTGTGTTTGTGTAAAATAGAGATCACGATTCTCCCGCAATTCTAAATTGCTGCAATCTATTTAAAAAAATAATTAGACTTTTATTGGTTTGAATAAATGATTCACTGACTCATAAAGACTTCACTTGTTTCTTTACTGGATGAATCAGCATTTTTAAACAAATCTCCTGAATGAATGATTCAATGATTCATTTTTTAACAGTCACCACCTACTGGCATAACGATATAATTGACACAATCTTAATTTGACTCGTTGATTTATTTTCAAAAGGTCATTTACTCTATTTTGATTGCTACTGTAGACATCAGTGTTTATATCCAAACTATTAACTTTTATCCCAGTGCTTCTGTAATAATTATTATTGTAACAGAAATAATGACACTATGTAGTTGAAAAGACTGTTTGTGAAGCTGTTTCCTATGACAACTGCTCTCTCTGGCTCAGCGCGAACGCAGATTTGAATGTTCACTGTGATCGTACTTGTCAAAGGTCAGACAAAGCCGAATCATTGTCATTTATGAATAAGATCGCCTGTGTGTTTGAATCGAGATTGCGATCTTTAAACAATTAATCGTGCAGCATGTTCTTCTCAAATGTAAGGATACACTCAGGGATTACACTGATGTTTAGGTTAAAACGAGAACTGAGTTTTTAATCTAACTACCCACTAAGCCTAACTCGATACAAAAGATCCACATCCAACAGGGCGTGGAGAACATCTCAGATGCTTAATGCTTTATCAACTAGGATTTACGCTACTTTGTATTCTCTAATCGTATCATCTCCATCCAATGCAGTCTTTCAGAAATAATCTTAGGAAATTAATATAAAAAAAAAAGTGACAGGCATTAAATTGAATCTTGTACCACCTAAAAGAAGCAAAACGTTCACCTTTTATCCATCCGAAACAATACATCAAAGTCACGTCAAATCCTTCCCTAGGTTTCCCGTTTTCACAGAGGTTAAAATTACACCTGGAAATGGAGATGTTCAATTATTCAACAGTGGCAGGGACAGCTTTCAGCTCTCTAATCAGAACTGGGCCTAAACCGGTGAAGCAGGCCTTACCCAGCACACAGAGGCTGTCATTTCCTCTCCTCCTCCTTCACCTCCTCCTCTCATCCCTCTGCTCACATTCAGGAGAGAGGCATTAAAATAGTGCAGCAATATTATGCATTGCTCCATGCAGACGCTGATGCAATCAATGTTCTATTTCATATGAATCCCCTTGGGTGAGAAACGATGGGGGAGGGAGAGACGGCAAGTAAAACAGAGAGAAAGATCCACACAGATGCGGAGAACTCGACTGAGCCAGCAGTATTTCTCCATGCAGAGAATCTCGGTGCTGTGGTCACGGGCCCGTGGGAGCAGAACGGTGCAGGACTGCAGCTGATGGGCCGTTGACAGCAAGGCATTTTCCCACTCTGTTTACACAAGCTGCCAAAGCACTGTGCTGTAAAACCACACTGTGCACTGTAAAAAGCCACTAGCTGATCTGGGAACATTCTACATACTGATCTTTTAATTACACACATTTCATAGCTAAAGAAACAACACTTCCCACCCAGTGTAAAATCAGGGTGGTGTGGTAGAAAATCCAACCATCACCTTTTAGACAGCAGGCCTACACAGATTGTGCAGTTCACATTGAAAACAGCATTCTTTATCTAAAACTACCTTAAACAAAACTATTCTAATACTTGTATTGTCATTAGTATTCTATGGTTTAGTTATAGTATAGTATTTTTATTACAATTGTAACATTATTAAATTTAAAGGTGCAGTGTGTAAATTTTACTGGCATCTAGCGGTGAGGTTGCAAGCTGCAACTAACAGCGCACACCCCTCGCACCCCTCCCTTTCGGAGAAAGCTATGGTGGCCGTCTGGCCGACATGTCGTCGTCTGAGAAAGCAGAGAGTAGCCTGTGTGAAGCAATTAAGTTTCTTCTTACTTCTAACAAAGAACGATCTCTGCTTCTAATAAACCAGACGACTACTACTACTACTACTACTACTACTTTGTGTGTATTCAACGTAGTGACGATGCAAGCTGCCTCTAAAAATGCAAACGATTTAGAAGAACAACAACATAGTGACTAAACACGCTCTGTAGAGTGTTTGTCCATTTAGGGCTGCTGTAGAAACATGCCGGAGCATAATAGTGACTTGACATGGAGGGGGGACCCGCGGTGTATGAGATAGGAATGGCTCTGTAATTATGACAATTTTCATTTTTGGGTGAAATCATCCCTTTAGGGATGAAATAGTAGCAGTTAAAGCATGCAAAATATATATACATTTTCATTTACATGTATGTACATTTTAACCAAAAATCCACTAAAATCAATTATTATCAGCTAGCTATACCCCATCAGAACCAACAGTAAATATTTGTAGATTTGTTAAAAAAAATTAAAAAAAACTTTCATTTATTAAATATTTACGCTAATTTCACCCTTTTTTTGCCACCAATAAAAGTGTATTTTGTGTATTTTACATATTTAATCCATTTTAAGGATCTTAATGAATCATCCATTGTGTAGAATTTATCCCTCTTTCACAAAAAAAAACAAAAAACAAAGTGTGCATGCATATTACATATAAAGTAAGCCTGATAACCTGGCAGAGCTCTCTGTGCCTAAATCAATCTGATGTCGAGAAAAGAAAAAAAAAAAAAAAAAACGACTGGCAGAAACCTGATCCTAGATCAGCACTTCCTGACTGTGGCAGGAAGAGTCATTAACTCAGGTGTGAATGAGTCATTAACTCGTGTGCAAAGATAAGAGCACAAATGCGCGAACTAACAAGTCAAGAAAGCATTTGAACAATAGCACTAGAAAGGCAAAGAAAAGAGAACTGTCTTATCATATCACATGCCCCAAGAGATCTCAGCTTTAGGATCTGCCCTGTAAACCGCAGTGCCACTCTCATTTACGGCAGACCAGCATGATGAGCAAAGCTATTCCCAGAACACAGATGCCAGAGGCTGAACAGTCTTTCACGCACAGGCCGTCTCTGGGATTCACTACTTCAGTTGGCTCACATTTATAACAACGTTTGGTTGTGGGAAGGCCTACGGAGATCCCTGGCAGAAGATATACTATTTTTATTAGCACATGTGTCATAAAGATGTCATAGGAGAGACCTCAAATTGATTGCATTTGCTGCAGAGAGAAAGAGCGAGAAAAAGAAAAAATGTTTTTGTGTTATCGTTCTAAACACAAACCATTAAATTAGAAATGCAAACCTACACACGTACAGTCCTTCAACACTCACTCCAGTCAAACAAAACAGTGTGGGTGTATCTATTGGCTCTGAGAAATGCATGCATGCCAAAGAAGCTCTTAAATATAAATCCAGCCCATGGTTCACTGTTATTTGGCTTGTCACACATTATACTACAGGAAAAGAGTGCTAAATCATTATTCCACTCATTTAAACATGAATTGAATTGAACACATCTACACAGGATGTTTTGCTTATCTTTCAGCATGAAACAGAGACTAAGCAATCAATCTGTCACTATTTGCAACCATGTACAGTGGCCCAAAAAGTATTGATATTTACAGCACACTTAAAATTTCCACGTCAGAACATAACGAAGAACATAGAACATAGCACAGCAGAACATAGCAATTCTTACTATATATTAAGCAAAATGCTGTACTGAGTACTATATCCGAATATGCAATATTCATAAAACAGCAGGCAAAAAATATGGCCGGATTATTTGCATCCGACTTGCAAGTTTCCGTAGTGTAGATTATATATTGGTGGTGGTATATATATATATATATATATATATATATATATATATATATATATATATATATATATATATATATATTTTTTTTTTTTTTTTTTTTTTTTTTTCTGGGTGGTGACTTTCTTTAAAATAAATGCCATTCAACTTGATTTTTTGTTATCTAATGCAATGACATTAATACATTTTTAAGTGTGGCTTAGGCTAAGTGTCGAAATATTTTCGGGGCCATTATGACAGAAAAGATTATATGGAATATTCTTCTGCAAAACTGAGAAAGGCTGAAGTGTATGACTTAACTTTTCTTAAATGATTTATGGCTCTTTCAAATCTCATTCAAAATTGAGGGCATATTTTTGGTCATCTGTAATAAGCACTTTGAATTCAGCCATATATAATTCCTTACCTGATCCCTATTGAGTTTAGTTCCAGACTTCATCTGAGGTTTCTAAAACAGTTCATTTTTCATGAATAGCAAAGCCGCAGCTGATGCTCTAAATCCACAGAAGTTCTCTTTTGAATCCTGTCAGAATGGATTTTAGGTGTTGGTTAATGTGGTTTGTGTGAGACTCTCGGGTTCTCCTGAACATGTTTGTCAGCGGCTGCTGATCCTCCTCTCGCTGCGGTAAAGACTTTTATGCTCAATACTTAATAGCAGCTTGTGCTGTCATCTCCACGGTTAGCATCTGATCTCAGCACAGCTGCAGGCTCTCTCTCCGCCTGCTGACACCTCACCAGCACCATTCTCATGTCATGCCTCTCTGAAAGCGCAATGTTGTGACATATGTATGCTGAACACACTTCAATAGTGTTTAACTAAAGCAATAAGCCAAAAGAAGAGCAGTGGTATAAAGGAAACAGGGTGTTGTGAGTGGGAGAACCCACTTCAATGTGATAAAATCACTGAAATGGCGTGATTTTACAGCAATATAAAGCCCAGGGTATACTTAGTTTTTTATGCGCACACAGTCAAACGCACAGCCTTGCAAAGTATACTTCACTTGATTCGTACACGTACACAAGCGTTCAACGCATGCGCAGTTTTGAGCAATCTCTCGCCACGAGTTACACCCCATGAAAATACATTTGTATTCTTTCATGCTAGAGTTGAAGGTACAATCTGTCACAATCTGTCATCTATATAGGCCTCCATTGTCGCTGTAGCTTGCATGCGTTCCGTTCTGTTCTGTTTATGCAAGTTTTCTTTGACTACCTTGTGAGTCGACGCCCCCAGGGCACGGTTGCCACCTTGTGGATAAGTTAATTACTGCAAAAAATTTAAATGTGCATGTGCGACCTGTGCATGCTCTTCTGAAATTCACGATGCTCACTGTATGCTGACCCTCGCATACGCGTAAAAAGTGAAGTATATTTTGGGCTTTAGGGCCCACAATCTTCAATAAATAATAATTGATAACCGATACATGGCCAATATTATAAAAATAAAACACTAAAACCTAAAATAAATCATTTTAAATGCTACAAATAAATGTAAGTATATCATATTGCACAACATTAAAAATGGATATTCATTTTAAGATTTTTACGTTATTTGATAAACCGATAACACCAATAAATGGCCGATATTAAAATTCAATACTATTTTGCGTAAATGAATAATCAATAGTTTTAAATGCTACAATTTAAGTATCAAAAAATGGATATTAATTTTGAGATTTTCATATTATTCGATAACCAATAAATGTGCAATTGAGAAATAAAACACTAAAACTAAAATAAATACTTTTAATTGTTACAAGTGAATTTAGGTATGCATTATGAATATTAACTAGAGGTCTGCAATCCCGCGGGATCCGTGGGACCTTACGCAACAGAGTGTGGCGCAGGACAATTTTTGAATTGCGGGTGCAGGACTCAGGAGTGAGAAAATGACTTGTGGGCTCCCGCAAAATATAATTATCTAATAATAACAGCACGCACATGTCAGTATATTAACTGTATATTTTTACAGTATGAAAATGGATATTCATTCTGAGATCTGCTAAAGATTACATTTATTATGATTAATGTTTTTAAAGATTAACTTTAAGTGAGTGTTCCACGACAGAAAAGATAATCTAAATGTAAAAAATGGGAAAATAAGCATTGCCAATTAATTAATCTATTTTCAGGCTGAAGCAAAAAAATAAATAAAAACAAAATCTTTAATATTGGCAGATAAAACTGATGTGCAATTAAAATTTTGACTGTGTGAAGTTCATTAGGCGAACTGTAGGAGTATATGTGACACAATAACATGGGAAACAATTGATGTAAGGTGTGCAAATAATGCTTCAAACATGAATCAAACAAACGCTTTACCTAATCATAACTACTTTTTTAACACTGGAAAATGTTGATGTATAAAAGCAGCTAATATAACTTTTATTCTGAAAGGCTTACAGAGGAGGAAGGGCATAAAAAGAATCTAAAAAAAAGAATACTAACACAGCTCAAGTAAATAAACACCACATTTAAGAGTGAGCTTGAACAAAATCCAACCTGCTGCCGCCTCAGAGAAATCAATATGACATACCAAAGTCGTGTTAAACGCACAGCATGACAAAAACACACAGGAAGAAAACGAGAGCCATAAAGAGGTCTTATCTGTGCTTTGCCCAAAGAAAAATCTCAATGAACAGAGATAAGACTTTCACAGTCTTACATCATGACAGTGTAACCTAGAGACTGATGACCGAAAGCAACACTATGAATTCAGCAAGGTTGAATTTGCATTCAATAAATACAGTGATGGCAAGGCCTTAATTACACATTTATGGCAAAATGCTTTCACACAACAAAACAGCTCTTAGATATTTATCAAAAATGTTTTTCATTGCAAAAAGAACAGACTTAGCCTGAATCATTTCAGCAATTACGCATGTACGTTCAGATCATTTCAGACTATTCATGAGTCATACGAAAGTATATTGATTAATGATACAAACGAGCTTGAAATGATCTGGGAAATGTTTGCAGGTGTCCGCTCGGATAGGCAGCCTGCCAAGCAACTCTGATTCATTATCATGAATCATGCTCACAATCCCATACCGACTACAGATAAATCAAAACAAGGAGGGCGCTGGAGACGGTCAGACCTTTATTAAATAAACATTAAAAGAGTGAATATGCCATCTTCAGAGAGAAGAGAACGGAGACTAAAATGTGTGTGTGTTTACACGTGATTGAGGCAAATATTGAAAGAGCTGGAATAAAATGGCATTGAGAATGCAGCACTGTGAGTGGGGAGGATAATGTGTTTTCCCATTGTAATTTGATTCTCCATCAAACTTTACAAACTGAGAGTCTATTTATGTGGTACACACACAAATCTAACCTAAAAATCTTAACAGAGGGCTTTACCCCATCATAGCCCCATGTTTCATGGGATAAATTACTCTATAATGCGTCATAATATACCGTGATACTGTTTGGGCACTTTCTTGTTTGTTTTCTTCTCATCAGTCGGTTTGGTCTGCTCATGTGACAGAGTTTTCGACTGGTCTGTTGTTTATATTTCTACTCTTCTTCCCTAGAGGCCTCCTCCATGTGTCCTCCTACATTAAGTATGAGTGTGTTAACACTTCCCACTGAATCCATCACTGTCAAACTGGAGATGGAGCGGGTGTGTTTTATAATGTGAGTAAACTTCATTACGGCCTCGCGTGAAAACATTGTGTAAGTGTGTTTAGTAAGTGTCTGCCGGCACACTTGAGAGTTAGAAAAACAGATTAATTTAATGTGAGGGTGTCAATCACAGCACATTTTGTTGTCGACAAAGATACAGAAATACACAACCCTAGAGTATTAGAGACAGGCTCATGGATGAAAACTGAAATGAAAAAGCTAAAACTTACAATAAACCAAACATAAATGTTTACTAAAGACCCCCTGTGGTGAAAATCAAGTTTTTAATGTTGTTTATCTGTCTATGTGGTGTTTTTAATATGCTTTAAGACAAACCATGTGCAAATTCATACAGTAAGTCAACACCATTGCTGAGTATTTTCTCCTTAAAACTGCAGTGAAAAAAACCCACGGTTTGAAATCGCTGGTGTCTGTAACGTCACAAACTACCTTGTTGTAACCAATCATGTCATATCATAACAATGAACTAACAGGGGAGTCTCAACAGAAGCCAGGTTATCACAGTATATTTTTCTGTTGATATGAAAAATCTTGTAGATTTAGCAATAAAGCCAGTGTATGATGTATATTATGATGTTATGATGAATTATATGCCTTTCTCCACCAACGTTCTAAGGTGTTCAAAGCGTTTGTAAGGATACTGATTGTTAGAAGGCAGACTCTGACTCTGACTCTGACTCTGACATGGCGAACAGGAACATGATTTGTGTAACATTAGCAACACATTATTAGCTGTTTGGTAACAGTCAAGCAAAAGGCTAAATCACATTAATTACCATTATGGTGTCCGATGGTGTAAAGAGCGATACAATTGTGCAGCGTTTACCTCAGTAAGTTGACCAAGTGGATCTCTGAGCTGGCGTGAGTGAGTGGAGGCGGGACAAATTTGCATATTCATTGTTCCTCGTACACTAAATGAGGCAAGGGTGTAGAGTTACATTCAAGCTATTTTAAGGCATTAAGAAATTTTTCACAGGAAAAAATGTTTAAATATGTCATTTTGGTGATCAAAGATGAGTTTTAAGAAAAAAATTATTGACTAGAGAGGGACTTTAATACACTTACAAGGATTGCAGCAATACTTCAATTTCAGTAGCCTAACCGATAGACTGATTCATTATAAAGATTAAACTGAAATTACTTGATTTGTTCATAAGATATTTTTGTTCATGAATACTTTTATTCAGCAAGGATGCATTAATTGATTAAAAGTGACAGTAAAGACATTTATTAACTTACAAAAGTATTCTGTTTCAAATAAAAGCTATTCTTTTGAACTTTCCATTCTTCATCAATAAAGCAGCACAACTGTTTTCAACTTTGATAATAATATAAATTAATAAGTTTCTTAAGCACCAAATCAGCAAATTAGAATGATTTCTAAAAGATTGTGACACTGAAGAGTAATGATGCTGAAAATTTAGCTTTGCCACCACAGGCATAAAGTACATTTTAAAATCTATTAAAACAGAAAACATTTTAAATTGTAATACTATTTTACAATATTACTGTTTTTACTGTATTTTTTGGATCAAATAAATGCAGTCTTGGTGAGCACATGTATATCACAAAACTGACTATGTTTACATAGTCCTCCTCAGCAAGAAGTCTGTCAAGCTTTGGTCTAAAAGCAACAATTGTATGGCATCTACCCATATCAGGCACATAATAGCTTGTGAATCCAGTGTAATAAGACAGCTGAAAATAACTCTTTAGAATCAGTGCAGGCCTTAACCTCAGCTAGATACATTTTTGACCTCACACTGCAAACTCTTCCTCCTACAGAGCGCTGAACTCAAGCTGAAGAGGGAAAAAAAACAGATCTGATGGAACAAATAAGGCTCTGCAGGGAGCCATACAGCAGAGACAGAGTTTGTGTGTCTCTGAATGACATCTCTTGAACTCTGATTGCAGTAGTTTTAAATGTCTCTTCTACAGCCCTCTTACCTACAAACTAATGACCTGCATTCACCAGCCATCCAAAAGCACAAGCACTCCACTTGTAATAGATAACCCTGTAGGTATAACCGTTAGGCAAAGCACATAAATGCAAAAAGATCCCCTAGAAACAATCCCTTCAATATATAGAATAAAAGCAATCAATTTAAATTTGTAACTTGGAATACATGAATAGTTTTTGGTGTCCGTACTGCAGTTGGATGCACATAACACAAGATATGGCATGGTGTAAATCCATTCTAACAATTGTGTTTATTAAATCTAACATCATCTGTCCATGAAGTGTATTTAACTAAAATTAAATAAATGTAAACTAAATTTTCATTTTAATATAAATGAAACTACTAAATAACAATACTGTTCTTTATTTATTGCTGCATGTCAGGGGGAAAAAAAAACTGAGTGCATATCCCATTTGATCCACATCATTCGGGACTGAAAACACCAGTGAGAGCCAACAGGAGGTCAGGGATGAGTTCCAGAGCTCCAAAGCGGAGGTTCTGCTGACAGACAGACAGCCTGCAGGCAAGCGTGGCATGTTGTGACATGGTAGAAAAAAATCACTTAAGAGATTTCAGTGAAGCAAACACCCAAACAATGGAGTGGGGAATTGGTGGGTGCCAAAATATGGAAAAAAACCGTGACAAGCAATTTGCATTAAGCTTGATTAGGATGATCATAGAGGACAACAAAACAAAACAATTGTATACCCATATTCACAAGAGTTAAAGAATAGATTTGGCAGATCTAGTTGGAAATGGACAAATGATGTTTGTTGTTAAGAGAGTGGGAAAAAATGCATACAATTAATTACTGGTAATAAGTAGCTGTGATTTACTAGGTGTAAACCTTTGTGATGAAGGAACAGGTAATATAAAGTTAGGTGAACGCTGTATGTATTATTAAAAAAAAAAAAAAACTTAATACATCCTATTACGATTCAGGCTTCTTTTATGTTCTCAGTCACACAAGCATGTCTCTAGTCACAACACTACATCACTTTTGTCATCTCAAATGACTCCAAAATGTTCCTCAGTTCTGCGATTCAATTAGCACATAAAACATCTTGCCAAGCCAAATCCTGCCATTAGAAACAAGGCTTCCTCATTACTCTCCCACCAAGCACAAACTCACTGGACCTCTAAACTGCTCCTCATGCATAATTCAGCAGCCACAAATATGGCATTTAGGCAGTATGGCTGTTATGCATCGAACAGCAAGGGTCGGGTACAAACAGGAGGCTAAATGCGAAACGCTAATTCAGAAATGAGTCAGAGAAAATAGACACAGAAAAGGCAGCTAACATGTTCACAGCAGTGGTTTTGGTGGAAGGGTTTTTTCTGTCCAAAAGAAGCTCTGGTGATGGCAGTAAGTAATTTTGTCCTTATTAAAATCATGTACATTTACAGGAGATGAAGACTCCAGTATCAGTAGCCCAATCAAAGCTCTTTTATTTTACATAGAGCACCATGTTGAGATCACATGACCAGATGAATACTACTTAACGGGTTAGTTCACCCAAAAATGAAAATTCTGTCATTAATTACTCACCATCATTTCGTTCCAAACCCGTAAGACCTTCGTTCATCTTCAGAACACAAATTAAGATATTTTTGATAAAATCCAGTGTTTTGAAATCGCCCATCACTAGATAGGGGTGTAAGAAAATATCGATACACGTGAATATCGCAATATTATGTTTGGCGATATTGTATCGATTCTCAAAAACACTGTATCGATATTTATATATTTATTTATTTACATCCAAGATTCATGGCTTTGTGTTCAGTTTGAACCACAGACTGTATAAAACCGAACCGCTAGATGGCAGTGTCATCTCAGAACGTAAACTGACTTGCCGAAGAAGGGCAAAGTGAAGGTGCGTGCACCGCTAGTGTTAGCATTAGCAAACCCGGCTCACAAGACGATAGAATTATTCCGCTCCCGCGGTATACATAGCTGAAGTGTGGACTCATTTTGGCTTCAGCTATAAAGAAGCCGTTTTCTGCACATTTTCCTCTCAGTAACAAAATAAACACACAACAAAATTGACAGCGGTGACAACAGAAAGAAAGCATCTGATCATAGCGACGTGGATATGGTTGCACCAGCTCTGCAGTTCAGTACTTTAAATAACACTTTACACAATAGACTGCTTTAAAGCAAACAGCTTTACAGTATTAAATATAAAACAAACAGTCATTCAGTCATGGAATGGACTATGCACTTTCTGTTGTTAAATAGTTTAGAAATTAAAAACTGCTATACTGTGAACCTTTAAAACATATACACATAAAGAATCCTGCAGTCACTTTACTATTTTCCCTTTACTTAGATTGCAAAAAATACCGATTAGTGATATAAATGCAAATTATACTGTATTGATTAAATAAAATAAAGTTGCTTGTCAGGTTTTATGCATATGGTTGTGTTCTTTATGACCGTTTTTTCTAAAATTAGATCTTTCTAAAAAAAAAAAAAAAAACAAGAAATATTGCAATATATCATCTTTCTTACAATATCGCAATATATCGTATCGTAACCCCTGTATCGTGATACATATTGTATCGCCAGATTCTTGGCAATACACAGCCCTATCACTAGATATTGTTGAATAAAGTCGTTATTTTGTTTTTTTGGCGTACAAAAAGTATTTTCGTCACTTCATAACATTAAGGTTGAACCACTGTAGTCACATGAACTGTTTTAAATATGTATTTAGTACCTTTCTGGGCATTTGAAAGTGTTAATTATCTTGCTGTCAATGGAGGCCTCACTAAGCCATCGGATTTTATCAAAAATATCTTAATTTGTGTTCTGAAGATGAACGAAGGTCTTAGAGTAATTAAAGACAGAATTTTCATTTCTGGGTGAACTAACCCTTTAACTCTGTCTATATTATTGGGCACTTTTTTCTTCAAGGACTAGAATAGATTAATAATGGTTGACTACAAAAGTGAATTTCTACAATGCCAAGTACAATGTGCAAATTAACTACGAGAGCCTTCTCTGTGAATACATGCCCTTGCATTGTCCTCCTGTGTCTGCAGACATCGGCTAGACTCACTCTTGACCCCAAACACTTCCGCTGACCAGCAAGCTGCTCCACACACACCTAATCAGTCACTTCAGGGAAAACAAAAGAGACTTGGAATGGAATTACACATTCTCCTCATGTGCCAACAACAACAATGTAAACAATTACTTGGCATGTGTACGAGTTAGCTTAGCATTTACAGGCTAAAGTTTAATTACCATTAAGGTGGCTTTTCATGTGGGAGATGGGGGGATTTTGAGTCCTTGGCCACAAATTCTGCTTATTATCTGAATTCACTTCAGATCAAAATGTGTTTACACTGAGCAAAGAGAACAATCTGCATATACAGGTTTTGATTCTTAGGGAATTACTATTACTCATTTATAGAGTTATGAATTTGAACAAGCACTAATTGTAAGTATTAAACTTAAGCACGTAACTCTTCCCTCACCATTTCATGCACCATATAAGTCCAAAAAAAAAAACAAATCAAACTGCAAATGTAAATCTAGCGTCTGGGCTCCTTGATCACAATCATGCATTTTTCCAGTGAATGCAGCCAACACAAACAGAAAAAAAATACAATCTGGATCTGTACATCTAAATCTGCAATGTAATTAAAATGATACAATTAAAATCATATATTCTAGGATATCTATAACCGTAATTTATTGGGGGCAGGTGAACTTTTTTCTTTCTTTAGGCTTTTATGAAATTAGACACTCTGACACAAACAGAAATGAGATTCATGGTTTAACACCACTTTGAGGAACGCAAACTCTGGTTTGAAGATCTTGATGAATAGCTACAGGATATAAAATCAAGCCAAATGGCGCCCCTGCATATGGCGTGTAGGGGGAAAAAACAGCTCTATCTCTGCCAACAACAACATACAACCCAAAAGAAGGAAATTACAATATGGGACATTCATTATACAAAACAGCGTGCCTTTTGTGTCCCTCATATAAATAGCTGTGAAAAATTACTTTAAAAATGAATAACCAATGCCAACTTTTACTATGTAGACATTACTATCTAAACACATCAAGAAAAATTCAGTAACGTTAGTTTTAGGTTTTTTACCTTTTCTTCTTACGGATTTGCCTTTTATCTTTTTTGTCTTTTTCTCCAACTTTACCTTTCTGTATTAGCATACATGCACATTTTGAAAATAAAATATGCAAGTAAAAGCTATAATTTTGTCATTAATCCATATTTATATTTTAGATTTTTGTTGACGAATAACGATGTATTATTAAAAATTCCAGGTTGTTACTAATGAGTACTGTTAAGCATATTTCCTCTTTTTAAAGCAACAAACAAGTCCATAAATAATAAAGAACTGTCATTATGACATCATCTGTTGAAGAAGTGAACTCAAGTTAAATGCTGTGTCTGTTAAAATATTATGATATATAGTATGAATCTGTGTAGTATTAATGAAATTTGGTTGCGCTACATCCGCCATGTTGTCATTGTCATGTGACCTACGGCATCATTTCCTTCGCAAATCCTCTCCCGTGGCTTCGTGGGATAGTAAAATGTCCATCGAAAGCGCACTTTCTCACAGGAAGTAATAGGTCATCCGGGTACTTTTCATCCGTTTTATCAATACTATGAATTCGGATATACTACTCAGCTCACATACTGTTTTTCACCTACTATATAGTACGGAAGCAGGCATATTCAGATGCAGCTAAAGTCTCATTTTGTCAGTAGGGGACAATATTAAAATGTCAACCTTGTTACCATGATTTTGTACAGTAAAAAACTTATTATTAAAATTGAAAGTCTATAGAAATACCAATCTTGAATTCTCTAAGAAGCGCAGTCATGAGCACAAGGCTTTGTAATGCCAAATTAAACTCTAAAACTGTCAACCCTGTTACTTTTCTTAAGTCTCAACAGATATCAAAATTTATTACACACATTTTTTCTCTAATTGAATGATTAAAGTCAACAATTTCTAATATTTAGTACTTTACAAATCACCTTATCAAACTGTCTCATGGGTGCCTTTTTCATAGAATGAACAACTTGAAGGACATTTAAGCCTGTTGGAGATAAGAAAAGGAGTGAGAAAAAAATCACCTCCACTTGTCCTTTTTCGACCTGACTTTGTCTCGCATGAAGAAAGATCGAGTTGCTTTTGGGTGTGTGCGTGTGAATCAGAGGATAAAACATTTGAGAGGAAGGGTATGAGAAGAGAAAGAGGGCTCTGACACAGTCTCTGACACAAACCTGCTTTGGAAATGCAATGAGATCACTTGCTGCCAGATGTTGGCAGGCGGAGAGCCAGAAGTTTTAACTTCATCCAGGTCTCTGTGAGCCTTCAACCCCTCACAACCCTGCTGTCGACAACCAAAGACAGGAGCGAGCAAATCAACGGAGGGCTGTTTTCAGTGTTTGCTCTTCACTGATGCCATTTTCAGTTCAGCTTTCACAAACATTTTACTTTTGTTCTATTCCTCTACGCAAGAGAACAGAGATAAAGAATGAGTGGTGTCCCACCAGATAAGAACTCACAGACATGCCAGATGTATTATAATAAACCTACTCAGGCAAACCAGTTATATTTGAATAAAAATGTAATTTGCCTAAGCATTAGCAGTGTGAGTTTGAGGAACATATCTACTCTTTGCAGACTAGCGTTTTTACCGCTAGAAGCATATGGGATAGACTTCGGGCTACACTTAACACCGCTATTTGATACATTATTTACATCTACACAAAAGCAGAGAGCTGAGCGTATGCTCTCTGAGCGTGTCTCCGCAAAGGCAAGCATTACTTATACTATTGCTCAACCTGAAAGGAATAGTTTGGGGTTCAGTATACAAGTTTAGGTGTGGGCACTTTTACCATTGTTCTATACATTTTCATGGGTGAAATCTAGTCATTTTAATAGAAATCTGTGCAATCGGGGGAGTTTTCATGAAGACAAAAATTATCCCCAAGCAGATTTCTCTTGGGTTCGAAAACTAAATTTGCTGTGTTGACCAACAGAAAGTTGCTTTGTTTGAAAGTGACTTCTGTTTGAGGGGTGATTAATGCATTGCTCTACTACTGAAAATGGACAAAAGACCATTTTTGCCTGCATAATTTTGCTGAAATATCGCTAATGTGTCTGCACCTTTAGCTTAAGCAACATTTGAAGCATTATATATATATATTATATATGATTTGTATAATGCTTCAAATGTTGCTATATATATATATAAATATATAATTTTTTATAATAAAAGCAAAAGTCTGGGTTACACTGAGGCACTTACAATGGAAGGGAATGGGGCCAATTAGCCACAAGATATAAACAATGTGTTAACATGAATTTAGGGTGGAGGGAAAAAAACGCTTACACTAGCCTTTACTGTGTACATTTATATCCAATTTTACAACTCTGTCACCATGACAACACAACCCTTAAACTCTAAAATGACTGTAAAACTGATTTAAAAGAGCTTTAAAGCTTAAATAACACGTTCTAACAGAAGAATTAATTTTAGTTCTTTAATTTTAAGCTTCATATTTCTGCTTTTAAATCCTCAAAAAAAAAAAAAATGGCCCCACTTTCTTAAGTGCTTGACCGTAACCTTGGTTTCTGTTTTTTTAAAGAAGTGGTAATCAACCTAATGTCACTAATGCTGTCAAATGAGCTTAACTTGTATTAAACTTCCTTTAACTTCCATTAAATTTCAGTATACAGTAACTCTGTGTCGGAAATATGGAAAAAGAAAAAATGTTGGGTCAACTCCAACATTGTGTTGGTGAGTTTTCTTTTCAGAAGCACAGGTTGTTAAAAGACACAACAGCAGCCAATGATACCAATACACACCATTTCATTTCAAAACTGTTAACATCTTAAACGTTTTTGTCCTTTTTAATTAAAAGCTACGAAGGCATCAGTGCATATCAGTGAACAGATGTTGGGAGAGTTTGGAGGGAGTGCTGAGTGCTGACTCTTTCTCTCTCACACACACACAAACACACACACACAGTGCACTATCCCCTCTGCACACCCTCACAGGGTCATTAATGATATTCTTGCCACACCATTTAAACATGAGAGCAAACATTTACTGTGGTTAACAGCCCTCTTGCAACACCCCAGCTATTACCACAGCTGCTGCTGCTTTAAAGTGTGTGTGTCATGGCACCTGGAAATAACCATAAAACGATGATTTACATATGTTTGTCTGTATGTACGAGACAATATGCATGCGTGTGTTGGGCGTCCCACCTGGATGTGTCGATGGCAAAATGACGTGCAGCTGTTGCTCCGATACTTGCGCCAGCACTGGATTAAAGCTCTTACAACAATTAACCTTTGTCACACCTGTACTTGTCACACCATTTAACAAATTACCTGTCACAACCAAGCACATCTTTGTTTTTCATTTTTCCTTTAACAAGTACACAGAGTTATTTTCTTTTCGAAAGGCCTCTAAAGATCAAATAAATGTCAGGTCATGGTTAATATCGTCAGTGATTGGATGATTGCTTTTAATGGAGCCAAAATGAGAGAAAACATGTTCAAACAACACTGCTAATTAATGAGCCATTTCGAACTATTTTAATCATGCAGTAAGCAGACAACTCCTGCTGGGCACCCATAGATTATTCAGTACTGATGTTAGCTTGAGTTTAATTGTAGTTTAATTGTATACACCTGTGCATTAGTTTTAGACAGTATAAGGAGTTCTGGGTCTACAAACAATACTCTCAACAATCTATTTTAAAATTTGAGAGTTTTTCACATCAGTGCCACATGGTGATGACTTTGAATTTGATTCTGAATTTGACATGTATACTACATCCAAATTTGCATACTATTTATTGTAAATATCATTAGAGATTAGGGCTGCATGATGTATCTAACGATACGAAAAATAACATTGAGAACGCTCTTAAATGCAATTCTTAGTGCGATTATGAAATCGTAAAGGCTGCAATTGTTTTTTTATGCGCAGCTTGTCAATGAACTATGGCTCCAAATGCTAATCCATCTGAAAGCACTGAGTTTGAGTCACTTATAATGTACATTTTGAAAAAGCAACACGCATCAAACATCTTTTCTGACATGAGAAGCATTTATTAATCCAACAAAAGACAACATTTAATATGTTTTACTTCAAACTCATAATGACAGTTGAGCATCCTTCTGTGAGATGATGTGGCTTCTTACACAGAATAAGGCAGTTGTGTGTTTAATAGTAATGTTTAATCAATCAAAGTGTTTCAATCTTCTGTTTATTCAGCTACAGCAATAGTATGATGCCCATAAGGATTTCCTGGAATAACGCATGTTATCTACTTCTGCGGCAGAACATATTTGAAGCTTCTGCACGAGAGCGCCATCTGGCTTTCAGATGGGGAAGCATTTACTACTGATCACAGAGCCGTACAGCTCTGACAAGCTGCGCATAAAATAATCACAGCCTTTGCCAAATCGCGTGTGATAATATTTGTGATAAATCGCAATATATCGTGTAGCCCTATTAGAGATTAGACATTACATGCTCTATATCATATTATGTTAAAAATAACAAATCAACAGTGCCTAGATACTGTAACATGCTTTTTTTTTTCAGCATCTTTAAAGTGTGCATCCATTTATGCTATCTGGGATGATTGTCTTTTCACAAACTGCCACAGAATTAGGGTTAGGAATCTGGATGATCGCTAACGCTATGCAAATGCAGTACACAAAGTGGTATTATCAAGACACAATTTTACAACGTGAAACGTGATAGCAATACTACAATGTAATGCTATGCCTATCCACCTTATTTTTAACATAAGAGAGGGTGCGGCCATTTTTCACTTGAAAGTGCAAGGCTTCCGGTATCATACGCTTTCAGTTATTTTAGCTGTATAAACAGACCGTTATGCTGCTTGACATTGCAAATGTATTGCAAATTGATATTGCCATTTATCATCATATTATTTTAATTTATTATCATAATCATGAACACATTGGTTTGTAGTGCAAACAGTTCTACTGTTTACAGCACTTTATTCAATTACTTATTTACCTACAGTATAGCAGCTAATGAATCAAAAGTCTCACATATTCACAGAAAATAGCTTTCGTCTGCATTGGAAAAAAAAAGGTGGTTACTAATGTTTAAAAAATATTTAGGCCTATATATAATGTATAACATTTTACCATCACCAGCACAGTATAATCAGGACACAGCCTTACAGTAATTCAACATATAGCTGATCTTCAATTGCTCTCAGCATGTTTTGTATCTTTAATAAATGATTTTTTCCACTGCAGCTTTACTTTCGATCCCATATCATGCATTAATAACCCTACAACTTCAAAAGCATTGCTACACATTTGACTTATGATCCAAATCGTGATCCAAAAGGGACACTGTCTAAGTAGGAGTCTAAAGGAATGTAGAAGCGTAACTACAGCTTGATCCATCAGCTGCATTTAGCATGCCTTGGAGTGACAGGACGGTATATTTGATGTGTCAGTCATGGCTCCTACAGCACTGTATTAATGCATATCACACATCATATTCTGACAGTTTCCAATGAGGTCTAAATGAATATGGGTTGTCACTGCCATGAGTAGATATAAGCACTGTTAGGGAGGAAATTAGTTGACGGCTTAAAAAAAGTGACACATATGCAAATGCATAGAAATATTTAGAGCATGCCTTGAAGAAGATCACCAGAAATTTTTGACACTAAAGAAATTAGTGTTGTTATGCATTTTACAAGTGTTCTTTCTTTATTCCGACATACTTATTGACAGACCTTGTATGTGTGTTTTTTTATCTAGGCACACAAGCAATATCAATAGATTCAGTACAACAATATTCTTCTCAATGAAGAGTGCAATCAATTTCTCCATCTCTCTCTCCATCTTTTGATTTGTCTGTTTCAAACAGCAAAGGACATCTACAGCTCAGAAAATCTATATAGCCTGTTGCAATTCTGCCAAGACGTTTCTATCATAGTGCTTTTGACACGATTACATCGCAATAGACCGAATAAACACTTTTTGCATTTCTGCCAGACCGCCTTTTGTATTCAACTTACGAAGAAAGTGTAAACTGGCGTTGCATCAGTTACACTTTTTCCGTAAGTTGAATAGGGAAGGCGTAGGACGTAGCGTAAGCTTTTTGAACTGCGCGAGTTTTACACTTTATTCATACATTGAATACGGAAGGCATCCTGGCGGAAGCTAGATATTTTCTTTCATAACTTGTTAAATATGAATTTTTTTTTTTTTTTTTTGTACACAAACGCACCACTTTGTTTCACTTCAGAAGGCCTTTATTAGCCCCTGGAGCCGTGTGGATGGAAGCTCTTTCTTCAGCTCATACTCGTGACCCCTGTTCACTGCCATTATAAAGCTCGGACGCGTCAAGATATTTATTAAAATATCTCCGATTGTGTTCATCAGAAAGAAGAAAGTCATATACACCTAGGGATGGCCTGAGGGTGAGTAAATCTTGGGCTAATTTTCATTTGAAAGTGAACTAATCCTTTAAGACATAATCAAATGTGTTTATGTAAACCTTATGTGTATTTAAGGCGCAATGACAGGCTTTTAGTGTGCATGCGCTTCGGGTGTACACGTTCAGAAAAGCACATGTCAGAATAGCATTCGATTAAAATGTTTAAATAATAAACAAATAATAAACTTTTGTGATTGTGAATAACTGCAATGTCATGTGAGTGTAACCCTACCTATGCGATAACATAATGTAAATGTACGTCACGTAGTTCAATAATAGCATGTTCAACTGATATAATGTGCACTGTAGCATGATACTACTATGTTTCTTCAAATACAGATCGTGGAGACATTTTAATCGTCCACGATCAAAAATCCTGATATCACACACCCTTAGCTCGCTGCTTTTAAATCCTACAAAAATTTGCCTCATTTACTTCCATTGTAAGAGTCCTATTGTATTATTGTTTTGTTTTAAAGAAAAAAGACAAGATGAAATAGTTTTTTTTTTTTTTATAACCAACATTATATTTAAAAAAAAAGCTGTCAACTGAGCTTAACTTGAACTGAACACGGAATAGTTCTTTAATGCCTTTTATCCAAAACAATTTAAATTATGAAGACGATTTACAGTTAATTCAACACATTTGCCTGACTGTAACCCTTCATGAATGCATAACACTGAGGGTTCATTCACATATCAAATGAATTACAAGTTGTCAGGATGCTTTTTGTCTTGCTGTGGCATTAGGCAAATACAGACGAAAGATGTGCCCCTCTGGGCCTCATGCCAACCCCTCCTCCGGCCATGACCTAATTTCCTCTTTCAACCATCTAGTGCCTGGCATGATGGGCCTGCTCTGTCTTTTCCCTGTCTCATTCTGAAATGCTAATCTGATGTCAAAACTGACTTTTTTTTCTAGAGCTGCATTTGAGTCATTGCAGGCTGTGTAAATATTTATAAATGATAAAAGCACAGTCTGAAATCATTAATCAATCTAGTTAAAGAAGAGAACACAATAGAGTTAAAAAAGCGAAAAAGAAACACTCGATGCGCTCGCATTAAGATCAGAAAAGCCATTTTGTTTGCCAGCTGAAAGAGAAAAGCCATTGTGAAGAACAAACGCTTTGTTTTGCGCAAAGCACGTACTGGAACATTAGTATTATTTACATTGACTTAACCATTTTCTTACGAGTGGATCAATGGAGTGGGGAACGCGCGCAGGGTGACTGCTGTTCTCAATCAAATGAGCTTGAAGCTTTACAACACAATGATCACATAAAGTGGTTTAAGGGCACCAGTGGTGCAGGCATTAAGTAATATTGAATTGGGGATGCAGAGGCGGGCAAGGGGGAGGAGGTTGAAACGATTACGTGGCAACTTTGCGCTCAGGGACCAAGGGGAGGAGGTTTGTCGAGGCGGCCCGGGCTTGATGATTTAGTAATTTCTCAAAGTGGTGTAACACACTGCCTCTCAGGCCTGTCGTTCCAGCACTAAGCAGCATTAATAAACACCCAGTGCTGATGGCTCACTCCTATATGAGCGAGTCTGTCCACTGGAGTGGAACGAGTTTGATTTCAATGTGTCATTTGGGAATACCTGTACGAATTCTTCAAGCACCTCCTGGCAAATTGAGGACAAATTCCTGCTCAAATTGAAACCATCAAGGGATTGTTGTAAAAGAAGGACAAGAAATAGAAATAGTGAGGTAGAGGAAGAGAGAGGAGGACTGTTTAAATGAAATGGGATAAAGAGAGAATAGGTGTATTGGATAAAAGTAAGATGGCTCTGACGTTTGTAAATGTTGATTCATACACTCTAAAAAACGCTGGGTTAAAAATAACCCAAGTTGGGTTAAATATGGACAAACCCAGCGGTTGGGTTAAATTTTTGACCCAACTTGCAGGGTAGTTTTATTTAACTCAACTATTGTTTAAAAATTACTATATTGCTTGCTTAAAATGAACTCAAAATAGGTTGGAAATTAACATAGTATGTTTAATAAGTTAACATTTACTAATACGTTTAATAAATAATAAACATTTTTTAAATTGCTTATCAATAAATGTTCACCTTTGGATTATTACTGTTGCCTCTAGTAATTATTAGGGGTGTGGTGAGATCTCATGCCATTTTCTAGTTGAGGTGAAAAGCTGTTTCGCGATATTGCCATGGCGGAGTGTGAGGGTGAAATTAGGATAGAATATACCACTGCTACGTATTATAGAAATAAAAACCATTTAATTCAGTTGGATAACAGTCACTTCAATCCCATCCAGCTCATCCAACACGAGCTGGAGAGTCATACGTAGTACAGCAGGAAATCAGAGTTCAATGATCATGTGACGAGACTAGTAAGTGACGAGATGACTGACAAGACCATGGTGGAGGATTCGTTGCACAACAGAGTCTAAGTGTCTGACAAATGTCATATCTTGTAGAATGTGCACTCAGCACCGCCGCTCCCTATTCAGAGTTCACACGATCACAAAATCGAAAGTAAAACGTGAGTGCACATTCAAACGCAGTGGCGTGCACTTTGATCGTGAAAGTGACCTTTGCGGTCGCATCGCGGCGCCCCCGCATTCCCATTTCTCCTCCCCCGGAACGCGATTTCTACCAAGGAAGACCCACAACCACATCTCTCTCTAAAAAGAGTTCAGTTAGACGGTCAAAAGTTCTATAAAAGTATGAAATCATACAGGAGATAAGCCAGTAAGTTGAGTTTGTAGCAAAACCTTTTACAGTGCTTGAGTACTCAGAAAGTAGAACTGAAATGACATTCATTACAAGATGATTAGTTAAAACATTTCAAATGCACCTGCAGACTATTTTTCTAGTCATGTATTTCATCCTTGAGGATTCTCATTGAGGATGTGTAAAAATCTTGTCTCGTTCTCATGAACTCAATCTCGTGTCTCGTTTCGTCTCTTGAGCTACCGGTCTCATCCCACCCCTAGTAATTATGTGTCTGATTTTTAATTTCTTTCATTTTTGGGTTCATTTTAAGACAGCCATAAAGTAATTTTTAATCAAGAGTTGAGTTAAATAAAACTACCCAACTGGTGGGTCAAAACAACACAATCACTGGGTTTGTCCAATGTCCATTTTTACCCCAAATAGGGTTGTTTTTAACCCAGCATTTTTTTTAAATGTATAGACAAAAAACTGCTGCTACATTTATGGGTCAAAATCACAACAGCAAGCAATCAGTGCAAAACTGACATAAACATCCCCCTTCTGTTATAATTACATATGAAAAAAATACGATAAAGTTGGTGCTTTGGCATAGCAGATTGCGCTGATGCATTGAGCTCTGGTGCTCATTCGGAAAACGTGAGTCCAGGTTGTGTCCTTTGCCTATCCAGTTCCCCCTTATCATTTACAATCCTTTTTCTATATTCACTATCAAAAATAATAGCAAAAACACACTTACACTTAGAATAGGCCAACATACATTAGATTTGGCTAGCTGCACTGGCTCATTAAGTCCCATGATCATCTGAGCTGCATGAATGAGAATGGAGCTGATCGTTGACATGCAGGATCTAGACTAGGGTCTCCCGGTCTGTGAGCTTCTAAATGAAGCAAGATGAGAGAGCATGCAGGGGATGGCTATAAGTCACAGATCCCAGAACAGTGAAGAGCGGTGAATGAGATGTCATCCCTGGAGAACTGCGCCCGCGGTTCACAGCGCTAGCGTGACAGTGTAAGCTGCTGACGGGCTCCTTTCACAGATTACTGTAGTGAACATCCAACACAATGCTACAGCATCTGTAGGGGATGTGAGGGTAAAGCGTGCAAAGCTTTGTCATGTCACACTGTTGGGCTTTTAACAACAAGAGCGACACTTAAAGTCAGGATGACACTCTACAGATGTCCTGTCAAGACTGACAAATAAAACAATGGTGAGGGCCAATGCTGCGTTCAAGTGCTCCTGAGAAGCACCTACGATATGACACATCAAAAATCAGAAACAAAATATGGAAGTAACAGTGAATGAAAGCAAAAAAAAAAAAAACGTAAGTGAATACACCTGTACCATTTACACCCAATGTTTTATTTATGTTTCACAGCATCTAAAAAATAACTGAAATTAACTGAAATAACTGAAACTTGCAGACTACAAAGGATGAGTTATTAGCTTTATATTAATTAATTACTAATTAATTACCATGTGACAAATTAATATTTAATAAATAATAATATAAACACAAATATTAAATAATTAAAATAATATTATTTAAATACAGCACGTTAATTTAAATTGACCATTTACTGCTTCCTGCCGAGAAGTTCTTATACACAGAAAAAGCTATTTGTTAGCAGGACCCCAAGTGACCCCTTGCTTTATATTCCAGCATCTTAAGGCTGGAATACACTACACGACTTTTGCTCAGATTTTTGCCCCGCTTTGGTAAACCCACCCCTGCAGTCTAGATGAGTCGACAATAGCTGATAAAAGTCTGCGCCAGTCTACAGATTTTGGGCAGTTGGAGTTGACAGATTTTTACAGAAAATGGAGTAGTGTATGATGAGCACAGACACAGATTTTTTTAGCTTCAGATTATGATTCCATCCAGTCAGAAGATATCAAAACATGTTTGATATTTTGAGTTAATTTTAGAATATATCGTATACAACAACAATACAAAAGTAAGTTAACAGAACATGCGTAACAAATTAGCATCAATATTTGACTCATCAGCAGAGATAAAACAACTGACTGCGCCACTCACCTCTAACTCCTGTTGTAATCTGTAGAGTCAATACTGACCGCGTCTACACACCCAAAACTGCATCCAAATGCGCTTAGCTCATTTTTTTCTTTCGTGACTTAACACACAGAGTCGCTAAAACAGCTACTGCGCACATCCATGTTTGTTTCATCTGTTATGCGTCTCCTAGCAATGAGGCGAATGTTTCTGTGTGAGTTTGTTGTGTTCTGAACAATTTGAAAGTCTGGTAGTGTATAAACCTCAGTTGTTTAGTGTATAATGCCCAGTTTTTCTCTGTAACCGTGTATGATACCTAGTGTTTTAAAATCTGTTCAGATGATAAAAGTCATGTAGTGTATTCCACGCTTTATACCTTTCAAAACTCGATGCGCTCGCATTAAGATCAGAAAAGCCATTTTGTTTGCCAGCTGAAAGAGAAAAGCCATTGTGAAGAGCAAACGCTTTGTTTTGCGCAAAGCACGTACTGGAACATTAGTATTATTTATTATCCTCAACTACAGTTGTGTCTCAAATGACACAATATGCACTATGTACTCAACTGAATTTTTTATGGTTGCTTTATTTTGTCATCTAGTGTCAGAGCCTGATAGTCCCTCGTCGTCTTCTATGTAAAGAAAGCTGCAATAGTTGAGGTCTCACATTCCGCAGTTTGTTTTTTTAGTTAAATATGTGCATCATTCAGATATTTGAAGTCCACTTCTTGTTGGAATTTCCAGTGTAAACACTCTACAAAATGGCATAGAACAGTGCTCAAGTACACAAATTCGGACGTGCCTTAAGTCTTTGGCAGGAAAACGACATATAAAGCCACATCTGATTGAATCACAAACACACAGAGGAACAACAGAAAATCCAATACTGTGCAAACAGACCCAGGCAATTAGAGTCCAGAAAGAAGCAGTCTACAGACAATAATAAACCAGTCATTATACCGCCACTGAGCTTTTCACAGCCAAACCAAACAAGCACTTCCAAAAGCAGCAGTCAAAAACACATTCACACGAAGACCGCAGTACAAAACTACCCTTGTCTCTTACCTCAAGAGCTTCCAACGTCATAAATCCCGATATTGAGAATCCGTCAATGATGTCCTCCTCAGCAGAGGTAGACTCCTTCCTCTTCCTCCTCGGTGGTCTGGGTCGTGAGGAGGAGGAGGGGTTGGTGCTGTCTTCCCTCTCAGAATCCGAGGAGAATCGAAGCACGGAGCCCCGGACATGGTTATTCCTGATCCCGTTAGACATGCGCTCCCGGTTTCGCACCGACCGAGACTTACGCTTTTTCCGGATCCCGCTGCACCGCGGGCCATCCATTTCACCAGATGACACACTCAACCGAACACTTCCTAGAAGGAGGTTCTCGGCTCAAGCTCAGATGTGGATGCAGAACTCGCACGATTCCCAACAAACACCTGTAAGTGAAAGCTTAATAACTCAACTCCAGTGAGAGATGTGCTATTATCCAAATTCCACAACCGGCTGATGTTATGTGACTTTGCTTGAAATGCAATACGCACATGAGATTCCAGAAGGATAAATGCATATATCCACAAGCACAGAAATCCAAAATAGAATCCTGTTAAGGGTTGCCAAACTGGAAAGTATCCAAACTTCCAAATTCACCCCACGTTTAAGGAAAACAAACTGGCAGATCACTTGAAGTGTCTTCCAACGGAGCTGTAACAGGTCTCCCACATGGCTGTCCTCACGGACCCAACACTCTGTTTAAGTGCAGTCTGACACCTTCCCATCCTACAAGTCAAAGAGATAGAGAGCAGATGTTTGAAATGTTCTCTATAAGAGCCTTCCCAGAATCCCCACCCTTAGCTATACATAGGAATACATCATGCAGGCATATGAATAAAGCAATTTTCACAAAACAATTGGACTCTCTGCAA
Organism: Hypophthalmichthys molitrix; assembly: GCA_037950675.1. NCBI lineage: Eukaryota > Metazoa > Chordata > Actinopteri > Cypriniformes > Xenocyprididae > Hypophthalmichthys > Hypophthalmichthys molitrix. The sequence goes on from CM075501.1 coordinate 36,395,948, forward strand.
GCGATCATCTTAAGATGCTTTCCTTTTGATCTAATTCCACAATGACTACAGTCACTTTCACATTCCCATCTTCCTAGATCTTAGTTTCTTGAAAGAAAACAAAATCTATTGTAGGAAATTATTCAGAATGTATTCTTGCAGATTAAATACATCATATAATGAGCCATTTACAGAGCTGAGTCTAGATCTCCTGTATTACATATTCAAGAGCTTATATTTCTCCTCCTGCACAGTCATTTTTCTGAGACTGCTACAGCCGGAGACAGGCGGAGTAAAATTATTCATTTTTTCTTAACAGAGCTGTAGATCAAGAGAAAAAAATTGTCATTTTCTCACAGCAAATTTTAGTTCAACTGAGTACACTGACAGAACATTTATGGCTTACTTTCTAGTCATCTCCTCTAGAGTTACATCTATGTACTTAAAACACCAACAGCCACAAACAATCATTCAGCACTTTACTGATAATCTCTACTAAGGGTTCCTCTGTTTATTTCTCAATGTCACCAAACTATAGATAAAACACTAAAAACCTTCAATACAACTAGCTACATCTGCCACATTCAGGGTTGTCAATGAGAAGTTTACAGGTTCTGCAGCACAGGCTCTTCTTTATATGAATAACAAGGTCTGAACAGCAGCGGAAATTATTCTTTCTAAGCATTATTTTTCATTAATCTCAAAAAGAGACAAGGCTTTGCTCAACATAATAAATTATAAAGTTGCTTAAGTTGTTTTTTTTGTTTGTTTTTTTTTAAACTAATGAAGCTTTTTAGCAGAATCATCTTTTTCTACTGTACCAAAAGGCTGTGGCTAAAATTTAATATATAATGTATGATGTCAAATTATGATCATCAATCTTCAAATTCACCAGATGATATTAACACCTTCAGTAGCTACATTATGACATCACAATCGGCTATCAACTTCAACAAATGACAGAACACATAGGCCTACAGCATCTACTGTACTTTATGACATCATAATAATCCATCAACTTCACTAAGTCTGCAGCTACACTGACATAATCAAGCATCAACTTAAACATTATCAGATTACATACACCTACATTATGGTAATCAGCCAAACTTTACTAGATAACATGAACACTTATAGTAGCGACATTGACATCATAATCAGTCATCTTCACCAAATCAGCAGCTACATTATGACATCATAATCAAGCATCAACTTAAAAATTATCAGATGACAAAGACCGACGTTTCATCACAAATAGCCATATATGTAAACTTTACTAGATAAAGATTTACAACAGCTATACTGACATCTTGATCAAGCATGAATGTAAGCTAAACTTCACAAGATGACATGAACATCTACAGCAGCTACACTATGACATCATAGACACCCATCAACTTAAACTTCACTAGCCACCAACCTTCATCTGCCTTAAAAATCCACTGAATATCAGCCTTGCAATCTGACTTTTTCCAAATGAATTATTCATTCCAGTAACATTTTACCAACAGCAATGGTCAATAGTCCAGGTCGGCTATTATTACAAAGCTATTCCCAATCACATATCCCTTGAACCTGATGATGCCCTGTGCTGGCACTCCTGTCACACACACACACACACACGCGCGAGCGCGCGCACACACACACCAAATATATAAATGGTTTTAATGTATTTACACTCCCTGCCAGCCCTCCCTTCACTCTCTCTGTCTTCCATGAGTCCTTTTTGTCTCTCTCTCTTTTTCTCTCTCCGTCAGTAAATCTCACGCACCGTGGTCGGTCCAGCCCACAGCAGCAGCAGCAGCGCCTGGCACTGCCTCCTTCAGCTCTAGATCCTCCAAAACACAAAGCCTGCCTTTTCTCCTGCAGGACAAAAGCAACACATGCAAAGCCTGGCGAGTGGAGAAGGGCCGTCCGAGCGAGTCATCGACATTCGGAAAGCGCGCTGCTCTTGAACGGAAAACAAAAGAGAAATTTTTCCACAAACAAATAAATCCTGCAAGGAAGCGACGCTTCTCCTCTCCGCGAGTCCGTGCTTCAGGATCCCAGAGCGAGCGGGGACCGGGCGGATTGATACAATACTGCCGCAGTGCCGCTTTACAGGCGATCCGCTTCCTCAGCGCATATAGTGCTGCGCTCTCTATTACAGAGCACTCGGTTTAAATGCGAGACATTATTTTCAGAGATTATATATTATGTACTAAATGTAATTTAACATACCATACGTTTCCATTACATTGCCATCTGCGTTGATTATCAAAATAATGAAAATCATTGTATTCTGTATGGCGCTGATTACTTGATTGATGCCTTAAATTAGGGTGCGAATTAGAGTGTTTGACTCCCTCTATTTAAAGGCTTAAAGCAGAAGTATGGAAGACGTTTTAATTTAGTAGGCTATTAATTCTACACATCTTATAAAAAGCAGTAGTGTTCTAAACGTTTAAGAGACCACAAAAGTTATATTCAATTCCCATTACACTGCCTTTTGCACAAATTATGACAATGAAAACCATTGTATATTGTATTGCACTAATTAACTGACTTATGCATTAAATGTGGATCAATTAAATGCATTTTTGCAGCATGGAATATTCTCTTAATTTTCAAAGAACATTTGCTTCTAGCCTTTCAATACACTGACATGACAAAAATTCAATCTACTTTTCATGCTGAATCACTGCAAAGTCAAACCAAATCCGTTTCTCTACAGACAAGTTGAAAAGAAAAAAAAAATGACATATTGAGAAACCTTGCAGCCTATCTGTAGTTTATAAGGCCCATTGTCCCTTTATGTTCTTCCATCTTGACTCAGGATTTATTGGCACCCATGAATCAGTGAAAACAATCCTGAAATTTACAGCATTTAAACTTACTGGCTTCTAATCAGACTTAGTAATTGCACAGGCTATTAAATCTTCATTTGGCAACACAATGGGTTTTCAGCCAGAACTCTGATCCAGCTAAAGAACAGCATAAAAGTTTCTTTTGAACCATGACATCTGATCAATGCACAAGGCATTTCAAAGTGTTTTATACTATGAAACACTTGAAAAAAAAAGTCACTTCATAATCAAACAATGTTCCCCTTTAACATTTTCAGTTTACTACTACCACTGTATTGCCCTCAGGCTGTGCATGGCTTTCTATGCCTCTAACACTATGCAGTTATTTGACAATTAGTGACTGCTATTAGACAAAATGTACAATCATTTAAGCCTTCAAACACATCATTTACGCTTAGGCATTTTGAATAAGCCAGATGTTGTTACTCATTCATTTATACTATTAATATTGCTTTCATTATGTAACATGAACAGTTTTTCCCTTTAGGCCAACCCAGGGGTGACCTAACACTAACACACCCCTGCTACCGTATCATACCGCACTGAAACCAGAGCCTAACTTTACTTATTCAAAATGTTTGTGTGGTCACAGCTGGTGCTAGATGAAGAAAAATGCCCCCTGAGAGACTATGATACTCAAGGCAAACCATTCTGTGCTATATTTAGATATTTATCCATTTCTAATGGTTTTATAATGGTTTTTCATTTTGATTGCATCAGCAGTTATTCATTATAGGATGTGGATTGGCATCACTAAAAAAAGTATAAAAAATTGCCATAATTTTAAAATTTTATACACTAATTTAATACAATAAAACATTCTGAATTGCATACTGTAAAATCAATGCAGTTATATTATATAGGGATAAGGACACAATAGGCAAAATGCTAGAAAAGGCAGTTTTGATATCTGATTTGGTTTAGTTTTTTAAGAAACAAACATGAAATTCTCTGTAGGAGCTATTCAGCTTAGCATGAGTGATTTCAACCACTTGATGTGTTTAATCCCATCTTTTACACACCCTGATAGAGAACACATAATTTACTCATGCCACATTCAAGCCTCATTAAAAAGAGCACAATTCACTGCTTCAAGCTAGTATGACTCTGCAACACTTTCCACAATGTAAACTGTCAAGCATCAAGATATGGATTTTCTACAAGAGGTCCTGCAGTCTTGGAAATTTATTCAGCCAATACAGTGTGTTCTAAAGAGTGGGACGGTACAATACCGGGCATATTTATATAGTGTATAGATCTATGACTCTACGCTCCTCTGCCTGTGATTAATATACCGATACTCAAGCATAATAATGCGAATGTATCAAGAAAATATGTGTGTGAGAAGGGAGGAAAAAGAATGTTTCTACTTAAAATCGCAGCATTCCCCATCTCTATAAAATTGATTTTTAAAGCAACAATTGTCTTAGAGCATAACACGCATTGCTTAATTCATTCTCGTGCAATCAGGCCAATATTGTCCTCACCCCATCATTAACCAAATGCCTCATTTGCACTTTCATTAGCTATAAAGATTTTTCATTCTTTCTGGCACCCGATGGAGAGGCACTGTAACGATTTGCATGCTGTGTATCCATAGTGTTTTTATCGATGTTGTCTGAAATAACAGAGCGAGCTCTTCTATCTGCTCCCCGGGAGAGAAGGGATATAACAGCTGTCTCCTTGACACCAGATGGGCGGGACTGATTTTGTCATCCATTTGTGGGTTTTTAATTAGTCAGTAAAACACTCTAAATAGGCTGATGGGGAAAAAAGGAGATGATAAAAGGAAATCATCCTGTGAAATATTCAGATATTTATCCATTTCTAATTGTTTAGTATTTTGATTCTGTCAGCAGTTATTCATTATATGATGTGAAGTGGCATTACTATTTAAAAAAAAAAAAAAAAAAAAAAAACAGGAAAAAGGGTATACTGTAGAGCTGGATGATTCTGGATAAATTCAGAATCACATTTTTTTTTTAAATAGAGATATTATATATTTTTAATATTTAAAAAATATTAAATTAATTTTGAATTAATTATCATTTTTTAAATCCAGTTTGAATGAATGATTCAATGACTCAAAAAGACTTCACTTGTTTCATTACTGGATGAATCTGCGTTTTTGAATGAATCTCTTGAATGATTCAATGACAAAAATATTTTTCAAGTAACTTGTCGCCACCTACTGGCGTAACGTAACGTTTATACAATCTTTATTAGGTGATCTACATAGACATCAGGGTTTATATCCGAAACATAATTTTTTATCCCAGTACTTCCATAATCATTTGAATTATTGGAACACAGAAATAATGAAACTGTGTGGTTGAAAAGACTCAAATTTGTATGTTTGCTGTGGTCGTACTTGGTTTAACCCATTTAATCCCACCGGTCACAATTGTGACCACAATTTTTCCTCACATATTTTGGTGTGGTATTAAAAAGCAACTCTTATTATGAAGCACATGTTCATTTATAATGCAAATTTAAGATGTCTGCATGAGTTCTGGGCAGGTCTAACATTATTGTGTAGTTTGGTCATGTAACCACACACATTTATTTCCTGGTACTGCCATCTTAACACAATAATGACATTAAAGCTTAGAAATGACAGTTAAGTTTTCTAAGTACATTTTTGAATAGCTCATACATTTTTTGCAAACATCATCATGAAAAGGTTATCTATACAAACATATTGAAATTATATCAATACATGGTTTATTCTGTTTCTATCTGTCTGACTATCTGTCTGACTATCTATCTATCTATCTATCTATCTGTCTGTCCTTATTTATTTCAGTTTATAATGAAGTTTTTAATAATTATCTTCCAATTTCCTACAATTTATGTCATTTTGTCATAATTTTATGGATTATTTGTGCCATACTGCTCCATAGGAATGCTATTTTGTCCTTTTTGAAACTGAGCCAGACAATGTTTACTTCTTTGTTAATGGAACAAAAAACTAATTTCATCTATTTAACCCAATCTTTAAACTAATTGCTGGAGGTTTGTCATTTTGTAAATGCATTGACACCATAGACCTAGACTCCCTGTGTTCTACTACCGGTCACTTTTGTGATCAGACATAAAACCCATTTTTTCATGGACTTTTCAATATTTTTTTACATAATTGACATTGATTGTTTAATATCCTTACAAATACCATACAAATTCATATATGTCATCTCTGGGAAAAATTTGGGATTAAACGGGTTAATAGAGTGTCGAATCGTTGTCATTTAGGAATTAGATTGCATGAGTGCTTGGACTGAGATCGCAATCTTTTAACGATTAAACGTACAGCTCTATTATACTGTAAAAAACTGTCATGAATTTACAATATTTTACACAAACTCCATAAAATAAAATATTGTCTTCTGAATTGCATACTGTAAAAATGAATGTAGACTAGGTCATTTTTGGCCACAACACAACAAATTACTGTAAAAATGCACATGCCAAAAAAAAAAAAAAAATCTTACAGTGTACTACATTAGTAATACAGTTGTCATCTAATTGTCTACTTGCATTCTTTCAGACAGTAACTTAATGCAATATGTCTTTTACAGAATTCTTGATCATATCTAAAAATGTGGGTGTAAGAAATCCCTGGGTGTATATCATTTCAGAAAGCAAAGCAAATATGTCCTCTCAAATATGACCACCTTTCACTTTTTGGTACGTCCAGATCAATGTCAGCTACTTTTTTTTTTCTCCTTTTTGAGATGTTGTCATATTGGAAACACACAGGCTTATATTTCTCTACTGATAACACACACACACACACACACACACACATATTATATATATATATATATATATATATATATATATATATATATATATATATATATGTATGTATTAAAGGGGGCCTATAATGCCCCTTTTTCAAGATGTAATATAAGTTTCTGGTGTCCCCAGAAAATGTCTGTGAAGTTTCAGCTCAAAATACCCCACAGATTATTTATTATAGCTTGTCAAATTTGCCCCTATTTGGGTGTGAGCAAAAACATGCCGTTTTTGAGTGTGTCCCTTTAAATGCAAATGAGCTGCTGCTCCCAGCCCGCTGTCCAGAAGAGGGTGGAGCTTTAACAGCTTGCGCTCTGGTTGCTCAACAACAAAAAAGCTGGAGAATCTCACGCAGCCAAAATGACAATTGTCAGTAATGGTGTTCAGCCATATATACTGCATCAACTTATGTTTATATATAGCGGTGGATGTGCTTGCCTTTGGAAAGCTTGTTTATTTTTAGCCCTAATGCAGTCTAAACTGCAGAGCATAACAAGTCAAGTGTATGTGAAAGTGAAGTAATTTATTCCCCAGCCCCTATGGACAAAAGGATTACCAGGGTTCAAACTCAAAGCAACAATAATGTTTAAGCAATGTTAGCATTTCTTCATATTTATATGCAGCAGGAAGCTGAGTGCAGTTCACATTACACAATACTAATGGACCATTTACACTCAGATTTAACATCCAAGGCCACCTGCTTTCAGACGACTGTTGACAGACAAAAATACTTGCTTACTAGAATATTGGAGGACATTTACAGAACTTTTCAAACATGGACTTAAAAGTAAAGGCTACTAAAACAGAAGCAAATAAAAGGACCATTTGTAAATCAAGGCAGAGTATTGATCAGGAAAGACTGCTAAAATGAAATAAAACTGAACCCAAAGCCATAAAAGAGAGTAAACAAATGTCCATTCTCTAAAGAAAAAACTACTCAAGTAGCTGCAGCTAAATAAAATTCCTCAAGATGTAGGCCTATTGGCTCTCTCCCTCGGCTCAGAATCTTCCAGACACCTATCAAACACACTGTCAGTGCAGCTGAATTCTCTCTAACCCAGAGGAAAACATCACACTGCAGACAATTAAAGGTTTACCACACACACACACACACAACGGCACCCATCTCTTGTAAAACCTTGTCCAAAAAATAAAATAAAATCTGTCATCATTTACTCACTCTCATGTCGTTTAAAAACCCGAACTAACCCTTTAAAATCTGTCATTATGGTTTAAATGCTACTCATTCCTCTTGTTCTGCTCACTGCATGCGTTGACAGTCACACTGTAACATGGACCTCTGCCAGCATATTATTACCAACTTTAACAGCCATCTGTGTCTCTGACTCAGGGGATGAGTTTCTGATAACTCCCCTGTCATTCCTTGTCATTCTATCCACCGTGACAAATACATGTATATATGTACTGTAGAGAAGTGTGAGGATAAAATCTATCATTGTAGCATTCATATCAACACCAGAATATTTATTCTTACAGTTTTCAAAAACAGTTTTCAGTGTGCTGACAACAAATTGCTATTTATGTGGATCACACTACCCTTTTGAGTTCACTAGTGACAGGTGGCACAAAGGTGCAAAATCTCCCGACGTCAAACTTGTTTGTATGAAATCAAAAATTTAAGCAAACAAAATGAGATTGTAAAACTACCTCCTTCATATAAACAAGTCAAACTTCTTTGCTAATGTTATTCTTATGAATAACCACTATGTCTGGAGTTGTCTTTGATTGTATATTCTGTGGAATACCAGCACACACAGATACAGATACAAGCATGAATGAAAGAAAGAAACAGCTATATAGTACATATGCATGCTGAGCATGGTTTGTTGTAATCAGCAAAATGCCATGACAAATTATTTTTAGTGCAGTGTACATAAAATTAACTTTTTTTCTTTCTTTTTTTTTTAAGAAAATGGATGGACAAATGGACAGACGGATGGATGGACGGACAAATGGATGGATGAATGGACAAATGGATGGACGGATGGACAAATAGACTGATGGTTGGACAAATGGACGGACAGATGGATAGATGGACAAATGGACGGAAAGACGGATGGGCGGATGGATGGACATATGGACGGACGGATGGATGGTTGGACAAATGGACAGATGGACAAATGGACGGGCGGATGAACAAATGGACAGACGGATGGATGGATGGATGTATGGATGGATGAATGGACAAATGGACAGACGGACGGACAAATGGACGGACAGACGGACGGGCAGCTGGATACTGGACGGACGGACACATGGATGGATGAATGGACAAATGGACAGATGGACAAATGGACAGACAGACAGACACATGGATGGATGAATGGACAAATGGACAGACGGATGGATGGACAGACAAATGGACGGACAGATGGATGGTTAGACAAATGGACGGACGGACAAATGGACGGACGGACAAATGGATGGACAAATGGACAGACAGACAGAAGAAAAGAAAAGGAAAACTAATACCTGTCAAAAATGATATCTGCATTAGATTGTTAAAAATGTATTATAAAATAATGCTGGTAAATACAGCACTTCTACATCTCAACACTACTGTATTCAGCACAATCTCCAACATGTCTTCTTGTCTAGCAGTTTGAGTTGATCTATAAAAGCCTGCCTTTGTTTCATTTACAGTGAGTAAAAGATGAAAAGTTAAATAGGTAAAACAGCTTCCCTAAAACAGTGTCAAGGGTGAACGTGAAACATTCCGTGACCCTACTGTGAGGCTGTCATTCAGTGCATCAACACTGCTCCATTACCTCCTGCACCCTCTTGTCAAGATTACAAAAAAAGCTTTTACTTCAAATGCATGTTTAAGGGTTTTCCTCACAGGGCTTTGGGAGGAATAAATGGAGGGGGGAGGAGTGGGAGAGGAGAGGATGGATTGTGGAAGAGTGGTAGAAGTGCTATGTTTTTCTTTCACCATTTTACGGCATGAAAGGAAGTTCGCAACACTCTGCTTCCTGTCGTACATGCTGCACTGGGTCTGCTCAATGTCCAATAACAGAAGGACCATTAGCTCAAAGCATGTGTCAGGGGGTGTGCGCACGCAGGCGAGTTGCAAGAGACACAGATGAGCAGCCCAAAACTATTCCTCTTCCCTGGCACTGCGACATTCAGCCATCTGAATACACAATTTACATAGAGATATGTAAATATGGCATATTCTCTCAGCCCCCATCTTGAAAGCACGCACACACACGTACCCGAACCAGGCTAATTGTTCCTTTTAAGAGGCAAAATGAGAACAGTATCTCATTGTGCAGGCAGACGATGGAGAGAGAAAGAGAGAGAGAAATAGAGGGATCTCTCTGGAATAGGAGGCAGGGATATTTTCCAATTATTCAGCCTTTCTCTGCTATCCCAGAGGGCAAGCTCTGGAGCGCGAGAGAGGCAAAGAGAAAGTCGCACTCGTTTATTAGTATTAGGGGCCTCTTCTGTTTTTCCTTCCAGGCCTGTGGTCCCTACACACAGTTGCAGAACACACACACACACAGAGAAAAACGTACAAAACGTACAGGGTGGCAAATGGAAGGGCATTAGGGGAATTAAGAAAACCACAGAGGTACAATGGTCCTCAAAAAGTATTTGGATACTTAAATCATGTTCAATATATATGAATGTCATTTCTTTAGATACTAAAATCAAACCAAGAGGCATTTATTTTAAAGAAAGATAAGTCAAGCCACCTTTGTGCAATACAGGGCTGCGTTTCCCAAAAGCATCATAAGCCTATGTTGATCATGGAGACCATATGTGGCAATTGTTCTACGATCAACTTAGGCTTATGATGAGAATCAGCTATCAAGAAGCTCAGCAGAAAACAGTGGTGTCATCAAGCTTTGTTCTCATCCAATAGTATTAGTGTAGTAAAATCAATATTACTGAATATTAAGTGTATTTTAAACCCATAGTTAACTTGCTCAAAATGCGACAACAGCCCCAAACTCAAAGCTACAGCACTATTATTTGTGATTTGGCAACATGTGACCTGCTTATTGCTGTGTAGCATTAACACTCATGCTAGCAGCCAGCTGCTTGAATACCGAAGACACACTGTTCAAATTCAGATTAGCGAACACAAAAAGTATACAACATGCCGTTGACATTCACACTTTGTTTTCATCATCCGTTCATCCATTCATCCTTAATTAGTTTCTGTGCCTCTTGGAAAGCTGTTGCATTCAGTGGTGCTTTCATTGTGTCCAATAATACAAATAACAGGAAAGAATTTGAATTAATCTTCAAACATAAAAGAAAAGGAAAACTAATACCTGTCAAAAATGATATCTGCATTAGATTGGTAAAAATGTATTATAAAATGGATAATGCTGGTAAATACAGCGCTTCTACATCTCAACTCAACTGTATTCAGCACCATGCTGAAATACAATATAGTTACGGGTATGACATAAAATGCTTGTTCATCTCACAGCTATGTAGAATATATGGCTGATTGGTATGTCTGCCTGCTCTCCTCCCATGATAGACCAGAGGTGGTCTGTGCCCCGTATGGACTCATCTGACTGTATATTCAGTGTCTTCTCTAGCACTGCATGTTGGCAATACTGTGATGTAGGTTATTACATTACCTCAATAACTGCAGCGGCTGCTGTACAGAGATGAAGCTGTACATCAAACCTCCACGCATTTCACCAGAACTGCAATTCAAGGACTTCTTCCTGGATTTTCATTCGGTCTGTCTATCTGTGTGGACAAGCGGTGAACGTGATTTCACAAAGTACAAGTTCCTGGATCAACATCTTTGTTGATCCTGGAACAACATTACAAGCAACCAATCAGATTTGAGGGACAAGTTTACAGTTTATGTCAAATTTAGGCTTACAACCAGGGTTAGGTGCTTCTGATATTCACCTATCATTTCCCTCTGATTTTAGGGATAAGTTATGGGTAGGGTTAGGTTAGGTTAGGTTAAATTTTCGGACAAGATGTTGTTCCAGGATCAGTATCCTTACAAATACTCCTTTTGAAAAATAGAATTTGCATCATTGGGTGAACTAGTCCCAAAAGTTTATCTTTGTAATTACACAAAAAATAAATTAACATTGGTACATTTTGTAAGAATTATGCTTTAATAAAATTAAATACAATAAAGAGGATAAGAAAAATAAACTTAAATTAAGAGACTTAATTTAATGGGTTAGCCACCCAAAAATTAAAATTCTGCCATCAATTACTCACCCTCTTGTCGTTCCAAACCCATGAAGTTGCCCTGACACACCAAACGCTCGACACCCGACGGCCAAGTAGCACTTCCGTTCTGCGCCTGCGTAAGAAGAAATGCCTTTCCGTACCAGTAGGTGGCAGTAGCTGAACAGCCAATCAGAATGATCAGATGGCCCGACTGACCGACGAGCTCCGACGCAATTTCAACATGTCAAATCGGACGGAAAAAGGCCGACGAGGACCAACTTCAGTCGACGGTGCAGAACACACTGAGAAAACTTAGTCGGCCGACGAACAAAAACTGCCCAACGGCCGACCGTCGGCTTGGTGTGTTCCGGGCTTTAGGCTTTCGTTCAACTTCGGAACACAAATGAAGAACTTTTTAATTAAATCTGAGAGCTCTGTTGACAGCCTATGTAACTACCAGTTTCAAGCCCCAGTCTGTGCCAAAAAAAAAAAAAAAAAAATCAGAATTTACCACTTTATTTACAAAATATTAATCTCCGACGCGCGTTCACGAGAGCATCACATGTTGTTTTGGCGCGAGGGCAGACGTTGCTCCGTGAACGAGCATTAGAGATTATTATTTTGTACATAAAGTGGCAGTTTTTTGCACAAAGAAAGCACTCTCGTCACTTCATAATATATATATATATATATATATATATATATATATATACACACTACCAGTCAAAAGTTTGGAATCGTTAAGATTTTTAATGTTTTTAAAAGAAGTTTCGTCTGCTCACCAAGGCTGCATTTAAAAAACAGTAATATTGTGAAATATTATTACAATTTAAAATAACTGTTTGAATATATTTTATAAAGTAATTTATTCCTGTGATGGCAAAGCTGAATTTTCAGCATCATTACTCCAGTCTTCAGTGTCCTTCAAGAAACATTTATTGTGTACAATTGTACAAAATATTTGTGTACAATATTTTTTTTTTTCAGGATTCTTTGATGAATAGAAAGTTCAAAAGAACCGCATTTATTTGAAATATAATCTTTTGTAACATTATAAATGTCTTTACTGTCACTTTTGATCGATTTAATGCATCCTTGCTGAATAAAAGTATTCATTTCTTTAAAAAAAAAAATAAAAATAAAAAAATGTTACAAAAGCTTTGTATTTCAGATAAATGCTGTTCTTTTGAACTTTCTATTCATCAAGGAATCCTGAAAAAAAGTACACAACTGTTTTCAACATTGATAATAATCATAAATGTTTCTTGAGCAGCAAATCAGCATATTAGAATGATTTCTGAAGGATCATGTGACACTGAAGACTGGAGTAATGATGCTGAAAATTCAGCTTTGCCATCACAGGAATAAATTACTTTATAAAATATATTCAAACAGAAAACAGTTATTTTAAATTGTAATAATATTTCACAATATTACTGTTTTTAAATAAATGCAGCCTTGGTGAGCAGACGAAACTTCTTATAAAAACATTAAAAATCTTTTGACTGGTAGTGTATATCGACATTAACGCTTATCTGGGACAAGTGGATTTTTTGAAAGGACAAGTGAAACAGAATTAGCCCGATTAAAGCGTCAATAACAACAAAATACCTAGGGATCACCAATAACTATGGAGTGATTCTGATTTTATTACATTTAGTGTAAGTGGCAGCAAACAAGCGCAGCACACAAAGAAACTCAGTTAACATGCTGCAGTAAAAATCCAAAATGTGTAGTTTTATAACTTATGGCACAGTAAGCAACATCACACAACCAAGAGTGCTGTTTTCCTAAATAACATCACCACTGAAAATGTGACACTGATTTCATATGACAGTTCAATAAACAAGCAGGGCTCATAGTTAATTTTAATGTCACTTACATTTTAGATGCAATATTGATGGTTTTGTTCTATTTACACTCTTCATATATTATATATTATAGCCAATCAGAATGATCAGATGGCCCGACAAGCTCCGATGCTGATTCAACATGTCGAATCGGCCGAAAAAATGCCGATGAAGACCAACTTCAGCCGACGGTGCAGAACACACTGAGAAAACTACCGACTGCCGACCGTCGGCTTGGTGTGTTCGGGCTTTACAGAAACACTCAGACACGTTTCATACTGTCTGATCAGTATTTTGAACGAATCGGTTGAGTCAAAGATTCAATGCCCCATTCATTGACAACTGCCTCATTCTTGAATGAATTGGCCGTTTGATAGAATCGTTTGAATGAATGACTCAATGACTCACTCATTAAGACAGTCACTTGCCGACACCCGGCGGTTTAGTTTCATGTTTAAAAATCAAATAATTTTTCTCCCAACATTTCGGTGTAAGTGATTTAATTTGATTGGTAACAGGCCTATAGTGTCTTATAATTCTAACTGAATTATTGATCAAATTTAATAATTTGAAATGAAAGATGAAGCATACATGTAATAAGATTAGGGGGGAAAATGCCCTTTATAAAGGTGAAAAAAAAAATGCCCTTGGGGTTAATATCACAAATATGCAGATTTAAATATGTCAAAGCTGACAGAACACTGATAAGAATATTGCTTCAGAATATATATATAATATATATATCATTTTCCTGGAAAACATGAAAAAACTCACTGCATCATTTTCCTACCTGACAACAACTTTAATGTGTGCTGGACAAAGACAGTATTCAATTATTTCTTCATTTTCTAATGTCTCACAGCAGCCAACAAGATGCTTTATTTTAGCATTCCTTGTCTATAAATAGAGACGGAAACTGAAACAGCGATAGGAGAAAAGAATAAACAAAGCACCTTGTAGGGAAGAAGTGACATCCTGATTCTTGATCATTTTCAGCAGGTAAATAATTTTCCACAGAAAATTGTGTGTCTATGTCATTGGCTTGTCAGGCCTATTGTCCTTGAGCGATGATGCTGCCTGCTTGCATGTCTGAGGAAAAAAAAACCCACCCATATCACAATGAGAAACAAATTGCACTGTCGCTCTGAATGAATTGAGTGGACAGAAATCACAGGTTTCCTCCACTAAACCTTTGACTGAGCTGCGGCTGTGAATTGCTTTGATGCATGCCATAAATCCAGGAGTGGGATGGATTTTTGCATCCGGAAAAAATGGAGAGAAGACCGGCACATTTCTGCAGTAGTTTTCACCGAGAGTGCACTCTATGTGTGCGTGCCGAGGAGGAGTTCAGGAAGAGTCAGAGAATTACAGGCTATCATAGCCAAGTGGGTGTCAAATTATCCTTTCAGCGCATTTACACCATCACATGTTCCTCTGTGTGAGTGTGTGTGCCCCCTAACCCAGCTGCATCTCCACTGTAATGAGCTTCACTGAAGATGGAGAGAGGGTGTGAGAAAAAAAGAAAATATATGTATGTGTGTGTGTGGGAGAAGAGTGATAGCACAATACCATGTCACTAGCTTTTAACATGTATTTTAATGGCCAATTTATTACTCTGACGTGTCTATAATTTGTATGTATCGAATTTTACTTAATTTAAATGTATATATATTTTTAACATTAAAAATAGGCTATATTATATATTTTTTAAAATAATAATACACCATGTCAATAAGAACCAGTTCTGAACATGTATTCTAACACAAAATCACTCTCACGGACCTTCTCCTGGTCTGTTCCTGGCTGGTGGAATGACCTACCACACTCTATCCGAGCAGCTGAGTCTTTAGCCATTTTCAAAAAACTGCTGAAGACATATCTTTTTCGTCAACACTTGTCCCAGTAATATTAGCACTTTTTTTTTTTTTTTTTTAATAGAGTTTTCCAAAATAATCAATGTAGACAAAAGTGGATAATTGAAACATTAACAATATAGGATTATCCAGTCCTTAATTAGAGGTGGCTCAGTACCAACCCATTTATTCATAATTGTTTTTCTCCCTAACATCAGTAAATTTTTAAAGATATCTGAATATTCCAGACAAGAGGAGGGCAATACACCCAGCAAACACATGAGTGGGGATGCTGTAACCTTCTGTTTACATATTATAGATAATTTATCACAAACACCATTCCAAAAATCAGCAACCAAAGGGCATTCCCAGAGACAATGGAAGAAAGTTCCAATACTATTATTGCATTTAGGACATTGGGGAGATACAGTAGTATTTATTTTGCTATATTTATTTGAAGACATATAGGCTCTATGTACAATAATATATTGCATTTCTTTAAATCTATTGCAGACTGAGATATTTAGTCTAATAATATCTTCCCAGACATTTTCGTCAATGTCACATTTTAAATTATCTGCAACAAAATCAGATTGTCTGCTTTGTGATGGCTTATCAAAGAGTAAAATTTGGATATGAAGTGTTTAACTTCGGTATCCTTAAGAAAAAATCTATCCAAAAAGAAATCGGAGCTACTCAGTGTAAGACTAGCATGTCTAGTCTGGACAAAATGTCTTCTCTGCAAATATTTAAAAAAGTCCTTTTGGGGGATATTATACTTTAAGCGTAGCTCATTAAACGTCATAAAAACACCCTTGTGGAATAAGTCGTATTTCCTGTATATTCCCACATGAATCCAGCTACTAAATTGAGAGCCCATATTAGTATGGTGAAAATTTGTGTTACCAGTCAGTGTGGATAGTATGGGCAAGCTCTGATTATACTTGAGAGACCTTCTAATCTGTGACCATGTTTTGACAACTTTAATAATGAGTGGGTTTCCTTTTACCTGGTCAGGGATTTGGGTTTTCTGGTCTAATAAGTTAACCAAAGACACTGGATTACAGAATTGTTGTTCTACATCTACCCACAGAGCATCTTCAGGTTTATATATCCAATCTAGGAGAATCCTAGCCTGTATTGCCCATACATAATATTTAAAGTTTGGAAGTGACCATCCACCTGTATCAGTGGGCAATTGTAAAGTTTGTAGTTTAACTTTAGGTCGCTTACTGGCCCAAATAAATTTAGACATAGCTTTATTAAGATCTTTTATGTCGGCATTTGTCAAATTTAAAAAAGTCATGGATAGCGGGTATACATTTTTTTATAAGGTTTATTCTTCCTGAGAAAGAAACTGGAAGTTTTGACCATCTTGTGAAGTCTTCCTTGACACAGGATATAGATGTTTAAATATTGGCGTCATAAAGTTGTGAAAGTTTGGATGTAATACAAATACCTAAATATTTGATACCTTTAGGAGACCATTTGAATGGCTTAACAAAATTAGGTTCAGATGTGTTTAGTGATCCTAACGGCATTATCTCTGATTTGTGAAAATTAACTTTATATCCAGAAATGACTCCAAATCGCTTAATACAATCCATTAATTGCGGTAATGACATTTGTGGGTTAGTTATAGTTAGCAAAATGTCATCATCATAAAGCAGTATCTTTTGTTGTCTATTACCGATACTAACACCATGAATTATTCGATTATTTCAAATGTAAATTGCCAGGGGTTCTATCGCTATGGTGAATAATAAAGGGGACAAGGGGCAGCCCTGACGAGTCCCCCTCTGAAGCACAGTCAGAGATAATGCCGTTAGTTAATACAGCAGCCTTAGGTGATGTATAGAGCAATCTGACCCATTTTATAAAGTTTTCACCAATCCCAAATTTGGTCATGACATCAAACATATAACTCCACTCCATCCTGTCAAATGCCTTTTCAGCATCCATCACTAGTAAGATTCCAGGTATGGAGTTTTGATCAAGATGGCATATTATATTAAATAATCTTCTAGTATTACAACAGGAGTGGTGGCCTTTTATAAACCCTGTCTGGTCTGGGTCTATGATGTTGGGAGTTACATGCTCAAGACGTTTAGCTAGGATTTTAGCCAAAACCTTTAAAACTACATTTAACAAACTGATTGGCCTGTAAGAGCTGCATTCCTCTGGATCCTTTTCTTTTTTATATATTACAGTGATATTAGCTACATTCATATAATTAGGCAGTTTAGATACATGAAACGAGGTATGGATAGCTTTCAAGAGGTAGGGACTTATTTTATTATTCATAATCTTGAAAAATTCCACCGGGTAGCCGTCAGGCCCTGGAGATTTTTCTGACTGTAAAGAATTAATTGCACTTTTAATTTCCAATAGGGAAATGGGGGGCTTCTAAGAGTTCTTGTTGTTTATTGTTTATTTTAGGGATGCAAAGATCTTTGAAAAAAGTGTTTTCCAATGCACTTTGTTTATCTATATCTGAGCTATATAGTTTTTCGTAATATTGTCTAAACATCTCCTTTATTTTTTTGTTTTCTGTTATTCTGCATCCAGAGGGATCTTTAATTGCTGGGATATATCCTTTTGTGGACATCTTTTTAACTAATCTAGCAAGGAAATGATTGGGTTTATTACCCATTTCAAAAAATCTTTGTCTTGCGAATAATATGTCCCTATCTGCCTTCCTCGTAAGTAATTGGTTTAATTGAGCTCTCAAAGATTTAAGTTCAACAAGAAGTTGGGCTGATTTTGAGGAGTGAAACTGTTTTTCTATTGTGATAATTCTCTTTTCTAGTTTCACTTGCTCAAATAATAAGTCCTTTTTCTCTTTACTAGTGTAGGCAATTATCATTCCTCTTAGAAAAGCCTTGTAAGCTTCCCATATTATTCTAGGGTCCATTCCATTTGTATCGTTGCAATAAAAATATGCATCTGTCTGGTCTTTTAAGTAATCAACAAATTTCTCATCTAGGAGATGGAAAGGATTAAGTTTCCATATCCTTGATTGGTAATTAGGGCGAGGTGGTAACATTGTAACGGTTACAGGTGCATGGTCTGATAAAATTATGGGGCCTATATCAGATTTCTCAGCTAATCTTATCATCTGATTTGAAAAGAATATATAATCAATACCTGAAACAGTTTGATGTGGGTAGGAATAAAATGTATAAGCCTTAACAGTAGGATTTAAAAATGTCCATATATCATTCAGACCAAGCTCTTGACATGTTTTTATAATACTAGCAGTTTTAGGGGCTGTGCTAGCTGCTGGTGATTTATCCATATCTGGGTTAAGGTAGCAGTTAAAGTCCCCTCCCAGGATTACATTGTTACAGTCTAGGCACGCTATTTTATTATAAACCTGGGAAAAGTAATCGTCATCGTATGTATTTAGAGCATATATATTGGCTATCACAACCTCCTCTCCATACAACAGGTCCTTTATTATAACCATTCTACCTTCTTTATCAGAATAGCTCGTTTGTAGTTGAAATGGTAAATTTTTATGGATCAGTATTATTACACCACACTTTTTCTGTGGCGCTCTTATTCTGGCATGTATTTCTTCTTGCTTGTTTGCTTATCTGATCCGATTGCGACCAAAAAGCATCAAGGGACATCCTGACCACTAAATCCTGAATTCTATGCACGTTTGAAATGAGTAGGATGACTTTTTTTATAAAAAAATTCAGATATACGGCGAGGAGCTCAGTCAAATATGTCTTGCAACTCTCAGAGCATCACGTGACCCCGATATTAGCACTTTTTATTTATATTTTACTTTTCTTTTTTGATTTCTATTCTCTTTCTCCATCTATTTGTATTTAAAAAAAAAAAAAAAAAAAAAAAAACCTTGTTACAAGCACTTTACTGATGAAACTGTGACTTGACACAACACTTACATACTGTTGTACTCATGTTGATTTGATTGCATCTACTATTCTCATTTGTAAGTCGCTTTGGAGAAAAGCGTCTGCTAAATGACTAAATGTAAATGTACACTTTGGCACTGTTAATGCTGAATGGCCAATTTATTACCCTGCATACTTTGTATATACCAATTTTTATGTAAATGTATATAATTGTCTAATTTATTAAAAAAATATATTGAATATATTATTTCTATAATAATAATTTATGAAAATAAAAAAATAATAATATTTAACTTTATTGTCACTTTGTCTATTTCAATGCAATATATACTGTGAATGTTAATAAAGCTGTTTACAGTTGACTGTATATGTGTGTGGGAGACAGAAAGAGTGAGAGTATAACACTTGTTTGTGACCACATTAACATCTCTGTGTTCACTGTTGGCTCCCCTTGCATCATGCGTCAGGGTTCTGTGTGTGAGCATCTCCTAAAGTCCTGTCCAACAGACAGATAGGATGTTACTACTGCAAAGGAAAGATGAACCCAATAAACAATTTTTTCTTAGAACAAAGAAACAAACAGAATAATGTATGCAGGCTAAAATTTGAGAGGGTTTAAGCCAGAAGAAAGGCTGTAAAACAATACAACATAAAGGTGCATAGCACATCTACAACTGCATGATGACATTTTGACAATAAGGAGTGAAACCTTATTGTTTGTGTGTGTCTGTGTGGGCATTACCATACTCCTGATGTTCAGCGGCCTTAAATTAACAACTGAAACTTCAGCTGTAAAAAAGAGAGAAAAGAAAAGTGTAATAGACTTAAACTGCTGGCATTTGGATGTTGAATAACTTCTGTGATTCGACACCAAAAGACAAAACACTATACTAATGCGGTCACCATGAAAACCATGTCTGTGCAAAGAGAAGCAAAGACATTATGCATGAATGTTTAAGTAATGGCCAGTTGTTTAACTCTTATGGGTCATTTTCACTCAGTTTCAGTAATATCGCATTTAGTTTAGTCCGCATCAGTATGAGAAGTCACTTCAATTATATCTGACAATTTTGTTTAATTTTTATGTAGTATTATCTATAGGGAATTTAAAAATAATGTACTTATCCCTTTCTCCACAGCCTCGATTTAAAAAAAAATATGGCCAAACCAGCCAACAAGGCTGTTTAATTCATCCTAAGGTAATGAACTGAAAAATTGATCCAATTTTCATAATGGTTTTCAATGACCTTACAAAAGAATTTCACTTCTCTGTTATATAGCATCATATTAAACAGTTCAGCTTTTAATGCTGACCTAACACGGCCATAAATGAATCATTTAAGATGATGGGAGAGCAAACTATAAAGTTCAAAAGCTGAAACATATGGCTATCTGAAATTTAATGTGTATTCATAAGATAAATGAAGCCGAGTGTTAAAGCAGAGCAGTGGCCTTTAAGGATAATGGAAGGATACTGCTCATATAATTTTAAGGTTTTGGCATTTAAAATGAAACACATCACTAGTAGTACATGTTAGATCAACTGCTTTTAAGTAAAGTTTTAATAGGGTGATCATATTTTATTTCATTCATATGAAAAGAGTCCTCAAATATATTTTTTAGGGCACATCTGGTGTCAGATTTTTTTCCCCCCAGCCAGCTTTTGTTGCTTTTCTGTTTAAGTAGTGAAACTGGTTCACAGTTGATGGGTAATAAACATCAAAATAAGTTTATTGGTGATTTCATTACAGGCAGAGTGGTGTTTGTATTCTAAAACCTCAAGGTGAGAAACTTGACCTCCTGCCAGTACAAAAGGTGCCCTTAAAAAGGAGGCAGTCACATTTGTGTCAGCTCTCATTTGAAGCATGGGACACATCTGAAGGCTTTTATTGTTATCTTTTAAAAGGCCATTGTCCTCTCTCTCCAGGCCTCCATCAGCACTATAAAAATGACAGCAAGTCGACGTTACGGAGATTTAGGGCAGACGCAGCGGGCTCGGTTTTCCTTCTCTTCCCCTCTAATGAGTACAGTTTGTAGTCTCAGAGCTCCGGGCACATGAAGGCTCTGATAATGAGAGAAACAGCCGCTGGGGAAATCCTGTCTCACACAGTGTCATTCAGGTCTGCCTTGTGTATTTCCAGGCTCTGTTCTCTGAGGGCATATTCAGATTACTGTATTCTTTATAGACTTGTTGGTGGTGTTTGCTAAGGCAAGTATCAGTATTACTAGTACTCAGTGTTAGGGGTTTATTCAAATCCCAATAACCCAATAAGTATTCAACTTTAGTGTGTGACACATAACCTTACTTTTTGTACTACAGACATGAATCACACCTCGAATCATATGGTTTGTTGACAAGAAGTGAGCTAGTACGTTTCTAAGTGATTGGATGTCAGTCAATAAACCATTAAAATAATAACAAAACAAATAAAATCATAGACTTGCATTGAAGGAGGGACCTGAGTCAAAGAAATGGGTGTGGGCTCTTTTGACTTAGGCTGTGTTTAACTCCACTTTTAGACATGGGCTGCATTCCAGTTTATTTTTTTATGCCCTTGCTAACTTCACTCTCGTTGACTCGGATGTACATCATTGCTTACATTGTATGAGTGCCCACTACTGTTGGAACTTTTGCAATGGGCTGAATTGGAACGTCCTAAGCCCTTGATCACTTGGAATCCGCTATGGAGTTGATTTTTTTTTTCCCTTACAAAATTGTTTAATGCAGCATTCTATATGTATATATGTGTGTTTTAAATATATATAAAAAATAATTACTTCAAAAGGGCGCCAAGGATTCCCCCGAGGGGAAGTGCTTAGGGAAGTTCGCGAGTGCTTGTCTAAAACTGGAGTGGAACACAGCTATAAGCTACACTTGTGAACTTCCCTAAGCACTTCTCTTCTGGGGAATTCCCACCACCATTGTGAAGTGCGTCCAACTTTGTCAGGTGGACAAGGTGGCCCCATTTACACTAGTGCAACTATTTACACCGGGGTTGCATTTCAGTGTAAACAGACCAAAAGGTCTGTTTGGTCTGTTTACACTGACCAAAAGGGAGACTTTTGAAAACGACAGCGTGGCTGCCCACGTTCGCTCTGCGTATCCTTGATGACCATGTAAACGATAACATGGAGACTGAACTGCAATCTTTGCTGGCTTTGTTGTCATTTTTAGCAGCCATTGTGCAGTTAAACTGTTAATACTGTGCAGTTAATACTGCAGCAACTTGCATATGCAAGAGGCAACTGCTTACACATGTACGCACATACAGTGTGCATTAACGGTCATGTGACAGGGCTTTTCGGTCATGTAGTGTAGACGGAGATTGTTTCTGAAACGCTGTGGTAACGCCAGTGTAGACGAGGATCGTTTTCATTTTTAAATGCCGTTTTAAAACAAAAATGCACTAGTGTAAAGGGGGCCTTAAATGCAGCTTTGGACCAGTAAGCAACCTCTCAGAACATCCTAGCAACCACGTCATAGAAGCTGCGTAATGACATATATAAAAAAAAAAAAAAAATTGAAAAAATGAAGAACAAAAAAAACCCTCTTAGCAATGGCTTTAATAAAATGCAAAACATCAAAAAAAAAAAAAAAAAAAAGATAAATAAAATGAAAATAAAATACTTTGGCCTACTCCTTTTTTTGTGTGCTCAGATCCATCAAGCCTGAGAACCAAATTCCAGTTACTGTAATCAGCATTTCCTCTGTCCAAGTTGCATTCAAAGGTCCTGAAAGGTCAAGCTTCCTCCAGACAGGAAGATGGTTAAATTGGCTGCCTCCTCACGACGCAGAAGGGATGACACACAATCTCAGCCACCCTGCAGATTCAGGAAGGTTAAAGGAAACATAATGAGTGGTAACAGTGAACGACAAAATCTCCTGAAGATAAAAACTGTGAATCTAAATGTATTTTATTTTCAGAGTTTTGTGCTTTAATTCAATGTCTGGGTCTTTAACAATGAGACAAAAGCCATTTTTGATATTTATGAATACAAAAGTTTTGGTTGCAAATGATGTAATGGTGTTTGATTTTTATAAAGTCCTTAAAATAAATCTTGCTGAAGGTTCCAGGAATATTTAGGCCAACCTCTGAGACAGGCACTCATTAGTAAGGGCACTGAAATGAAAGAATAGCACCTCTCTCTATCTCTTCTTCTCTTGCAATGATCATTAGTGGAGCACAAGAGAGGAGGAGAAAAGAATAGGTGCTGAGTCGTGAGTGGAGCTGTCACAATAGTGCCAAAGCAGCTCTCTGCTCTGAGACTATCGCCTGCTAAATCAGTAATAGTGTTAAACTGGCCTGAGAGAACAGACCAGGACACACAGCTCATGAGCCAGAGCTTTATGAATCTTGCTCAAACCATGCATTCATTCAAAAATAGGCTTTGGCTCATTTTTAGAGCGTCTTAGTTTAGTCATGGAGAAGTGTCTTAGTAGAGTGTACATTTCTGATATTTGGCTCTCCTTAAGTGTGTGTGTGTGTGTGAGTATATATATATATATATATATATATATATATATGTGTGTGTGTGTGTGTGTGTGTGTGTAACAGAATTTAAATTATGTTAGTTAAATTCAGCATAAATTCTCGCCATTGGTTGTTGCGGTTGTGCACATGATATTGCGGGGCGGAGCTACGTCATTAACAGCATCAGAGTCCCATATCTCGTCCTGCTGTTAAGTCGCATAATTGATTTCTCCGTCTTAAAACTAAGTATGGATTGTTTTCAAGGCCAAGTTTAAACTTTAAACTGCACACAAGTTTTCTCATTTTGTCTGTCAACTCCTAGTTGTGTTAGTCGAGTCAAATATCTGTTCTTTGTGACGATAAGATGAAGAGTGCTTGTGAACACCGAACCTCTGTTTATTTCAATTAAGACTTATCATGCAACATCGATGCACTGTATGCTAATCAGCCTTTTGGTCCTGTTTTTCCCAGGTATGTGTTTTATTCGGTTTTGTCATGTTCCGTATTAAAATAATGATCAGCCATAGTTGAGTGTTAGCTATTAGCACACGTGCTGTATGCTCTTGTATGTGCTGAAGTGTGTAACTTCATTTTAAGGCTGCATTCTTCCCTTTCTATATTTCTTTTATGCAAAATATGTAAGATATTGGTCACTTAAGTTCATAGTTTCTCTGTATTTATGTGAATTGATGAGAAATGAGAACAGAGAAAGTGTTTTATATTTTCTTTAATGTATGTTTTATTTAGAATTTTGTCCACTATATGTTCACGATCACTTTGTAAAATTGTTTAATCAGCGGAGTCGCATATCTCGTCCTGTTGACTTCTCGTGCAACATGGGTGCACTGTATGCCAATCAGCCTTTTGGTCCTGTTTTCACAGTTTTGTTTGTCAGGCCAAGTAAAGAAACCTTGAGTGACCATCCACCTGATCAGTGTAATCCATCAACACACACAGTCACACATATAATTTTTTTGTCAGATGCTATCTATATTGAAAGGTGTAGAATGCATGAATGAACAGGTTAGTCAAAAAAAAAAAAAAAAAAAAAAAAAAACCATTGGGATAATCCGCAATCAGACATTCTCATTCTGATGAGATTGGGTTTCTCCATTTGAGTTTACTGAAAACAGTTTGAGAAAAATGACCAAACCAGATTAAAATCTTAAAGTACTTCTGTAAAACAAGGATTGCTCTAACATCCGTTGTGAAAACTAGTCCTGTTCGAATAATAAACTTAATGCAGTAAACTTACTATTAAATATTAAATGGTTAGTTCACCCAAAAATGAAAATTCTCATTTAATAGAAAATTCTGTCATTAATTACTCACCCTCATGTCGTTCCACACCTGTAAGACCTTCGTTCATCTTCAGAACACAAATTAAGATATTTTTGATGAAATCCTAGAGCTATCTCCTCCATAGACCGCAATTTAACCACCACTTTCAAGGTGCAGAAAGGTACTAAAGACATTGTTAAAATAGTCAACGTGACTACAGTGGTTCAACCTTATACCTTATAAAATAATGATTTGAAATTACTCAAGAAGAGTTTGCCTCCTTTACTTTTAGCTGATTACTTAACTTTGATTTTTCCCTTTGAGTTTGCTTAGCAAAAATAAGGCAATGGGTTTCCAACAGGTTTTTTTTTTTTTTTCTTTAATCAAACTTGTTAATGCTTTAGGGTGCTTTTTCAAACTTGACAGTATCTAGTCCACATACACTTTTACTTTATAGAAAGCAGCGTGAACATTCATCAAAGCAGCATCTTTTGTGTTCTACAGAGGAAAGAAAGGGTTTGGAACTAAATGAGGGTGAATAAACAGTGATTGAAATTTATTTTTTTTGGGTGAACTATCCCTTTAAGATGCAGTTGTAAGTGTTTCTGAGTGGAAGGGCACCTCCACAGACATGCTCTCGAGTGGCCACTGCCCTTGTCATGCCTTTGGATCGGTCAGAGAGAAAGCTCTATTCACAACACCAGTGGACAAACACAAGGCGACACTTTTTCTGTGCCTTCCAGTCAAAATTGTAATGTTCCTATAAAGTCTCATCTCCAAAACTAATACAAATGCTGTCTCAATCTCATTTGACACGCGATTCAATGCAGTTGTACGCTGACAAATGGACAAGCCGATCAGATTTGGTGACAGACGGATTTTTCCTCCCTTTAGTAGCTTTGATTTCATTTCACGGAGCTGAATGAAATGTGAGTCAGAAGCTTGAACATCATCTATCACAATTCAGTATGTCAACGGCAGCCTGACACAAATTCTCATTTGTTTGATGGCCACGAGCAAATGCATTCAATTAGTTGCAATGAATGGTGGGGCTGACTCTCTGCAGCTCACATGCTGGGCTGTCTGAGCGACAGTCTCTCACAATGGTTATCAGAACCTTCCTTCCTGCCCTTTTTATGTCAGGCTTTGAATCAGACATCAGCTTACTCTTTTGAAGCTATTTGAGACACATTCACATAAACAGTTCTGCCACTTTTTCAAGCAGTATTTCAGGAAAAACACATCTTATTTTGTTACCACCTACAATCTGGTTTAACCAACAAATGTGTGAACAAAGTAACAAAAGTCATACATTAAAAAAGGCAACGTGCAAATAAGTGCAAATAGCATATTTTCTAAGCGATAGATGCTATTTACACTAAGTGCAAATAGCTGTAAATGCTATTTAGACTAAGTGAAAATAGCAATATATTCTATTTACACTAAGTGACAATAGCAGCATTTTCTTAGTGATATGCTATTTACACTAGGTGAAACTAGATTACACTAGATTCTATTTACACCATGTAAAAGCATCAGTTCTTTGAAATGAGAGTAAATGGTAATTAGATGCTATCTATACCTTATATTGGCAGATACTATTTGCGCCTCAGTATTTTTGTACATTACCAGGATGCAATAATATCAGAGTTTAAATGATTATATTTATTCCTGCCTTATTGGGAGAATAAAATCCCTCCCTACAGCATCCCCTAACCCTACCCAATAAATACTTTTAAATTTTATTAAACAATCGTTCGCAGTTTATTCCCATTTTTAGAACATTATTTAAATTTTTATTGACAATAAATGCGAGCTCGGCAAAAGGCAGATTTGAACCTGCCTCAATCACGTTAAAAGCCAGATTTGCAAGCCTTACTCGCTACTGCTGCACCGCTGAAGACGTTGAATTCTGTGTGTCATTTTTAAAACTTGGCCCAACCAGACACTGGTGGGCAGAGCTAATGTAAATAGCGTTTGCCAACAGGGGACGCTATTTGCACTTGGTGTAATAGACACTCTGTTAAAAAAAAAAAAAAAAGTGTATAGTTGAGCATATAGGGCTAGATAGTACAGTCCCTTAGAATAATCAGCACTTTCTTGACATCTTGAGTGGGGGGGTTGGGGTAATCACTTCATTGGCGTCATCAGGTGGGCACCCTCCTTCCTTGGTTCCTTGGTGTTTCGTTGATAGGCCCACGACAGCTCCAAAGGGCTCAACAGCGACACCTGGCATCCCAGGTGCACTCCACCAACACATGTAAATTTATTCTCAAGCCTAAAAAGTTTGAGGTGGTTTATGCTGGTCCTGAGTTGGAGCTAGTTGCTTAGGACCAGCATTTGACCAGCTTAAAACAGCTAAGGACCAGCATAAACTAGCTCAAACCAGCTTCCATGCTTCAAAACATACCTAACCAGCATATGCCCAAATACAGGGTGCTGTCCGAGGAGATGGCTCCGAGCTTGGCATTTGGCCCAAACCCAAAGTACTTCTCTCGTATTCCTGGCTGTGGTAGAAACAAGCCAAGAGTGAGGAGTCTGGTTGATTGGATCATTTGAACGTGCTCCTCCCGAAGTTTGTTAATGAAACATCATGTGCTGTTACAAAGTGCCGATTGAGCAGAAAATTACAATACAATGGAGACATGTTTTGAGACCGGTGTTGTGCCGAATTTTTACACCACGGGACACACAAATCGGATCCGAACAGTTGCGATACACAGTGTGGACAGTCAATAATTTAGATTAGATTATAATCGGATACACAAATAATCTGATTTAGACTGACAGTGTGAACATAGCCTTAGTGAATGAACAGCCTATTTCAGTTTCAGGCTTTGGTCTTTTTTTCTGCACACATTCCCCTGTAAACTCTAGATGACCCAGAAGAAGTCCCTGTGGAACACCGCCATCATATTTATTATTAATGACATGGTTGTCTATGGATGTTTTTGCAGGATTAATGGAATAAACTATGAGGTATTTAGAGCATATTGTCCATGCACGTTAAATCTCATACTCTCTTTTATTCTCATGCTTCCCTCACAGGTATCATGTTACACACTCACGGTGATATTTGACTTTGAAGCAGTTTAACGGAAATGCTGACCCAAACCAGTACCCTAAGAGATGAGTAAAACAAAATCTTGTTCCATTTGGAGTTGAAACACAAAGAGAGCAAAAGCCTCAATTTTACCCAAAGCCTTTAACTACAGGACAAAGTGGAAATGTAGTCTCGGGGGCCAGCCGTAATCTTGAAAGAGTGATTAAGAATGTTTTGTGTTGGCGGTACTCGACAGAAAGGTTTCTTGGTGAGTGATGCTCGGCTGGGCTCTATACAGGCCCCTAATCACACTCATCCATCTGGCCTTTCATAATTCCCTGATTTATCACAATATTGCAATAAGGTTCTTAAGCTCTCATTTTCCAGTCAAAGCGAGAGCCATAATTTAATTTCTCCTCTGCGAGGAGTTCATTTACGGCATCTGGGACGAACGTTTATCCTGTTGACATGGGAGGAGCAGATATATGCTCACCTTGCTCTTAGCTTTAGCAGGTGCTGTTGTGTGCGTGTTCCCAGTCAAGTAATCTGGATGTGAGCAGATTTAACAAAACAAGCAGGATTAAAGCTCGTATCCGACTGTGATAACACATGTAGAGATACAAAATGTTATGACAGGGACAACATATGCCTACATGCATGCATTATTTAATAGCAGCAGCACGCAATCTGCTGTGTCAAGCATCACTGTTACCTAACTCAGGTTTTCTAAAAAGCAATGCTTCATTTGTGCCAGAAGAAGCTGCATCACCTAAGATTTTTTTCACCTCCAATGTTAGATCCAGCACTGATATTAGTTTATCACATCAAGTCACATCAGTCTTCAAAGTCACACGATCCCTCAGAAATCATTCTAATAGCTAATTTTTCTTTATCAATATTGAAAAAAGTTGTGCTGCTTAAAAGCCTTGGTTTTAGAAGAAGAGTTTTAGAAAATATTGGCATATCACCCATCATCCTTACACTCTGCATAAAAAATTACCATGTGTAATGGCACTTCTCCCACTGCACAACCTTGGCATCCTTTGGCGGTTTAATGTCGACCTACAGATAGCCATCTATGGGGGATTAAATCTTAACACTGTGATAATCCCATCCACCAACCCAGAAGCAATCACCACTAATCTGGTGTACACGGTACCCACTGCCACTCTTGCTGTCATTAATGCTTTCTTCAGACTTTGTTTCTCTGTTTTCCAGGAAATCCTGGATAAGCCTCTTGATATAAAAAAAGACTCTTTTAAGTCTGTGAACACACACACACACACAGATTTAAGCCTGAGTGGGAGAAATAAGAGCATATTCTGGAGAAAGATATCCCCTGATATCGCACCTCAATTAGAAAGTAATCTCATCCTATCCTATTACATTTTGATGGTCAGCTTTTTGCGCTCAAATGGATTGTGGGATTGAACAGCATGGTTTATTGTCCTCTATATACACTGTGTGAAAGAGGGTGGCACTACCAAGCCTACATTTCAAACCAGGTCAATTATTCCATAATGAGGCAAAATGGAAAAAAACACTGGAAAGCAGAGGGTGTGAATATGAAGAAAAGCGGGATGAAAGACAAATCTGGAGAAAAATGTATTTGAAACATTTCCATCCATCCATCCATCATCATGTATCCTGGCGCAGGGACTGTACATAGATACAGTATATACACATTTACATATGTTTTTGAAACAAGGTTGCCTTTGTTTGATCAAAAATATGGTAAAAACTTAATTTTAGTGTCCTTGTTACGTATATTACATGTACTTACTGTAGCAATAACAGTAAATTATGCATAGTTACATGCAACTAACCCTAAACCAAACCCTGATCCTAACCCTATCCTATAGTAAATGTTGTTAATTAATATTACTTAGTACTTAAATGTATAATTACACTGTAACAAGGACACCTTAAAATACAGTGTAACCAAAATTACAATATAAAACAACTATTCCATAGTTTAATATATTTTACATATATTAATCCTGTAGCATCATTAGTCTTCAGTGTTACATGATCCTTTGGAAATCATTCTAATGGTGATTTGGTGCTTTAGAAACATGTATTATCAGTGTTGAAAACAGTTGTACTACTTAATATTTTTTGAACAAATTGTGATGCATTTTTTGAAAGTTAAAAAAAAAACCAGCATATATATATATATATATATATATATATATATATATATATATATATATATATATATATATATGTAAAAGTATTTCCTGACATTTTTGATCAATTTAATGTGTCCTTGCAGAATAAAAGTATTAATTCTTTCAAAAGAAAGAAATCTTTCTGACCCCATAAGTATATCTACTCTCTTTTATATTACTATAGTATTCAAAGAGTGTTTTCACCTCTGTTTCTGTGCTGCATTACAATTAACAGGACAAAAAAAAAGTTCTGTAATATCCTCAGGGGGTATATTTGTTTGTGTAAACAACAGTTTGTAATCCACAGTAAAGATATTTCAAAATCACATTAAAAAACCTGTGGAAAATCCCTGAAATGACTGATAGAATAGGACTGAACAGTTTGCCATTTTGAAATCTATTCTCCAAGTCTTATGAAATGAATAAATATTTGCTAAAATAACAATGAGAGGATTTTCCTCAGTTTACACAGACCCAAGGGATTGACAGTACTCTTAAACTGAACACATCCAAAAAATGTTATGTTTTAAACAGAAAGGCTTGGATAGAAATTGATGAGTTTCAGAAAATTACTGCTGAGGGAGGGACCGGTAGTGTTATCCAGCTTGGCTTACGGACATGAGAAGTATCTGTTGCTGATTTAAACAAGCGTAACTCTTCTCTGACTCAGTCTGTACTATTGGACGTAAAGCACCTGTCTGGAAGCCACTGCAGAAAGAGCCTATTGTGTACTCCAGTCACGCTGGAAGGGTCACACTGGGTCAATCGGCTGAGAGATGAGTGCTGGAGTGGGTCAAATGAGAGTGGAGTCTCTGGCTAAACCGGGAAGTCCAAGCGACTGTGTCTTGACCTGCCGACTATCACAGGGAAACCATCAAAGCCCTGCAGGCTAAACCCTATGACACATCCACCAGGATAATAATGTTAATAAATATGATATAATAATAATAAATTATAGATACGTTTATGTCCAGCGCTTCCAAGTTCTACGTTAGAACACTGACTCAGTAGTAAGAAGTAAATACATTTTAACTATGTTTTTACTACTTTTCTGGACCTTGAACGATGGTAATTACATTGCTTTCTATGGGAGATTAAAAAAAAAAAAAAACTCGTATTTCATCAAAAATAAATTAATTTGTGTTCCGAAGATGAATGAAGGTCTTACAGGTTTGGAACGACATAAGGGTGAGTAATTAATGACAGAAATTTCATTTTTGGGTGAACTAACCCTTTCAATACGATTCTGGCTCTTTGGACTACTCTCACATCATTCTGGAAGCAGATTAAATAAAAAATTGTGAATAATTGTAATTATCTGGATTCCTGCAGGTCTTCATTTTTGATCATTTGATCTTCATTTACATCACACACACAAAAAATCTCATTTAACAAAAAGGATAGATAACATGGCCATATCTTTGTTAAACAAATTGTTTAAACATTACAATGATAATTACAAAAGGTTCACTTTTTTTCTTAGATTGGGACTATAATGACAAGCATTATCATTAAACATGCAAGCACAGCAGGAACAGAATAACCTATTGTAACATGGGAGGTGTGCACTATATATCCATGTCTTGCTACAAATATGAGATGGAACCCTTCATTAAAGTAATTATGTGGTGTCTAATATTCTCTGATTGTTAAAGAGAAGAAAAGGCCCTGGCACTTATGTGGGGTTAATTAAGCTGAAGATAAGCATCGACTGTCAGGTTGTGATTTACACACACACACACATATTCACACAAGCACACAAATCTACAGCAGTTAATTAGAGCTCATAAATGCTTCATAAGTCATGGTCGACAGATAACTGATGGGCATTAATGGAGTCCTTAGCGGGGGATTTAACCTTTAGTTGTTTTACACTGGTCAGAACACACACAAAGCAGACGAAGCGGAATGCCGGGGTCAAAGCCTTAATCTATAAAACACAAAGAGAAGCCAATTTAGCAGTGAAAGAGCAAGGGCAAAAAAGGAGGCCTGTGAGCTAAATTGTATCTAAAGGAAGGCTGTGATAATTAAGGGGATATTATTTTCCCTTTAGTGTTATCAGCATGATTCAGTATACGTTATTTTTTCATGTCGCTCTCTCTCCCTCATTTTGTCATACACATACAGTCACTACAACACAGAAGACCAGATTTATGCTGCTGAATGAGTTTGACAAGCAAATTACTCCGCTATCTGATACAGATGACCCTGAGTCTGAGTGGAGAAAAAGAGGAAAGTTAGGGAGACGTGAGAGGCAAAATAAAGAAAAGGGAAGGAAAGAATGAGCATAGATAATTACTGAAGGAAAGAAAGGAATGGATGGATAGATGGAATTAAGAAAGAATGAATAATTCAACAAATAAAGGGAAGAAAAGTTAGGAAGTAAGGATAGATAGAATAAGGTAGAAATGATAAAATGAAACAAGGAAAGAAAATGAGAATTAAAAAGGAAGGATGGAGTAATGAAGGAAAAGATTGAGGAGGGAAAGGAAGGATTGACGGATATAGTGAAAAAAGAAAGATGCAAGAAAGGGAAGGAAGAATAAAAAAGAATTGAGCAGTAAAGAATGATAAAAGGAAGGGAGGAAGGAAAGAAAGGGGGATAAAAGAAAGGAAGGGTGGTGTAATGAAGGGAAAAAGTAATGAGAGAAAGAAGGATGATGGATGAACGTAAAAAAGTATGAAAAAGATGCAAGTAAGGAAGGAAGGAAAGAAGAAAAGAAGGAATTAAGTAGAAAAAAAGGATAAATGAAGGAAGGAATAAAAGAAATAAAGTATTGAGTAATAAATGAGAAAAGTAAGGAGTGAAAGATGGATGGATGGACAAATGTAATGACAAGAAAAAGATGGAAGGAAGGAATAAGGCAAAAAGGAGGATAAAATGAAGGAATGAAAGAAAGGGAGGATTGTGTGTAACGAAGGAGAAAAAAGTTACGAGGGAAAGAAGGATGGATGGACGAATGTAATAAAGAAAAAGACGCCAGGAAGGAAGGATAAATTAAGGAAGGAAAAAAGGGATGATAAAAGAAATGAAGGATTGAGTAATGAAGGAGAAAAGAACTAAAGAAAGAACGAAGGATGGATGGACAGACAAATGTAATGTTAGAAAAAGATGCAAGGAAGGAAGGAAGAAGGCAAAAAAGGAGGATAAAATGAAGGAAGAAAAGAAAAGGATTGTGTATTGAAGGAGAAAAAAGTAATGAGGGAAAGAAGGATGGATGGATGAACATAAAGTAAAAGAAGATGCAAGTACTGTAAGAAAGGAAGGAATTAGGTAGAAAAGAAGGATAAATGAAGGAGGGAAAGAAAGGGAAGATAAAATAGATAAATTATTGTGTAATGAAGGAGAAAAGAAGTAAGGAAGAAAAGATGGATGTAATGATGTAAGAAAAAGATGCAAGGAAGGAAAGGCAATAAGGCAAAGAGGATAAAATGAAAAGAGGAAAGAGGGTGGATAAAAAAGAAAGGATGGTGTAATGAAGGATGAAAAAAGGAAAGAAGAAAAATAAGGAGGGAAAGAACAGAAGTAAGGAAGAAAGGAAAGGAAGAAAAAAGATGATGATTGATGTACTAGGAAGAAACAAAAGATGAAAGAAAGGAAAGTCAGAGACAATTTGACTACAGATTAGACCAACCATGTTCAGCAAAATGCTGGTTTAAACTGTCAGTGAATGAAATCAGGTAAGAAACCCAGCAGCACTGCTCCAGCTCCACTCCTCCATCCTGCAGTTACTGTACATC
This sequence comes from Hypophthalmichthys molitrix, assembly GCA_037950675.1. NCBI lineage: Eukaryota > Metazoa > Chordata > Actinopteri > Cypriniformes > Xenocyprididae > Hypophthalmichthys > Hypophthalmichthys molitrix. The sequence continues at coordinate 36,430,053 of CM075501.1, forward strand.
TTCAGTCCAGCGTTCCACAGCGCTGATCTTTCAGAGACGGTTGCTCAATGTGTTCATCTGATGAGCTTGAGTCACGTCTGATCCCATTCAAGAGAGTCTCAGCTGAGCATCACTCATCAGGTTGAATGATGAACTGCTGGGTTAAGTGTGTCTGGGATACTACTCTTTATCAGCACATAGGAGCAACAAAATAAACATATACTATTGAAACAACACTGACTTTCTGTATTTACAACTCACTCCTTCAATTCAACCAGAACATGCACAAGATATATGACCTCCATTTCCAAGTTTCCAAGTCGATCAACCTGCAACGACCAACACTAGTCCCTCCATTATCATCTTAAACGTCCCTCTAGAACATTATATGAAAAACAAGAAGCAGGTTCCTCTAACTTACCTTTGAAGCCATTTGCTTTACTCCTCCAGAAAATTCTTCCGGCTGCCACCATCCATGTTTTTCTTCATATCTGTGTTTTCCATCAATATATCCAGGGATAAAATCTGTATCGGTATGTAATCTGTTAGAGAGGCAGAAGGACGGCGCTGTCACATACTGTTACATATAAAGGCACCAGCATGTCCATCAGATTTATCAATAAAATGAATCTCTCCACGTCAACTGCATATTTTGCCTCAAAAAAGCAATTTTCACCACCTCAACCTGAACATGAGAAACCAGACATGAGTCACAAACAGGCTGATCACTCTTCACTTATTTAGACACTCTCTCTCTCGCTCTCTCTCTCTCTCTCTCTCTCCTTGGGAATGAAATTGTCCTCTACTGTAGACTATAACATCTTCACTGACTCTCTTTATTTGAGCCTATTGATCTAACAGCTGTGTAATTTGATGATGATAGTAAAATCACAGGAAGTCTTCATAACTGTGCCCTTGAGTGTAATTACTAAGGTCTGGATAAAAACCTCTCATAGAATGATATCAGGTATAATGTATAGACAAGTGTTAATACAAATTTGGCTTCATTCAGAGACAAAACACAATACTTACCCATTACATACCCCTTTTCTATCAGGGGTCAGTGAGCCCCCGGGGGTTCAGCACGGCACTGCAGGGAGTCAGAGCTGTTGTTTTTTTTTAATCACTCTGAATGAAGCCAAATTTGTTTATACACTTGTCTATACTTTATAGTTGATATCAATCTGAGATGTTTTTATCCAAAACTTTTTAATTATAGTCAAGGGCACAGTTATGAAGACTTCCTGCAATTTTTCTATAATTATTAAATTATATGGCTGTTAGATCAATAGGCTCAAATAAGAAAAGAGAGTCAGTGAAAAGTAAACATTTTAATGCAAGTGAAATTAAATGTAATGCACATGTATGTTTTTGTACATTATTGCCCATAAATTAATACAGATAATAAAAATGAATCTTAAAATGCCATAAAATATTTATTTTATCACATACAAATTGAGTAATAAACATTTCTGATATATAAAAATACCTGGAAAACTCATGAAAATTAATAATATCTTAAAATGTTTTAAAATCACAGATTTTATCAGGTAGAAATACAAATAGTTTTTAAAAATCCTACAATCTTTAATCCTTATCCAGTAAATTCATAAACAACAGGAAAAGTCACCGGGCCTTCAAATATGGTTGTGGATAATGGAGGGCCTTGGAGTAAAAAAGGTTGAGAACCAGTTTTATTGGATGTGCAATGTGCACATCATAAAGTTTGTAAAAACATTAAAATGGTACTATACCTATTATTACAGTTTTGCGATCCACAAAGGGGTCACTTGGACGCCTGACCTAACCCTCACACAAACCTTTTTGCATTTTTACATTTTCATTATGTAATATATGTAGGTATGTGTGTTCAGGTTTTAACCTTGTGAGGACTTTTGGTCCTTTCAGTGTAGGCAAATCCTGACCCACACACTGCATGTTCTGTGAATTTATTCTCCATTTCACCTGTTCAAAAAACCTTCACCTTCCAACAGCACATTTTAGCTTACAGGTCAGACCTTCTTAAACTCTTTCATTTCATTTGTCAGGATTTGGTTCTTGATCACTATCTGATCTTTCTCTGTTTTGAAAGCTTTGATTGTGATTTGTAGCTGGTCTCTCTCTTCTGTGAGATTGTAGTTTGTGGTCTTCATATGGATGCAGACACTCGGCACTATGACTGCAGTCAGCAGAAGAACACACAGCAGCACCAAACATGGAGCGGCTCTGGAGCTTCTGATCTTCTCACAATCACTTCCTGAACACATTATTCATAACATTTCTTTTTCGTGCACTAATAACATTTATATGCTTTTTAAAGCTAAATGTCCTCAAACTTTGGGCCAAAGTCAGTGTGTGTGTGTCTGAATCATGTCCAAATATAAGAAAAGGGGAAATGAAACTAGACAACTATCTAAATATAACAACCCTATAACATGAGATTGGATTGGATTCTCTGTGATTGGTATGAAGTCCTCCGGCCGTGATTAAAGCTTATTCTAAGGCATAGTCTGGAGTCTGTCTGGTTATTGCTGCGCAGCAAATTAGGGAACACTAAAGACCTTATTCTCAAGTGATAATGTTCAAAAGGGTCAAGACATTGACTGACTCAGACGTTAAAATATCATCCAAGCTTCCATAGCTTCCTGTTCGTGGCAGCGGAGTTAAAGGAAGTGGCTGAATTAAGAGAGACATATAAAGTGCAGCACCATATTTCAGAATCACTTTCTGGTTATTACAGACATGAAGTTCAGAACAAGTCTGTATAGTCTTATCAGTAGCACAGATGCAGACAAACACCTGTAAACTATTCCAACACTTGCTCTTCTACACTTACTTGTGTGTTTTAGTGTTTTATAGACTAAAATTGCTCAAATTTACAGGTTCTTCCCAGACAAAAGCATCTTCTAAAGAATGAAATGTTAAATAATCACAGCATTCTACTTCCTCTGTATTAGACACATTGATGAACAACATCAGATACAGACACTCAAACACAGGACAAAATAATAATCAAATACAAATAAGAGTATTTAGAAAGCAGATTTATTTATTATAGTTTCACTAGTGATTAATTGAATATAAATTTGGTAACACTTTACATAAATCCTTTATATATAAAAGTATTTTAATGCATGAATTATTCCTTGTAATGCACCTTATAATGCATTCAAACACATGACAAAACACATGACAAACAAGACAATTTTTGTAACAAGGAGTCTACAATTATTATAACACATTTTAACTTTGGTTACAATTATTTATGAAAAGATATAATGCATTAGAACATACATTATAAATACCTTTATAATGCATTATACATAAAGGCTTTAAGTGTTAAACTGAGGAAGAAAAACCATATGAGTATATATTTCCCTTAAAGAGAGAGAAAGACCTTTATGTCTGTTCGCAATTTACAGCATAAACAAGTATGTGATTTAATGACTTGTTTTAATGGTTTTCTCACAGATCCATTTATAATGATCATTACATTGATAAGCAGCCCATCCTGATGAATCAGTTTGAACACAGTTATCACTTCTGCACTTTGGCTCTCCATACTTCCAGAACCTGAAACCACAGATCAGCATTAGATGTTCAGTGCTGTTTTCTGTGTGATATGATACTGACTGTGAAAATCATTATTAGATAAAATCAGTTCAATTCAGTGATTTCTCACCCAGAGGTCATGCTGGTGCCATCAACCCATTTCCATCTGCCCTCCACATCACTGTTAGTCAGACCAATCCAGACTCCAGGACAATTAGACCATTTCATAACAAAATCCTGAGGAGAAGAACAATTATACTGTAATCTGATAATGACAAACTTCAATTGACTTCACACACACATACTTCCACATCCAATCAAAGTAAGTACACACAAACAAAGACACACACACTTTCCACAGACATAATGATTTTTATACTGTACAAACTGTATATTCTATCTCATAAACCTAAACACAACCCTCACAGAAAACATTCAGCAAAATGCCACTCACAGGGTCAAACATTTCTGGTTTTACTACCCTTATCTGGACAAAATGTAGGGTTTACCAGGACAACATACAGACACTATCTTTCACTCACTTGTTCCTCTTTGTTGTTGATGATTATCAGATCTGCTCCTCTCTCTGTACAGTCTCTTCTGCTCTCAGTCCAGCTCATCTCCTCAGAGGAAATGTAGTAAAAACTGAATTGAAAGTAAATCCATCCATCTGTAAACACAACCAGTTAAAGTATCAGCTCTTCATTCCCATCACACTGAACTTTTGTACCCAAAGATTATGTATTTTATGTTGTTAATGTTGAATGATTGTATAGTTGTGGTCATGATTACCCATTTCATTAAGTTGTTTTATTAGATCATCATACTTGGATAATGACTCTTTCATTTCATTTGTCAGGATTTGGTTCTTGATCAATAACTGATCTTTCTCTGTTTTTAAAGCTTCGATTGTGATTTTTAGCTGATCTCTCTCTTTTGTGAGGCTGGTAATCTTGGTTCGTAGCTGATCTCTCTCTTTTGTGAGGCTGGTAATCGTGGTTAGTAGCTGATCTCTCTCTTTTGTGAGGCTGGTAATCGTGGTTAGTAGCTGGTCTCTCTCTTTTGTGAGGCTGGTAATCGTGGTTCGTAGCTGATCTCTCTCCTCTGTCAGGCTGGTAATCTTGGTTCGTAGCTGATCTCTCTCTTTTGTGAGGCTGGTAATCGTGGTTCGTAGCTGATCTCTCTCTTTTGTGAGGCTGGTAATCGTGGTTAGTAGCTGGTCTCTCTCTTCTGTCAGGCTGGTAATCGTGGTTAGTAGCTGATCTCTCTCCTCTGTCAGGCTGGTAATCTTGGTTCGTAGCTGATCTCTCTCTTTTGTGAGGCTGGTAATCTTGGTTCGTAGCTGATCTCTCTCTTTTGTGAGGCTGGTAATCGTGGTTCGTAGCTGATCTCTCTCTTTTGTGAGGCTGGTAATTTTGGTTCGTAGCTGGTCTCTCTCTTCTGTCAGGCTGGTAATCGTGGTTAGTAGCTGGTCTCTCTCTTCTGTCAGGCTGGTAATCGTGGTTAGTAGCTGATCTCTCTCCTCTGTCAGGCTGGTAATCGTGGTTCGTAGCTGATCTCTCTCTTTTGTGAGGCTGGTAATCGTGGTTCGTAGCTGATCTCTCTCATTTGTGAGGCTGGTAATTTTGGTTCGTAGCTGGTCTCTCTCTTCTGTCAGGCTGGTAATCGTGGTTAGTAGCTGGTCTCTCTCTTCTGTCAGGCTGGTAATCGTGGTTAGTAGCTGATCTCTCTCCTCTGTCAGGCTGGTAATCTTGGTTCGTAGCTGATCTCTCTCTTTTGTGAGGCTGGTAATCGTGGTTCGTAGCTGATCTCTCTCATTTGTGAGGCTGGTAATTTTGGTTCGTAGCTGGTCTCTCTCTTCTGTCAGGCTGGTAATCGTGGTTAGTAGCTGGTCTCTCTCTTCTGTCAGGCTGGTAATCGTGGTTAGTAGCTGATCTCTCTCCTCTGTCAGGCTGGTAATCTTGGTTCGTAGCTGATCTCTCTCCTCTGTCAGGCTGGTAATCTTGGTTCGTAGCTGATCTCTCTCTTTTGTGAGGCTGGTAATCTTGGTTCGTAGCTGATCTCTCTCTTTTGTGAGGCTGGTAATCGTGGTTAGTAGCTGGTCTCTCTCTTTTGTGAGGCTGGTAATCGTGGTTAGTAGCTGGTCTCTCTCTTCTGTCAGGCTGGTAATCGTGGTTAGTAGCTGGTCTCTCTCTTCTGTCAGGCTGGTAATCTTGGTTAGTAGCTGATCTCTCTCTTCTGTGAGGCTGGAAATCTTGTTTAGTAGCAGCACTATGACTGCAGTCAGCAGAAGAACACACAGCAGCACCAAACACACTGGAGCTGCTCTGGAGCTTCTGATCTTCACACGATCACTTCCTGAACACCACAAATATGAAAATAAATGAATGTGTAGACTTTGTTGTTTTCATCACAGAAATGAATGTGATTACCTGTATGCTGCAGTGGTTGGTGTGTGTTTGTCTCTGTCCTGAAGTCATGATCTCTCATACCGTCACAGATACCCAGAATCATCTCCACTCTCTCTCTGTCCATGTCCTGAAGCTCAGTCCTGCTCACACTCTCATAAATGACCTCAGATATCTCTAGTCTTTTATAGTCAGACATTATAATACTGAATGTTGCGTTTAGTTCGGCTGCTCTGCTTGTCTCTTCTGTCTTGTTCTGTTTTTAACAACATATATTTAACCACAAGGAAATGACATCACATGACATTCTGATGTAGGCCTACAAGTTTAGAATAAAAACAAGTGATGACGGAAAACACTTTATTAGATTATATAGATTGAATGATTCATACCACAGACTCATAAATATCACCCAAGATGTTCAGGAATCTGCTCAGGGCTTCCTGTTCATGGCAGTTGAGTTAAAGGAAGGTCAGATATTTTGGGCAGTATAGTTTTGGGTTAATACAGAAACTTTTGGAAATCAGTAAGTCTTGGACTATTGTGAGAGGTGAAACGCTACTTAGATGAATGAAATGTTTCTGATAATCCAAACTGCAGCACCATTAGACATCAGACATTTTCTTAACCGAGAAGAACAATTATATTGTAGTCCAAACTTCAATTGACTTCACACACACATACTTTCACATCCATCCAAAGCAAGTACGCACACACACACACACACACAACACTGCTCATGAGCACCTTCACCACAAGGACTTTTAAGCATGCTGCCCTCAAAGAGCCAGAGCACAAAGCACAAGATGAAATGGTCGAGAGCTCTCTCAAAAGGCTGGACATTAGAGTCACGCACACACATACACATCAGCCTTGTAGTTGTGATTCCTGTGTGTATTGTGTTGAGATATTTCTGCTCTCACAGTGTGAACAACATTTAAACAGTAAAGAATTAAAATGGTAAAGCTCTCAATTCACCAAGAATTCACTGCTTGTGAGAATAAGGGGGGAAAAGTGATAAGCAAAAGAATAAAAGAAACAGAGAAATCCATCTTGCTGTCTTATCTAGTCTCTCAAGGGCTGAAGCGAGGGCATTCTGTCATCTTTCTTCTAAGCCGGCCCAGGATGCATTTCCCAACCCAGCATCCTGCAAAGAAAAAAAAGAAAAACAGGCATTGTATTTAATTAGACATGCTGCATACTAACTGCTTCAATGACATGTTTAATGTGAGATATGGAGGAGCCTGGAGGGGACGTTAGCACATGAAACACTTCTTCTCATTCCCTTGTTTCACCCCAAACTCTGATTAAATATCTGATACTCACTGAGACTCTTGCCTCCATCTCTTTCTTTCTCTACCCACTTCATCTTCATCACAATGATGGTCAGTGTAAAAATAAGAGAGACAGATTTCAAAACCACACATTTTGGGATGCTCGATATGTCCAGGCTATTTCCCATTTGTCTGTGGACAAACTGGCTGGGATAATTAACTTGACGCTCTGGCTCTTCACCCTTCCCCATTCCCAAGGGAGTCTGACAGAGGGCATCCAGTCCTGCTGTTGGTCCAGATGGTTGGGGCAAAAATATGTGAGTGTTCCTGACAAGAATGTGGCAAGCATGTATGAATGGATTAAAGGAAGTTGCTACATTCCATTACTGTACAACCGCTCAGCAAAAATCACCCTCATGTCCTTCTAAACCTGACCTGAGATAAATGTTTTTTTGATTCAGTGGAAGTCAATGGTCACCAAAACTGTTTAGTTAACATTTTTTCAAAATATTTTGTGTTCAGCAGAAGAAAGTAAGTCATAAAGGTTTGGAAGACAAGAGGGTGGATTATCCCTTTAAGTTCTGACCACATCCTTTCTCCACATCCTTGATCTCCATCAATATATAAAATCTATATCTGTATGTAAATCTGTTAGAGAGGCTGAAGGATGGTGCTGTCACATTATGTCACCAGCATGTCCATCAGATTTATCACTAAAACGAATCTCTCCATGTCGACTGCATATTTTGGCTCAAAAAAGTAATTTTCACCACCTCAACCTGAACATGAGAAACCAGACATGAGTCAAACAGACCATCTCTCGCTCTCTCTCTCTTTCACTTCCGGTGTGATTGAACACAGGTGGACGAAGGAGTGCTGAGAGTGCGAGAGGGCTGCTGTGTGTGGAAACTTTCTTTTTCTTTCTCATTGCTGCATCTATCCTTATCTATAGCTGTCTATTTTATACATTCAGATGCTAGTGTTAATGATTTAGCAAGTGTGGCACAGGGTTCTGAAAACAAAAGGCAACATGGTAGCGTTTCACTGAATACTGAAGTTATATCATTAATTTTTCCCCTCTGTATAAGACTGACCACTTTCTGGACGTGATAAACTGTCCAAGAAAACTCACAGATGCACTATGGTGTAGTTGTGGTGTTTATGGTGACAAAAAAGTGTGAAATATCCACAAAGTGCAAGGTATTTACAAGTACTAAAAATATATACAAGCAATATTAAGCAATACAATATTAAACAAGCAAACCGTCATCACAAAAGAAAACTCAAAAATAATCACAATATACTTTAAAGAGGCAAAGGGTTTGAGTCGTTCATGGCACTACTGTAGCTCACTCACTCTTTCGGCCTACAATGAGTTGTTAATATGTAAATATGCAGTCAAGTATTCAAAATTTACTCATGGTTGGGGCTAGAAGGGATACAGCTATGGCCAGACTGTCCTACCAGGGCCTACTGGGCATGCGCACATGAATATTGCGTCATTTTTGTCATGCTGAACAACAATTAATTACTGTATTTGCATTATTGTAAGGGTAGGTTTAGGGTTGGGGTAGGTGTAGACATTAATAACAAAATCTGATAAGTAGCAAATTTAATTTATTGTTATTTTTTGGCAAGATTTTGCGTCACTTCCGGCCGTAGCTGTATCCCTTCTAGCCACAACCTGTACTCACCTGTCTGACACAAGTGTGCTGCATATGTTCTGAAAAGTGAAGCCAAAACATTTGGATCGCCCCCAGGTGGCTGGATGCAGTATAGCCCATAAACCCCACCCTCTCCATGTAATTGAATGGGACACAAGATAAACTAAACAATCAAATTACAAATAATTACGAATAATTTTTTCCAAAGATAGTTTCTGTCATTTTAGGTAGTTTTTATCACGTTGATGTAAATTCAAGTGTTCGTTTTTTAGATAAATTTGGGTTTAGTTAGTTATTTGATGCTATAAAAACAGGGGTTTGACGTCATGATTGAATGCTGAGATTGACAGCACTGAGGCACCGACAAACTTTTTTCAGGATTTAGTTTCTACAATTCCATAACTGTTTACTTCACACTTAATGAGTTGTTCTGCAGTAAACTGTACTAACCAATCCTGTAGGAGTGTTGGCGGGGCTCCACTTCATGCTCACTACTGCATAGACTCAGGTTCCGAGTTCACTACTAGGCAGATTCAAGCGCCAAGATGTCAGCGCCATATTTTGACACTGGTGGCTTCATTTTTCTATAATGGTAGAGAGTAAAGGTGCGTCATCCATCTTTTTTTACAGTCTATGTTCTGACATCAGACATTTGCAGAAGTATGGAACGAGTCATTTTTGCAGCCCACTTTCAGTAAACAGCCCTTTTGGATGTGGAGGAATGTTTTGAGTTCTGATATATACAGTACAATTCCATAGCGCAATGAACTTCTAACTCAAAAGATCAAGGAAAATATGATATGACCTCTTTAGGGTGGAAAATGCAGTGAAAGCCTTTTCATGTATCCCATTTGCCCATCGTGTTCTGGCTTTTAGTGACTTTTTACGCTTGTGAGCTATAGTGAAAATGATTATATGCAGACACCTGAAAAGCAGCTTCTCTAATCATACAGAAAAAGTAGCAGTAGAGAGAGAGGCAGCGCTTTGAGCAGAGGTATTAAAGAGTACTTTGAGGACAGCTCTGACAAACTGTCTACACTGATAAACGGTGTTCTTTGCAGTGTCATCCTCAAGTGAAGCCTTTTAAGATTGCAAAAAATATACCATGCTGTAATTCTGCCTCTGCTTTTCTCCTTTCATCTCCCTCGTTCATACACAACATAACATACACAAACACGTACATGTGTGATGCATTACATATAGTGCACACAGCCGCACATACATTTTAGTTTGGCCAGATTAAGTAACAAGCCTATAGGGATTATTCGCAGAATATGATGCCATTATGATGTCAACCACTGTGTTCATTCGTTATAGAGATTAATCCCATTATGATGCATATTCCTTTCATGGAAACTCTAGATTTTTTCATTTGTAAATTGCCAGTCCTATCCAAACTGGACAAAGAAAAAAATCAATATACTACAAACTGCATATCAGTTTAATCTTAAATATCGGTATCTCATCCAAAGAAATCGACTTGGGATTTGGGCCCGACCCCATATATCAGATAAACCTCTTATCAGTGGGAGGGACAGTAATGATCTGACCAATCACTGACCTCAGATAATCTGATTCTTCCTAGTAGCAGTCTCATTACCAGTTACTTCAGAAATAGTATAACATCACTTGCTGTCACTCCCACAGTCACAGCCCACAGTCACATTACATTTCTTTGGATCCAATCAAGAAGGGGGGTGTGCGCACAGTAATGCAATGTTGTTTGCTAACCGCCACAACAGGGGAAAAAAGTGCAGAAGAAGAAAAACAAACTATCTAAATATGCGTGTAATCTCTCAACCAGTGTCTCAACCGCAGAAAGACATTATATTTCAAAAATTAATTGGAGGAAGAATTTTATAATTAGATTTAGAAGTTAATGCAAAACCTGCCTTATGTGCAATTTACATGTTTTTTTTTTTTTAATTTGAGTGTTGATTATTATATCTAAAAATAAAAAGCAACTGAATTTAATAGTTTGGGCTCTGTTGTTAATTGTACGCTTTAATATTATAGTAATGAGCATGAAAGGGCTTCCTATAAATAGTTTACAGCATTAGCTGAGATAGATTTTTTTGCTCTTAAAAAAGTTAATTATAATTAAATTTATTTAAAGAGACACAATTTGTTAAATAAACCACTGTTTAATAAAAAAAATGATGTTTAGTTTTCTCCCCCCTGCTGTAATGAACCTGTACCGAACCGTGACTTCAATACCGAGGTATGTACCGAACCATCATGTTTGCGTACCATTACACCCCTAATATATATACTGCACACACTACAACCAACACATGCTCACTGTCTCAACACTGGATCATGCTCTCAAAAGCCACACACATCTCCAGCTGTTATGGTCCCTGTCAACGGTATAAATGTAATATGTGCTGAATAAATAGGCAGAGAGAGAGAGATAGAGAGAGAAAAGAGAGGGGTCGTCCGCACCACAGGCACCTGTAATTAACACACAGTTGAGAACAGAATCTACAGCTTCACCTCTGAGTGGAACAGAGCATGAGCGGTTCATTATCAGCTAATTAATAAAGCCACTGGTTAGCATGTTCAAGTCCCAGAGAGGCGTTCAAACTGTGTCACATCCAATTTATTTTTCCAATAGGACAACCCTGCAGAGCAGGAAACAGGAGACTACAAAGAAGGATATATATTAACTCACACAGCATACCTTCAATCTGCCATACCTACAGTATAAATTCAGTCAAATGCCTCTCGGTGCAGTAAATCTATAAAATCCTCACACATTTTCTTCTAAATCAATGGTGAGAGGTTTTATTCTTCGTTATTTCAGCTCAAGGCCTGTCTCTTTTGATTTATTGCCAGTTATTACAGAGCACACGCACATGTTCGGCGGTTTAAATAAACTTTTCAGTTAGAGGGCTGATTGCACAGAGGATGGACCCTGTCACCACCTACCGTTTATAAATGCCAATCTTCATGCTCACAGGCTACACTTTTATAGTAAGTCTACCTGTGTGTTTTCAAGCCTTGATGTTGTAGCATAATAAATGGACTAGTGCTGACATCATACTTTATGTGAGGAAAGTGTGAAAAATAAGAATGATTAATAAATTAATGAATGCAGAAATATCTTCAGAATTAAATAAACACAAGTTATCTTCTATTGCACCCCTGCTGACCTGTTTAACTCTTTCCCCACCATTGATGGAATTTCCCATAATTTATGAGACGCTTCCCAGCAATTGACAGAATTTTTCGGCTTTCTGTGTTCTGGTTAGGGGGTGCTATTACGCATCTTCTGGAAGAGTAGAGAATTTCTGGATCAAAACACAGGCAAAAAAAAAAAAGCCGAAACGTAATATTTTTGACGTGATTTTCTCAGGTTTTTGTTCAAAATGTTGCTTTTTTTTAAATGAAACTTACAGACATTCAAGTATTGATTAAAAAAGACCATCTTATTGAGCAGCATGAGGTGTATTTTGGCAATTGTTTCAGTTCATGGCTTTGGTAACAAAATTGGTTAAGCCAAAAATGAAAATTCAGGCATCATCATCCTATCATTTATTAACCGTTATGTCATTCCAACACAATCTCACGACCAATTCATACATGTTTTACGTGGTGGCTAATTAGTACGAATTCATGCAACCTCACTTGGGTCGTGCCTGCGAGTCCTGCTATTTGTCTAGACTCCAGAGATGGGTAGGTTTAGGGGCGGGGTTAGGGGTAGGTCATTCGTACAAATTCATAAGAATTGAGCAACTCATAAAATATGTACAAACTGCCGTGAGATCGGGTTGGTCATTCCCAAATTTTTATTCCTCTCTGGAACACAAAAATAGATATTTTAAAGAACATCTCTTTACCATTCAACTACAATGAATGTAGACTTCCAAAAGGATACAAAATTACCATAAAAGTGTAAAATATGATATAACTTCTGAAGTCATCTTCCCCTCCAGTGAGCTGTTAACCAAGTCTACATCAGTCTGATTCATTAATGAGTGAATTAGAATTGCTTTGTGACCAGTTCATCAACCAATTAATTGAAAAGATCTGACTCACAAGAACGATTTGTGCACAAATGGAGCACCGTACTTTTAATCATACTTTTATAGTTATGTGGTACTTTAGATTCTTTTAGAAGCCTAAAAGCTCCAGTTAGCCTTAATAACACAGGAAAAGTGGCCAGTACATTCATCAAAATTTGTCCCTTTGTTCCACGGAAAAAAGAAAACCAGGTCTGAAATGACTGAGAAAATAATGACAATTATCATTTTCGAGTGAACTATTATTTTAAACCGGTCCAATTTTAACTGCTCAACTGTTACATATGTTATTAATATTAGTGATTGTGTCTGCCTGTGCTTTCCCCCCCTTCATTGGACATAGTGCCACTCATGTACAATTCTGCCATTCATGGACACCCACTTGAAAGATAAAGAAAGAAAGAGGGAGAGAAAAAATGCTGTTTAAACATTGCTAATCCTTTAATTGAATGCAGATTTATTCGGAGCCTCTGGTTGGACTGGATTAAAGGCTGGTACAGGGGGGATGGCTGTTCTGAATGTGGGTCAGAAAAGCTTTCTGCTTGTCGCAAAAATTGATTTTTACACCCTTTTTAGGAAAAAGCTGTTGCATTCATTGTCTGGGTTTGTAACGCCCCACTTGACATGCTTCAACAGCTTTTTGCACGCAATAGTTCTCAGTTTTTTTCCCTTTATTTCTTTCCCATCTATTCCAGACCTTTACCTTTTAAGAGCTGTCAAAGTTGTTAACATATTAAATATATAAAATATGTTCAATTTATATATATATTATTCTATTGACACCCCTCATTATTAACACAAAAAAATCTGCATATTTTGAAAAAATAAGTATAAATGGTTCTTTTACATAAAAATATATAACTGCTATTATACTATTATAGGGAGGGGATCATCATTTCTGGGGGTCAAAAATGTTGCCTTATAATCATTTTCATGATCCCATGAACAATTATAACCAAAAGTTTAAGACAATATAATATATGCAATATATAAGACAATATATATTGTAACATTATCAACAGTTGAACATGAATCAGTAAATATTATATTAATATTTACATTAATGTTCAAATATGAATAATGTTGCAATCAATTTTTAATTGTTATAAAATGTGTTTTATTGGACAATATGAACAGTTTTATAATGTAATATGCATAAAGTAAAGTATTACCCAGTTTAACCATCTAAGTTAAACAAAGCATGCTGAACTGGGATCAGATATCTCTCTGTCCCTAACTAACAGCAACCTCACTCAAAATCAAAAGAAAAGAGTTGACATTTCCACATCAGTGTAGCTTTTCATCGTCTAGAGACTAATATCAGCACAGGCTCTTCTCAGCTGCTTGAAAAACACAAAGCTCGACTTCTCTCAGGGGCATGTCAGGCCTCCCTTAGATGCACAGAGCCGCAATGGCGTCCCTCTCCTCTCCTCTGGTGAGCTGTCAGTCTGCTGTGACATTAGAAACCTCTCTATCCATTATTCCAGCAGACCCCACAGCACGGCAACAGGAGCTGCCGAGAGCCATGACAGCGGGAGCTCTGTGTATCAGGAAGACTGACACCAGCACAAAGAGGAAACTGCAGGCGCAAAGATGGGCGACTGTACGGACACTTTGTGTGTATGTCAAGGTTGTGCACCATTCACAACTGAAGTGAGAATGTTTTAAATTCAAATTCAATTGTGGAGTTTGAACTGATGTGGCAAACAAGATGCAGAAATGTAATCTGAAATTGCCATAAACATATCACCATGGAACATGGGGAAAATATGGGGTATTTTCAGAAACATTACTCAATATGAATAATGTCTGAAAGAGAACCCATAGATTTGTATTTTTTATATACATTACTATTAATTTGTAATGGTTTGTAATGGTAAAAATTTGTAATGGTTTTAAAGACTCTTATGCTCATTAAGGCTGCATTTATTTGATCAAAAATACAGTAAAACAGTAATATTGTGAAATATTTAAATATAAAACAAATTTAAAATAACTTTTTTTTTAAATAAAATGTGTTTAAATTACATTCAGTTCCTGTGAATTGTCAGCATCATTACTCTAGTCTTCAGTGTCACATGATCCTTCAGAAATCATTCTAATATGCTGATTTGGTCCACAAAGAAAATAATTCTAATTATTATCAGTGTTGAAAACAGTTGTGCTGCTTAATAATTGTGTGTATTTTTTAATGAATAGAAAGTTCAAAAGAAAAGCATTTATTTGAAAAAGTATTAATTTCTCACAATTTCATAATATTACTTACCCCAAACTTTTAAACAGTAGTGTATATATTTAGCAAATTAACACATTTAAATAAATTAAAATGACTAAAAACTAAAAAATAAGTATAAAAAATGAATCCCACCTATACAAAATTGTATTTGATTATTAAACATAAAATAAAATAAAAATAATGGGTGGCCAATTAAATTAAATTATAAGTTAACTAATGAACTGAAAAGGAACCAATTAGTAAAAAAATAAAAAATAAAAAAATAATAAAAATAATGGGTGGCACATTCAATTAAATTACAACTAATAAACTAAAAAGGAACCAATTCCTAAACACAGAAATGTTCCCATCCCTGGTGTATGTGCACACGTGTTAGCAGTTAAGTCACCTCTGCTGCAAGAGTAGGATTTATTAAACCCATAGAGTTCAAAACAAAAACTACAAACCACAATTGTTGAGGTCGCAGATGCGCACTGCCCTTACGCAACCACAAACCACCAGAAAAAAAAGTTACTTTCTTCAGCAGTTCATTAAACGACTTAAACGGTGTGTGAGAAGCCTCTCAAATGACTTCCTCTTCCTCATGCGCTGTCAGGAAGTGACAGGGTGTTTCAGCGATGACCTCGTCTCCCCGTTACACCAGCGCAGCGCATTAGTATTCCAGTAAGCCCGGGGAAGAAATACAACCTCAGCCACTGTTATCGAAGCTCGATGATTAAAAGTGCTCCCATCAGCAAGATGCACACGAGGGATCTTAAAAGTCATTAAAATAAGCAATAGTGTATTATTTCCTTCAGGTAATCAAAGCAAATTATTGAGTGTGCCTGAACGCTGTAGGCGACAAGTCTTTTTATTAAAATGGAGACAGAGGACTTCACAATGACGCCAGATGAGGCTCTTACCCTTCCACTGCAATGACATTGAGTGCGCTGACACATCTTAAAGTGATTAAACATGACAAATGAAAGAAGAGTGTCATTTACACAGCCGACGGATGTCTTCATGACAGAAAACAGTGATGCCCGAAGAATTCCAGAGGGCGTCTCCGTGCGTTTATTCTATAGAATTACACAACAAAGCTCTTTTTAGTTCTAAAAACCTATTTCCATTATCACATCTTGTTCAGATTAATGTCACATGTCAGCTGGAAATTATCTCAGAATATTACGCCCTCAGTCAAAAAAATGTCTTATTTTAGTGCTTCTGGCTTACATGCTGTCAGAATTCAGTTAACACTCTAGCTGGTGAAACTCACACGACCCACCAACCTTCTCCTCCAAAATACAAAAGAAGTAAAGCTTGTCTTCTTGCCGCGAGTGAGTGGGAGTGAGTGAAGTGCCTGATGGCCCACGGCACCGCTATCTGCCACTCACGCTGATTTGGCATGTCATGTTGGATCTAACAAGGCCACGCTCTAAGGAGATTTGACCACACAGAGAAGTGATACTGCAGAAAAACGCCTGTTCCACTGATCCTCCGAAAAAAGACAGAGCAGAGGGTGAAGGCAAGGAGACGATAAGTGCAAATTGATCTTCTAATGTAAAAAATGTGTTCTTTTCTAAAGGATAAGATGAAATATATTTGAAAATATCTAGTAAATAAACTCGATATGAATGCGTGCGCAACCAAAATTATGTATTTTTAAATATGGGCTGTTTATTTACATGCCTTTATGTGTTGATGCAATTATGCACAGAATAGCAGAGTAACTCTTGTTTGCTTTCCTTGCACTGTTGAACATGTCTTCCTGGCTTTTTATATTATTTTCTTTTTTTATATATATATTACATTTGACAGCGCAATTACACATCTTTTGTATATTTGAAGTGTCTACTGTGTAAAGTGCTTTGTGAAGTGCCGGCTCTCCTCTGGAAAACTAGAGTTGGTCTGATGAATAAACTGTCAATCTGTGCTTGTTCTTGGGCCCTAGGCACTCATAAAAAATATGACATTTTTAAGATGTACAGGCATGTATAGACATAAACACACAGCCTGAAAAAAGACGTGCTTGTGAGTCCAGTGTTTCTACCACACTAAGTGACATATCTTTCTTCAAGAAACAGTCAAAGGGGTTTGAAGACTTCTATTAAAAACATTAAAACAACACTAATGTTAAAGCATTAGAACATATTTATAATATAACATAATATAATATAATATAATATAATATAATATAATATAATATAATATAATATAATACAGTTCTCAACCAGGGGCCCCAGCAGTATTTCTCATAATAATTTAACTTTAATCAAAATTAAAATGCTATCCACCTTTTTCCTACGCCCCATGACACTTGCGAATTATGGCTGTAACTTCCGTTAAGCTGTAAAAGGCTCACTATATGAATGCAATAATATGTTTAAAAAAAAAACTGGGTACAATGAGATAACATTATTCTACTCATCCTTCAACCATCGGACATTAAAAGTACATTTAAAAGTGTTAAAGTATCAACAAGGTACTTTCAACAGGCCATGAATAACCCCAAAAGTGTGATTCTTTCCACAGCAATAACGGACGGGTTAAATATCACTGTAGAAGTATATATCTGTATTATACGTTGCCTTAATCAAAAATGTTCATTAACTTCAGCATTGCGTGATACTATTTCAAAGTGATTTCCGTTATTTGCCACCCATAATTCAAAACGCAGTAGGATCGTCAGGAATAAGGTGGATATATTGCTGAAAAAATAGGCTGCTGTCATTTCAAGACCGAATGCGCGGATCCAAAATACTGTTACACATACGGTTTTCAATTGTTTAGTTCACCTAAGCCATTAGCAACTGCGTTTATGAGGATACTCAATGTTTTACGTGCATTTTGACAATTCGGTGTTCACGTGCATCTGCGCGGCTCTGTGTGTGTGCACAGAATACAGCTGCACGTTCAGAATTGAGTTCTCTTTCGCGTTTTTGTGTTCTCAAATGGTTTAAAATGGCTTGAATGTTTAAACTGACAGGACCTAAAACATGTTCAAATGATAAACTTTCATTGTATGTTGGTTAAACTTTGCAATTAATCTGAGAATCACGTGCGTTTTGAACCGCGGTGTCTGGTCCGTATGGATTAATGATCCCTATATTTGACATTGCACATCCTGCGATGTGACTATCGCGGATACGCACATCGTGATTTTGATGCTAAAACGATATATCATGCTGCTCTATAATACAATATAATTTATATTATATTATATTATTTTTTTTCCCTGGTAAAATTCTGGTATTTTGCTGTTCTTCAATAACATGGAAATATGATTTTGGTTTCTATCTTGATTTTTGTATTTTTTATAATATAATATAATATAAATTACATTACATTATATTTTGGAACACTAGGAAACATGGCTGGAAACGCATATGAAGCATCTTTAACATTTCCTTAAAGGCATGTCTTTGTCTTGAGGCGCATTTTAACGCAAGCAAACCTTCAATTACTCGCCTCTTCAGTGACCTTTCTGCCTTGATAGACCTTTGTGAACTGTCCTTTAAAGTGTAATTAGCATCATTGATGCAGCTCAGAGTGAACCCTGGCATTAGGCAGCACACTGGGGCTGATCTACAGAGAGACGCTCCATCTGATCAGAGGTTAATCTAATTTCAGACTCACAGAGTGGCAGATCACACAATCTTTGAAGAGGGGGAGAAGATTAAAAACGAGAGAGGGGAGGGATAAAGGAACACGGTGTGAGAGAACAGCGCAAGTCGTGACCTGACGTGGGATGTCAGTGAGAGAGAGATAAAGAGGAGGAGGAAAAATAAGTGCTCTAGTACCTGTTTGATATGATAGCGGATAAATCCAGCTGACATCAACCCCAGTAAACAGAGACATTCATCCTTGAGAATGCATGAGATAAATATTCTATTCATATATACAAGCATGGGTGACACAGGTCGATTTCCAAGTAAATTGAAAACATAATCTCAAATGCTTTTCGCTTTCTAAAAAATCTCTCAGAATGTGGCTCACACAAGCAGGTAGGAAGAAACATTAAAGCCACTCACTCTGAAGCCCCATTCATACTGACAACGCTTTTTAATCTCAAGAGGTCACCAGTTCGCTGTACTGTTCAGCGCTATTGACGGTAAAATCATTTTATTTTGACAAAGAATGAGCATTCTTGCTGAACATTTGCATTTGACTTGCAGCAGAAGATGAGTGTTTATGAATCCATTAATTAAACACACAGAATGTTAAATTATATTGCTGTATGTGTGCAAACATGAACATGAAGTTTTTCATCACCTATATTCAATCTCCAGTGTCTTCATTTATTGCTTTCCCATTAGTCATTAGCCACTCCCACATTGTAACATCAACATTTGATGACACTTATGCCACACAAATTTACCAACTCGATAAAGACTGATTTCTGGGCACCCCTTGTGAACGTCCCATGACAGCTGCAATATGGCAAATGCAAATACTGTTCTATGCAATTGAGTGCATTCTTCACCACAGTTGCCTTAAAGGGATAGTTCACCCAAAAATTAAAATTATCCCATGATTTACTCACCCTCAAGCCATTCTTATATGACTATCTTCTTTCAGACAAACACAATCAGAGATATATTTAAAAACATCCTTAGTCCTCCAAGGTTTATAATGGTTGTAAATTGGGTGCCGCATTTTGAAGTAAAAAATAATGCATCCATCCATAAGAAAAAGTAATCCATAGGACTCCAGAGGGTTAATAAAGGCCTTCTGAAGCGAAGCGATGCGTTTTTGTAAGAAAAATATTATAAATTCAAATAATTAACTTCCGGCAGACGACTATACGCAGAATGCGCAAGTTGACTTGCACCAAATGAGTAATCCTCTGACGCGATGTTTGACGCAGGATGTAGGAGTACAACAAATTTAAGCTCCTCTTCTCTTATATCGAAATAGTCTGAAATTTCTCTTTAAAAATTATTGTTTTAAACTTATAATCTGTGAATGGTGTTTTGTTTTGCTCTATCCTCTGTGCCTCCGCTTTCGTCATTACGTTGTGCGTCAGGTCAAAGGATACTCTTCCTCTGCAAATCGACTTGCGCATTGTGTGTACGGCCGTCTGCCGGAAGCTAGTTATTTGAATTTATAAAGTTTTAAATATGGATATTTTTCTTAAAAAAAAATGCATCGCTTCTCTTCAGAAGGCCTTTATTAACCCCCTGAAGTTTATTAACCCCCATAAAGTATGGATTACTGTTTTTATGGATGGATGCATTACTTTTTACTTCAAAATGTGGCCCCCCATTCACTGCCATTATAAACCTAAGGATACTTTACTAAGGATACTTTAAATTTATATTTTAAATATATCTCTGATTGTGTTCATCTGAAAGAAGACAGTTATATACACCTACAGATGACTTGAGGGCGAGTAAATCATGGGATAATTTTCATTTTTGGGTAAACTATCCCTTTAAGTCATATAGCAGTCTATGATATGGAAAGCAAGCCCTTTGTGACTTATCCAACTCTAAACAGAAATCAGCATAGTTGCACAAGCGTCTCTCATATTACCCTCTTTTATCAGCCTTAGTCATTTCCCTCCTTTTCCTCACAAACGGCACCCATTACAACACAAATCCTCAGAGAAATGGCTTGCCTGAGGCAAAGACAGAGCAAAGAAGGAAATGACAAAAAGGTTGAGATTGGGAAACCAAACTAATGAGTTTAGAAAAGAAGAACAAAAGCAAAAGTCATGACAAGTCAAGCATGTGCTTCCATGTAATACAACGCAATTAATGGAACAAAGAATTAATATTATAGAATTAATAATAATTTTCAGTTGTTTAACTGGTACTGTCAATATTTTTGGTAAAAACAAAAAATATTAAACCAGTATATAAAAAAAAAAAGATTTGCGATTAAAATAAGATAAAACGAATTAAACCATGAATAAAATAAAAAATGTGTAACACTTTACAATAAGGTTTCATTCGTTAACATTAGTTAAATACATTAAGAATGAACAATACTTCTACAGCATTTGGTAATCTTATGTTAATTTCAACATTTACTACATTATTCAAATCAAAAGCTGTATTTGTTAAAATGCATTAACTGATGTTTACAAATGAGAGCTTATTGTAAAGTGTTACCAAAAATGCAATAAAATGCAATAAAATAAAATGTCTGGCTGGCTGGTAAATTGTTAAAGTCATGTAGTGATTAATGTATAAATTTATAGATTTATTCAAATGTTCTTTAAGATATGGTTTAAGAGCCATTTTATAAACCGTTGTAAGCCTTAGTTAACTCAATTCAAAGCATCTTACTCTGGAAAATTTTATTTTAAACTATCATATATTTAACACAGTGAATGAAAATCATTCTGAGAGCCGTGGTTTATAGCGGTTTATAGGTAAAATGAAAAATGAGTGGCCTCAAGAGTGATCCATCGGCGAGCTGGTCTACGAGCCCCGCTCGCCATTTCAATTTACAGCTTGAATAATGTACCTCCTAAAAACGAACCACTGAGCCTCATACTTCATTTCTACAAGACTCCATTAAAGAACTGATTTGTTCATTTTTCAGCATTTCGTCTGTAGGGAGATTTCCTCTAGGGCGTTCAGAAGTTCACTGTTGTGAGAATACAGCAGGAGTCAAAGCTCCAACCGGATTGAACCGGTTATATGATTGACTGTAAACGTAACTAGTTTGAAATCTAAAGACAAAATCCTCCCTGCAGGTTTTCACTATTAAGCTCTTTGACTCTAAGTATCTTTCCTTAAGGGTGCACTAATCTCGTCAAAGACTCCACTTTAGCTGTTAGCCAAATGATGACATTAGGGCCACATCTGTGCCCCTGGCACACACCACCTGTTATCATGGGAGTAAAATCACAGCCAATCAAAACCACTGCTCTAGACCGAGCTCTCTTACTGAGCAGCTGTGCAAATTAACCTGCGCTCAGGCGCAGCACACAGGCCAAGAATCTGGGTGCAGTGAGCTGAGCAGTACTGTTCCATCCCAGCCACTGCAATTCCATTCTGATCCATTTCATTCCATTCCATTTATTCCATCTGATTATATTCCACTCAATTACATTCCATTTCATTAGCCTTGGCAACACCAAATCCAGTTGGGGCCAGGAGAGGTTTGGCAGGCCTATTATGCTAGATCACCCTGCCATTCTTGTAGTGCTTAAATGTATCTGCCCTCTATAATCTCAATAAAGACTGAGCATATGGGTGTTAATGAACCAGTTTGTTGAGGCATGTAAGGTATTGTATATGCACTACTCTGTCAGCTTGTAACAGCATGACTTGGCTAAAAGCTAAATAATGCTGTTATCCTCCAGATTTTGTCATGACAGTGGCTTAGGTGGTGGTTGCAGATCTGTTCTACAAGGGTCACGACTACAGGAAAAAACTGTTAAATTATTATATTTAAAATAATTAAAATAAATAACACTAAATAAATAGATAAAAAATAAAACTAAACAGATTTAAACAGACTTTTAAAATAAACTTGTGCTGTCAATCGATTAAAAAACAAAACTAATTAAAACGTTTGTAAAGTGTGTTCTGTCCTCACAATTCTTTACAGTTATTTAAGACTTTACTTAACTCATTTAAGACAAAGCGGGCATTTTGGCATACTTTTGTGTGTTTCTGTCCGTTCAAGCACGAAAGAGAACTGAATGCGGCCGGCGTGCTGTCTGAGCGCACGAGTCGTGTGTGTCTATCACACAGACAGGAGATTCACAGACAGCATGCTAGTACAGATTCAAGTTCTTTTTTTCTTATCAGGTCTTGAATGAATGATAGCGTGATCATATAATGTAACGCTAGATAAAAGATGATGGAAAAAATGGATGCTGTGTTAATTGCGTTAAATATTTTTAATGTGTTAAGCTGAAAAAAATGAATGACATGCATTAACGTGTTAATGCATTAATTTTGACAGACATAAAAAAACAAAATTAATAAATAAATAAATAAAAAATGAAAAAAATCCACAAATGTACCACTGATTCAAAAACAGCCCAATTCCACAGGAAAGGGAGAGGCATGACACGCGAAAGGGGCATAGCAAGCTTGTTTGAAGATTTTTTTTGTAATTCCGCTAGGTCCCACTACTCCACAAATAAATCAAAACTACATACTACAAAAAACTACAAAATTACATAAATCAGAAACTATATGCTTCACTACATAAATAAAAAAAAAAAACCCAATGAGTCTTTTTGTTGGAGCGCTGAAACATTCCGGGGTGGTGGTGGTAGGTGTCACAGAAACTACATACTTCACCTTTAAACTGTATCCTTCCCAGTAATGTATTATTCTTGAAATAAAATGGTTTATTTTATTTTTTTTTAGAGAGGCCTCAGACAGTTTGAAGAGCCAGATTGGAGTTGATAATCTCTTGAATCAGCATGGGCTGAAGTATGTTTCCTCTCGCTCATCTGTCCAACACACTAATCTCTGGGATAAAATAGCTATGGCTAATCGTATTAGCTTAATCACACTGACCACTTGAGGTTGCACAGCTTTGAGTGGATTTCTAAAACAGCCACTACAGAATGCCGCATTACACCCTGTAATTTTCTACTGCAGCGCAGAGTGACATAAAACACACTTACACGTGTACAAACACAAATGAGCTCCAAATGACAACTGGATGTGTCCCATTCCTGCTTCAGAGATAAGTCAAATTTGATTGATTGTGCCTGGAATTGGCAAAATTGGAGTAGAATTGGATGTAACCATTAAAACTACTTGTTTATGATTATTAATTGCATTTTAAGAGAAAAAACATTCACATTAAAGCATTTGGCAGATTATTTTTATCAAAGTGACTATATACATTACATATACATTTTATATGTAGACTACATGTTTTCTAGGGATCAAATTTACAACCTGAGCTACAGGAACACCTGAAATGAATACGCAAAAATAAAATGGATAATTTCACCTCCTCCCACCACCATCCTAATCAAGTAAATTCTAGCAATTACAGCTTCTTCAATATGTGAACTTGTGCAACCTCGTAATATGCTGCTGACTTTTTAAAATAAAATCGTTATTGTAATTTAGTTTCAATAATTGCATTTTCAACCTCTCCTAACCTCTACAAACCCACAGTGTTATATTTTTTCTGGCCAATTAACTCTTCATTACTGACTTATTAGCATACTATAAAGGAGAAAATAGAATAATGAATGATGAAGTTGTACATACCTTTTTCTTCGATTCTTTTCATAAGAATAAACTAAAGTGTTTACAACAGAAGCCATCGCCCACTTTTAATTAAAACAATTCACACAGTTATTTCATCTAATGAAAATTATTTGCACAGATAAGCAACAACAGAAAAATGAATACAAAACAAGTTTAGCCAAGCAAACTGCTATAGGCATGCAACAAAAATAAGAGAGATTGCACAAACAAAACATTTTCCACAGTCAAAAAGACTAAGATGTTATTCAATTATATTGTATTACCTTGAATTATGTCCAAATGTGCTTTGCATAAAACATTTTGCATATTGTAGCCCTTCACAACCAGACAGCAAGTGTCTAAACCCAACTGGAGACCTGGAACTCTCATTAGTTTGGCATCAGCAAGGGTTGTAAATATTTAAATGTGTTGTTCTGCTCATGGTTGAGAATTCTAGAACTTGTGACTGTGACACTGGGAAAAGTGTGATTGTGTTCAGTACCGAGGAAACACTTCATCTCTTCCGAGTGAAGAGCAGCTCTGTAATGACAGGATAGATGGCAGGCCAGCAGGGGGTCTTCAGGAACAGGCGGTGCAAACTCACGTCTGACTCCACACACACACACACACACACAAACACTCTGTGAGGCCTAAGGCAGACAGGCAGTGTATATCATGTTCAAACCAAAAGAGTTGGTGATACGAGACAATATAGATGACAGTGAGAAATAGAGGCAGGCACATTATGATGGGCTTGTTGATTATTATTTCATATACACTACCATTCATAAGTTTGGGTTCTGTAAGGTTTGTTTTTTTTAAAGACGTAGTGGTGTATATATTTTCACACATCGTTGATTGCCTACACCAAACACTGATTCCTAAACCAAACCTACCCGTCATGGTAACCAATGAAATTATCTGCAGGGCGGGATTTCTGGTGAAGTGGCTTAGTGAGAAGTCACGAGGTGACATATCGCACCTCGTGATGCAACAGCCAATGAAATATACACTGATGTCTATGGAAGCAGCACTAACAATCCATTCAAATATAATTTGCTGACGTTTATTCATATCAGATACACATTGTGTAAGTAACTATAAAGCTCACTCACTTTATTGTTCTCCCAGTTCACCGGCCACATGTATTTCGGGACAAATGGATGAATTCACGTTATATATTAAGATCAAGGTCATTACATAGGTTTTTAAATGACAAAACACTCACTTGCACATATTTGAGAATCAGAATATCAGATAGTTGATGACATGGTGAGAAAAGCAATACATCTGTCATACAGTGTGGCCGGCTGGCCGCGGTGTGTCACGTGACAAGCATGACGTGTCGTCATGGAAACAACAAAGGGAAACATTCTAAAATAAGTCGCCTTAACTCTGGGAGGTTAGCCAGAATGTTTTAAACTTATGTGTGAAAGGGTTATTTTAATTTTAATTCAATTTAATTCAAAATTTAATCTAATTTCCTCCCAACATCTATTTTCAAATAAAGTCGTTGGGTGACAGTTGTCATCAGCTCGTGTAGTGTGTAACCTCCTGTTGCAGATCATTTATGTAGTGTCATGTAGTGTGAACACCACAACAACTTCAAGACTCCACAGCAAGTCACGTAGTCTGAACAGCACAGCGATCTGCCGACGTTTAAAGTCATGTAGTGTAAACTTGGCATTAGGAGATGATCAATGATATTTGGTACACCTGTGACTGGTCATAAAGTTTTGACTCATCAGTGTAGATACAGTATATAAATGCTTAGTGATCTTATAACAAAACAAAAACTGTTGGTTTCTGGTTTTCTAGCTGTAATTAAAGTTTTCAGGAGGCAAGCGCACCTCCTCATCTCCCCTCTTGCTCTAAACAACGATAAACAAATTGAAACAGGCTTAGGATGTTCTCTCAAAACATTATTCACAAGATCGAACCTTCCAGCGACTGTCTGGCTAAATTAAATTACATGAGCGGAGAAACAGGCATGTTTAGATGAAGCTAATCATATCACAACCACGTTTGGTTTCCAAAAGTGTGTGCTACGAGGAACATAAATTAAGCATCGTGCCGATCGAATGAATGAGAAACTGCAGCAATGTTATAATCATCTGCAATATTCGCCTTGAGGATTCTGATGATTGCATTCTTCTTAAACACATTTTGATTATATACTGGAATATTTTGCTACAGAGCAGTTAAAAGGCTAAAAGAAACATTTTTTTTAACGTAATTAATCTTTTCATGGCATACGATCACATTTCTGTATGCTACAACATAAGAATTACAACTGCAAGTCGTGAATCATCATATAAATAGAAGATCGACTTGCTGCTAATGAGAGTTTGATTTCTTTATGCTTGTATATAGTGCAGCTAGTGCCGTTTGCCTTTTATAATAAATTCAATTGATGGATGACTCTGTTGCTGGGGAAGATCCATCATGTGACAGACAACACTGCTGTTGCTTATTTAGATGGTGGAATGGAATAAAGTGCCTATCCTGCGCGCATCTCTGATGTGAGATGGTTGTGGATCATGGAGCTCAAAGCTGTCAGGCATCAGCGATAGCCGTAGAAATACCAATTTGTATGTAATTAAAAGACACAGAGGGAATCTAAAGGCTTAAATGAAATAGACAACTACAGAAATAAGGATAACTATATTATTTACTACTAAAAGGTTTCATATTACATGGGAAATACCTTTCTTTCGAACAACATGCATTAATGAACTGCTCACAATAAAAACCAGACATGTATATTAAGAAAGATTTTATTACATATTGACTTTAAACAGGTCTGAATTACCCTCAACAACAAACCACACACAGACAAGCAGCTTCTCTCTTCCCACACACACACACGCCCTGGTGCCCTGTTCTGTCTCTGTCTATGGGAGATAATTAAATCTGGGCAGGAGGTTGATAAATGTATCAGCAGGTAGTGACAGGCTCCATGGCTAATGTGTTCCAGGTGAACATCTGCCTGATGCCAGCAGGGGGCACCAGGGGGCATGCCCTCCACCGCCCTCAGAGGACACAGCTACAACACCCATCACCACAGAAACAGTACAGCAGAAACACTTTCCATACCAACCACACCATGAGAAAGAGAGAGAGAGATGGCTGAAATCTGGCTCAAGAGTGCAAACCAAACTCTCATCTTCAGCTTCTTAAAGCATAAATTATACATATAGGGCATATACTGTATATTCTAATGAATTAAAGTTGCAATCTGTACCACTAACATCACAGAATGGAAAAACAAAAATAAACCTCTTTCCAAACAGGTTTCCTGAACTCATGCCATTGGTCAACAAAACTGAAAACTCAAGCCATCGGTTAAGCTAATGTTTCTATGTCGGGCTGGTCAAAATTTTTAAACGAACAGAGAAATCAACATACAAGTGGCTTATTATTTTCTCTGCATATTTATCTGGGATAAGAGAAAATATTGGTAACACTACAATAATGTTCAATTCACATAGGTATTGTGAACTACAATGATCAACCATTTTTAACAGTATTTATATCTAGGTTATTGTTCATTTTTAAATATACAATTGTTCAGTGTTAATTCATGTTTGTTCATAATACATTAACTAATGTTAATTTATACAATTTGAAATGTTAAAACTATAGTATTTATCAAAATTAATAATGCTGCAAAAATAGAGTTCACTGTTATATCATGGGACCTAATGCATTAAATAATATCAACAAATTTGCAAAAACATATTGTAAAAGTGTTGGTAAAATATTTAAACTTTGAAAATTACTCATTTTAAGAACCTATAAATATGGCACCTATAAAAGTAAGAATAGGTGCACACAGATATCACAAACTCCTAGCATATTTGGGATAGGTCTGTTGAAGTGTTGGTTGTATTACTCAAGGGAAAACACTCGACAAGTGGCCTGTGATATTACACAGAAAAAGAAATGACATGAAAGGTGTCAGTCATAAAATATAGAATGGTTCTCAAGGGAAACATGCAGCATTCTGAAAATGTAGATTTATTCACCATGTCTCAGGAAACTCATCAATGTAATGAAATGTGCAGCCAACCGTATGCCTGGTGGGATTATTAAATAACATTCTTTTAACCTTGGCAGAACGTTTCCTTCCCACTGCCTTTTTCGAATAAGAAATGGAGTGCAGATGGTACGGCCTCAGGCGGTTGTTGAAAGGTATAGGAAAAAAGATCAGATCTGCTGTTGTTGTTTTCACCCATGACCTTCTGATCTGTGTGAGCTCACCTACTCATGCACGCTTACGCACACACATAAACACATGCATCATTAGCAAGAGAGCCCTGGTGGCCAGCAATTCTATGCTGTGTGTGAGTGTGTGTGTATACATAAATATATATACAGAATACAATAACATAAAATACCAAGACCAGATAAAATAAATTAAGGTCAAATAGGAGGCTATTTCATAAATGAAATGCTGCTCCAATGATCTTCCAATGCACATGTCTGGAATTCAAAATTGTCATATGGGTTGTTCAAGATACAGGTAAAGATACACAAAGTAGTAGTTAAAGATACACAAAATACATGCAGAGACACGAAAACAGATTAACCTCAAGTGTTAAAAATTACAAGGTGAATGCTAAGCAAACCATGACTAAAAGTAACATTTTCTTTTTTGGTCCGGACCAAACGAGCCAAGAGAGCCAAACTACAAGAGAGAAAATACCCTGAATCAAAACTAGGCACGCGAGAGTGAAACACAATATGTTTAAAAAAGAGCTTACCCATTAAAAAGTGTATAAAAACATTAACTTTAAAGTATATTGAAGGTGACAAAAAATGAAGATTGATGACTACTGCTGAAACCCAGGCAGAAAAAGAGCAGGCAGTATAGATGATATTCCCAATGTCCATCCTCTGATTTGATTATAAATTACATCTTTGATTAAAGAGCAGTAAGGGGGAAACAGCAGTCATTGATTTCCAATCCGCCCAGCAGAATGCTTGTGTCAGTGGGAGGCAGGCAGACGATTCAGGTTCAGTGGCGGCCTTACATCTCTCAGAGTGTCTGTGATTGTGTCCAAGATGTTTAATTACACTCTAAGTGGAGAGAATTACTGTAAATCTTTAGATAACAGCACTTAGCCAGCAGACAAGTGAAGACTGAAAAGCCTCCTTTATATTTCACCATCTATTTGAAAAGCTAAACCAGCTAATCTTCTCCGTTGTCTTTGCTAAGCAGCCGACAATGACTGTCTGGATGATTCAACTCACCCTTTCAACTGAGAATAGAGAGATGCACACTTCATTTCAATTTAAGTACAACATAAGGATTATACTCTGAGTCAGGCATGCACACACAAGCAAGCCAAAGCACTTTTAACAGCTTTTCAGGTTGTTTTTATAGGAAGCCACCAGGATTTAGGGTCAACACAGTTAAGTATTGAGAACATCTGTTATTAAAGTGCAAGTATATGCATATAGATGTTTGTGTTTGTGCTTGTGCTTGTGTGTGCTTGTGTGTGTGTGTGTGTGTGTGTGTGTGTGTGTGTGTGTGTGTGTGTGTAAGAGAGAGAGAGAGAGAGAGATGCTGTGTTATGTTATGCATCAGACGGTCAATGATATAGGCACTGCTGTGTAAGACTAGCATCAATTTTGGTCATTTTATCAATACAAAATACATTGTGCTGCTTCATGTTGCAGGTTGGCAATATTTGTCATCATACATCACATAAAATATTATCATAAACACACACATTGTACTAGTGTTCAAAAGTTTGAGGTTGGTAATATTTTTTGTTGTTTTTGAAAGAAGTCTTTAATGCTTGCCAAGGCTGCATTTAATTGATCAAAATACAGAAAAACAGTAATATTGTGAAATATTATTACAATTTAAAATAACTGTTTTCTATTTTAAAACGTAATTTATTCCTGTGTTGGCAAAGCTTTATTTTTAAGCATCATTACTCCAGTCTTCAGTGTCACATGATCCTTCAGAATTCATTGCATTCATGCTGATTTGGTGCTCAAGAAACATTTCTTAATATTACCAATGTTGAAAACAGTTGTGCTGCTTAATATTTTTGAAAACAGTGGTAACTTTGTTATTAATTGTTTTGTGATGAACAGAAAGTTCAAAAGAACAGCATTTACATAATTGTATTTACTCTCACTTTCGAAATGTGTGTATACATATATATATATATACACACACACACACACACACATATAAATGGGTCAATGATGTGACGAGTCATTTTTTTTTGTCCAAAGGCCTTAATAATACTAAAAAACAAAGATATGAAATCCAAAGTATGTAAGGTAGTATAATTAAAACATGTTTTAATTATATTTTGCTACATATAAAGGTATTTTAAAGATTTTGAAGTGTCAAAAGGTCATTCGTTTTAACCATCCAAAGGCCAATACAGCCATTTTATTTGTGATTAAAATATCTTAAAATGTAATAAATTAATATATTTTTTATTCTAGCATGATTTTATAACATCAAATATCAACACAGTGATAACTAGCTAGCTAGCTAGATATCAGCCTGTTAGCATTGTTTGAAAATATCGTCATTCGGTATAACCATAAGTGTCATTCGGTAAAATCAAAATTTTGGAATGACTTTTTTGGTGACAAATTTTGTCAATCTTGTAAAAAAATGACAAAAGCAGTGTTAATTGATTATAAAAACCACATAATCTCATTGTTAACACTTAATAAAACTTCAAATTTAATTATATCTACATTATTTTTTTTTTACACTTTTAAAAACCTTATTCGTCAATGACCCATATATATATATATATATATATATATATACACATACAGTAGTCAACATTTGAAGTGAATCAAAAAAGTTAATCAAAGAACTAAGTTGTCTTAAGAAGAAGGTTTTAGGACAACTTTGATGAAAGGTTTTGATCCACTTCAAATGTTGACTACTGTATATATATATATATATATATATATATATATATATATATATATATATATATATATATATGAAACAATATCTTTAGAAAGTGAAAGAGAAAGAGAAGTCATTTCATCAGGATTCTATAAGCCCTGCTCTTTCCTTTCCTCCTGCAGTGCATGCTGGGAAGTTTCTGCATTCGGTACATTGGACTAATTACTGTAGTTGTGTTTGACCCACCCAATTTATCACTCCTCTGAACATTTAATTAGCTGCAAAGCTCTCTACAATTAAGCCCAGAATTAGGACAAATTGAACTGCAAGCTTAGCAACTAGAGGGGGGATGCCACAGCGGAAAGTGCAGATGATTGCCGTTATGGGAAAGCTGCAAGCTAAAGATTTAATTCACAAGATTGTTTTCTTGTTTTCCCCCCTCTTGAGCTCAGCACCGGCAATACAGGCCTTTCAGGCTTTGTAATGTCTTCAACAAGCAGGCAAAACATTTATTTTTCACCGGAGAGAATCATTTTTCTGTGCATGTGTATAACCCTGCCAAAAACAAAAATTTTAAATGAGTAAACAAGGGCAAAAATCAACTGCGCTAAACCGCACTGTCATGTTTCCGTTTTTTTTTGTTGTTTTTTTACACAGGTCAGGAATATAACAGTGCTGAAAGAGCTGTTAACATCGCCATACCTCAAATCTGAGTGAGCTAACTTCAGTGGATTTCTCACACATCGCAAAGCAGACTCAACCATCTGGTTGGTTTATAGCCATCACATTCAAAATGAGTGCACATACTCAGCAGAGCTCCACATATAACAAAAAATAACCACTAAATTCTGTTCCGCTTTCTAAACATAAACAAGTAGGAGGTAAAAAAGCAATGTCCAAGGACTTTGGAGTATCAAAATGTTCCCTCTGGGATTCATTCCTACAGCAGTCTAGAGAAAAGTATAACTATAACAGGTTTATTAAATGTGTTCAGGCTTCATTTGAGTAGAGTTATATCCTTTACTTATCTTGTTAAATGGGGCATTAAAAGTGGGTACAAACAACAACCGCAGAACAACAGCAATGTAATTCATTTCTGAGCCAAGTCTCATCAACCAATCGATTTACAGCGGCTGGGGTAAATGCATGCAAATCCTGAGTTAATCGGATGGGGAAAAAACAGCCAACTGTCAATGGAAATAAAAAACGGTGGAGAAAAATATAGATTTTTTTTCTCTTCATGCTTTTGCTCTACAGCTCTCAAGAAGCCTCTGATATAGTCCTCTCCCATCATTTTCTATAATGCAAGTCTTTTGTTTTGTGGATTTGACATTAACGGTGCCATTTGAATTCTGCTCACGTCGAGATCCCAGCTGCCGCGCATTGTCTCATACTCTCTCGCACTGACACACATCACTCAATCCATCAGTCCCCCCAGACTTAAATCAAATCATGCTGTCGTTACCATCAAAAGTAGACAGAGTAGGAGCAAATCAGAGATCAAACCTGCGCGAGCAGATGCAAACTGGCAGTCATGCCACACGTCTAAGCTGGCGCTAAAATAGCATTAGGCAAGAGCCTTGAGATGCAACCAGGCAAGTCTACCATAATGATCAATTTCCTCTCAGGTTAAATGCTAGTTAGCCTCGGGTGGACCACACTGAGATATAGTCTGGAGGTGTTTTGGAAAAAGACAGAGGGAGAAACGGTGATACAAAAAATGAAGTTTTTTTTTTTAGGTAAAAAATATCTTCAATTGAAGTAACCCAAAAGGTCCTTGAGGTTTAATGGCCCACTGGTTGCAGCCACAATAGAAGAAAAGTCCTACACACACATACACATACTGTACTCCAATTCA
This sequence comes from Hypophthalmichthys molitrix, assembly GCA_037950675.1. Lineage (NCBI taxonomy): Eukaryota > Metazoa > Chordata > Actinopteri > Cypriniformes > Xenocyprididae > Hypophthalmichthys > Hypophthalmichthys molitrix. Next base: position 36,463,108 of record CM075501.1, read on the forward strand.
AGGCTTGCAGACAAAAAGAAAGATATAAAAGTAAGCTTGTCATCCATGCCTTGACTACTAACATCATGCAGTCCATTGTAAAATCTCCCAGCAGTTTGTCTTTTTACCATATTGCAGCAAAACAGAGGTTTGGGGGTGGACACAGATCAAAGCGCCATTTCCAAACCCACACACACAAAAACACTTCAGTTTCTGGTGCCAAGGCCACCCTGACTGCCTCAGATGTGGCAATGCCTGCCTCTCAATATCAAACTCTGCTTTCATTGAACTTCCAGGTGGAATTCAGAGATGTGATGCACCGAAGTGAGAGTGAGGTAAGAATAAGTCCACCGTAGACAGAGACAGAGCACAAGAGGTTCACCAAATAATGGCCCAGTCCATCAATATGTGAGGGATTAAAAGGCAAATCAATGTCTGTTGGGTGGCTGCCAACATCTAGGCCAGTGCCTTTATGCCGCTAAGGCTTCTTTTCATCATTCACTGTCAATTTGCAAGGAAGAATGAAAAGATTCAAAATCAGGCTGGTGATAGAGATGCCAGTTTTGATAGCAACACTATAGAGACTTCAAAACATGTCAATTTGGACACTTAATTACAACTCTTAACAGAGATTTAATGACTTAAAATGAAGAAATCACACTATGTACACTGAGCTCAGAGATGAAATAATGTCTAATCACATAAGTTGTGGTTATTAAAAAAGCAAGAGGTTTTCAGCAGGCAGTCGGATCTGACAAACCGGGCTTCATTGTTCCTTTCTCCTTTTCACCTTCCAGCCAAGCCACAATTTCTTTCCAGTTTTTCTGACCTCATATAAGGGCCCAAGTCTGGGTGAAAAGAGGTTTTGATTAGTTTTTATGAGTTTTGCCTCATGTTCCTCTATGGATCCAGTCGGTTTCATCTGTTCCTTCTTTAAATTCATTGCACATTCCTGAAGTTATGAAACAATTGCGTAGTGCCCGGTTCACCACGCGGCAAATGATGAGAGATTCTGCAAGCAGAGAGGGGAAAAAAGAAAGTCTGACTCATGGGGCCATTTTTAGATTAAAAACAAAACATGTTTGGTGAAATAAAACTCTTTGTTAGAGAAATGCTTTGTGGCAGCTCCTCTAAAAAAGAAGAAATCTAACTAGCATTGTTTTTTTCAGCCAAGGCTCAAGTACAAACACAAAAGCAACTTATTTCTCATGAGACCTTTTCTCCTTTAGTTTTTTCCAATCTCACAGAAGCTGCGTCTATTTATCAATAACAGGGTTAGTGGGAGCCGGGCTGAAATTGATCACTGCAGACAGACCGTCCAGGTCGTAGATAAGTAACAGAGCGGAGTTCAGAGACCCAGTCAGAGGAGATCTCCTCTTATCTGGAGGGGGAAAGAGCCCATTGAATCTGATGGCACCTGGCAGAAAATCAGTGCCTATTGAACACTAAAGTGGCTCTCTGCTGCCTTAAATAATAGACAGCATAAGCTTCTAAATAAAAGCAGAATTGGGCCAATTTTTACCTCCCTTCAATTTTTGGAAGCCTACCAGCTGGATCGGCGCAGCAGGAAACCGCCGCGTATGTGCGTCTGAATGGAGAAACATCATCAGGTGAAGGCAAGATGATGAAAACAAATTGCTTTTGCTTTTTTGCTGAAAGAGGAAACTAGTTCACAAAGCATAAAACATAAGCAATCTGTGGGTGCGAGACAAAGAATAAAGACAGAAAAGAAAAGACGACTAATCTAGGCCAATCTTCCTATTCTATATACATGTCTTTATTCATCACTAGGAATATAAAGAGGACATTTTATGAAACATGAAGCATTCAAAAGCCTTCAGGACTTTTGGCAGCAGGACATTACAGTGATGAGCGTGTACGTTTATTTACACCATAAAATCTTTCAGCGGGACGCATTCATTCTCATGTAAAACAGCAAGAACGCCCTCGCTTTTCTAAGTCCACTGCATATAAAACCTCTTATTAAGTTTTGATTTAATATGCCGGTGCGTGTGTTGAATAAGAGAGACCACCAAAAAAAAAAAAAGACAATTTAACAGAAACTTTGGGAATTTTTAATAGCGCTGCTGATAAAAGGTTAATTGAAGCGAAGGTAGCCTCTGTGTCTTAGGTCTTTTAATTCAATGTGAGGTGCCAAAAAACAGTAAGAATTTGATTAGGTAGTTTAACCCGGAGCTTGACTTGGGATAAATGCACAAAGAGACCCAGACTGTGGAGTGTTTGAAAAGCTCCAGCAGGACAATGGGGTTCAGGTTTTCTTTAATAATGGCACTGTCTAAATGTCAGTGACAAAAAGCACAGAAACAGAAAAGTAATAAAAATACGAATGCATAATCGGAAATGTCTTTTGCATTTTCTTGGAGAGAAGCCCGCCAGTTTTTATGTCTGCTAACACAGTAATTAAAGTCACTGGTTTGACTGGAATTCCCTCATACAAGTGTAAGATATTGTGACAGGAATCTCAAACTGCAGTATTATCCAAGGTTTAATTGGTTTGCTAATAAATGAACAGATCTGGCTCTTTTGAGTAATTTTGAACAGTCCAGTTTTCCATGATACATTTTAAACTGATTCTCAAAACATTTTGGCATTTTTACAGATGTAATAATTTTCTAGGAAAGACTGACCTATCTCTGTAGGGGGAAAATACTTAAACCATAAGCTGGATTGTTCCAAAATACCATCAAAACCACCCAACAGAACAACTAGAACAGGGCAGGAGACCAGCTAAGATCAGCAAACAGGTATAGGTTGCTTTATGCTGTTTTTGAACAAAAATGGCAGATCCTAAGCAGGTTCTACAAAAAGATCAATTTTGTTTTTTTCTTTATTAAAAGTAAAAGTTACATTTATCACTTAAAAATTAATCACTAAATTAAAGATAGATAACCTTCCAAAAATCATTTACTCATTAAATCATATTATTTTTGTTCATTATACTGTTAGAATCTTAGGTACACTGAAATTCAATGGGGTCCAAAACAACAAACCAAATAAGCAAAAAAATGTTTCAACATATATATTTTTGTGTTCCATATTAGAAAGTAAGTCATACACGTTTGGAACGAAATGAAGGTGAGTAAATGATGACATTTAAAATTTTTCAGTTGTATCCCTTTAACAACCACACCGGCATTACAGAAATGGTTGATTATGATTTCACTTTTTTAACTTCAGTTAGTGTGTAATGTTGCTGTTAGAGCATAAACAACATCTGCAAAGTTACAAAACTAAAAAAGTTCAATGCAAAGGGAGATATTTTCTTTTAAAGAATTCGCTGTTTAAGAACTACAACAAACGGCTGGTAGGGACTACAATGAGCTTCTTCCTGGGTTAGTGACATCACTAACCCTAAAAACCCTGCCCCCGAGAAAACACACAACAAAGGGGGTGAGGCCATGTTGGGCTGCTTAAGAGAAGAGGAAGAGTTGTTGTAGTAGAGTGTTGTTAACATGCTATCATTTTACGCCGGACTGCTTCACAAACGATGGTCAATTCACCGCTGGATTTGCACAAAAGATTAACATGACGGCACATGATAGTCTATGAGTTGAATCAAATCCACAGCAACTACATAAATTTATCTACTAACCATTCAGAAAAATCCACTTGCATTCTAAAAGTTGTAACTTCTTCCCGAGTCTCTCCATTTGAACAATGTAAGGCTGAACACTGCTAATGACAATCGTCACTTTGGCTGTGTGAGATTCTCCAGCTTTGTTGTTGTTAAGCAACCAAAGCGTGAGTTGTTAAAGCTCCACCCGCTTTTGGAAAGCGGGTCAGGAGCCGCAGCTCATTTGCATTTAAAGGGACACACAAAAATGGCGTTTTTGCTCACCCAAATAGGGGTAAATTTGACAAGCTATAATAAATGATCTGTGAGGTATTTTGAGCTGAAACTTCACAGACACATTCTGGGGCCACCAGAGACATATTACATCTTGTAAAAGGGGCATAATAGGTCCCCTTTAAAAACAAACTTTCTGCTGCTCTTGTGCTGAAATACAGGAATATCACAGTGGCTTTCGAACACAGGAAACAATTCTGTGATAAAAATTAAGACTCCTGGCTGCTCGCTCTTTATTCATGCATTGTGAGTTTCCTGAACTTTTAAGTAACTACTGGTTTACTAAAGTTTCAAGCCAGGTTTGTTACACTGTGTATAAACCCTCCTGTCCACCCACACTGAACAGATCAAAGATGGGACAGCTTTTCAAACACTGAAGCTAAATACGGCTTGGATCAATGAGGAAACACTGGATATATGACAGTAAACTTACTACGGCGAATCAGGGTGGCAGCAATATGTGCCGTCTCCTCACATCTCAACAGTGCTAAACTATTTGTAGAAAACTGTCTGATGGTGCCTTGGAAATGTCAATTTTTTGTTGATTTGGGACCATCATCCTCATCCAAGATTTTCAGGATGAACCTGAGGATGTTATGATAAGTTAAATCTTTGAGCCCAATTGCACACTGCACTTATTGCAATTATTTGTTCAAGAAATTACATATTCCAGAAAGAAAATGAAGACTATTTTTTAGGACCATTAACATCCTTCTCAGGATAATTAAGCACCTTTTCACCACCAAATTCTTATTACTGTAATATGTCTGTCATTAAAATTTCTACTATTGTGGTCATTCTGGCCATTCTCATTGCACAATTTTTACTGTATTAAAAAAAAAAAAATACAATAAAATAAAATAAAAATTGTTTAGGGAAAACTTTCTTTTGATTGAGGTGAAATATGACCCAAGCATATTCTTGACAGACTTCATGAGATTCACTGATTATGGGCAAAACCAGTTTAACCGTTTAAGGAAATCTTTTTCTGAAAATGGCATAAATTCCCCTGGCCTCTGCCAGCTGTGACGATCACTAATCATTGTTAAAGTGATCATTGTTAAAGTAAGAGCACTCAAATCTGATTTAGAATTCATAACGATGCTTCTTATAACGAGATGAATGTCAAGCTGCTGAAAACGCATCTCTTCCACAGAGCTCTCGTAAATGAGCAGCACACAAGAGAGAATGCATTTCATAACAAAATTATCTACACACACACTTCCGAAATGAGGAGAAGCCACGTAATTAGCAGACAATTGATGCTTTGCGCCCACTTCCAAAATGATGATGGATGTCTATGATAAAATGAAAATAATCATCAGTCTGGGACGAAGGGGATTAAAATCAAGATAAACTCTTTCAAACAAACAGCTGTGCCCTAAAACCCGCCGCTAAATCGGATAAACATTCAGCGCTCTTGAACATGTTAATTTCCACAGAGGCCATATTTCAATTTAAGAGTCTCACTTCATTTGCTTTTTAATGGTCGCTTTTCCTTTCTGTGTTTTTGGACCTCTCATTCTTTCCCTCCAAATACACACAAACACACTCAGGGTGTTGACTATCATGACGATGGAGTGTCTCGATACCTGTGGAAACCAGTTTCACAGCAGTGGGCTTACAGGCAGAGCTAATTGAACTCGTTGTTGTATTTATAGAATTAGAGAGGAATTAATTGGCCCAGAACAAATGAAGCAAACGTAACAGCAGCAGATGTTACATAGAGAGGAAGCAGGCCACATGGGGCAGGTAATACAAACACGTTTTATTGGCTTTTACAGCCGCTCCACTCTTCAGTTCACTTGGAGGATGCTCCAGTAGAGATAATAACGCTTGCTAATCCACATTAGTGGAGCTGATTCAGTTTTACACAGTGGAAAAACACATAAATAAACACTAGATCTGTCATTTTAACACATTTACTTTATTATAGGCTATTTGTTAAAAATATTATTTGTTAATTATTAAAAAAGACACTTGATGGCATAATCATGCCCCATGACCCATACACAAATTAAAGTATCTACCCATCTATTCATATCTATATATCTACCCCATATCCATTATCTATCTATCCATATCTATCTATCATAAATATCTATCATCTATCTATCCATATATCAATATCTAACCCATATCTATCCATATCTACCCCTATATCTATATCTACCCATCTATCAATATACCCCTATATCTATCTATAACTAGCTATCCATATATACCCCTATATATACCCATATCTATCCTTATATCTAATCATATCTACCCATATCTATCATCTATTTATCCATATCTATCTATCCATATATCCATAATCTACCTCTATATCTATCCATATCTACCCATATCTATCCATCTATATATCATACCTATCTGTCCATCTATCTATTATCTATTGGACCATCCATCCATCCATCCATCCATCTATATCTATATCCATCCATCCCTATCCATCTATATCTATATCCATCCATCCCTATCCATATATATCTATATCTATCCATCCATCCATCCATCCATCCATCTATCCATCCATCAGTAATACAGATATGCATTTAATTGTAGTTAATTAGTTTTATTAATTGACAAATCACAAAATTCATTAGAGGAAACTTGTGAATCAATTGACAGCTCTAATAAAAACGCAAATAAACATCTAACATTTTCCCTCCCTCTGCATAAACTTGGCATAACACAACACGGAAGATTTTACAGGTCAGTGTTTCCAGTCCAGCCAAGGTAGATTCATCCATTAAACAGAAATGCAAACATATTAAAGGCTCCTCAAGTGTAAAATTCATTCGGTGCCAACAAAAGCCCAAATAAGCGGTAATTACTTAACTGCACACTGTGAACCCAGTAGAGAGTGATTGGACTGCGCATTTCCACACAGCAGGTGTGTGTGTATGTGTGTGTGTGTGTGTGTGTTTGAAGAGCAGAATGCTGCTGCTTTTACGAGCGCCACTGACTGAATTGATTTTACAGTCTAGGATAGTTTATGTCTTCAGGAAGTTATGGGCCGACAGACAATAGAGCTTTAACAGTGCCTGTCTGGCTCAAAGCACATTTGTGACTGCTGGCACTCACGTCTATACTGTAGAAGAAGGTAGTAAATTCACTCCCCACCTGTTTTAACAAATGCTGCTCTGGATTGACAGCTCTGTCAATAAGAGAGCCAAAGTTACTTATTACGCATGCATAAAATGAAATAAGAGCACTGATGACACAGAGAGAAAGAGGGTAAAAAAAGGAAGGGGATGAAAGGAAAGTGATAAGCTAGAGAAGAAAGCAATGCATTTGGGGGAGAGCACAACCAAGGTCAGGATGAAAGAGAAATAGGGTGAGGTTTATTTTGTTTGGTTAGGCGGTGCACGCGATTAAGCTGTCAGGTGAACGGGGACAGTATTGACTCACAGACTGGGAGTGAGCACTAGCCGTCATTGTAATTTATTATTGCGAAAGCCTGATGCAGCGGAGGAATGCAGCCACGCTTTACTGCATGCACTCCGGGTTCAATATTAACTAATCGCAACATTACATAGATGGATCTCATACTGGAACACTCTTGGCTTTTTTTAATTTCACAAATCAAGTCATTTGGCAAATGAGTTCTGAAGTAGTGTATATTTAATGGCTAGCCGACTACTTTAATTATGTTTTAACAGCATTTATAGTTGAAATTCCAAACGTGAACAGATGGTTCCAGGAACACAAACTAAAAGGGTAGCTAATTCTATTACATATTCTTAATAATTTAGTCCCCACACATTCAACAATTCCAAAAAACATGAAATGGTATGAAAGCTTATTTTCATATAATAAAAACTGATGCAAATATATGGTGCAATCCAAAGCTGAAAATGCCAAATCTGTGAGAGATCAGAATAGGTTATGTAAATAATAATAATAATTATAAAGAAACTGTTGCTTTTTACGTCTCTGTAGAAATCTGTAAGAATGACTTTTGATGGTTTTTAAAACATCAGTTAGAATGTGTAAAATAATAATCAAAACTATTTTGCACTATACCATTATTTTCCAGTAAAAATGTTTATAGCAGTAAAAAGATATAGCTGTAAAATTTCCATCTATTTCAAATTAACAATTATCTGTTGAAAACAATGTTTATTAAAAAAAAAAAACCAAACAAACAAAAAAAACTATAGGTATATAAAATATCTACACTACTGGTCAAAAATAGTGTAAAAATTATTATTTGTATTCAGCAAGAACATATTAAATGTAATGTTAAATGTAATGTTGGTATTACACATTTAAATAAAAAATAATCATAATAAAAAAATTAAAATGACATAAACAACAACAAATAATGCCTACTATTTAAGTGTCAAAACCATACTAAAACATCCCATGTTGCTAAACCTACACAAAGCACTGAGTGTGCATCATAGCCAGAGATTTTTGCAGTATGATAACAGAGTCCATGGTCTCTAATAACCTGTCTGGGTCAGACCCAGAGAAAATAATGTGCCCTTTGTTTGCTGAGGAGCCGTCCTAATGTGTTAGCTACAACAGACTGAGCAGAAGTTCAATAATCTCCACACACTGGCACACACATAAACTCAGTAATAAACCCAGCTTATTATTGCATCCTGATAAGGTCAACCAAGCCACTGAAACTGTACAAGAGTCATTTAACCACATAAACAGAGCAAAGGAGAGGGGAAACATAAGAAGGTAAAGGAGAAAGAGTGAGAACAAATGCATGCAAACATGCTGCAAGTTATTCATATTGTATGACCCTTGACCACTTAAATGTCCTAATTGCTTCTTTCCACATAATGAATAGGCGCTGAAGCTTTCAAATATCAAAAAGGGTGCAAAAATCATAATAAAAGTAGCTTATACAACTTGTGCTCTGAAGCCATACGATAGCTTTGTGAGCTCTTAAAGGGACAGTTCACCCACAAAATGAACAAATTCTGTCATCATTTACTAACTGTCATCACAAACCTGTATGACCTTATTTTTTTCTGTGAAACACACACAACAATATTTCAGCTTCAACCCACACAATGAGTCAATGGGTTAGTTCACCCAAAATTGAAATTTCTGTCATTAATCACTCACCCTCATGTTGTTCCAAACCCATAAGACCTTCGTTCATCTTCGGAACACAAATTAAGATATTTTTGATTAAAATCCGAGAGGTTTTTTTGTATCTCCCATAGAAAGCAATGTAATTATCACATTCAATGTCCAGAAAAGTAGTAAAGACATTGTTAAAATAGTCAACGTGACTACAGTGGTTCAACCTCAATGTTATGAAGCGATGAGAATACTTTTTGTGCGCAAAAACAAAACAAAAATAACTTTATTCACCAATTTCTTTTCTTTACTGTAATTCTCCTACACGGTTTGCATTGTATAGACAGTGCAGGCTGTTTTTGTTTTACTACTTTTCTGGACCTTGAAAGTGGTAATTACGTTACTTTGGGGGATAAAAAAAAACCTCTCAGACTTAATCAAAAATATCTTAATTTGTGTTCCGAAGATGAACAAAGGGTCTGAAACAACATGAGGGTGAGTAATTAATGACAGAATTTTCATTTTTGGGTGAAGTAACCCTTTAAGCCACAATGATATCCAATAAAATGCAGTTTTTTGCAACTTCAAACACAAGATCCTGTAAAATAGTGCAGATAGTGTTTGGCAAAGGCTATTTTTCTTGGCTACTTATCTGGAGTGTCTAAACGGAGCATCATGTAAGGGGATTCAAGGTTAAGCTGCCCTCTTGTGGGCTCGCCATCCCTCGGCACAGACGCTATCTGAGAATCTGCTCAGTTCTTTTCCCTGAGCCCTCGACACGGTCACTGGCGATGGAGAAACAGCGCGTAGATGAGCAGGGCTTTAACCTGGCCTGTGACTCCGCGGCAGTAGATTTCCCCTGTGTCTCTGCCCTTGATTTGTTCGCTCGGCTCTTCGTACATCTTCACTTGTGTGATATATGGCTGGTAGTAGCGAACAGACACAGAGGGACAGCCATGTTATGTCACCTTTATAACGAGAGCAGTATATTCTCCTTGGCCTGACTCGTCCTCTACCTCTCTGGCTCTCTAAGGATCTCATCTTGTTCATTTTAAAGGCAAAATCAAACATGAGTTCAGTTTTATTTTGTGCTTCTCTATAATACCTAAGCCAACCGTTTCATAATGTCTCAGCAAAACCTTGGGAGGTTTAGTATCAGGGTGAATTTGACAATTCAGGCTGATAATAAAAGTAATTACATTTAGCAAGTCACATTATCACCTCTAATCAGATCCACTATAATGCTGCAAAGTTATTCTTAACTCCTTTCTCATTGCATTATTAATTTACTATGATTTATAAAAACAGGCTTAAAGACTCAGTATCAAAAGTGCAAAAGGCAGAACATATATATTTATATAGACCCACATATAGAATATTAAATTTCACATAAACTAATGTGCAACACATATCAACAAAACAAATTGACATTTAATAGCAAGAATAAGATGATGTGAACCAGACCTTATGCTGTTATTTAAGCCTGGTTCACACTGTACAATTTGGCTAAGACAAATTTTGCGAATCCTAAAAGATTCCTTGGATCTTAAGCCAAAATCTGAAGACTTTGATCGTTAGTTTGACACGTTCTAGTCTCAGCCTCAGACGTCATGCCCATGGACCATTGGCTGAACATCTGATGCATATGGCACACATTGGAAGCACTTGTCAGATTGGTTGAATTCTACAGGATTTCTGGGAGACGTGTGTGTTGCGTTCTTTAACGGTCCACCTGGAAACAAAGATGCCGTGACACCAAACCCTCATGGAAGAAGAACGCTGTCGTGTTTACAACTGTGACAATAAGCGCTTATCAGGATCAACTAAATGCTGGATTTCCAAAAGTATGTGAAGTATGTAAAGTTAGACTCTTAAAAATATGTCCAAGAGTTTTACACCGGTCTGTTATTGTAGGGACATCGACGTTACATTTTCACGCCCCTAAACATGACGCGGAAAAAAACGAACTATGATTGGTTGCTTTACATGTCAGTCAGACGGCCTCTGGATGGTCCTTGGCCAGTGAAAGATGCTATGGAGTCCAGACCTTCTGCCGTCAGTCTGAAGGTCTGGCTACGCAAGACCAGACATGTTCACCAACAGCTGATTAATGACCATTGCAATCAAATTTTACCTCAACAAAATTCTGGCAGTGTCAGTCCTGCAGTGTGGCTTCTCCTAAGAAAAATCAAAAACCAATAGGAGTGCAGAACCTGATGACGCAATTAGTGAGACAACAACAAATCACCAGGGGCATGTTCACGTTATTGGTGGCCCTAAGCAAATCTTCATGAGGGGGCCCCGCGTGGGGGGGTGGGGGTTGTTGTCCCCCTCAGGAGAAATCACGCTACTGCAAACCACCACTTGCTCCACACACATCGTCTTTGTTTTTCCCAGTTTTCATTTCAAGAGAAGCCATGATTAAAATTAGCGGAAGAGATTGTTTTTGTTCGCTCACTTAACGTGTCATGGATGAACGTGTCATGATGTAAAACTCTGTACAGTCTTCTTGCGTTCATCCATTTTTAACGCATCTTGACTGTCGTACAGTCTGACATTAATGACAACTGAGATCCCACAGTTTGACATGGCTTACAGTGGGGATCATGTTCAGTCTGACAAGCAACAATAGTTACAGTGTGCACAGAGCTTTAGTCAAAGTCTGGCTATTTGAGGCTATACAGGCTTAAACATTTGGTTAAGTATTCAAAAGGACTCTACAAACTCTCAAATTAATAAAATGGTTAATTTAAACCATCTATGTTTTCTTTAACTGTTCAAAGACACTGATGAGAAATGCTTCAGCCTGTTTCCATTGTAACTGAGGACTATAGCCTGTTCTCTCTTTCTCTCTCATCAGTAGGGGAGGACAGGAGCTGTTAAAGGCCACATCTTTAATTACACCCTGCCCACAGCAGTTAAATGTCAGGCCATTTGCATTACATACAGAGTGCACTGGCATTCAGCGGGCATTAGCCTCTGCTGGCGCTATCGGTCACAGCCCAGTGAAGGCTTTAGCCAACCAACCTCTACCACAGTGAAAGTACCAACTTCAATCAACACCTCCTGAGTGGGTGCCATGCCATCCGAAGATGATGAATTATACTGAAAATAAGCTCCAGGTCAAAAACATACTCACACTGCAGTTGTTTAATTTACTGGTTTCCTTGTTCACATAGCGAATGGACAGTAGTTTGTTTTTAGCACAAAAAACAATTACAATATGTTTTTTTTTTTTTTTTATGTAAAAACCACACAAATTATGAATGTCAGAGACTGCAGTGAAAAGATCATAATATCTGCAAACAACTGTCTTTCAAATATTTAAATAATATATTGTTCATATAATTAAATTAAATTAAATAAAACAAAATTTATAAATACACTACTGTTCAAAAGATTTTGAAAGAAGTCTCTTATGCTCAGCAAGGCAAAAAATACTAATACTTTATAAAGTAATATTTAATTATAATATTTAATACTTAAGTGAAGTTTAATTTAAAAACTACTATTTTATTACTATCAAATTTATGTTATTACTATTTTAAATAACTGTTTTCTATGACAATTTGTTCCTATGATGGCAAAGCTGAATTTTTTATTACTCCAGTTTTCAGTGTCATTCAGAAATCATTCAAATTTTGGTGATTTGGTGCTCAAGAATGATATTTCTCAATTTCTCAGATGGTGCTCAATAATATAATACTAAAACTTGCGCACGATTTAATTTTTTTTCTTGCATGTCGCGCGGGGCTTGTTTTGTCTTGTTTTGATCAATGTACCGCATCCTTGCTAATTTTTTAATTACTGATCCCAAACTTTTGAACGGTTTTGATTAAGAATATTCTGCAATATTCTGTTATTATGTTCCATCTTGGGGATTTACAGAGACTTCGATCCAAAAAGCATAACAACATATCTCGGAAATCACATGCCATGTCATAGCAGTAAACCTCTCCAATAGTACCCAGCGCCCTTCTCTGTGCAGGAAACAAAGATTAAGGCCTCACAGAAGACTGACAGTGCTGTCATTTAGGCTGTTCTTGAGCAGGAATGAGAAGCTGTAAGAATGTGTGGTGAACTCTATCACCACCCAGGGCCTCCACATCTACTTCCATTACAGTCCCCACAGGGCATTCGATTTAGCCTGTTTCTTTTCTCATCTGCCTTATATTCCCCATACTAATTAAAACCTTGATTGCAAAGGCCTTTTAGAGCTTCACAGTGGAAGCATGGATGCGGGTGGAGGGAGAGACATGAGTACACAGGAGAGGAGTGATGTGTTATTGGAGACCACAGGTGGTGCTGCTTCCAAGTGTCTGCAACATCCGAGCAATCAATACACGTGGAGAGAGGAAGGAAGCATGGGAGCCAAAAAAGAAAAAGGGGGCTAGAGGAATGATATTTTATGAATTACTAAAACACTGCTCTCTTATATATTATACAATAAATTAATGAATAAAATAACATTATTATCATTATCACCCATCAACTCCCCTTTAAATAAATAAGTGGATTTTGAATAGAGTTCCAAAAACCTTAACTAATAATAACAAAATAATAAATAAATTATATACAGTAGTGGCCAAAAAAGGGTTTTATTAAATATTTATTATTTACTACTAATATGTATTATTTATTAACACTGGAGTGTAAAACTAATGTGTGTTTTCCACATTTCAATTGTATCATTTGTCATGACGCAATGAAACATACTAAAATGTGTGGATGTAATTTTTGGCCAAGTGATTACTACTGTAGTAATTAAATATTTGTTTAGTTCTCAACAAAGCTTTGCACTATGAAGTCTGTCCAAAATCAGTTTCGTGAGGTACCTTCATGCACAAACGCTGCCTTACAAGTCATTACCTGATAGGGCAGCGAGGCAACAAGTCAGCTGCCTAGGTTTTCGGATGCAGCCCAAGATTTCAGATGGCACACAAGATTGCTAGTAGCCTATACACTGAGTTTCGATTCATTTTTGTGACATTCTCAACTAACTTCACAGAAAGGAAACCGGGATGGCAAAAAGCGGCATCCTGTTTGTTTTCTTTAAAAAGAAAACAAACTAATTTACAAAAGCACAATGATTTGTTTTTATTGTGAGTGTACAAAATTAAAAGTACTCTTTATAGTTTCGAATGATGTCATACTCTTATCTGTATGACCATAAATGAACGAGTATTTTAAGTTGTTTCTGCTGTTATAAGGACACAAATCATTTGGCATTGTGCCTATTCATGTCATGGAAGTTTCACTATACAATTCAGTGATGAAATATGCGTGTCCTGGAAATGGGAAGCCTTAGGTGCCGCTTCACTTGCTGTCTCCTCTTGGAAAGGTGAAGCAGGCTCAGATGTAGATGGCACCTTTTCTCTTTTTGTGACTACTTCTCATCTTTTTGTGTTTTTTTTTTTTTTTTCAAAAAAGTGTAATATTGAACTTGGCATCTGCCATTGTCACTGCATGTTAATGAACTCTCACGCGCAATGAAAACTAAATCTCTGCAAAAGTTGTATTTTTCATTATTTTATTTATTTTGTACTTTTAAAACACAAGAGATGCGTTTCAGTTTTGTACCTGATTGTGACCAAATACCTTTTGTTTTTTATCAGCCCTACAAAAAAATATGACCTAGGCTATCCTAGAGTGCATTCTGTATACCGCTTAGTGCTTAATACACTATAAGAGGCTGTACTGTACCAACTAGGGAAATAAATGTTGCTAGGTGGAACAAACTGTAATTTGCACTGCTGTCTGTTCAAAATAAATTAAAAGAAAGCTTGCATTGGGGATTTGGTGCTTTTTCCTGTTATACCTAACTTTTATCGAACCGTGACCCCAAAACCGAGATACGTACCGAACCGTTACTTCTGTGTACCATTTCACCCCTAGTGGCAAGTATTAGTTACATTATTAGATGTTATTTTTTGTGGTTTAAGTGAAAATGGCCAGATGGAAGGAGCTACCCTCCGCAACCATATTGTTAAAATGGCTAAATCTGATCAATTGGTTTTATATAAATCACAGTATTTATATAAGGTGTAAAGATTAGAAAAAGTTCCTAATTTAAGAGGAACGTGTCTATCATATCTCTTACATTTCAGCAATAGCCGAGAGAGGTGCTGCTGTCTCCCCAACCAGGTGCCTCCAATCCAAGTTCTTTTCCTAAATCTCTTATGGTGCACCTGGCAGAGAGGAAAGAGTGTATTGAAAGAACAGGTGTTTTCTTTTACTCACAGGTTTAAAGCAGCACCATTAACCACTGAAATAGGTCAAAAGGATCCAGATCAATCAAGTTCTCACCATTTCCAAACCTCCCTCTCTCTCGCTTCCCCTTTCTTTCTCCGATTTCACTATTGGAGTGCGTGCCTAATCGTAAATGAGCCTCCCTAACATTGTACCGCTCTGGCTTTTAGAGGTGATCCAGAACGAAAAAGAAAAAAAAGCAGTCAAAATGTCAAAATAGCTGAAATCGCAATGAAGCCCTGATGTAGCTTTGTCCATTGTGTGTGACACAATAGTGCAGCTACAGCATTCATCGGCCCCTCAGTGGCGCGGACATTGTTCATTTCGCTATTCACATGACAGCCTATATTCAGGCAGTGCTATTCATCCTGTCTGCCTGCATCTCCTGATTTATTTCACAAGGTTAATACTCTGATGGATTTTTACTCGGGCAAGGACGAAGACGCCAGCTGCACATCCTCAATCACAGCGGAAGGCCCCCTCCCCTTACTTCATCACAGCAGCTCCTGGTTCTGAGACAGAGAGATGGGAACAGGGACGGATGCCACATGACTTCCTTAAGGTGAAATGGACAAAAGGGAGATTTCACCCATCGGCTCTGGTGGATTTTATTTACACTTTTCTGCAGTGTCATGCTAGGTAGCCTTGCCTACTGTGACACGTCATTGGCCCAAAATCTTGCTCTATATAACTGTATAAATACAAATATCAAATATGTTTTGATTGACTGAGACTGTGCTGTGTTGTACAGCATTTCAACTTTCAGCATGGAAAGACAAATTACTCTTAACTGGGAACTCATTCAGTTGTACCTTGTTAGGACACTGTGCTAATTTTAACCCTAGATTATTCCAGAAAGATTGTCCTTGTAATAAGTTTACTGTAATATTGCTAAATATACTTACTAACAAACTTGTTGATCAATGCACTAAACATACACTACTGTTCAAAAGTTTGGGGTCAGTAAGGTTTGAAGAAATGTATATTTTTATTCAGGAAGGATGAAATAATTGATCAAAAGTCAGTAGACATTACAAAAAAAAAAAAACTATTTTAAATAAATGATGTTCTACTCATCAAATGTATCAGTTTCTACAATATTAAAAATATATGTTCCTTGAGCAATAAATCAGCATTATGAATGATTTCTGAAGGATCATGATGTGAAGGTGGAGTAAATCTGAAGACTGGAGTAATGGCAGCTGAAAATTATACATTTTAAAATATATTAAAATAGAAAAGTTATTTTTAATTGTAATAATATAAATTAAAATAATTTATTTAAATTTATATTATATTATATTATTATATAGGCCAATATTAAAGTTCTATACTATTTTTTCTTTCTTTTTTTGAAAAATAAAAAACTATTGAAGTTTCTGTTGAATCCAATTTAGGTATCACAACATTATAATGTACAGTGTGAAAAATAAAGTATAAAAATACAGTATGAAAAATTCTCATTTTAATTTTAATTATTTTAAATCACTAGTGTTTTTAAACATTAACTTTAGTGTTATATGATGGCAAAGGTAATCTTAATGTAAAATCAAGGAATTTAGCATGCACAGTTAAATATCCAATATCAATATAATAATAAAAACAAACTCTAAAATTAGCCAATAACTGTTATGGTACCAATATATCATGCATCCTTATAGCACTTATTTTTACACAACATACACATAACACAGATACACACATTTGTATTCTTAAACACACTACATAGATGGGTGTTAAATACCGAGCTGACTTATGACAGTAACAAAGCAGTACATTCATTCATCTTGACCTGTATCATCATAACATAATCCACCCTCGACATTCCTTCAGTTCCATTCAAGTCTAAAACTCCAGTAATATGCAGTGAGTGTTGTAAGAGCAATTACAGAGGTAATCTCCATATTAGCATAAAACACATGCTTAAGACAGAGCTCATTCAACCATATCCACACTGAAATTACAGACACTTTACTCCACATAATGTCATTTTCCACAAGGTTACTCTTCCTGCTGTGTTCTTCTGGAGTCATGGAGAGAAAGAAAGAGACATTAGGAGAGAGATAACGGAGGATGTGATGGTTTTAGAAGTAGAGACAAATTAATGTGTTTTTTAATGTTTTTAATTTTCCATTGTAAAAATGAGGTTAACAAGCCCTCTAGTCTAGCCTAATTTTACATGCTATTCTTTTTTATGTCCTTGTTTGTGAGTTTCTTCGGTTGTTGAGTCTATAAATGAAGGCAGTGATGCCCTTCCTCCCCACAGTAAGAATGTTTGGTGTTTTAAGATCCTGGCAAAAAAATCAAATGGATTTTACATCTAGTTTATTTCTTTTTGAAGAGTAGGGCAGCTGATGCCAGAATTTTCCAGAATGACATTCGGTGGAGGGGCAATTAAACACTGAAACAAGTCTCGTTTCATTTAAAGCTGTATCGCACCATAAGTAATCCAGAGGAAGAAGATGAAAGAAACAGCTGGATGAGATAAACAGAATATGATCCATATGGATTGCCACTTGTGTTGCATAAATACATTTTACAAGAGTATATAAACAATACTAAAATAACTCTGGACAGAGAGTTATGCTATACAGCAGAATTTATTGCTATACAACAGAAAACTATGCTATGCTATACAGTTCAAAAAGTGAGTATATGTGTAAGCATCAGGACTAAATGAATTACACTGAATGTCAAAGACACACTTGATAGCTAAATAAATCTGTATTTTATCATCATATTTATAACTATATGAATTTATCCACCCTAATCCAAACATTAAAACCGCTCACAGTCTCTGCCTGACAGAGATACTCTCTCTCCAGCTTCTCTCGGGATGTGGGTGAGAAGATTGCGAATCCCTTGAAGTGTCAGCTGGTGAGAGAATTTCTCCCCGCAGAGAGCGAGAGACCCCACAGGAGAGCATGGCCCCTTACCTACATCTTATCTAACAAACCACCGGAGAGACACAGCTAAAGCACGGCAGTCTCTCGGGGCTGGCAAACACGAGAGATGTCTGTTAAATTAGCACAGTCACAGAGCTAAAAATGAAATGATTAATCCTATACATGCATGAAGAGACGGCAGTTATAAACAATAATAAATTACATTTAAATAAAATAGGGGTATCTGCATTAAACTATCGTAAGAATCTGCTTAATGTAAAAACTATCCTGTTAAATTTACAGTAAAATAAAAAGCAGCTCGGGTTGCCAGAAATTCAGTTAGGAGTTACATGGCATATTGGTGCTTGTATATTTTGCAACTTACAATTATATTTCATTAATTGTAAGTGATGTTAATATAATCAAGCTACTTTAAGTACCAAATTCAGCTTCTCTTTCCTGTCATGATCCTTACGCAGGTGACGCAGTAAGCACAGTGAAGGCTTCTGTGTTTACGTCCGAATGCCGGCTCAGTATTGGCCAAAGCTGATCACGTGAGCAGCACAACGCATGCAAGTGATGCTGACGCAGGAGCCGGCCAATAATGAGTCATTCTGAAGTAGAACCTGGAAGCACTGGACGTAAACAACATATGACAATGACACAGAAGACAAGATATTGTTGAATAAAGTTGTTATTTTTGTTTCGTTTTTGCACACAAAAAGTATTCTCGTCGTATTCTCGAAGCAAGTATTTATACAGGTAATTTTAAGATGTTCTTTCTTGCTGGAAACCAAAAGGAGATATTTAATATAATGTCCAAGCTGCCTTTTCCAAACAATTAAAATAAAATAGACAGCAGTAGTCACCATTCACTTTCACTGAATGCAAATGAGCAGCTTGGACATGTAGCTAAACATCTCCATTTGAGTAACATGCTACAAAGAAACTGTGGGAAAAAAGGAGAAAACATATTTTGCAGAGGAAGGGAACTCGTATTTCCAATCATGGAGTGTGTATGAGTGTATTCCAGGTGTGTACATATGCAAGAAGTCTTTTCACTCCAAACTGACTAGTTTGCTATCACACACTGTGCTGATGCAATAAGAGGTAATATGTCAGTCAGACAAAAGAATTCAGCATTGCTGAAACTGGAAGTAACAATGAAGAGATGCTTAAACTCAACAAAACCACCCCCCATAATCCAAAGCAACAGGTGGAAGAATCACAAACTTCAATTGCAAGAGAAGTAAACATGGAACTCAGTGTCTTAAGGTGATGATACATGGGGCAACTTTTTGGGCAAGGTTGCTAGGCAACACAAAAGGAAGGTTTTTCAATACTGTGCCTGTTACAGCCGCTACCCGGTGTACAAACCCAATGACCTGTGTTTCATCCAATAGACTATTTTTGCAAACCAGCTTTAGGATACGAGTCTGAGCTCAAAGAGCACACGCTGATTGAAAGCACCATTCACCGGTTCAAATATAGTCATTACCCGTGGCACTCTAACCAGACACACACAAATACTCACACATTCCCAAAAATGAGCTACAAGGCTAAAAAGCTTTGTTTAAGATATTACTCATGGGTATTAGACCACCCACAAATCCAGTTAATGGAACAGCTAGGGTTGATTTACTACCACACAGACCACCAAATACTGGCCTCTTTTGCAGAAAGGAGTGCATGAGGAGGACCAGAGGGGATGTGAGTAACAGCAGCATCATCCATTAACATGTACAGGGCCACACAGATGCCTCAGGTTCCTGCACAGTTGCTGGGGATGAACAGAGACAACATATGATGACGCACTGGGGTGATTCTCTCTCCCATCAACCCTTACTTTTTTTGTTATAGTAATAGTTTTTGTCTTTTGACGAAAATATCCTTTAAATTCTGGGTTCACCATCATTTGTTAACCTTGCTAAGTTGAGTTATATCTGATTGTACAACTTTTTCATCATGACAGCGCAATGCCATAAACCCTAAAATCCTGTGAAACTGATGCTTTAAACAATGTTATGGGTGCTTTTATAAATTTTATGCTTTATATTTCTGCATTTAAATTCTCCAAAAACTGTTTCCATTTACCTGTTTTATAGAGAGAGCTGAAAAATAACTGTAGCTGTAACCGAAAAATGTATTCTGTCATCATTTACTCACCCTCATGTCGTTCCAAACCTGTATGACTTTCTTTCTTTTGTGAAACAAAAAAGATATTTTGTAGAATGTTTAAAACATTTGAAAATTGAGAAATTTTACAGTTGTACTGTAAAATAAATCTTAAAATATGATATATTATTTCTTAAATATATTATTTTACAGTGAAATATTACAATAACACTTACATTTATTATTATTATTATTATTATAGCCATACTGATATATAATAACAAAATGTTAGGCTACATTGTGCCGCCCTACAAACAAGCACAGAAAACCTGGAGTTTATTTCTAAAAAATAAATATATAGATACATAAATACATTAAAATAAAATAAAATGGCAATTTTTATCAGAAAATATTCCCCCCAAATCATGCAGCCCTACTCAAAATATATTTTATGATCCACAGAAGAAATAAAGGTTTGGAATGACATGAGGGTCAGTAAATCATGACTTTTCTATTTTGGGTGAACTATCAATATTATGCCACAAATGTTGTTGATTCATCTTAACTTGTAATGAACCCGATATCATTTTCAAAAACTTGCACTTTGAAACCCATTTTCAAAGGTTTGCATTTTTAGGCACCCAAAACGCTGCATGTTGTAGTGTAAATGAACGGCCAAAACGCATAAAAAGTTTTCAGTTTTTAGTTGAAAATTTTCTCATGTAAACGCCCCCTCAATCAGTTTTACAAAAAAAGAAATCTAATTTTATTAAAAATGATCTATTATATTAATTTAAACATCAGTATCAGCATTTAACAAAAATATGAATGAAAACAACATCAAAAAGCCCATGGTTAAACATTTTTGTTATTAATTTCATTTACGCGACTAACACTGCTGATTACCTAGGGTGAGCACACTGGAAAAGCAGGATGGAAGCTATATGAAAGAGACAATGCTAGTCAGAGAGACCAAGACTAGTCCATCCCCTGGAGGATGTGTGTCTAAAACAGTGAGTGTCACAGAGACTGGGGAGCTCTGGGGTTCCTGGAAACCATCTAAAGCATCAATATCTCTCGGTTCTCCTCCTGATTCCCCTTCAGCGGTTCTGTCCCCCAGGGTCCATCGCTATTCACAAGCACAGTCACTCATTGGCTGCTGCTTGGTCACGGCCTGGATTTACCTGATGTGTGAATCTTGCTTTAGCTTTAATCTGGTTTCTTTAACCTAGAACGCTGAGGCGAGCTTCATTCCTGAAACATGCGATTACTTTTTCGCTGTGCGATATTAAGAAATGAAGAGAGGGCAAAATGTGGAATAAATTTGCAAGCATTAAACTAAAGGATGAGCCACAGCGTGATTAAAAATGTTTCCATTAAACCTCCAAGACATATGAGGCAGTATTGTAGACATTTAATCAGGCTAATCATAGATCAAACGACACTCTCTCTGAGTGGAAATACTTTATAAACTAAGAATTCAACAAGATGATCTTATCGGCACACAACCAAGTAAATGGTAACTGTGTTTATACAGTAAAATTTTTTGGACATGGTACAACTATGGTAAATGAAAAAATATTATTCACAGCAGCACAACATTTATATCATAAGACTGTATGATGAAACAGCATTATGACTGGACTATAGGTGTACTTAGGCCTTATACCTACATGATCTGGGTGCAAGGGTGTAGTACTGGCAGTCCCTATCTCCACACTGAAGCCAGAATCCACCTACTACACTATCTGAATCACTCCATCTGTTCTATCCCAGCAACCCTCACTGCAGAAGCCCTCATCTCAGTGGGTGGAGTCAGATCAGTGTCAATCAAAATGCTTTTATGGGTAAGAGATAATGGTGCGATATCATTGTCCATTTATCTGTCCGTTTGAAAGTGTGTGTATTTGATTTAATGTTTTGAACTTTTTGTTTGTTTGAATGAGATGCATATGAGAAAGTATTTGTCAGTTTCTTCTGCAAGGCATCCTTCATTTACATGCAAAACGAATTTCGTAAACAAATCCACCAAAATAATTAAGTTATCCCCTAAGATGAACAGTACATTTTCTCTCCTCTCCAGCATCATATTTTTTGCTTCTCCTGTTTTCTCGTCTCGCCCGCCGTCAGTCTTCCCATGCCATTTAACAGCAGAACAGTCATTAACCAAACAGCAGGGTTGCTATGGGAACATCACACTGCCACTCATGACCAGCCGGCTGAGATGAAATAAATATGGATGCCACTGGGTTGCAGGAGTGTGTACCTGCAAATATTTATTAAAGGAATACAAACAAAGGGTAAAAGACTTTTGGTGTGAAACCTTCTCATTTTCACACATGAACATCTCTCCAAGGCCTTTATTTCTCTCAGTCTATATAGTGTCATATGATCTGCATTCTGTGAAGTGAAACCAATTTTTTTGCATCATGAATGACTGGAGCAGTGATGCAAATGACAAACTATGTCTGTGGGGAGCTGCTAAGTGAATGTTGTGTTTAAATACTTGATCAAAAAGTCATTAAAGGAATAGTTCCAAAAGTGACAATTCTGTCATCATTTACTCACCCTCATGTTGTTACAAACATGTATGGGTTTCTTTCCTCTGTTGAACACAAAAGAGATATTTTGAAGAATGTTGGTAACCAGACAGTTGACGGTAGCCATTGACTTCCATAGTATTTTTTTTTCCTACTATGGAAGTCTTTCTGTCCCTCCATAGACAGCTAGGCAACTGACACTTTGACGCTTCAAAAAGTTCATAAAGAGGTCGTAAAACTCAAAAATTTTCTGAAACTTGATCACTTTATATGATGAACAGATTTAATTTAGGCTTTTATTCACAAATAAACATTGATCAGCGAACATAAACAGAAGCTTCACAGAACCTGCTTGACGTGTGAGAACAAACCTCTTCCTGAAGCTCTTCCATGTGCTGCGTAACACACAAGAATGAACCTCAATGGTTCTTCAACCTCAAACATGCTTGAGCTTTAGTTTACAAGCGCTGTGTGAGTTGATGAATGTTTATATGTGAATAAAAGCCTAAATTCAATCTGTTCATCACAAAGTGTTTGAGTCTCTTCAGAAAATTTGGACTAAACCGCTCAATTCATATGGATTCGTTTTACGATCTCTATATGAACTTTTCAGTTCAGTGTCAGTTGCATAGCTGTCTATGGAGGGACAGAAAGCTCTCAGATTTCATCAAAAGGATCTTCATTTGTGTTCCGAAGATGAACGAAAGACTTACAGGTGTGGAACGACATGATCAATGAATGACAGAATTTTCATTTTTGGTTTAACTATCCCTTTAAATATATGTATTAAAACACTGGCAAAAAAATCTAATTTCTCAGATATGGAGTGTAAAAATCTGGCCGACAATACAGGTTAACTTCACATCAATATTAACATGATCAAGCATGACCAATGCCCCATTACCACCATCACACACACACACTAGTGAATGGACGAAGTGCTTACAAAACCATCATCTGCCCCTCAACAGAGAGATTCAGCTAGTAAACAAGATGAAACATCAGCCTCAGGCCCGCCTTAGTGGAGAGAGACCAAACATAATCCCCCCACAATCCCCTTGGGCAGGCTGGTAAAGTAGAATTCATTCGTGTGGCAACCTAACAGTAGGGGGAAAGTGAAAGCATATTTTATAATGGAACCCCACTGGTTACTAAGGCGTACCCTGAGCCTGGGACAATATCTAATAGTTGGGCTCAAAGGACTGGCAGAACACAATGTTAAAATTGTAGAGGATTATAGATGAAATACTGGCAGCCTACTTCAGCATGAACGAAAGAGAAAGAGCACTTATGCACTTCAAAAAATGGTTTAAAGCAAGTAACTAGTCACATTTCATGCAAGGGCACCGCATAGTATTCAACAAAACCAAAAGAGCACCATTATGACTTAAATACAGAAGAGAAAATATGATTGACAAGTTCTTAGAAGTGTGCTCAGGCAAACTGCACAGCAATGGTCGCTTGAAGCGAAAAATGTGAGTGAGTCACAAGCACTTTAGCACCTGGAGAGAATCCACTTAAAGACGCTAAACACTGCTCATTCAGAGCAGCCTGTCAATTCATATCAAGAGCACACAAAAGCAATTATACTGTTGTGGAAATTACGACATGTGAGGCGCTAAATAAAATAATAAATCAACACAGCTGTTGCTGTCGAGTCACATAGATGCTGTTTATGACATGCGGTAGCAGCACTAGTGATTCACCCACTGGCACGTTTTGTTCCATTTCCTGGTCATGTTGATCAAAACAAATATGTTTTAGCCTGCTTTTATACTATCACCTTTGCCACACACTGTTTAATGGGGCAAAGGGAAATAACAATTATAGAGAACAATTCATTGGTTTGTTGAAATGAGCTGTGCTCAGGAGAGACTCATCGTTTTTCACCTCTAGGCTTTTTTAACCAGTTGCATCAATCCAAGGATATGGAAAGAATGTGACAGTTTTAGGTCCTCAGTAGCATTACCCCCAAATTAATGGCAGACGTGATCTGAAGTCAGAGCAAATAGTGTCCCAAATATAATTCAGAGTTACACGGCCCATAGATTTGAATTAAGGTCAAGGACAATCAAGGGCAAATTATGGCTGCACAAGGCCCTGGGATGCCAGCTCCTTTGGAAGCCGCTCGTAACTGGAAAAATCCAGCTTAAAGGGTTAGTTCACCTAAAAATGAAAATAATGTCATTTATTACTCACCCTCATTCTACACCCGTAAGACCTTTGTTTATCTTCGGAACACAAATTAAGATATTTTTGATGAAATCCGATGGCTCAGTGAGGCCTCTATTGAGAGCAAAGCCACCAAACCTCTCAAGATCCATAAAGGAACTAAAAACATATTTAAAACAGTTCATGTACAGTGGTTCTACCTTTAGGGGTGTAAGAAAATATCGATAAGCGTGAATATTGCGATATTATGTTTGGCGATACTGTATCGATTCTCAAAAACACTGTATCAATATTTATTTATTTATTTACATCCAAGATTCGTGGCTTTGTGTTTGGTTTAAACCCAACCGCTAGATGGCAGTGTTATCTCAGAAAGTAAACTGACGCGGAGAAGAGCAAGGTCCGTCCGTGCGTCGCTAGCATTAGCAAACCCGGCTCACAAGACGATGTAGACGGCTCACAAGACGCCGCGGTGTACAGAGCTGAAGTGTGGACTCATTTTGGTTTTAACTATAAATAAATCACTAAGGAGATCGACAAGAATCATGTTAACTTATTTATTTTTCAGCACTTCAGTGAAGGCATTTTTATTTAAATAGCACTTTATAATAGATTGCATTAAAGCAAGCAGTTTTACAGTATTAAATATGAAAAAAAAAAAAAAAACAGTCATGCAGTCATGGAATGGACTATGACTTTCTGTTGTTAAATACTTTAGAAATGAAGAACTGCTATAATGTAAACCTTTAAAACATACACCTAAATAATCCTGCAGTTACTTCACTATTTTCCCTTTACTTAGATTGCACAAAAAAGTGATTAGTGACATAAATACAAATTATACTGTCTTGACTAAATAAAATAAAGTTTATTTGTCAGGTTTTATGCATATGGTGGTGTGTTCTTTATGACTGTTTTTTTCTAAAATTAGATCCTCTTTCTAAAAAACTAGAAATATCACAATATATCGCCTTTCTTACAGTATTGCAATATATCACAATATATTGTATCGTAACACCTGTATCGTGATACGTATCGTATCGCCAGATTCTTGGCAATACACAGCCCTATCTACCTTAATATTATAAAGCAACGAGAATACTTTTGTGCACCAAAAAACCTAAATAACGACTTTTCAACAATATCTCGTGATGGCCGATTTCAAAACACTGCTTCTGAGCTTTACGAATCTTTTGTTTCGAATCAGTGATTCGGATCTCCTATCAAATAGCTAAACTGCTGAAATCACGTGGCACTCTGAACCACTGATTCGATTCGTAAAGCTCTGAAGCAGTGTTTTGAAATCGTCCTTCACTAGATATTGTTGAAAAGTCGTTATTTTGTTTTTTTGGTGCACTCGTCGCTTTATAATATTAAGGTCGAACCACTGAACTCACATGAACTGTTTTAAATATGTTTTTAGTACCTTTATGGATCTTGAGAGGTTCGGTAGCTTTGCTCTCAATAGAGGCCTCACTGAGCCATCGGATTTCATCAAAAATATCTTAATATGTGTTCCAAAGATGAACGAAGGTCTTACGGGTGTAGAACGACATGAGAGTGAGTAATAAATGACATTATTTTCATTTTGGGTGAACTAACCCTTTAAGCTAGTAGTTATAGAAACACCTTTGACCACTTTGAGCTGGTATGATCGGGGACAAAGTGCATTCATGGAAAATCTTAAAAAGGAAAATCTTGTTTAAAACTACGTAAAAAGGGTGATGAGTTATTAGAGATGTAATCTTTGTATTCATGGTGGTTTCACATGGTTTTGAAAAACATTTATACCTTTTATTAAAAAAAAAAAATCAATTTCATGTCTTAAATTTAATATAATGTGGTGTAACCAAGTAAAAATAAAATATTTTTTAAATACACTACTATTCAAAAGGTTGGGGTTGGTAAGATTGTTTGATGTTTTTGAAAAAAGTCTCTTATGCTCATTTATATTCAATAATACATTAGAAATAGTGATGTAAAACATTACGATTTAAAATAACTGTTTTCTACTTCAATACATTTTAATATCTAACATATTCCTGCGATTGGAAAGCTGAAATTTCAGCATCATTACTCCAGTCTTCAGTGTCACATGAATCTTCAAAAATCATTCTAATATGCTGATTTGGTGCTCAAAAACATATATTATTAATATCAATATTGAAAACCATTAATATTTTTGCTGCTTACTTTTTTTTTTCTTTTTTTTTTGTGGAAACTGTGATAGTTTTTTTCAGGATTCTTTGAAAAAGTTCAAAAGAACATTTATTTGATTTTTTTTTCATTTCTTTTATAAAATAAAATCTTACTGACCACAAGCTTTGAATGGTAGTGTATATTTTAAGTTTCAAAATATATTTTTACAAGTTTTTTTTTTTTTTTAATACAAATATCCTGAATTATAAATTAATAAATCTCATTTAGTTTTGTGGAGTTGCACCACATTATATTTTACAACCTCAAATAATCTTCCCTTGGCATAAAAGGGTCAAATTATCTGATATTTCTTGACCTTGAAACACTGTCATGAGGGTCTGCAGGGGTCCTTTCTATGACGTCATTTCCATCAGCAGGTAGCTGGTCCAAGATTGAATAATGCGTCACAGCAAGTATGTAAAATCATGTACGCTGCCATAAAGTTTTCCTTCTGGAAAACATCCCTCCATCCAAAGCACTGACCCAAAGTAAAGCCACATGCAGTAAACACGCTGACATTCCCTTTCCCATAATCAGTGACAATGGGCTTGTTTTTAGGGGCTCAAAAGCTTTTCCTTTAAGCGAGACACAAACCAGCTTCAGGAAAATACACTCTACGATCAGAATAACCTTTCTATCTGCCCACACAGAATAGAGGTCTTTTTTATCGTATTGAATTGTGGGAGTAGGTGGTCTTGCATACCTGTGATCTCTTCTTTCATAAGTACAAATGCCTGCTAATAATACCTTGAGGACATTTCCACTGGGGTGAGGAACTCAAGCCAAACAGACTGCCACTGAACCTTGATTGAACCAACAACGACTCAAACGACGCGTGTTTGATCCAGGGGTGGGGGGGGGGGGGTAAAATCAAAAGGATGCTGGTCGAATTACATGGCCTCCGGTACACATAACCATGTCCATGTGTGTTTGTCTGGAGTGTGTTTTCCACAGGGGTAGCAGTAGGAAATAAGAGCCAAGAGTGACTTATCACTACAGGAATGTAAGGAGACCCAGGGGGATGGATGTAGAGCTGCTGAGAGCTACAGACAGAACCAGAAGAGACTGCAGGGGAATAACCAGGAAAAGAGGGAAAAAGGTGTGGAGTGCTTAAGTAATAGAATGACAGAAGTAACACTTAACGTTTTTGTTCACACCTTCACTTACAAGTTCTTTTCTTTTAGACTGCGCTGATACCAGATGTGGAAGTCATATGTTACCATTTTATGGAATACCATTTTATGACGCACTGTATCAAACCCCTGACGTAATGTCTGGAGTACAAATAAAACAAAGGGGAAAGTTCAGGACAAGATTAATTGGAGTAGTCAAGCTAATTTTCCAAATAAACTTCTGTTCAAAAGTTCGGGGTTGGTAAGATTTGTTCAATGTTTGTCTCTTATGCTCACCAAGGCTGCATTTATTTAATCAAAAATACAGTAAATTTAACATTGTGAAATATTATTAAAATGTAAATTTAACTTTTTTATTGTTATATATTTTAAAATATAATTTATTCATGTGCTGACAAAGCTGAAAGTCTTAAGTGTCACATGATCCAGAAATCATTCTAATATGCTGATTTGCTGCTAAAGAAACATTTCTTATTAATGTTAAAAGCAGCTGTGCAGCTTAATATTTTTGTGTAAACCGTAATACATTTTTGATACATCTTTGGTGAATAGAAAGTTTAAAAGAACAGCATTTATTTGAAATTTAAATCTTTTGTAACATGCCTTGTCTGTCACTTTTGATCAATTTAATGCATTCTTGCTGAATGTATTATTTTAAATCTTTCTGAACCCAAACTTTTGAACAGAACAAGATGTTAAAGATGAAAGTTGATCCAAAAATGAATATTTGATCATCATTAAATCATCCTTGTTCCAACCCTGTATGATTTAAGTCGTAATTTACTTAAACTGCCTTTCATTACCTATTTTTCACCCAAAGAAAAGTTGGACATTTGCTCACAATGCACTTTTAAATGTTTTTTTGTGTCATTTATGAAAGATCCAGCCCTCATTAATTTTAATTACATAGAAAACAGCAACCATCCCCTTTTGTGTTCCAAGTTAGAAAGATCTGAAATAGAGATGCACCGATACTAAATTTCCGATTATTCAGAATGATATCGGCCGATACCGATAGTTTGGTTTTTCTTAAAGAAAAAAAATCTCTCCCAAATAATGTTGCAAACTATACAGGGAACCCTCTCATTTGGTACACTACAATATTAGAGGTTACAATTAACAGCAGAGGTAGTATATTCAGCTGCTGTTTATTTTCAGATATAATAATTGCACTCAAATAAAAACTGAAATGTATAAAACTTAGTATCACATAAGGTAGTTTTCATAAGCACTAGTCTTCATGGCAAATACATTGCACAAACATATAATTAACAGTAAATAAGCTCCTCTCTAGTGTTTTTTTTTATATGTAGATAGCTAAGGAACTGTGAACACTGGAAAACATTCCTGAGGTAAAAGTGACATGATGTGACATATTGTTCACAAGCTGTTTTATTGACGTCTTTCCGCGGTTGGAACACAAATAAAGTGATTTCATGAGACATGATACATTCTGCCCTGATAGCACAAGTACATCTCAGAGATGTCTATGTGATGTCTGTGTTTACGTCTGGAAGATGTATTTTTTAGGGTGTTTGCTTATCTGCAATACATCTATAGGATGTTTCCTGTCTGATGTCAAATAGACGTTTAGAAGATGTCTTTAAGATGTTTATGATTTAGAATGCATGTAAAACTGACATCTTAAAGATGTCTATCAGATGTTTGTAAACAGCAGATGCTTTCCAGATGAAGTGATCTTTAACAGACATCTTGCAGACGTACGTGTGGTAAGTTGTACAATATATATCAACATACCTTTGATGTTCATTCATATTTTTCGAGATATAACTTGTATTGAAGAGGAGAAAAGACTTGCGCTCCGAGCTGCCGCCTAAACTGAGGCATTACAGCGATCTGACACGTCACATTTAAGAGCGTCAAAACACCATTTATTGTTTGAATTTCATGATAAAATGGACAGAATTTGAAAACTGAAACTTTAATTCTTATCCAAACTAATAAAGCACAAATCTTTTTGATTATTGATTATTGAATGGGAGGCGCTACAAATAATATTTGATGTAGGAAAAAAAACGCAGACCTGGCAACCCTGGCTTGAACTACGGGTGATTTATAGGGTCAAAAAGAGCCTGCTTTAACATCACTATTTTTATAATTCAACACAAAAGTGATTTTCTTTGCACACAGTATGTATGAGTTGCAGTCTGAACTCATCTTTCCGCACCCTTTTGATTGACAGGATATAATCGGAGGGTGAGTAAATGTTAGCAGATTGTTCATTTTGGGTGGTATTTATTGAACATGAAAAAGGTCTGCAAACTTACATAGCACTAAGTTTACTCCAAAGGGAGTTTATTCTCTATATCAGCAAGCACGGTTTCTGAACTCCCTGAAGTGCCTCGATTGTAGTCTTTAGTTTTCTTCCGGAAATATACACATCACAATATTCCTCATTCAAATAATTCCTACGCAAAAAAAAAAAAAAAAAGAAAAAAAAAAAGGGAGGAGGCCTGGTTGAGTTGTATTAGTAGTTGGTTGAAACCCAGGGCTAACTTGTGTCACATTTCTGGAAATTCTTGAAGATGTTGACCAATCACAACACAATGGTCTAGCCGACCAATTAGAGCACACTGTGCTATTTGAAAGGAGGGGCTTCAAAGAGACAGGTACTAAATAGAGCATTACTGACAGACTGGGAAGGGAGGTGCTGCAACAATGTAAAATATGTGAAAAATAATGTGTTTTTCCAAGCATGAAAACCTATTCTAGTTGAGCCCAAAAAACAAAATCGAAACTCTGAAACAAGGCATAATAGGTCCCCTTCAATAAACCTCAAAATACATGATTTTTGACAGACAGCATCTGTACACATGTTCGCTTCCTCCTGAGTTGACAGCAGAGACAAAGCAGTCGAGGAACATGTCAATCAAACATCCTTCATTCAGCAGAAGCAGCACAGAGCTAATATATGTGAGTCAGTGCGCCTTCAGCTTGAGAAAGGGTGTTAATTATCACTGAATGGATGATGTAAGAACATTAAAGATTAATAAGACTTTATCAAACTTTAAATAAATGTAATATTCGGTTTAATCATGCAGGGTTTTTTCCTCAGTGAGGCCGAACCCCATCACTTTTTCTCTCAGGGGAAGGTTGAACAGCTGTCTGCATCCTTAAGAAACATCCTCCGGCTGCAAGTTCACTGTTAATCAGACCGATAACCGTACTCCCTTCCCCAGAGACTCGCTGTTACACTGCTTCTTTTACAGTCTGCTCCTGTAGAATGAGTTAGCAAAAATACAGCTTTCCTGAATCAATTTTACTGAGGTGCTGAATGCACTGAGGTCCAAAAGAGCATGAAATGAAGAAAAATCAATAGAATAGCGATCAAGGAGAAAGTAATACAATGCAAGTTTTTTTCCTCAAATCATTTTTCTTAAAGCAAAATAAATTTACAGTAAATTGTGTAAGAGAATGTTTTTTTTTTTGTTTTTGTTTTTTTTGTTTTTTTGTTTTTTTCACAGAATATACCTTAAATTCAGTTTATTGTTTGTACTGCAATGGGAATTTTCTCCCCCTTTAAACTCACTAAATTGTGTTAGATTTTTTGCTTAAAACAAGAAAACAAACAAAAATACTTGCCAATGTGAAAAGTAAAAAAGTAAAAAAAAAATTGTCTGAATTAAGTGTAACATAAGACTTGATTTTGATTTGATTTTCTTCTTTAACAGAGCAAAACCTTTATTTGAAAAAGTTTTTTTTTTTTTGAAAAAGCAGTTTTAAACTTATAATATAAACTTACAATAGATATAAAAAATAAAATAAATAATTTACTTTAAGTCTTACACTTAATTCAGACTTAAAGGGTTAGTTCACCCCAAAATGAAAAAAAAAGTCATTAATTACTCACCCTCATGTCATTCCAAACTCATCTTTGTAACCCAAATGTAACCTAAATCGAAGAGATTTCCACGCAACTAAAACTAATCCATATGAATCGAGTAATTAAGTCCAAATTTTCTGAAGAGACTCGATCGCTTTATATGATGAACAGATTGAATTTATGCGTTTATTCACATATTAACATTGATCAGTGAACATAAACAGAAGGTCAACTCTACTTTTGACGCATGAGAACAAACCTCATTGGTTCTTTGCGGAAGCTCAAATGTGCTGTGTGACACAGGAGAATGAACCTCATTGGTTCTCGCACATCAAGCAAGCATGAATACAAGGCTAAATTAAATCTGTTCATCATATAAACCAATCGTGTCTCATCAGAAAATTTGGACTAAACCGCTCAATTCATAAGGATTAGTTTTACGATCTCTTTATTAACTTTTTGAAGCTTTAAAGTGTCAGTTGAGTGAAATGTCAGTGAAAGTACAGAAATCTCTTCATTTATCTTCTGAAGATGAATGAAAGTCTTACAGGTTTGGAACAACATGAGGGTGAGTAAATGAAGACAGAATTTTCATTTTTGGGTGAAATACCCTTTAACTTAAATTCAAGTTGTTATTATTGTATGCAAATAGTCCACACTAATCTTGTTTTAAGGACATTAACATACAATGAAAACAAGACAAATCTATACCTTATATAAAGAAAATCTAAGTGAAAAGTGTATGGGAGGGAGCAGGTGTTTGGGAGAGGTGCGTTTGCCAGCTGTGTAGGACATCCGCACAGGTGGGTGGGTGAACCAGACAACAAAAAACACACCCTTTCTAAAGACTGAGGCATGTGAGATGAATAGTTCTCCTACAAGCACAGCAAAACAGATTCACAGTCCAGCCTCACAGACTTGACAGTGTGCCGCAGAACAGAGGTCAAAAAATGAAAAGGAGAAAGTGAAAAGAGAGAAAAACTGTGGCCTCTGATCTTACAGAGTAACAGCGCCCTCCACTGTAAGGATGGAAGAGAAGACACCAGATCATGAGCAAATATAGTATCTCAGAAGCCTCATGTCCTTTCAGATTTTGGAGCAAAACAGTTTCCTCTCCAAAAAAAATTATGCATTTTAAAATTTAGTTTTAAATAAAAGTTTATTTTTCTCTACTTTTCTCACGTCAAAAAAAAAAAAAAAAAATGAAATAAAATAAAATAAAATAAGATCAATGACGCAACTGTTTCGCACTCAAGGCAATAATGTAAAAATATTTTATGCAATATAAACAAAGCTTTAATATACAAACTACAGATCATGCACAATCCCCTTGTCGTATATTTGTAAAGTAATACTACCACATACCAACACAATATCATTATGCAAATACCATTACTGTGTAAACAGTGTTATTTCACACAGATGATAGGCTATTATGTACAAGGAAAAATATTAGCATAAAAACAAAATTACAGTGAGGTGCATTATTACAATACTTTTAAGGAAAAACACATACAAAATTTCAGTCTGCTGTTCAGTCTGCTGCTGCTAAAAGTACACAGTGGATTTTTCCAAGCTTGCAATTATATTTCCACCCACAAATAAATGTAAGCGCTGAGTCTTGTCGATGAATTATTGACAGTAACAAAGATGTTTTTGAAAACCCTCTGCTGTTGAGTACCATTTAGTGTGATTTACAACCATCCACATCTGCTCAGAGAGTGAAGCTAACAGTGGTCTGTTTGTGGTGTGCAGTTGACCTGCTGTGTCTGTGCTGTGGGGACCTGCTATCTGTTTTAACTACCCACGGAGGGAGGTGAGGCAAATGGAGACATGAGGCGAGACAGGGTGGAGGGGGTGTCATCTACCAGCATCCATTTAGTAGATGGGATCAGATTCCATCTCATGGCCGCTTCAAGTATCCCTGCATATCCCAACTTCACATATCAAAAGATGAAATAAATAGAAAACGTGGCAAATAAACACCTCAAAACGGACATGACTCATATCTAATCGCGCTAACGCTGGAGTCCAATGTTTGCGATGTCTTCAATGCTATTCTGAGATCACTGACCTTTCATCTGACATGTTTGGGTGCCATTTTGAAAAGGGCAGACATGACAGTGAGATCTTTGTGCATACACAAAAACTAAAGTATTCACCAACAGTTCTGTCATGTTCTAAACAATCCTCACACTCTCAGGTTTGAAACACCACTGGATTCACCTGTCTTTAAAGAGACAGTTCATCCAAAAATGAAGAACACAATGCCAAGGTTTTTCCCACAATTCCCAGGGAAATGCATGAACTGATGCAATGAATGTCTTAAATGCAACGTTTTTTCAACATTTTATGATCCACATAAAAAGTAATGTCATGCAGGTTAAATGATGACCGAATTTTCATTGTGATCAAATTATGCCTGTCTAACAGAATGGTTAATATACTTAAATGGTGATATTGTTAGATATTGTAGTTGTTTTTCCATTTTCATTGGCACCAAGTGACAACAAAGAGCACTAAAAAATATGTTCTTATTTATTTTATTATGGGGCCTTTGTATTGTAATTAGGGCTGTCAATATTAAAATTATGGCAATAACATTAATATCACCCCATAAGGAAATGCATCACAGCACTAACACTGTAACTTTACACCCAAAAAGACAGGGAAAACGTATGTTATTTGATTACTGTAGGTTTTTTTTTTTTTTTTTTTAGTAACTTGCATTTGCTGTGCTTTTTAAAAATAGCATTTTGCAGAAATCTACTTTGTCCACTGTATATATGTACTTTTTACCAGTTCACCCAAAAACATCATCATATACCTTCATGTCCTTCTAAATTTACTTTAACGCTCAAAGGACCGAAGAATGTCAGCACACACAAACACACACACACACACACAAAATACATTGCACTGTCCTAGTGCTCTGATCAGTTTTGGTGAAAAAGAACCTCAAATGTAAGTAATTTAATGGTAATATTATGGTGGGCACCAATGTAAGCAAGATATGATGTACTGCAATAGTATTGAATTCAACTAAGTGGAAATTCATTCAAATATCTTTTTTTGTGTTCCATCATGCAACATGAGGGTCAGAAAATGCTGAGAGAACTTTTATTTTTGGGTGAACTATCCCTGAATGTGTTAACACATTAACTACAAAAATAATTATGAGAATTAAATATTTTAATCATTTGACAGCCCTAATTATAATGCAACAGAACAGAAATTACAATGCCACAGTGCATCAAATAACACAAAGCAAACCAGGTTCAATGCAAGAAACTTTTATGGAGGTATGAATAGAGGAGGTTGTAAAGAGTCAGAAACACACACACACACACACACAGCCTGAATTGGTGTGCAGGGACCAAGTTCATACATCCCCAGGGAGCTTTTCTAAACAACAACAAGGCAACATCAAGAGAACACAATCTTCCAGAGTAGTGTGGCAAAGATCAGTCTTCTTGACAGCAGTGAAAAGACAAGCTCTGACCCCATCATACACACAGAAAAAACAGCATGGAACAAACTGCTGTAACTAACTGCTCTAAAAGGCACCCTACCAAATCACACGGCCAGACATCTGTGGCCATCGGAAGGTCATGGTCTGAACACAGCACCACGGCTAAAGGGTGCGCTGTTTCATCAATACCAAATCACAGATCATCCCAGCGCCCATGACAGCAGCTAAAACGCCTTTTAATGGTCAGATGGATGGATATATATCACACGCAGAGCGTGACGGCCTTCAATTAGAGCTATTACAGGGCGGCAGGGATCAATATGGTGTCTGCCATGAAGGACGGGGACAGAGAAAGGATGAATCTGGTTGTCCACAAAGATAGAGAGCATACAGTTCAAGAGGAGGCCTGGATGTAAGGCCTTCACGATAGCCTACTGAGTCAAAATTGCAATCTTACTGGGTCAAAAATCCCATTATGATTTACATTTTAATTTAAGCATTTGGCAGATGCTTTTATCCACAGCTGTACTATTTCAGAGTTTTGAAACACATGTTTTTTTTATCAATACAGGAAACAGAAGAATATTTCAGCTAAACTTTTCAAAGAAAATTCTAGGTTAAGTAGAAGTTATCCTCAATCGACAGCACTTGTGGCATAACCAATTAGCACAACCCTGATTTTCTTTAAAATAAAGCGAAAAATCTGACTCGAGTCCTGGGTATACTTCCGTTTTTTTCATTTGACTCGTATGCGCAGTTTTGAGCAATCTCTCGCCACAAACATCTTTGTATTCTTTCATGCTAGAGTATTAGAAATTATGGTACTTTCTTACCTCTTTGCACAATCTCTCGTCTATGTAAGCCTCCATTGTCGCTGTAGCTTGCATGCATTCAGGTCTGTTCTGTTTATTAGGGGTGGAATGGTTCTCGGTAAAAAAAAAAAAAAATCTAACTGTTCGGTTCAGCACGCGCTTGCATCGCAGTTCATCCCAAACATTATGACGCATCTATAAATATGGTTTGTTGAAAACAACAACGTGTAAAACAGACAGACGGATTCGGCTAGTATGTTTCAGTCGATGCATACGCATTCTGGTTTCCCAATACGTTACAACAGCGATGATCAAAAGAACATGGACAAAATAGTCACTCTTTGTAAACAAATGTTCAATGACGTGCCGTATGCTCTATGACCAGTCATTTACGCCATCATCACCCGGGTGTTACAGCGTGCGAGCGCAGGTGAGACCTGAACATCTCACGTTGCTAACTCTGTTTAAACTTAACTCATTTAAACCTTGCCAAATAAACATAAGACCATAAGATGCAAAAGAGAACTCGCGCGCGCTGTGAGGAGATTTGTGTATGCGGTCATCCGAAGCGCATACATGAAGAGCCGCCAGTGCGCAAATTCTCTCTCAAGTCTTGCACCTGAACGGACAAATTCACACACAAAAAAAATTGTCAACATGCCCATCTTAACATAGTAGGTTATGTCTTAAGAGAAAAACGAGACAGACAACGCATGGGTATCAGTGTACTGAATCTTTGAATTATGTCTTAAAGTGACAGTAGTCTAATATTCCTGCTCTCTGTTTTTAATGTTAATCAAACAACAAAAGATGAAGAAATCACTCACTACTCTTGACTGAATAGTTTTTGAAACTTCAATAATGTTTAATCTTTATCTAATTTATTCAAACAAGTTTATATGCAGTGTTATTTTATATTTGATTACTTTAATAATAATAATACATTTATTTTGTATAGCGCCTTTAAAAGTTGCTTTCTCAAGGCGCTTTCCATGAAAGCTTACGTTAGAAAAACACAACAATATAAGACAATATATTATACAATTCAACAAGAAGTAAATCACAAAACAATACAATAAAAAAATAATAAAATAAAAGATTTCCTGAAAAAGAAAGTTTGAGCAAAGTTTTGAAAACAGCTAAAGAATTATCATCACTAATGTCAGTTGGGAGAGAGTTCCACAGTTTTGGAGCATACGCTGAAAAGGCCCTGTCACCCCTGGATCATAAGCGTGTTTTGGGAGCAGCTAAGAGACCGTGCTGAGAAGATCGTAAATTGCGAGCTGGCGTGTAAGGTGTTAAAAGATCTGCCAAATACTGTGGAGCGAGACCATGCAGAGCCTTGAATGTAAGCATTAGGATTTTAAAATCGATATGGTATTTAACAGGGAGCCAGTGCAACGTCTTCAAAACAGGAGTTATATGGTCGCCAGCCCTAGCCCCAGTTAAAATTCTAGCTGCTGAATTCTGCAAGTATTGCAATTTGTTAAGAGAGGATTTGGACACTCCAACAAGGAGAGCATTGCAATAATAAATTTGTGAGAAAACAAAAGAATTAATCAATTTTTCAGCAACAGAAAAGGACAACATAGAAATATTGCACGTTTTCGGCCTAAGATGAAAAAATGAGGTCTTTACTGTGTTCTGTACAAAAGGCTCGAATGACAGAGTGGCGTCAAAGATAACACCAAGATTTTTTAGTTTACTGTGTAGCTCTAGGGCAACACCATCAACTGATAGATCTATAGAAGCAGTATTTCGCAGTTGGTGGGGAGAGATTTAAGAAGCATAACTTAAAGTTTTAGAGCTATTCAGACAGAGAACATTTTTAGACATCCACAACTTAATCTCAGAAATACAGTTGAAAAAATGAGGGACATCCACAAATTGACCAGGCTGAGAATGTATATAGATCTGAGTATCATCAGCATAGAAGTGGTAGCTGAGGTTAAGGGATCTTAATAGCTGAACAAGAGGATAAATATAAATGCTGAAAAGCAGGGGACCAAGAACTGAGCCCTGTGGGACACCAGTCCAAACAGGGTCTACATCAGATCTGAAACCATCCATAAAAACAAATTGAGTGCGACCTGTAAAATATAACCTAAACCAATCTAGGGCAGTTCCAGATACACCAAAGACAGTTTCCAATCTATTTAGTAAAAGCATGTGGTCAACAGTGTCAAAGGCTGAACTAAGATCGAGTAAAATGAGAATCGAGAGAGCGCCAGAATCAGAAGCTAACAGTAAGTCATTAACAACTTTAACCAGGGCTGTTTCAGTGCTGTGCAGTTTCCTAAACCCAGATTGAAGGGGCTCAAACAGATTATTGACCGTTAAATGGTTGTGTAATTGAGATGAAAGAACACCCTCTAAAATTTTAGCTATAAATGGAAGATGAGAAATTGGATGAAAGTTACTGAGATTGTTCAAATCACTATTTTGCTTTTTTATTATGGGAGTGACAGCAGCAGTTTTAAGTGCTGTTGGCACAACACCAGTAGCCAAGGAGTCATTTATTATAGTAAGAACAACAGGGCACAAGTAACCAAAACAGGATTTAAATAAACTAGAAGGCAGGGGATCAAGTATGCAAGTGGAAGCTTTCATACGAGATACCTGTGCACAAAGAGACTCAGAGGTAATTAAGGAAAAATTAGAGAAGGGTGTACAGGTGAAACTTGGACGATTAACTGTAGAAACATAATGTCTAAAAGAACTAAGAATATCTTTGCGAACGTTATCAATTTTATTCAATTTCTGTACCTGAAAACTACTGTTAGATACCTGAAAAACCTGTAAAGAATGGTTTATTTTGTTTGTATCTTAGCTCTCATGTATTTATATGTGCTGTTTCTTGTATTTGTTTTTATTTTTTATTTGACAATTGTCCTATTTTTTTTTTACTGAACATAGCACATACCGAACTGTAACAAAACCGCAATATAAACCGAACCGTGAGTAATCTGAACCATTCCACCCCTACTGTTTATGCAGTTTTTCTTTGACTTCCTTGTGAATCGACGCCTTGTGCCACCTTGTGGATAAACTAATTACTGCAAAACAATTAAATGCGCATGTGCGAATCCCGCAGTGCGCGCATACTCTTCTGATGACGAAATTCACGTCACACACACTGTAAACTGACCTATACGTGTAAAAAGAGAACTATACTTTGGGCTTAGCAGTGACGCATTTACACTGATAATGAATTGGACAAATCTGTGTTGAAATACTCAAACTTTCAAGACTGCTTCACCACAAGATGTAAACAATTTTCAAGATGTGCATATTTTAACAGAAGTGTTTTATAAAAATTATTAGCTTACTTCCTCTGAAAGAGCCTCACAAACACTAGCTGTATAATGCACTTGTATTAAACCATCATGGAGGATTGGCATCTGAGTGTAGGAATGAATTCAAGAAGCAAAAAGCAGTGACAAACGGTCATGCCGAAGCAACGAAAACCTTGCTTTTCCTTTAGCCAATTTGCATGATTTCTCTAAACCTGTCGCTAAGAAACAAGAGAAGAAAGAAAATAGCCTCGTTTAGCAATAAAGCCAATCTCCTCCCTGGCTGCTAAATTAGCTTTGGGTGAAATAGAGCCAGAGCTATTAATCTTGTGCAGAATTAATCATTTCCGATGAGTAATTTGCACGCTGCACCCCGTCTGCAGGCTAATAGAAAGCAGGGCGGGGAATTAGAACAGACAGGCGAATATTAGCTGAAGACTCTTAACATGCATCCCATTTGGAAAAGGCACTGACAAGGTGGCCATTAGTTTACGTCTTTAAAACAAACAAAGACAAGCATTAGAGAATTAACACTAAATCCATGTCGGATATGAAAAGGCTGCATTCATTAAACACAATCTTGAGGGGCAAATTCACTCTGTTAACACTGCTGAGATTCAGACACCTGGGATGAACACCCAATGGATCTCATGATAATGAAATATCAGCTATAATAAATCTATGGCAATGAAAAAATGGATAGTACTTCTGTAAATAAAACAGGAATATAGAGGCAACAGAAATTACGAGTATGATCTATTATATTTGTCTTTCATAGTCCCCAAACTCTCATTCATTCATTCTTATCCCCAATGAGAATCTTACTAACCCAGATAAGTTCAGTCTCTGGCCTTAAAATTTCATCATATAACTAGGCCCAGTTTACCCAAGCAAAGCACCTCTACATCACTAAACAAAAGCTCAGGACAAGAACTTCTCATAATTCTCAGAATATGCATTTCAACTGGTGATTATAAATGTGAGTGTATATGTTGTAGATTATAGAAATACAAAAGATAAAAGAGACTTAAACATTTGATTTTCTTAACATTGAATCAAACATCAACACGACAGGGAACAAAAATAGTGAAGTAGTTATCAGATGTTCAATAAAGTTCAATAAAGCAATATCTCTGAGAAATTACATTGTAGAGAAAGTTGCTGGCTGAATGAATCACATGTATATGAGAGTAAGTGTATACCATTTACATACATACATTAACGATTAAAAAAATGAACGACTTTCTGTTTGTGGAAATTAACTATAACAATCTGTCATTAATTGTGATGTTGAATCAATTAATTAGGAGAAGTCATTACTCCACCATCTGTGTGTAACATTAATGACAGTCATATATTGTTAAACCAAAGAGGTTCAAACGATGTTATTGCAGTTTCAGGAAACAGTCGTGACTAGCTAGTTAATTTCTCCAATGATGCATCATACTACATTGGTTAAGCAGCAAGTTACATTGTTGTGCAGGAAATGCCCTGGTGAGGATACTCAAAATTACAGAGCCCCTAAGGGGACATGGTAATAGGGGAAAAATATAAAACAGGAGGGAAAATTCACAAGTTCACACACAAAACTCTTGAAACAATTTCGCGTTCCCCAGACAAATTTTGCTTTCGCTCACAAAACTATAACATTCTCCCAAGAAACCCCTCGCAAAAGAATTGAAATAAAGTTTTTCCTCCCACCTCATGTTATTACCATAACAGAAGTTTTATGAGCAAAATCCAAAGTTTCTTGGGGAACCCATTTATTTTAAAATGTAAAAGCATTGAAATATAATATTTCCTTCCACTCAGCAAACAGAGCAAATGTTTTGAAATCACAGAGCTTGAGATCATCAAGTGGGTAAAAAATCAACTGACAAATGGCTTATATAAAGTTTTCTCTGCATTGTACACAGATTTAAGAAAGTATATAAACATTGAGGAAAAAAAAAAACGACTTCATTTTAAGGATTTATAACATCACTGACAGCAAAGAGTAAACTTGTGCAACCAGCAACCAAACATCAGCCACACCCTTTCCAATCACTAATAACTAAGCTTTTAATTCAGCCAAGTCTGGTATATGGTAAAGATAAACCAAGATCAAGAGACAAGCTCTTTAAATGATCTGATTAAAAAAAGAAAAGAAATCTCTTTCATTTGAGAGAGTAAAACCACATTGTCAATTTCCCCAGCACTGTAAACACAGACACAGTGGCTCTAAGTGAAGCAAAAATGTTTCTCTGTAATAAAAGATCAGAGGAAATGTTGGTCTTCTGTGATTTAAGTAAGTCTACAGTGACTCTAATTATAGCTGATAAGTTTCACCAGCACAGTCAACTGTCTTGTTTCATTTTTGCATTGATGGAAACAAGAACATTCAATTAGTGGAGGAGATTGAAACCTTTATCTGTCATAATAAATATAGTAAAAAACACAAAGCACATCTCTGATTAGTGCAAAATCAGATGGACATGGTCACATGGCCGTGAATGATATTAAGAGATTACCAACCATACCTAAACAAGTGCGTGATCCTGCATGTTGATCCTGCTTGTTATTACGGTCAGTGATGTAAGGGGAAGTCAAGCGAAAAATTGATACTCTCAAGGTGGTATTAGAAGTTTAGATAACAGGTAATGAAAGCAATCATACAGTACTTTAGGAGTAAATATTATTACGGCAATAAAAGATAATGAAGACTACAAACTTCACATTACAACTGTGTACATTCACAGCCAGTAATTGTTTTACATAGGGATGTGATGTAATTTCAGCGTTTACATGTGCATAGTTGATTTTATAGCCAAACTGCCTACTGTTTTATGACAAATACATATTTTATTTCCCATCCAAATCTCATTACTTTTATTAGTTTATTTAGTTCATTAAACAAAATTGAGCATGCTGCCCTTTGTAAAGCAGCAGTCATTCTTAGATCAGTGTACCAGCTCTGAATCAATATAATCTCATCCATCCGGACATGATAGGCACAATATTCATGAAGCTAATTAATTCGGTTTCATTGTTTTTCTGATGTTTTCATGTGCAATCAAACCTGTTATTATGCTAATTCAGCTAATTAAACATTTTGCCAAATTGCAACAGTGTTTTCCAACAGTGAATTGCATAAAAGGGGGAAAATATGTAAAAATCAGACTTTCAAATGATCATAGAACTAGCAACACTAATATTGGTCACTGTAATGATAAAGGGTATATGAATATTAAAGTGGCTTAAAGGCACAATATGTAAGATTTTTGGAAAAAAATATCCCAAAACCACTAGAAAAATGTTTTTTTGTTGACTTGTGTACTTACATTAACCCAAATGTTTCTAAGAATGTTTAAATCCAGAGAAATAAGCAATTTTAACTAGGACATGGACCGTGTCTGTGCGTCGCCTATAATGACATCATACCCGCATTACCCTCGGTTTCCAGTTTTATTTTGTAGAAATCATGGAAACACCAAAGACGCTTTAATATATTATGTGTTTTATTCAAGCGGAAACCTCCCCCTGTTTCTCTTGAAGCCAAAACGGAAGTGACTTAAACTGCAATTCATTGACTGGCTGCTAGGGACAGACTCCAAAAGAGAGCAGAATCTCATTGAGCTCCATGTTAAAATGTCCAACTTTACAGCAGAAAAAAAACATGTTTACAGCCTGGTACAAATTGTAGTTTTGGTCTATATAGCTAATTTTGCCCTTCATGACAACTGTGAGGGGAGTGGATTTTTTTTATAACTCCTCCACCACTCGCCGTTTGTCTGCTGCCGTCATGTCACCACAGCTCCCGCCTCTTTGCCCATTTTCTGTTATCTGGGAGTGACGCACACACTGCCAAGATGGCAACGGCCAGCTTTAGGTTTCAAAAATGCTCTTCAGAAACCAATACAGGTGACGCCACGGACACTATGTCCATTTTTTTTTTACAGTCTATGGTTTTATTAGACAGGTGAGCAACTGTTTGGATACATTCATCAACAGAAAACTAATAATGTTATACAGCTCAAAACAGTAAGTCGTACTGTTTAAATCTCATTTTACTGCAGTGTGCAACAAGTGTCTCATAGTAGCCGCCGAGTGAATGCAGAGTAGCACTTTAACAACGTTCAACACACAAATGTATCTAATATTATAAAACAGCGTTACTTAACCACACATACGCATTACTGGAAGAAGCGGAAGCGGCATGATAAAAGACGTGCCGCGCTCGTCTCTCACTAGCAATCGCTCCAGCGGCCTCATTTCTGCTTGCATAGCACTCGACCCTGCTCTGCGTCATTCTAGAATAACGTTAATAACCTCATTAATGAACATGATTTCTGCACAAGTCCCGTCCTGATTCTTTTCCACCGGCTGTAGACGTGAAGACAACACCTTTCATGATTTCAATAAGCGACCTCTAGTGGCGATAATGTACATAGTGTGCCTTTAATGGTTAAGATATAAGATGGGAATCAAAAGATATGAACTGAACAAGGGGCGAACCTTGATCTATCACAATGCAGTGCACATGTAGGCGGTGTATTAAAAATGCATTAAATAAACTTAGACATCATCATCACTGTCTGTAACACTATAGGATTTTATGAAGCAACATAAAAACAGAGGCAATTACAGCTACCTGTAGTTATGCATGCAATGTGAGACAGGCCTAAAATATGATTCAAAACATTCAGATAAAGGTGTCAGATATGCCTGTGGAAATTAATAGCACTGCCAACCAAGAAATCCCACACTTGATTTTGTAAATGAATACAAATCTAGTGTAAATTAATCCTCCAGCATCAAATATTTGTAGAGCTTCACTAGAAGTGTATTCTCAGCCTTTTTAGAAAAGCTAAGACCTGACTTTTCCCAATCTCTCTCTCGATCTCTCTCTCTGATGACAAGCAGAGAGCATGTGAATAGGGCTTAGATAGAGGAAGAAAGAAGGCAGGAAATACCACTTATTCGGTTCTCTGCGAGT
Organism: Hypophthalmichthys molitrix; assembly: GCA_037950675.1. Lineage (NCBI taxonomy): Eukaryota > Metazoa > Chordata > Actinopteri > Cypriniformes > Xenocyprididae > Hypophthalmichthys > Hypophthalmichthys molitrix. The sequence goes on from CM075501.1 coordinate 36,507,696, forward strand.
CGACGGCTGCATAGAATGTGCTGGAAGAGCTCTTCTCTAAGCTTGGTCAGCCAAAGAGAGCCCTGTGCGAAGACTACCATAGAAATGGAGTTGATCTAGACCCTGCGGAACGCAGGAACCCTCTAGAATTCTAATGGAACACGTGGAGTAGAATGTGAATGAGAGTGGAATGCCACTGATGGAACAGAACCAAAATAAATAATTCACACAGTGCCTCTCTGCCGGAACAAATATTGATGAGGAAACGCCTGAGCCATCAATAACCGCTTTCCCTCAACGGAGTCATTTAGCTTGACCCTGTGAATCTAAGCCATTTCATCCTCTGTAATAACAAGATTATGTCTCAAAGCACAAACACTATAATCTAATATTTTCCATGAATTTTAAGCGTGAGAACGATAAGAAGTATGATTTGTTTGGAAATTGTTTGTTGAATCTGCTGCTTTTGGCTGCACCATTACATGACAAATAATCACGGGCAGGTCTGACCTCTTATTCTTTCAAAGCTCCGACAGGAAAAACATCATTACCGCCACCTTCAAGGCCAATTGATGTCTCGCTCCTCAAGCGACATTATACACCATAGGAGAGCTCTGAATTGAATTCTCACTGTCAAACTGCACAATACTCTCGTTTAAAGCAGCCAGGCTGAATCAACTCAGAGCTGCTTTTCATAATGGCACCATCTATTGATGTCGGGATTAATTATTTACATTTTGCATGAACCTGATGATTTCCTTCATTTACACTCAGTCAGCTGTGTTAGCTGGGTGAAGGAAACAGGGGCCGTGTAAACACTGCTAATAAATTAAGCTCAATTCCTCTGCCACATCGCATTTGCACCCATTTGCCTCTGATTGTATTTGTTTACGTTCCATCTGGTTGAAAAGGAGTAAGTGGGGAAATGGGGGAATGGAGGAAACTCTTTCACTGGTGAATCATTAAAACTAATGAAATCTATTTCAGCGCCCTCTTCATGCACCCCCTTCTACCTCCACCTCCTCCTCCTCTTTTTCCAAAATCCAGCTTGCTGAGAGAGAAACCATTATGACTACACCAATAAACCAATAAATTTACAAAAGCTGTGGTTGCCAGAAATTCAACATAAAAATTATGATGCACAGGGTCATACAAACAAAGACAAAATAGCATCAGGGTAACACACACAACACTAAAAGAATGCAGTAAAAATTGGTTACACTTTATTTTACAGTGTCGTAGTTACATTGTAAGTAAATAAGTACTGGGTACTATTAATTAACTACATGTACTTACTATAGAGTTACAGTTAGGGTTAGGGTTTGGTTTAGGGTTAGTTACTTGTAATTATGCATAATTTACTGTTATTACTATAATGTACATGTAGTAACGTGTAACTACGGCACTAAAATAAAGTGTTACCTAAAAATTAAGTAAATAATGGAAAATTTAACAAAACACCCTAATGAACACTGAGTTCAGGTTTATTGGGACACATTTTGTCACTGAGATGACTGGGGAAAAAAGTGTCCCAATCGACCTAAATTCACCCTGATAATAAAAACTCAAAAGAATGAAAACTACTTAATTAAAATCAACATAAATGATTTAAAAAAAGTATTTAATATATATATATATATATATATATTTTTTTTTTTTTTTTTTTTATTGGTGCCTAACCCCCAATCACTCCCCGGGCGTCGCAGCAAAAAATAGCTGCCCACTGCTCCGGATGTGTGTGTTCAATACTCACTGCTGCGTAATTTTTGACATAATTTTGTATGTATTTGACCGTTTAAGCACAGTAAGCCACTCATTTTGGTACTGTTTGAGGCTGTTGAGAAGCGACTTGTGTGCTCCGCTTATATAGATCAGTGATGCAGGTGCTTTTGGTGCGAGCGTGAAACCTGCGGGAATGACTTAAATTATGCATAATGCAAGCATTATTTTAAGCGGAGTGAGTGAGACAAGTGACTGAGATTTCACTTCGCTGTCCGAGAGAAGAAAACGTGCCGCTGACGTTATTGCCTGTGCCGCTGGCAACAAAACGGATCGGCTCGGAATTGGAAAGAAGTGAGACTGACCGGCCGGTCACAGATCTGGGCCAATCATGCGGGAAATCGGCCGATTCCAATCCCTGGCCAATTGAACGGTGCGCATCTCTAGCACACGTCACTTTCACTTTTTTCAGTTTTTTATATGGTAAGGTAACTTACAGTTACTGCTTAGACTAATCTTAAAGGTTACTCATCTAATTTCTTTCTTCAAGACTGGTCCTAAATTTTTAAAGTCAGTTACATAAAAAGGTAGATCAGTCTAATTTTGATTGGAAAAATAAGACTGATTACTTATTATCTAACTGCTAGTTGGTCAAACTAGTTCTTAAGACACAATCTTAACATAGTGGCTAAGTTTATGCAACTGGCACCCGTTTTGCATCGCAAGCATAAGCTGAATGCTGCATGATAACTATTTATATTCTAAACTATTTTGTCTTAATAAATTAACTTTTTTTAAGACTAACTTTAAATGAGTGTGTAATGATAATAATAGCAATTTAAATGCACAAATAGGGGACATAAGCATGAACAATTAAATACTCAATATTGGCCAAAACCGATATTGGTTACACGGATATACAGTACAGATATATATATTGTGCATCATTATGTATCCCGGCTTTCTTCCACTATGACTATATGTCAAAGTGAAAATCTCACCATTTACAGAAGCCCGAACAGCTCATTTTCACCCACACTCAGACACAGACAAACATACATCTACTCACGCACATACGCTTGCAATTCTCAGATTATTCACACATTAAACAAACAAACACATGGACAGAAACCGCACTCGCACACACTCACACACACTATAATTAGCTTTCAAAAGCAGCTGATTAGAGTCATGATACTGAAAAGGCTTTGAGTAGAAAAAGCAATCTCCTAATCAACCATGAAAATCATGTCTTTCAACCACAGGTTTAAGCTTATTTGATTTTTCAAGCCCAGGCAAAATGGCTCACTTCAGCAGAATCTATAGATGGGCCGGCGCTTGAGATGGGAGCGCGAGTTTCCAAGAAGTGGACGTAACAGCATTGATTGGCAGAAGACAACACATAGGTTCAGCCTGTACATTTTAACCTAGACAGGAGGCTCTTAAACAAGAGCATAACAGCATGAAGAGTTCACTTGTTACACAGGAAGGTCAAAACCGAAACCAAGTAAAAAGGAAAAGGAAAGAGGAGACAAAGGAAGGGCCGTAAATGAAACACAAAGATGTTTTGACAGGGCTAATCAGCACCAAGCCAAGAGTTCACATTTGTCACGATGATGAACTCCTCAGACTGTTTTACACAGGAAACCTAGGAGCAGTGAAGAGCTTTTTCAGATAGAGCCGGCTCTAAATCTTTCAACACAATACTTTGGCCAAGAACGAAATGTAATCCTCTGCTGTCCAACTCCAGCCATGGAAATAGCATTACAATTGAAAATAGCAAGGCAAGAGTTTTCCCTTTGTTGCTAAACTAACAATATGATGCTCTAATAAGAATAAAAACACATTACACACACAAATATTGGACAAAACAGTCAAATTATAGCTGCGACCAAAAATATTCAATTGAAAAAAAGAAAAGAAAAAAAAATCAGTGCATCACTATTTTTAAATAGACTAACATTTTTATCAGTTCTTTCAAGTATGAGAATTGAAATATGAGTAGGAGAATATTTATCGACTCTCGCTTCGTCTGCCATCTTGGATTTGTTCATTGCAATCATATAATTAAGATTCCTTAAATGTTTAGTTTAAGCAAAAATTATCAATTGTCATTTACTCATTCCAAACCTGTATGACTTTAGATCTTCTGTCGAACATAAAAGAAGATATTTTGAAGAATCTTACAACTGTTTTTGTTAAAATCAGTGGGATCCAAAACAACATTTGACTACACTGACTTTTACTGGGTACATTTTTCAAAATATCTTATTTTGTGTTGCACAGAAAATTAAAAATCATGGATCAAATGATGACAATTTTCATTTTTAGTTGAATGATCCCTTTAAAAACCTACCTATAGGCAGTCCATTAGGTTTCGGAACAGAGTGAATAAATAGTGTTGGAAATATGGTTTATAAAGCATCATTGTAAAGAAAATGTGAGGTAAAGATCAAGCGTAACCACACACATACAAGAGCCCTAGCTTTGATCCAAAGCCAATGTACAGCCAGACTGAATCCTATATATAATTCATCACAGAACCGAGAGGTGAAACACACAGAGAGAAACAATGAAAAAGAGAGAGAGAGCACTTGAGACAAATCCTACCTTGCTATGCTGCCCCTGCCTACAGCTCCATTGTTACCTGATACCTGTCAGGTCATCTGATGCTCCCGCAGCACTCCACAAGCATCAAAGCATGGCTCAAACCAGACATCATTCAAACAACCACAAAATCACAGCAGTCATTACAGAGGTTAAAGTAGACTTTACACACAGGTGTGATGTACAAAATACAACATATAAGTGTAAATAGAATGGGGCTGCTCGGGTTTCAAATAACTGAAATGCCTACACTCAGATCAAACAAACCAAAGAACATAAGAAAATATATTGGCTATATCAGAATGACCCAAACAAGGTTTTTCCTCCAGATCAAATGATTAGTGGTCAATCAATACTGGTTTTCAAAGGGTGAAATTGATGCTAACACAGATAAATACCAATATATGATATAATTCCATCTAAATGACAGAAATAAAAAACTGGAAAAGGCACTGGTAATTTTTAACCCTAAAACACAACACAAAAGCAAAAACACATGTTAAAAATCTATACGGAAAATTCCTTAACATTGAAAATTCCTTTACATTAATAGTACAAATTAATTATCCCCCCCCCCCCCCCCCCCACACACACACACATTTTTTTTCTTTTTACAGACTTTTCTTAGAGTACATGCTTACTTAAAATGAAGTTCATTTCAACATTATTAACTTAAAATTCACAACTAAAATTTGAAGACGCTAACTTTTGTTAGTCCAAGTGGCCACAGCTATCATCAGCTGACACAAATATATCCAACAATAAAAGTCATTGGCATAGTTATGGATAGACATTAGCCTAGCAAATAAATAATGACAAATGGAAAAGTATGAATAGGAAAAAGTAGAGTTGAACAGGTATGGAATTTATGATATAAGTTTAGCATAATACCTAACATAATATGACTGAACAGACATTAAAATTAATTTAAATGTGATCATTAAACTGTGTTTTACATTTATGAACATGCAGTGTACATCACTTGTAAATACAGCAGCCCTAAAAAGCATTTGAATACACTTAAGTGAGAAATTTATGAATTCAGCTGCATTAGATAAATAAACCAAGTGTCATTTATTGTTAAGAAACATACACAAGCAACCTTCCAAGCAAAACATGTTCTCTAAAGATGCATTCACATTTACCGTTTTTTGGTGAATTTTCATGGGCAAAATCCAGTCATTTCAATTGGAATCCACATGGGAATTTCGTGTGAAGGTGTAATATTTTCTCACACAGATTTCCCAATGGGTTCAAGTTGGTCAATCGAATTCACAAAGTTGACCAACAGAAAGCTGCTTGGTTTTTAAAGTGACTTCTTTGTGAGCTGTGCTTCAAAAATCGCTACACTAGTATTGAGAATAAACAATGGACCTCTTTCCCGCCAAATCGCTCTAAAATTTTGCTAATGTGACCGTGCCTCAACTGTCCAAAAGCTTTTTGGTGGCCACTGTGTACATCATCTGATGTCCCGTTTTGTCTCTGTACACTCTTTTTGGCTATTATTTTCATAGAGAACAAACATAAGGTTTTCATTGACAAAGGGCTATAACGTTCAGCACTTCTTTGCCAAGACTGGTTTGCTGTAGTAAGAGGAATTCTCTCTGGAGAAAATCACTGGGAAAAACAAACGAAAGAAAGAAATAGGAACGTTCAAGAGAAGATGAAGACACTGGCACTCAAACACAAACAACCCCTCAGAGCAACAGAGAGCGTCTTTACACAGCATTGTCACAGCAAGTTAAAAAAGAGGAAACATGAGACACAGATACAGACAGAGAGCAGCAAATAGAAGAACAGGGAGGAAGTAGAGATGAAGGGAAGTGATATGCTGTATTTAATGAGGTGGAGGAAGGCAGAGACAGCAAGCCTACGGACAAATACACCTTCATCTGTCTGCCTGTCCGTCTGGGTTTCAGAAAAAGCTCAGAGAATGCTCAATGAAGAGGAGATGTGGCCATACTGGATGGGAATTTAAACAACCTGCTGTGATATAAAATTTACAGCTGTGGAAATCTGAAGCAGCCTACTTCATCTTTTCCTTCCCTACTGTGAGAAACCAGAAGTTGATTTATCTAAGCTGATTATTATTGATTATGTGGCAGAGAGCAGGGATAATTGTAACACTTGTGGTTTTTGCTCATTTATTCAGAAAATATTTAGCCTAAAGCTTTGAAACTTTGCCTCAAACATGGTTGACAAACCAAATTAATTGAGTCACATAGAATTAAATTAGAAGGCCAATGTTTAGAACACCCATGAAGTATAACTAACGGTGGTAAATTAAAGGGTTAGCTCACCCAAAAATGTAATTTCTGTCATTAAGTACTCACCCTCACCCGTTCCAAACCTGTAAGACCTTCATTCATCTTCAGAACACAAATTAAGATATTTTTGATGAAATCCAAGAGGTTTTTTTTAATCTCCTATAGAAAGCAACGAAATTGCCAAATTCAAGGTCCAGAAAAGTAGTAAAGTCATCGTTAAAATAGTCCACGTGACTACAGTGGTTCAACCTTAATGTTATGAAGCGACGAGAATACTTTTTGTGCGCTAAAACAAAACAAAAATAACTTCATTCAACAATTTCTTCTCTACCCTCCCATTTTCCTATGCAGGTTACATTGAAGATACATTACAGAGCTTCTGTGTACTACGTCTGAACGCCAACTCAGTATTGGCAGGCTCCTGCGTCAGCATCACATGCATGCGTCATGCTGCTCATGTGAACAGCGTCGGTCAATAATGAGCAGGCGTTCTGATGTAGAACCTGGAAGCTCTGCAATGTGTCTTCAACGAAGGTCTTGCGGGTTTGGAACAACATGAGGGTGAGTAATTAATGACAGAAATTTCATTTTTGGGTGAACTAACCCTTTAAATGTAACAGTAACATAAAAGTAAAAACCTATATAATGGGAAAACTTAAATTTAAATACTAATGTTAGTCAATACAAAACATCTTCAAATACTACACACTCCATAAGTTTATTAAGGATGTTTTTTAATACTGCATGACATCAGACATCAAGGAAGACGAGCACATTGATTTTGAAATTACATATTTTAACCATTACATCTGTGAAACACAGCTTACAATTTATTCAGAAAGAATCCACTGATAAATCTACAGCCTTGTGGCAAAAGAAGTAATATTTTAGAGTTTGCAGTCCAAATTGAATGTGATAAGACAAAAAACAGTTTACCACGAAATAGCAGAAAACACACGTCTTTCTATTGAGTTGTCCTTGCATAACAGAGTGTTAGTGGTTTAGTCTGGTTTAGACTCTTATGAACTTGTTTGTTTTAATAAATCAATAACATACAGTGCAATCAGTGTAGTCTGATTCACAAACTAATGATTCTTTTTGCCTTATAAGGAATTGTTCAAAAAGCTGTTTGAACCCAGCTAACAAATATATGTTCTAACATTTTGCTAACGTTCCCATTAAATTACGTTTTTGAACGTTTTCTGAATGTTCTGAATGTAACTCTGACCGAACATTCTATTAATGTTACTGGAACAATGTTTGAATATAACTTTGAGAGAACCTTGCCAGAACATTACCTAAAGTTCTGAGATTGTTCCCTGTAATCTGGTAATCAGTGTGACGATTCTTTACAGGGTTAGTTCACCCAAAAATGAAAATACTGTCATCATTTACTCACCCTCATTGTTCCAAACCCTTAAGACTTTCATTCATCTTTGAAACACAAATGGAGATATTTGAATGAAATCTAAGAGCTTTCTGTCCCTCCAATGACAGTCACGCAACTACCACTTTGACGCTTCAAAAAGTTCACAAAGAGATTGTAAAACTAATCCGTATGAATTGAGTGGTTTAGTCCAAATTTTCTGAAGAGACATGACCACTTTATATGATGAACAGATTCAATTTAGTCTTTTATTCACAAATAAACATTCACCAACGCAAACATCAATTATGGTAAGCTGAAGCATGTTCGCTTGACGTGCGAGAACCAATGAGGTTCATTCTTGTATTACACAGCACATTTGAGCTTCAGGAAGAACCAGTGAGGTTCAAGCACAGTTGAGCTTTTGTTTATGTTCGCTGATCAATGTTTATATGTGAATCAAAGCTCAAATTAAATCTGTTCATCATATAAAGAGATCAAGTCTCTTCAAAAATTGTGGACAAAACCGCTCGATTCATATGGATTAGATTTACAATCATTTTATGAACTTTTTGATGCGACAAAGTGGTAGTTGCATGACTGTCAATGGTTGGACAGAAATCTCTCAGATTTCATCAAAAAGATCTTCATTTCATTTGTGACTCAAAGATGAACAAAAGTCTTACGGGTGTGTAACGACATGAGGGTGAGTGAATGATGACAGAATTTTCATTTTTGGATAAACTAATCCTTTAAATTAATAAACTTATTAAATATTGTCCCCTTAGGGAAATTTGTCTTGTGCTTAGTGTATGCTGCATTTTCAAATCTCATAATAAATAAAAAAGTAAATAAATCACATGTATCTGGCATTTTTCCTCTTTTCGCCATTTCTGTTTGAAACCTGCGATTGCAGTCATATGCAGAATTGTTATACCAAACCGTGCAAATTATTCTTACTGTTATACTTTGTTCTCAAATTGTTAATGTTAACAACATCAGCATTGCGTGACTGTGTATTTAGTGTGTATTAGAGTTACCTGTAGATTTCAATTTCTGTAGCCACTCCACAGTATGAAGTCTTTTGCTTTTTGATTACGGGTAAATCTCCAGTTGTCACTGATGATTGTCATTTGGACCTTTCTGGATTACAATCCACCATCAGAATGATAAGTTTAATTATTGCAGCTTCTGTGAGAACAGGCTATAAATGATCCGCTACAAGCAGCATCCTCACATGATAAAGCCGACTAGCCTGGACTCCTTCTTTCTCTTTACAGACATGACGTTATGATGCAAAGACGAACTGCTGCATGCTCGAATTTCCCGTGGAAATCCACCAGGTCGCTCTTATTATAAAATATTATTTCAAGCTTAACGTTGTGAATCGAGCTAAGATAAGGAGATAGTTTTGAACACTGGCTGGATATGTACTTGCTCAAAAATTGATTGTGGATCATTTTTAACCAAAAAAAGTTATGGACTGCAGCTTTAAACAATCTATACAGCTAATATAGCGTAATAACAAGGTAGAGTATTTTTTAATATATTTCAGGATATATGGATGGATTACTTTGTGCATACAGTTTAAAAAGTAATCGAAAGCTTGCAAATTGGACTCAAACAAGGACGTGTATTCCAAGCACTATCATTAATCAATTCATTAATGCTAAAGAGCTAATGATTTAAAATAAATAAATAAATCAATAGAATTGAATGCACTCCAAACACACAGTGAGAGGAGACACAGAACACATGTTGTGACGGAAGAGGGTCCACAGATTGCTGGGATTCACACTGAATTTGGGCAGGATTATCGAATTCTGTTTGTTGAAACCCATTTAATTGAGAATTAAAAATGGGGTGAATATATGTGTGTACATAAGGAGATGAGAGTGTGTGAGAGAGTTTGAGGGCCACAAAATCCTTCAGCACCCCCCATGAAATGTCTGTGTGTGATTATGGAAATGAACACCACTTACAGATTGCAGTACGGTTCATTGATTTTCTGATGGCCGTCTCCCCAATCCAAGACAAACTCTGTCTGTGCCAAGACAAGCAGGCGAGCAGAACCCCTGCTTTCAGCTCGAAACCCAAAGCTACTGCGCTCTAGAATGGCAATAAAGAGCTGTTTTAATTCCATTTATGTTCAGAGATATTTGTGCCATACTGTATTAATCCAGTCACACTGCCTAATCACATTTGCATTTATTTTCTTAGCAGATGATTATCAAAGCAACCTGAATATGTTATGTAGCAGAAAGTGCATATGTTATCATAATTACAGCAGGTAACTAAGGATATAAGATGAAGACAAACAAAAACAAGTGCCTTTTTTTCCTTTTCTTTTTTTTTTCTCTTTTTTTTTTTTGTCTAATGATAAAAGTTTCATTTTTGAGAGACCAAATCCTGTAATACTAGATTCTTGGCACATTATGCTTTTTCCAATAGCGCATTCTTAAATCATAACATCTACAACCCCAGTCCTTAATGTTTACATTGTTTACAGCGAATAACCATACAATATGGCCACCAACCTGTATGATAGGAGTCTGTAACAGTAGGGGATCCTCCAATTATTGTTTGATCTCGAACTAATTATGAAAAAAATGAAATGTGTTAAATAAAAATACATTATTAGGATCACTAACAAATGGTCCATTCTGCCACTTACATTCATTTTAAAATGAAGACGTATGAAGTAAAATCAAAATGTATATGACTTTGTACATCAATAATGATTATTGTTAATGAAATGTCTTTACAATGTAGGCTTCATAAAGTATGTAAATATAAGAATAAGGTACTATAGGCATGTTATCTGAAGCCAGGCCTACCATGCACCAATTCTATAGTACAGCAGTTCAAGGGCTCCATGGCTTATGATGAAGCATACAAAATAGTTTGCGAATTTATATTAAGAGATTACTGCAATTCTGGAAGCTGAGTAAAAACCGCAATAAGAGTTCCTCCGTGTTACTAATACTGAAAAATAAGTGTAGGTCAAATACAAGCCAAGCGAAATCAAAACAGCGTTTTCAAGTGTTGATGTATTAACACAAATATTCACGGGTGAACAGTACCACCCAGTGGCAAACTGTGTAATTGCGTCTGGTAAGTGGAATCTGCTCATCTGGCAGTTTCAGATCAAAAATTCATGTCGAATCCGTTTCTTAAACCCCACGGCTCATCTTTAATTCAAAACCCACCTGCTTGGTTTTTACGTTACACTCCTGTCTGAGGTGCTCCGACAAATCTTCAGCAATGCTGCTGCAAGTAATCTAAATACTGAAATATTCAGGAGCGGAGCAAGTGTCGCGTGCTCTACCAGGTTTTTACTTCCGCTGATACGAGCAGGTGAACATGAAATCTATTAAGAGTCTGATGCGTTTTTGGGATTTAAGCAAGAAGGCAGAATGGAATTTTTTTTTAAAAGGTCACCTTGATTTAAGGTCTGACATCAAGAGCTTTTTGAGCTATAGCTCAAGTTACTAGGAAATCAAAATAGACAATTCTTATTTTTATATGGAATATTACAGTATTTATTATAAATTATTTATCCGTGCACATCATTATTATTTTTACAATTTATATCCCCTCGTAATCTAATCAAAATAACTTGCCCTCCTTCTTGACACGACATCATCTCTTCTCTGATGACGTGTTCACTGGTGCGATGGCGGAACAACCTGTCAATCACATCAGATCTCATGCAGCAATAGGAAACCACAACAGACCAGCGATCCAATCAATTCCCGATGGACACAATCAAGTTCTCTCAGACATTTGTCACAATAGGGAAGAAAAGTCTATTGCAAATTCCATTTTATGCTGACTTTAATAGAAAATAATTAACTTTTTTAAGATTCTGGGAAAAATTTACACAGTAATTACAGACATTAGCTTATGTCATATTTGCTCTCATCTAAATTTTCTGCACATATTGATGGACAGCAATTCAGGCCTGACTGATTTGGGCTTAATGAGGAAAGGTGATTAATGTTTTGTGATTTAAACATGTAATTTCCAGCTACAGGGTCTTTATGATGGTCAACAGCATCAGAATGCTTTCCACAGAGGACGGATAATTCACAGCGTGAGAAACAGGAATTAAAGGCCCTGAACAGCGATTGGATCCACCCTTCATTACCTGGGCTCAGCTATACACTATTACTGCCCATTTGCTCTAATGAGGTTTGACAATTATGAGGTTAATAAAGAATAATTTTGACAGGGTTTATTGATATGGTTGGGAATTATATGATTAACTATCTCATTAAAATTAAGAACCTTGAAGTGCAATTACTTGTGAAATGAATTGACCTTCACAAGTGAAAAGATGTATGTCCAGCAAAGATGGAGAAAAGGGGCCCGAGATGTCTAGTTTGCAATGTCTTCATTTAAACTGGTGTGTTTGTATTTATATGTACATAGACAGCTATTATCATCTTAAAAATGTCATCTAGTTGTAGTGAAATATAACACTGACCCTTTCTCCTCATGCATCGTACAAGTGTAAGGGATGTAGGCCAATAAGAGCTGTGCATGTAAACCTCACTCCCCTGATCTTAAGAGGCGCTCTAGAGACTGACACTAGAGACTGTGGTCTTTAGCCTCCTTGTTAGAGTGCCAACCCCCATATGGACGGACCGGGGTTCGAGCCTCACTCAGAGCAGGCGGTTCAAACCGGAAGGGATACGTTGGTGCCGTGACCCGGATGGGAGTGAGGTTTAGGGGGTGAGTGTAACGGATGTAGGCCAGTAAGAGCTGTGCGTGTAAACCTCACTCCCCTGACCTCAAGAGGCGCTCTAGCGATTGACACTAGAGACTGCAGTCTTTACCCTTCTTGTTAGAGCACCCGACCCCCATATGGACGGACCCGGGTTCAAGTCTCACTCAGAGCGGGTGGTTTGAACCGGAAGGGTTACGTTGGTGCCGTGACCCGGATGGGAGTGAGGTTTAGAGGGGGTGAGTGTAACGGATGTAGGCCGGTAAGAGCTGTGCTTGTAAACCTCACTCCTTTGATCTCAAGAGGCGCTCTAGCGACTGACGCTAGAGACTGTGGACTTTAGCCTCCTTGTTAGAGCACCCGTCTCCCATATGGACGGACCTGGGTTCGAGTCTCACTCAGAGCGGGCGGTTAGAACCGGAAGGGTTACTTACACAAGTAACCCAGAGCTGCAAAGGCTGTGTTTAATCAAAGTCCCTTTAAGACAAGCAATTTCACTCAGCAGCCATCTTTGAAACGCCTCTCGGGCATCCAAGTGCAGCTCCTATCACTTTGAATGGGGAAACATCAAATTCTCCAAAGCTGTTTGCCAAGCTTTCGATTAAATTTCATATTTGAAATCACCAATGAAATCTGGCAACAATTGTCTCATAAATTTTGTTTCTAAACGCTTGAATCATGACAAAAAACTGTATTTTTCAGGCTGGATCAAGCTAATGCGTGTGCGTAGTCCTAAATGTGCGTCTCATGTGCCTTATTTCGGAGGCGCGCGTCTGACTGTTTCTATAGAAAATGGAGCTTCTAACGGCCGCTGCAGTGACGCGATGATTTTACCAATCAGCGATTGGCTCTTGTTTAGAAGGCAGGACTTATTCCGCCATATTGCGAGTTGTACTTTCTCCCATTCAAAACAATAGGAGTGACGCGTCTTGTGTTATTCTACAGTCTTTGGTTTAATATAATAAGACAAGTAATGTGAGATTTTTGATCTGATGAGGGATCCCAAAATAGGATTTGCTCAGAGGAGTTGTGCTCATTAACTGACCACTATAACAACTGCTTAAATATCATTCAGAAAAAAAATGGTCACACAGCTTTCCAACCTCTAACTAAATGGCTGCTCAATCGTGTTTAGTACCAGGCCTCAAACCAAGAGAGCATTTATATAAAACTATAAACTGCATGCAAATAAGCCAAGAACAGTTAAAAAAAGAATAGTCAGGCTACAAACTCAGACCATGACCTTCCCTCACAGTGAGAAACAGCTTCAGACCAGACTTCATTTCCATTAGCACTCAATATCCAGGCCCAGACAGAATCTGTGGAATTTTTCCACATTTTCAGTGCTTATTTTAAGGGAAAATCTGCTTAACAGATCTATATATGGTAAAATGGAGCTGAAAATGAGCTCTTATTGGTAGGTAAAAGCATGATGAAATTAGCCAAAATGTTTAATAAACAAACACATAAGGGATGAAGGATGTGTTTAATTTTGTGAACAACACATACCAGTTCTGTGGAAATCTGTTGAGTTTTCGGCAGGCGCAGGCTCTGTGTAGGCCTGTCTGTAACTCCATAACTGCAACAATAACAAAAATATATTTTTCCTATTACGCAACATTTCCTGATAAAGGAGTGAACTGTATTTTAGTAGTTATTCTGCATATGTTGATGATTTCCTGTTCATATTCTGTTCGCGTTTTGATTAAGTACCACTAAACGAGGGTTATTGGGATTTTTTTATTGAATTTAGCTGTAACAGCTACAATGTGTGAATTGATGCCTGAACAAGCCCATTTGACACGATATGAGATCTCCATTAATGATGGCTTGGCACTTTTAATGGCTTTCCCAGACACCCCATTAAACTGGGCTCATATCTGTGGGTCATTCAATGTGTGATAAGTGCTCTTTGTGCTGTCCTGAGTTTTTAACACGCTTTTAAAAAGTACAGCTGAGAATAAATTTCTTTCTATTGATTTTTAGTATCTCACTTTACCTTTTTTTTTGCCTGTGGCTGTGACTGTGGCTCACGGTCTTTATTATTCGATCGATCCGATGTTAGCTGGGCAGACAAGCTAAATCATCACTCAATAATCAGACATATTTCCTCTATTATGAGAGATCCCCACAAGGTTCTCATGTAAGTCATTTTCTCATATATCTGATTTATCTAATGTCATTCGCAGTATATAGGTATATAAGCTTAAATGATTCTTTTATTTTGTATAAAGTCAACAGTTTGCATTTGTTTTAAAAATATTCAGAAAGATTCAATTAAAAAGGTAAGAGGTAAAGGTAAAAGGTAACTTACAGAGTCTGATCTGAGTCAAAACAGCACTCACTTCTTTGTGATATTCTTATGTGATACCAGTAGGTGGCGGTAAGTGACTGTAGTGAATCAGTGAATCACTCAACCGATTTGTTCAAAACCGCTGATTCATTTAGGAACAAAAGTGGGTCATTGACTCGTTCACTCAACTGATTTGTTTCCAAAACGCTGATAAATTTAGGAACTAGACCGAGTCATTGATAGGCGACGCACGGTCCTGGTTAAAATTGCTTATTTCTCTGGATTTAAACATTCTTGGAAACATTTGGGATAATGTAAGTACACAGTCAACAAAATTTATAACATTGTTCTAGTGGTTTTTGGAAATTTGAATCCAAAAATCTTACATATTGTGCCTTTAAAATGTAGTTTGTTTGTTTTTTGGAGAAAAATGTTAGGCTGTTGCATATGGTAATGAATCTTTATTTATCATTTCATTCTCTACCTCTAACGAGGTGAATTGACTAGCTATTTGGCAATTGGCACGGCAGAATAATACATTTTTATTTTTCATTTGCACAACTAAAATGTACACAGTGTGATAAAAATGCACGTCATCTATTTCAAATGTGCTTTTCATCATTTGCACATCTCACTCAATAACTAACACCGTACAACTAATTTATTATAATATGCACAAGTACTATACTGAGAAATGACAACAGGCTGGCAAAAGTGTCAATGAACTGTGAACTCTGTATCAAATTATATCTTAAAACAATACTTCTGTTTTCAGGACCCCTTAAGAGGGCTTCTTTATTTAAAGAGCACAGATCTTAGATTGTTCTGTGTCCATTATCAGCTTTCATTAATGAAGTGCTCTTAAACAAGGTCAGTGTGCGCACTACAGTTAACAGCCTCTCTGCTGCTCGGTTGTAATTGAAATAGCATATGAACAGGGTCTATTAAAAAGAAAGTCCCTACCAAAGCAGTATTCTATTGGAGGTTAGGATTTATCAATTGTAAATGCTTTTTTTTTCGTCACACAGTAGTAAGGCTACAAAGCACTGTACTTTATGTCCATAAAGGATCTATAAAAAGTAAATACATTATGTAAGTAGGAGGTACAACATGTTTTAAAGACATCCCCCTTGGATGCTCTTAAAAATTAACAAGGTTTAATATTAATGGGATTTGCATTAGACTCCTTCGTAAAGTCTTTTATGCTGCGAGTCAGGCATTGTGTGTACATGAACAGCGGAGTGCTTGACATTTGAAAGGCTCTGTGTATTAACTCTCCCCTTTTCATGCATCATGCAGCTGTCATTATTTGAAACGATGTAAAATGCAGGCAGACATTTTGCAGGAAATTACAGCCTGCGCACAAGATGCTTGTCGACACAAATAGGAGCTTTTGAAATGAGAAACTAATGGGTTATGCTGATGTTCTTGAGTTAAGTGGCAAACAGTCCAGACCGGTTTTACAGAGGCCTGTTCATCAGTGATGCTGTTATCAGACATGCTCTAGGGTTTACAGAGGAACCGTCCACGTCTTATCTGGTTTATATGGGAATGTGTCAGCCCACAGCTGTCGCTAGGCGAGGACATTAAGGGAAACGTCCCTCCCGATGTGCCCCAAAAATAAGATTTCCTTGATAAAATGGAAAGTGTTTTTGTTCAGAAGATTTTTTTTTTTTTTCAGTCATGATGAAATGAAAAAAAAAAAAAAACTGTCATCTCTGATGTTTTAATATGATATTATAAGTTTTATTAATACTATTTTATATAAACCATTGTTTTAAAATGTTGCAGAATTATTAATGTTCCAAACTGGTCCTCAAACACAAGAAGTTCAGATGTTCAGAAGTTCAAACTTCTCTGGAGACAGCAGCACTGTTTCAGACACACATACTTCATTTCCCAAAAGCCCAGTTAAAGTGCTTTTACAGAAGCACACACATTTATCCACTGCCACTAAATCCCTGCATCAACTCTAAATCCTCCCTGATGCGACAACACAGAGACAAGCCGGTATTCAGTTCCAGCTCTGTACACACACAGCCCTGCTCAGGTCATTCCTCAATATGCCAAACAACGGCGTGTTCACAGACCACAGAGTGAGAGACATTACAGCTAACTAATGAGCCTCCATTTATTCTGCCTGCCAAAGCCCAAGATAAAAATACACTCTTATATATAATAGTCTAATAGAGAAGCACTATCTGAATCTGACGCCTGACCTGATATGCTGCCTCTGAAAATGATAGGTAAAGGAGAGAACATGAGAAAGATGTATTATGAAGAATAAACAGCAGTATGACTCGAATATTGTGATGAGATATCATTTGCAAATAGTTGTAACTTACTATTTCACAATTTTGCTTACTATTTTTTTTTGTAGATTAAAGGATTAGTTCACTTTCAAATGAAAATTAGCCCAAGCTTTACTCACCCTCAAGCCATCCTAGGTGTATATGACTTTCTTCTTTCTGATAAACACAATCGGAGATATATTAATAAATATCCTGACACATCCGAGCTTTATAATGGCAGTGAGTGATACCAACGAGTATCAGCTGAAGAAAGTGCTTCCATCCACAACCATCCATCATAAACGTACTTCACATGGCTCTTGGGGGGGTAAATAAAGTCCTTCTGAAGCGAAGCGATGCGTTTGTGTAAAAAAATATCTATATTTAACAAGTTATGAAGTATAATATCTAGCTTCCACCAGACTGCCTTCCTTATTCAACTTACAAAGAAAGTAAACTGTAAACTGGCGTCACGTCAGTTAAGCTTTTTCCATAAATTGAATCGGGAAGGCGTAAGACGTAGCGTAAGCGTAGCGAAAGTTTTACACTTTCTTCGTAAGTTGAATACAGAAGGTGGTCTGGTGGAAGATAGATATTTTACTTCATAACTTGTTAAATATGGATTTTTTTTTTTTTTTTTATACAAATGCATTGTTTCCCTTCAGAAGGCCTTTATTAACCCCACAGAGCCATGTGGAGTACACGTTTATGATGGATGGATGTGGATGGAAGCACTTTCTTCAGCTGATACTCGTTGGTATCGCTCACTGCCATTATAAAGCTCGGATGCGTCAGGATATTTATTAATATATCTCCGAATGTGTTCATCAGAAAGAAGAAAGTCATATACACCTATAGGATGGCTTGAGGGTGAGAAAAGCTCGGGCTAATTTTCATTTGAAAGTGAACTAGTACTTTAAGTAAGGGATAATATCGCCTACAGCCAGACACTGGTCATTATTGCAATAAAGACCGACTGACCGAGCCCTGAGCTTCCCACTGGTATTTACGACTTTGTGGTGCCGTTCGTGTGCGTTCAACTCGTAAGTTCAATCTTTCTGACATGACTTGAACAACCAAGAATCCTCGTTCAATCGCGGCGCTCTGGAATACTTGCATCTGATTGGTCAATTGCGGGATTCTTCAATGATTCTATCATTTACATTTTTGTCTCAAGCAACCAATTCCAAACAAAACCTTGCAGGAGCTTCTTATATTTTTATATAGTTTCTATCATGACAGTCAGTGACATCAACCACTCTTTCTTTCTCTTCAGGGTCTATTTCCGCAGCGTGTTTGATAGAGCTATTCAGACTGCATATCTTTCTCAGTCCCTCGTCAGTGTGAGCTCTCGTCCAGGTTACGACAGCTGTCGACTTGATCTACAGCCTGAGGCTGGCGCAGTAATGTAGACCAAATGGCCTGAGTCGCCCGCGATAATGCAGCCATTCTGGAGGAAATTGGAAATCAATTCTTGTCATCACTAAAGATAATTCTTCCCTTTTCTCCTTTCTTGTTTATCAAACATCTGAAGATGAGTAGTCAAAAGGATAAGTGTGGTTTCATGTGAAAGACAGCACTAGGGTGTGTGTTCCAGTTTATATATAAATACATAAAAAATGCATATCAATTGATTTCGGTATAGAAATACAACAAATCTGAGTTGTGCAATTAGCATAAGATGCTTTAAATCTGAGAAGAACATGCATGTAGACCGATATTTGCATACGCACAAACACACACACACACACACTAAATCACTTGCCATTTAGGCTACCACAATTATCATCCTGATTTACAGCTGTGGAAACAGATGTCCTCCGGGCTGAATTTGACCCTAGCAAAATTAATTTATAAATATAGAATGACAAAAGCAAACTCATTACAGTCCTCAGGGTATGTTCCTAATAATGAGTTTCTTAGCATAATTATATGAAGCATTTGAAGCAGGGTCCAAAATTAACACGCCAAATGAGAGTAAAAAGTGGCTGGTATAACTTTATAAAGAATTGCAGCATAGTCAATGCATGGCTTAAAATACACATTTATTCAACATTTAGTTCTAGTCCTCAAATTTGATTTGTTGACGTATAACATTTAATATGCATCACTCCAGACCAAAGTACGTGATCAGTATGGAGGCATTTTTTTTAATAATAAAAAAAATTTAAAATACAGTTTGTCTGATATAAAATATTTATGACAATGCAATTTTCTTAACCCTCTGGGGCTGTTTATTTGGGGCTCACACTTGTACTTCATCTGTCAAAACAGAGCGAAGACAACAAGCGTAAAAAATTTAATGAAATGAACGTACTATATTTTAGCTCAATAACATTTTTTTTTATTTTTAGGGGATTTCATAGTACTAAACATTCCCCTCTAAAACCATTTATTTCTATATAAAATGATTAATATATATATATAAATCTCCATTTATTAACAATTATTATATTCATTACAGTGTCTATGTATACTGTATATACCCTGCTATATATCTATATATATCTATATATATATATATATATATATATATATTATATTCTCATTATACACATCATATATTCATTATACATAGCCTGTGTATCCACTATTTGCTGAAAGCAGTGTTTTCAGACAATTACTTAATTGAATTAGGTTTTGCATTTGGATATACATATTTATTATCAAAGACATTTTTATGTCAAATTTTTTAAATGTTGATTTGAAGTGTCAGTTTTTGCATTATTATTATATTCAAACATGAACAGAGAAAATTGATTTTTTTTTTTTGTACCCATTATCTAATTCAAACTTAAAATTCAATAAATACGTAACAAAAATGAATCACATTCATCTGGCTCTGATCTGATCTATTTGAGTCTTCTCTGTATTTTCCTTTTTCTTTTTTTTGTAGTTCCCATTTATTTTTTATGGCGGTAATTTTGACGAACAGTACAAATGTGACTATTTATTTTTAAGAACATTTAGCATTAAATAATGTCCATATTTTGTGTGAGTGTGTTCACGTAGCAAGTGCCACAAAAATACAAAAATGTAAAATTTTCGACTAATGACAAATCAGCGCCAGGGGGTTAAATTACTCTAGTGTGGCGTTTTAGACCGTTAGTGAATTTTAGACCCTTAATTGATACAGTGCTTTACTATATATCAATCTGGTAAAGGCGAAGAACATTATATGTTGTTTTTTGTTAATATCAGCTTGATGTAAACTGGATGCTATGAATTTTACATTAGATTTTGATGGCAAGATATGTTGGAATTTGCTCACAGAAAAGAAATCAAAGAGAAAATCAGGGGTGAATGAGCTATGCTGCATATCAAAGTCAAACCTGCTGGAATAAGATGAAATGGAGCACTGTTTTTTTTAAACACTGCTTCCCATTTGTCAGGCAGACTGGCTTGTGAGAGGAGCATCCTGTCTGGTTAGTGGCTGGGAAAGGAAGGATGTAGAAAGATCCCCTGGGAAAAGAAAAAACATCACTGCACGTCTCGGCTCTATCCCACAAGAGGCTTTGCTCAATATTAAGTGTACACACACTCACTCACACACACTTCCATCTCCGGCTCATCGTCCCACCACACCCACTCCTGCAATCCAATGTCGATCTGTCCCACAAGCCCTCTCCCTAAAATAGCACACCGTTGTCAGGTATGATAAAAACAGCAGGCACGCAGCGAAACGACAAGAATGAAAAATTCCTGTCTGTTTGTTTGTAGCATTACAAGACTTGTATATTCACGTCCTCGTGGGATGAAATCGAAGGCAGGAACCATCCGTCTTGTTAATTGGGACTGTTTATAAAGCAACATTGCGCTGACAAAATGTCTTTTTCTCTCTTTTTGCTCTGAATTAAATACAGGACCGTGTAAATCTGAGCTGTCATGGCTGTTTAGCATGTTTGTCAGGCTTATTCTCAACTCTGCTGTAATCTGAAATCTTTTACTGGTTACTTTAATCTTAACAAAAGCTTTGTGAAAGCTGTTAGAAGCAATAAATAGCGGACAAGTTTAGCGGTCGTTTACACAACACCGCTTTTAACTAAAAATGGAAAACTTTTTATGCATTTTGGTCTTTCATTTACACAACAAGGTCGTTTTGGGGGCCTAAAAATTTTTTGAAAACAGGTTTCAAAGTGCACGTTTATGAAAAAGATACCATTTTCATCTCTGTGTAAACTACAAAAACGGGAATTGTGAAAACGAGGATGTCATGCACATGCAGCATTATGTGTTCACTCTATAGGCGCGTAGTGTTTCTTTACAAAGTGTCATTGCCAACTACTGGCCTGGCATGCATAATACAGCGATTATAGTAGTTTTTGCAGATCCGTGAGAACGTGGATCATTTTGACAATGTTGCCGTCTGTGCGAGAAAAAAATGCTTTTCTGTTTTTAGTACATCACTGTCATGTAAACGTACACTTATGTAAACCCATATGCTGACCTGTAGGGACTCTATAAACTTGTTGTGTAGAAAAGAGCAGCATGAACATTCTTCAAAATTTCCCCTTTTGCTAAAAAAAAGGTACTTATATAATAAACAAATTGATTTTATATTTATATGTAAAAATTTGCTACCATTCAAAGGTTTGGGGTCAGTGCAATTTTTTAAAAGAATTTAATACTTTTATTCAGCAAGGACTAAACTGGATTAAATTGATTTTTTTTTACAATGTTACAGTTACAACTTTCTATTCATCAAGGAATCCTGACAAAAAAAAACTATTAGCTTCGAAGCTTTATGAATCTTTTGTTTCAAATCAGTGGTTCGGAGTGTTTATCAAACTGCCAAAGTCACGTGATTTCAGTAAATGAGGCTTCGTTACATCATAAGTGTTTTGAAACGTCTTGAAATGTCAATGGTTTGCGTGACTTTAGATTCGTAAAGCTTTGAAGCTTCATGAAGCAGTGTTCTGAAATCACCCATCACTAGATATTGTTGAATAAAGTCGTTATTTAGTTTTTTTTGGTGCACAAAAAGTATTTGTCACTTCATAACATTAAGGTTGAACCACTGTAGTCACCTGAACTGTTTTAAATACGTCTTTAGTACCTTTCTGGGCATTTGAAAGTGTTAATTATCTTGCTGTCAATGGAGGCCTCACTGAGCCATTGGATTTTATCAAAAATATCTTAATGTGTGTTCTGAAGATGAACGAAGGTCTTATGGGTATGGAACAACATGAGGGTGAGTAATTAATGACAGAAATTTCAATTTTGGGTGAACTAACCCTTAAAGTTGCCCATTTGACTGAGGACACTTTAACTTTAACCAGCAGAGCCTGAGGAGGGTCGCAGAGCTCCTGAGGTCTCACCCCGCAGCGTCTGGAAACTAAATCAAGCTGATTTTAAAACAGAGAGATCTTGTTAAACTTCACTAACAGGGCTCCAAGAAAAAGTTAGGGGACCCGAGAGGCAGTTAATAAACAGTGAAAGCACACGGCAGTGTTTGCCAAAGGAAACAGACGGCTTAGAGGAGGAAAAAGTCAAACTATACACACACATTCCCTTTGCCAGCTCATTGGAGCCTGCGATGGAGGAAAGAGGAAAAGAGTGGCTTAAACAGGTAAGGACTGATAGGATATCCTTAGGTCACAAAAATAATTTGGATGAAAGTAATCTCGCCAGCCTGGAGTTTCATACATGAGAGGAATACAAACGGCTTATTGTGGCGGAGAGAAGAAGTGGGAGAAAGGGAGGAAGTGAGGTCATCTGCAATCTCCTCTCAGATATTGCCTTTGTAGCCTGGGCTGAGAGTGATCAGAGCCCAACACAGACAATATACTGCATATGGATGCATCATTTCAAGATTGACTCGTCCTGGTTACAGTCGGCATGAAATGGAGGTTGGAAGTTGTGACTTTATTTCCCTATTGTGACTTATATCTGCGTGAAACAGCTTCTCAAACAAGAAAAAATGTAGGGCAGGACTTGATTTTGTTAATCCGGTATGGATTGGATGGTTGTGGTTTGCTATTGCAGTGAGTGATAGGTCGTCCTGCCCTCATGAAAGTGAACATGTCATCAGAGAAGAGAAGAGATGTCGCTGCAAGAGGGAGGGGAAGCTATTTTGGTTAAAGATTATAAGGGCACATGAATTTTGATTTCATGGTGACTTTAAACACGCCATCTTGGGTGGAATGTGCCTGTGCTTTGAGAGAGCAACACACATACTTACTTTTCATTCACGGCCCTGGGAATGAGCTGTGAGAAACATAAGCTATCAGGGTTGGAGCCACGGGACCAGAGATGGGCTGCTTTTTTGCGCAGGACATACTGACGGCCCCTCGGAGAGCCACTAGTCTGATCTACAGCAGCATTTGGAGTACTAAACACACACCACTGAGCTCATTTCCTCTTACAGCAAGAGAGAAGAGGCATTTCACATGACACAAAGAATAGAAAACCCAAAATATAAGGGCAACCAGTTACTGAAAGCCAATTATGTCTCTAAAGCTGCTGCAAAACTGCTCCAAACTATTAATTTGAATGAAATTACAAGTTGTTATGCACATTTGTTTTTTTTGTTTTTGTTTACTTGCTTATTTCAATATGTAACAATTTATCAGCTATGTCATTATCATTATGTGAGAATGCTTATGGGAGAGAAATCTGAGAAGATTTTCAGGCACTGCTGATAAAAAAAACCTCACATAAATACTGAAAATTTTGTTATTTATTGAGTGTTAAATAAAAGCTGCCCTGACACCTCCGAAAAGGTGATATTACACTTGTTCTGTGTTACTCTACATCTCACCAGGAGAGAAAATCATGCAAAGACGGGTGAAAATTACCTCTGGGGCTGCTCAAGAGCTCACACACGCACACACACACAAACACACACACATTCATGTGTCAAAAGAGCAATTACACGCCGGCTTAGTTCATGAAGACAAATGTAGAGCATTTTTCAGAAGCCGATTAACAGACTTTTTATCACACTAAAACCCGGGAATTTCATTTGCAGGCTTTAAAAAGTGCACACTATTTTTCTTAAAAGGAAACGACCCCCACACCTTCACTTAACAGGGGCATATCTTGTCTACGCTGGGTATTAGAAGACAAAGAACTACAGTGCAATAATATTGAGTAATATTTTGTATAAGGCAGTGGATTTAGCACAAGTTGAAGGGAGTGTTATCGTTAAATAAATAAATAAATAAATAAAATCATTTATCATAACGTATGTTTTTGTAATTGTTTTCATTAATTAAAATAAAGCTGAAATAAAAAAAAACTTTTTAAATTTTCCCCTTGTACTAAACTAAAACAAATAAAAATAAATAAAAGGTAAATCAAAATATTTTTAAAATACTTTTTTTTTTTAAAAACAAACTCAAAATGAAAACTGTAAATATATAAATAAAAGCTCATTCAAAATAATAAATACTGTAATAGTATGTAAATACTAAAATAACAGTTTAGTAGTTTCAAAGTAGAAAAATCCAATTGGCAACAAAAACTTCAGAATTTTAATGAGGATCTTGAACTAATGATGCTTCTACTCTCACATACAACATTGTTTTCATTTAAATGCTGTTAAATGAGGCCTTGCTCTTCACTTTCATCTGATTGGCTGTCTTCTTAACCTCAGCATGGAATGATTTCAAGGTATCTCATTAGCAATTCAAATGAGCTGAGGAGCAATTAGGCCTGGTTCATGTTTTATGTGTCTGTTTGCATCTGACACCACTTAAAGTGGTTATTGAAAGGGCACGGCTACAGACAAATCTGAATGGAAATAAGTAGCAACAGTTTTTGTTCTTCTTCCCTTTGTTTTCTCTCAGAGGCCCTAAACCTATTTTTTTTTTTTTTTTTTTTTTTTTGTCCAGACAGTCTGTTCATGCTCTTCATAAAGGATTAGAAGTGTCATAAAGAGCCCATTCCATTGTGTTTATGTGCTTGGAGGGAAAAACAAATTGTCTCATCACTCCCAAAGCTACAATAAACAGGTGGTAATAAAGGTGACGACAGCTGGAAGACGTTCCAATCATAACAAAGGCTTTCCAGAGAAGTGCTCCCAACATCCACAACATTTCTCCCGCCATCTTCCCATCCACCTACATGCTCTGAAAAACTACCGATTTCATATTTCATTATCCCCAGTGTGAAGCAGCCTTTTAAATGTAATTTGGAGTTAATCACCACACTGGTTTAGCACAAAATGAAATCATCCTTGCAGTAAAAATCTGATTAGCTTTCATGGTTCATTTTATAAAGCTGTGTTTGGCATTCCAAAAACCCGTCATGGATCCCGTCAACGATTAGCCATCATTGCATGCACTGGATCTTTACACCGTAGTGCTGTAAACCTTTCATAGGAACACCTTCAGTGGACATTTTCATAATTACAATATTTAAGCCTAATAATACAAATTATATTAGTATTATAACCAAATATATAAAAAAAATACATTATTAATAAATGACATATTTGCCAATAATGAACGGACAGACGTATGACAGGACTGATGAAGAGCTGGATGGATGGATGGCTGATGGGGCTGATGGGACTGATGGATGGATGGACAGACAGACGGATGAATGGACGGATGGATAGATAAGACTGATGAAGAGCTGGATGGATGGATGGATGGCTGATGGGACTGATGGACGGACAGACGGACGGATGGATAATTGATGGATGATGGGACTGATGAAGAGATGGAAGGATGGATGACAGGACTGATGAAGAGATGGATGGATGGCTGGCTGATGGGACTGATGGATGGACAGACGGTGACCTCCAGTCTGAAAATCATTCTTGATGCTGCAGCTGTGGAATGGGCCTTTGGTGAGGGATACATATGGATTTTAAACATCTTTTACTTTTTATCTGGCCTTCCACTTATTTTTATCTGTCTTTTGTTCTCTCTTTCATAGACTTTTTTTTTTTTTTTTTTTACAAAGACCACTACACACATACACACACAACTCCCACCTCTCTGAAGCTCTCAAGAGGTAGAACAGATATAATTTCACAGCTGAGCTGCTAAAGCCACTGAGCTGTGGGGTGTACGAGATTTCACACCTGAGGTTACAATAGCGTTACAGATTGGATCTGTGACTTTACAAAGTGAAGGTACGCACACTCCCCTTGAGCAACCCCCGCCTCCCAAAAAGAATCATACTTTCCCATAACAAAAGGGTACATATCCTCTCAATGGACCTACAGCAATCATTTGATCTAATTCAGCTTTATTGGTTAATGTGATGGGAATACAGCTCTGGGAATGATTGTGCTGGTAAAGCAAACACATTGATTTATTTACCAGCACTAACATATGTGGATCAATACAGCATGTTAACACAAAGTTATCAAATATGTGGTCCATAATATATATATTATATAGCAGTAGCGGACACCATCTGCATCCAAGTATCTCGAACTGGCAGAGGAATGTAGAAGGCATGGGTGGAGGGCCCGCTGCGAGCCCATTGAGGGTTTGCAGGGCAGTCTCTACATCGGACACTCAGTCTCCTTGGTATTAAAGGGTTGCAGGAAAGAAGAGCCACCAAGAACATCATAGAAGCTGCGAGACTGATCACCCCCGGCTGGGTCACCCAGGCAAGGGTGTCTGATGATCTAAGACCCAAAACGCCCTACCCTAACTTTGTGTCTGCTCACAAAATGTTTGCGCTCCCCAGAGAAACTTCGCGTTCGGAAAACTTTTTTACGAGAGAATGCAAAAGCATTGAAATAATTGGTAACACTTTATTTGTGTCCTTGTTACATGGAGCTACTGTAGTAATAACTATAAATTATGCATAATTACATGCAACTAACCCTAAACCAAACCCCAATCCAAACCCTAACCCAATAGTAAGTACATGTAGTTAATTATTATTATTACACAGTACTTAAATGCGTAATTAGACTGTAACACGGACACCTTAAAATGAAGTGTAACTACATTAGTTAACATGAACTAATAATGAACTGCACTTATACAGCATTTATTAATCTTTGTTAATGTTAATTTCAACATTTACTAATACTTTATTAAAAACATTAGTTAATGCACTGTGAACTAACATGAACAAACAATGAACAACTGTATTTCCATTAACTAACATTAACGAAGATGAGTAAATACAGTAACAAATGCATTGCTCATGGTTAGTTCATGTTAGTTAACTAATCTTTAACTAAGGAACCTTACTGTAAAGTGTTACCGAATAAAAAATGTTTCTTGAGCAGCGAATCAACATATTAGAATGATTTCTGAAGGATCATATTATATATATATATAAAAATCAAGGCTCAAAGGATCTAATATATATATATATATATATATATATAAAAATCAAGGCTCAAAGGATCTAATATATATATATATATATATATATATATATATATATATATATATATATATATATATATATATATATATTATATAAAAAAACAACCTGCCTGCAGAACTTTGCTACCACAAGCAAAGACAGATTTCAAAGCACATACTTCCTACGCCAGCTGACCTGATCCCTGAACAGTATCTACACCTTCAAACTGTCGCCATAGCTTTAGAATGAGGCTGAACCATCTCCCAAAACCACCCGAGGAGCCGATTATGCAAATCCAAGGCTAGCTAATTAATTGGCAGTCAAAGAGGAGTGCTCATCTCCCAAACCCTGCACCACAGAGATCGGTTTCTTGACAGCGGATGGGGATCATGCCCAGAGGCAACAACAAAATAACAGAGATTTACAGTGGCTGATGATAATCAAGAACCATAATTGCTTTTTCAATCACAATGATAATGACACAATCTTGATGTAGAGCATTGTAATTGTGCTATTAATATGTATACTCTCTCAGCACTGCAGCCATCTGTTGTGTGGAGAGAGAGAGAGAGAGAGAGGTGCTCAAAGGCTCTTCAGCACTTCAAGAGGACGTGTTACGCAGCTTACAGCCATCGAAACGAGGTCAAATGTGTATATAATGAGGGCGTTAAATGGTTGGTTGGCTGGTTAAGAGCAATTTACTCTCTGAGGGGAACACTGAAAAGTAATACGCCATGTCAGCACTGGTAATTAAAGATTACAATGTATTTAAGTTAGCTTTGGAGTCATCAAAGATGGTCCCTCATTCTGGCAATGACAACAGGTCATTTTTTTTTTCTTTTTTTAAAATTGTTTCAAAAACATGGCCACTTATACAAGGCAAAACAGATTCAAAATTCATGAACATTCACCCTCTTTAGGTAAACAAACGAACACTAAATATTAAATAATATTAGTTATTTTGTACAATAATATACTGTTGTCAGAACTATGAAATCAATGCGGACTACTGTAGGTCAGCGTTTCTCAACTGGTGGGTCAAGGACAGCAGGAAGAAAACAATGCTAAATGCAAATAATTAAAGGTGCAGTAAGCAATTTCTGAGAATCACTGTTGAAAACAAACACACCCCCTCCCTTAATTGCTCCACCCCCAAAATGCACAAACACACAATACAAGAGTGGATGTTTCTATCATAGCAGAAGCGAAGCTAAATTAAGCTTTGCGAAAAATAAAGCGAAGATGACGAACGAACGACAAGAAAAAACAAAAAATGAATATACAATACACAAGTATATACTAGCAAGAGTTTTTTTGTTAGTCATCAGCAGCACACACTCAAAAACAATTCCTCTGACCTTTTCTCTTTTCTAATGTCTCTCAGCATCTCTCTCTCTAGTCTTTCTTCAATCCCCCTCTTGCTCACTCTCGCCCCTCCCCTATTATGAGTGGACACACCCCCTACTGCTGATTGGCTACAAGGTTGTTGTAGTGCTCGGTCCACTACACTTTTTCAAAAATTGCTTACTGCACCTTTAAGTGCAACTTACCATATAATCAGAGAAGTAAAATAAAAACACTTTTAATATCTTTTGCTGTTGAAGTCAAAAGCTGTGCATCCAATCTAAACTCTACAGTATTCTAGCACAAATTAATCTGTCACTAAGTAGACGGCAACAGCAACAGGTCACATGACAACCTTAAAAACCATCAGCATGGTAAAAGGAAAGACTAAATACATGAATACTTAAATATATGATAAACATTTCTTATACTGACTGCAATATGATTTGTTACAGTGAAATATAAGCCACAGAGATTAATATTATTTTAATTGATTAATGTAACTACATTTTTAACTACATTTTTGCATGTGTGTGTGTGAGATAAACAATTATGATACTACGTCTTGTCAACACTTTGTTGTCTTAAAGCAAAACCACAGAGTTGTGTCGTTTTCTTTCATAACACAAGAAATGACTGGACGGATGGATGGACGGACAAGCAAACAAACAAATAAATATGGTAAATAACCTAAGCAGCGGTAAAGTACTTCATCACACTTCTACACTTTTATTATATGTGCAAATATGATATGCATAATATATACTAAGAAGCTAAAGCACAATGTTGCTACATCAGCTAGTTCACAATGCCGTTTATAAGAGAGTCTCCTCTGTCCGATAAACACCTGTAACAGTCGTAACCTCAGACGATCTCTCAAATAGCTTTATTGCCTTTACTAATGTAGTCACCCAGAGCGACTGATGAAGTCAATGTGGGCCCAAAGCAACTGGCTGCAAATGATTTATGCTTCAGACCAGAAGCTAATCACACATTCACCAGATGTGGGATGTAATACACTCTCCCATCTCTCCAGATGGTATAGCATAGAAGATTCCTTAAGGTTCCTCTGCATCCGATTCTCCCCGCAACGTCGGCCGTGGAGCAGAGGGGTTACATACCAGGGCCGCACAGCTCAGCCTGTAATAGCGGGGGTAATTAGATCGAGCATGCCGCAGACCGCACGCTGGCATCTGGTACCTTTCAGCCAACAAAGAAAGGAGTATTTTACATGGTGCAGTCTCTAATCTCATAAACAATACTAAAGACATGATGTAAGGCTCCAGGGTGCCATGAACGCAGAGGCATATTGCATTTAGATGGAGCCCGTGGGGCCGGAGCTGAAATATGGTGATTTGATTGCAAGCGTCTGTAAATAGCTTTTGCCAGTTCAGTCAGCCTACGCTGACAACACGATTTGCAGCACAGCTTGCTTTGATTCAGTGGGAAATAAAACACACAAAAACACTGCAGCGCCTCGCGTTCTGAAGCGAGATGTTTTGAATTTCACCAAAGACTTGCTTGAGATCAGAGACTTGATATAACTATCTGGGCAAGAGACAAATTCACTCGGTTTCGCTCGCCTTTCCAACTGGCAGTCTTCACAAAGTTACTTGACATTCCCGTTTGAACTTGTTTGAAAAACCGCCTCCATCTTTGAGCGTCTGTAACAAGATGCAAAGAAAGATAGCCCGACCGGTCACAACCTACAATCTTGACGTTTACTGTAAAGATCTGTATCGGATTTAATCTCGCACACATGCCCGCCAGCCATTACCAGATGGAAAAGCTGGCAGCCGCCACGGCGGATTTCACAAATGGATGATGTGCAGCGAGGAGCACAACACTAAACAGATGTCAATTACCAAATCAAAGCGTGAATTGCATTATCAGTGCTTTTAGATTTCAGCAGACCTTTGTCTCGTAGCACAAAGTCAATCCGATTTACTGATGCGTGCACGTATACTCAAACGGCAAACTTCCCACTCAAGGCATCCAGAAGTGAGGAAAATAACTCAATAGAAGGTCAAATGAGCAAGTAACAAGAAACGGCCCTGGAACAGAGGAAGCCGGGTCTGCTAGGGGAGGTGATAAACATTTCCATTTCTCTCTGCCGCGCACACTCGCGCAAGAACAGAGGTGCAAGGAAAGGTGAAAGAGAGAAAAGAGCACAGAAGCTTTCTGTGCGAAAAAGGTGTTTAAACTTGACAGCGCCTTAAAGGAGAAACAAAACTGAGCTGTGATTTCGCCTTTGCTAGCCTGAGGCCGTTCACAGCAGCTCAGAGCTCTGAAGAGGCAAAAGACCTGCGGTGAGAACCGTTTACACCACAAAAACTCTGGATGCATATTTTGTGCCTTTTCTTCCACTTTTATCACACGCAACAACATCTTCGATCACCCTATGGGCAGACGTGCACTTAGAAGTTATAGAATGCTTAGTTATTTTTATGTATCCTTATGTAGGTGCATATACTGCACATCAGACAAGAGGGAAAACTCAACAGCTTCTTAAAGGGACATTACAAAATATTTTACATGGGTGAAAATGACTATATAAGTGATGCGAATGACACAAAAAAAAGTGATTGCTTTTTAAGTAACACAAGGTTGGGTCAAGCCTCATGGTGTAATTTGGCTCAGAAAAGAAGTACATTCTTGTATTTACTGGATTTCTCTACTTTAATGTGAAGTATCGTGGGCCAACTTTGATTGCAAATTAAGTCAGAGCATTTTCTAAAGCTCTCATAACACAGAAAACCATTGTACTGGAGCAAAAGGAGCATGTGATTGGCCATGTTATTTGTTATGCTCCAATCATTGATCATGCCATTATTGAACATGCATAAGCGTTTCCATGTGTACTCCAGGTTTTGGAGCCAGTATTTTTACATGTGACAAGAGCGCCCCCATGTGGATCTAAAGGATGTGTCATTTTTAATACTATTTTTTTATCACCACAGATAAAGGATAAAAGAGTATCAGGTGGCCTGTGAGAAATATTGAAGTGTATGTAAATGTTTTTAATTTCCAGTAAAATTGTTGGTGCTTTTTGTGACTTATTTTTTGGCAACCTCAAACGGTTCATAATGTCAGCCATATGTTCTTCTCAATATGTGCTAAATAAACGTGAAGTATGATTTTTCCCCCCCCATGTTAAAATCCCAACATAATATGCAACTACAAGTAAGCCATTATTAAGTTATAATCAAAAGTGAGTAAACAAAGTCTTTCCAAAAAAGATGTTTTAATACAAATGTTCAAAGGATTGACATGTGACCAAAACCAAGGTAACAAAAAAAAAAAAAAAAAAAAATGCAGATGTCACACTTTGAGCCAAGAAAATACAGTTAAATGCTGGTCTAGAAAACAGACCAATAATATCACTGCTAAGTGCCCTGGACACACACACATCTCGTCGCACACTCAAATACACACTTAACTAACAAGCTAACACACTATTTAGAAAATGTCTACTACTTCTACAGTAAGCTGCTTTGTGACCTGAATTAAACCAATCCTTTAGGACAGGCCAGAGAATGAGTGTCCATTTCACTTAAGACTTAAAACGCTTCCTGGAAAGTCAATGTTATTTTGAGTCAAATACAGACTGTGGATTTCGCTGGCAACAAAATATGGAATTGCAATCTATATTTTTATCTTTCAGTACATCTTATCCTTTGTTTTTAAAAATGGTACTCAGTGATTTGACTTTTCATATATATCATATAAGTACAGTTTACTTAAAACTATATCAAATTAGACTATCTTTCATAACCTTCATTCCAGTTGTTTTCATCACTTGTGGTATTGGGATGTCAAAACTGAGGATTTATATAGAAAATTCATGTTCATGGTTTTGAGTGGATTGTATTTAAACTGAAATATTCTCAGCACTAGTCCAACAGCTGTAAGACATCTATAATTATAATGCTTCGTAGTTTCATAAGTAGATTTCTACGACCTAGAGTCCTGTAACATGAGACTTAATTTTTACATGGGACAAAATTCTCATTCCAATCTATGCACAGTCCAACAACAATTCTATTTGCCTGTTTTGTGTTGTCACAGTGCCTGTGTGCTGGAGCTGATGATGTCCATGAAGGTGGCCTCTATCTGATAGCACAGCTGTACGTCAGGATCGGCTCCGCCCAGCTCCTCTGCAGATCTCTTTGGTAGAGAGAGTTTGGATTCTGATAGAGGTATTTCCTGTGGCTTCTCTCTCAGATACTGAAGCCCTAAACACAAGAGCACAGAGCATTAGATCTTAATCTAGGGCTATGTGATTTGGCCAAATAATATTGTGATTATCTTGATAAACACTGAGAAATATCCTGTGAAATTATAACCTCATATTGCTGATGCTTATAAAAAGGATAAATGAACAAAAAGGCACTGAAAAAACACTGAAACAAAATCTCTCATCCTCAGCAGACAGTCAAAAACTATAAACTTGCAAGTAATGCCATGGGCTCCCAAAGCCTGCAGAAACAGTTACTCTTTAAGAGTCATCACATTTGAGAATCAAACTCAAACCTCTTTCAAAGTGTAGTGAGTAAAATGAACCCAGTTTTCTTGGCATTCATGTGGTACCTGAATATGCAAGTAGATTTTTGGTCTACTTTAGCTGTAATGGGGTCACAGGCCACTTTTCACAATTTTTTAGTTGCATTTGATGGTAATATAATAGTGAGGTAGTATATATTAATGTAATGAATATATTAATGCAGTATTACTATAATACATTTCTCAGTACTATTATAATTAATATATTACAAATTAAATGTTTATATGAAAACTGAAGGAAGACCTTTGAGTATGGAAGCTTGTTTCTGCCACAAATAAATAAATAAATAAATAAAGGTAATTGTGACTTTATCTCACAATTCTGACTTATTTTCTCAGAATATAAACTCTAAATTGCACTTTATAAGCTCACAATTGCGAGATATAAAGTCCAATTCTGAGGAAAAAAAGACTAACTTTATAACTCATAATTCTGACTTTATGTCTCGCAATTGCGACTTTATATCACAATTCTAACCTTATTACTTGCAGTTGTGACTTTATATCACAATTCTAACCTTATAACTTGCAGTTGTGACTTTATATCACAATTCTAACCTTATAACTTGCACTTGTGACTTTATATCACAAATCTAACTTTATAACTCGCAATTGCGACTTTATATCTCACAAATCTGGCTTTATAACTTGCAATTGCGACTTTATATCACAATTCTAACTTTATAACTTGCAATTGTGACTTTATATCTCACAATTCTGACTTTATAACTCACAATTGCGACTATCACAATTCTAACTTTATAACTTGCAATTGCGACTTTATATCTCACAATTCTGACTTTATAACTTGCAATTGCTAGTTTTTTTTCTCAGAATTGCAAGATTGCAATTATACATTTTTCATTTTTTATTCTGTGGTGGAAACAATGAGTTTCAAATCACAAGCAAGGCCTCTGAAAAATTGGGCCTGCACTGTTGCACTCTATTAAATCGAACTTAGTTAAAAATATCTTTAAAGTGTCAACAAAGTAAAATAATTTAATCTAAAATCTTGCCCTATCCCCACAACATACAACAGCCATTGAACATTTCAAAACGAAAAAAAAAAAAAAAAATCAAGTCAAATAAGACAAGAACACACTCACTGGCAATGAGAGGGTCAATGTCTCTGGCCTTGGTAGTGACATCAGCAGCAGACACCTGTCCCACCTGAACCAGCAGGGACATGACGTCATCAAACAGTGGAGGGAAAGCCTTGCAGAACGAAACTAGGCATGGCAGCGTTGGCATGAACAATGCATACCGCTTGGTACGGGTCAGTACTGTGACAGATTAAAAAAATTAAAAATTTGTTACATAAGTTAATATATTGGACAGATTCATATGCAATGAATTTTTGGTTGCTTCTGAGAACAGATGCACAACACAACATAAAACTACAGAAAGGTAAGGTAACTTTAGAATTTAAGAGCGCTCAAGACTCTTCTGGTTCTCCATTCAATAAAACATAATAAATGGATGGCTGATGCATAATTTATAAACACTGCAGATGAAGATTTGTTATAGACAGTAACAAATGGCCAGCAGAGGGCAGTGTGTACAAAGATAATGGGACAAGTTTGCATAGGTTGGTTTTTGTTACAAAAAAAGTCAGTAGTCTGATACCTCCAATTATCAATGTTATTTTTAGAAACTCTTTAATAAAATGCCAGCCCTAATAAATGAATAAGAACGGAGACCAAGATAAAGAGAGGATGGAAGAGAGATAAAGAAATAGAGTTATTTCTACCTGTGAGGAGGGTACCCATCACACTAATGGCAAGACGTGCCACACTTAGGGATTTGGGAAGGGCGTACTGGGTGCACAGATGGGACAACAGCTGTATGGCGAAGATCTGTGGCAGACAAAACAAAACTGCCATTAGCTTCAAGCCCAGAGGTCAACCCTGAGGGCTCACCATGTGTCTGTGATTTGAATGATGTAATACAAACTCTTAGAGCTGTACAGCTACAAGTTGAAGCATTAAGTTAAGTTGCAGTATATACTATAAAGCTATAAAGACTCTCACATCCTATTGAGTATACTTATATACCAAATATAGTAAACCAAGGTCCTTCTGTGTGTCTCATTTAATCACAAAACGATGCTATGGTTATTGTTCTAGACCATGACAGGTCTACACACATGGGAGGATAATTTATGGCATTCACACCTAAATTTAAATGATGCTGTCACTCCCAGAACTTAGTACATGGTCCATTTATAGCTAATAATATGGATGGACACATAGTTGCTCACCTGTTTCTCCAGCTGCGGCTGAGCGAGGAGTTCTGGAATAAAGTCTAGACAGATGTGCATTGAAGGAATTCCTGCCACCGTCAGAGGAAGCAAAGGCTGTGGATAACCCTGAAGAAACATTTAGAACACCTTTAGAACTCAAATAGAGCTTTAGAACAAAAATTAGAAATTTATTTTTATTTATCCGGAACTGATTTACATAAACCTAAAGGCTATTTAACTTCAAAATTTACAAAATTATGTTCAAGTCAAGATGAAAATAACCTTATTACATGTGCTAAAATTTTACACTATAGTTCAAAAGTTTGGGTGTTAAGACTTTTTTTTTTTGCTCACCAAGGCTGCATTTATTTAATCAAAAATTACAGTAAAAAAACTAATATTGTGAAATATTATTACAATTTAAAAGAACTTTCTCCAAGTTAAAATATTTTAAAATGTAATTTATTCCTCTGATGGCAATGCAAAATTTTCAGCATCATTACTCAAGTCTTCAGTGTCACATGATCCTTCAGAAATCATTCTAATATACTGAATGCATTTATTTGAAATAGAAATTAAAATTTTATATATATATATATATATATATATATATATATATATATAAAAAAATCTTACTGACCCCCAAGCTTTTGAATAGTAGTGTAACTTGCCACTTCTTTTAACGGCTCCCTTAAACCACCTGTCATGCAGAGACCACTTTTCTCTTATCAATCTAATCAATTCCCAATGGATAGAATTCAATCCTGCCTTTTTTCTCAATGAATATCTTTTTTCACTCTAAAATATGTAAAGAAAAAACTTCAAATACAAAAGTAAGAAATCTGGAAGAGGAAAAATGTGTGTGTGTACTGTGTTTTAAGACTTTCATGAGGTTTGATTATTACAACGTATGTATATCATCATAACGGTGATTACTGTTATGTAACAGAGATATTTAGTTACCTGGAAGTGTACTAGTTTGGCAATGTTGGGGTCTGCGATGAACATTTGGTGCAGCAGGCAGCAGATGAGGCACTGCACCTCCCTCAGGTCACTAAGCAGACCGCCCTCTGCCTCGCATTCCCGCTGGGACCCCCCGCCCAGCCACCTCGTCTCCCACCTGCTTCCGCATGGGAGCAGACTGAACGCTCTTCAACAGGCTGTCTGCTCCTCCACCTCCTCCCAGCTGCAACTCCTCCTGAGGGGACGGCAAACACACCTCCAGCAAGATCTGTACTGCTGCACTGTCCTGAAGGTGGACAAAAACAACACACATATGCAAACTCATGTACAAACTCATGATTCAGAGGAGTATTAGAGATGTGTGTGTGTGCTTGTGTCTACCTGAGCAGCCAGCAGAGCATTCTTTAGCTCCTCTCTGGTGACCTCGGGTGTGTCAGGTTGGCCACTGAGCCCAAGGTTTGATACAGTCTGAGCCTGTCGCTCAAATTCAGCCGTCTCCTTCAGGTGGGCGTTCAGGTAGGCTTTAGATGCCAGCAGGTACCCGTTCAGCATGTGAAGAGTGATATCCATTAGTGGAGGACACCTTCAGAAGAACAAACACTCACAATTACTAAGACTATAATATAATATAATATAATATAATATAATATTATAAGCATATTAGAATGATTTCTGAAGGATCATGTGACACTGAAGACTGGAGTAATGGCTGCTGAAAATTTAGCTTTGCGATCACGGGAATAAATTACATTTTAAAATATATTAAAATAGAAAACAGTTATTTTAAATTGTAATAATATTTCATAATATTACTGCTTTTACTGCATTTTTGATCAAATAAATGCAGTCTTGGTAAACATTAGGCTTGTTGCGATAGTCTGTGTTGTTCAGCGACACACTGATTACATCGCTTGGCCTCCACGGCAACGCCCCCCCCAGCATCATTTAGATTTTTATAGTAATACAAATCATTTAGTTCTGTTGGAGAACAGAGACTACAATTAAAAATTGAATGCGTCTAACTCAATTCAGCGTGATCCGAATGAGAGTCACAGCACAGATCAGCACCAGGAGTCAGATTTAATTTATCATGTGACGAGAGTGAGGCGGGCTGACTGACAAGGCGATGGCAAAAAGTTCTGTTTAATTTCCTTTAATTATATATATAACAAATTTTATTAGCAGCATAAGAATTGACATAAATTAGAGAATTTCTAAGCAGATAATACCTGAAGACTCTGGGGTCGCTGCGTAGGACAATGAGAGGATCCACCATCAGATCATTCTGAGTGTATTTCTGCTGCCGCAGGAGTTTTACTGAGGGCTGCAGAGCA
This sequence comes from Hypophthalmichthys molitrix, assembly GCA_037950675.1. NCBI lineage: Eukaryota > Metazoa > Chordata > Actinopteri > Cypriniformes > Xenocyprididae > Hypophthalmichthys > Hypophthalmichthys molitrix. The sequence goes on from CM075501.1 coordinate 36,545,680, forward strand.
TTTACTGTCATTACCCACAGCCTGACAAAGTAAAGAAAGATAGAGACTTAGTACAAGTGCTGAAGATATCCTTCCATTTTACTATAGCATATAAAACAAAGAGGAAGTCTCACTTGCGTGGCATGACTGTATTAAGTACCATCCAGAGTTTGTTAACAGTCTGTAGGATTCTGCGAGAGACGCCGTCCTCTAAGAGTAGCCCCATGCTGGCAGTCAGAGCCTCTGCGTATGGGATTAAATCTCCCGCAGAGAGCAGCGTCAGGTGCTCCAGGATACGCAGAAGCCTGGGCCCACCTGAGAGGACATTCTGGAAAGCTAAGAAAAAGAGGGAAAAAAAAAAAAAAAAGCGATTAATTTTAAAATTTAATTGATTTACATTATATGCTAATTATAAATCAAAGTAATTGCCAATAATTGCTTATATTAATACTTAATTATAATGAATTCAAAGACAAAGTAAAACATTCAGAGGCTTTAGAAGTCAATATATTGTTTGTTTTATTTCCATATCATTAACATATCATAAACCTGTCACTGTCTGTGAATACAAAAAAAGCCCTGTGGAGAAGGCCTGTCAGAGCAGCGATCTATAAATACACAAACACCTTTCGGCTCATTAATCCACAGGTGCAAACCTGAGTCACACACATGAAAGGTTAGACTACAACAACAAACTATTCATATCATAGACTATAATAACCAGACCACTTGTGATCTCCTCCAGTGCCAAAGGGCCTTATGAGTTCAGTGGTCTAGTTTACTCTAGTGTGAAATTTGCGTGAGAAATACGTCGTACAGCAAAGAAATGCTAATTGGTTTGCAGAACCCTACCTGAGTAACGACTTTTCGATTTTTATCCATGATTGTTTTAATTTTACAAAAAATGATATAGACATATATTCCAGTTCCTTATTTTGATTTCATGTTGATATAACCAAAATTGGCATTTTTGATGTATATCCCATTTTATTCACTTTTAATCCTTATTAGTATAATTTATTGTGGAACAATGTCAAAAATATTATGTATCCTTCAAAATGATTTTTAAATCATGCATCAAATTTTGAAAATTCAGTAAATGCCAGAAAATCTTCAATGCAATTTCTGTCACAGGAGTAATGTGATTTCCACATTTTATCTTAGCAAGGTTTATACTGTGTGAGCTGCTCGTACCTTCTCGCAGCTGTGTCTGGGAGTATTTGCAGGATGAGGATGTCAGCAGCATCTTCCTCAGTAAGGGCAGAGTACCAGTCACTTCCTCTTCACTGATCCAGTCTTCCACCATGCACAGGTGAGGGTAGTTTGTGGCCAGTAGACGCAGAAGAGCAGAGTGCAGGCCTGATGATGGAAATAATAAAATGAAATGGAATAAAATAGTCCAAGTACAAAACTTATTAAACTTTATTTGATATTTATTAGGGCTCCTCCGTAATACTCTACTAAACGTTAGTCGACGAGAAAAGGCTTAGTACTAGACTTTTATTAGTCAGTTAGTCACAGAAAAAAAAAAAAAACTGCACACACACAGGAAGTGCCGAAGTCACGCAGTCTGTGAGAAACAGATCTTCAACGGCGGGTCCTTGTGGTAATTACAGTATGTCGGGCAGGAAATCCAAACTTTTGCCTGTCATCCATCGACCTTAAATATGGCAGAGGAGAACTGGCCCCCCGACTAAGCCTGGTTTCTCCCAAGGTTTTTTTCTCCATTTTAACACAGAAGTCTATTTGCCACCTGTTTGCCATCTGATGTCACCTGTTGGAGTTTGGGTTCCTTGCCGCTGTTGCCTTTGGCTTGCTTAGTTGGGGACACTTGACATTTGATATTCAACAGTGCTTTGATCTGCCGACATTGACACTATTCTTTAAGAGCTGCTGTGCAGCCAAAATTATATACCAGTTATCAATGTTAAGCTGCTTTGACACAATCTGCATTGTAAAAAGCGCTATATAAATAAAGGTGACTTGACTTGACTTGACTTATCATTTGAAACAAGTAGTAGGAACTTTACTTGGTCGTTCGCTCTAATGTTAACCTAAATAAATGTGCGCTATTATTAGGTACATATCCAAGTGTTTGTGTGGAGTGTGGAAGCTAAAGTATTAGTGCGCTTACTGCATGACATGGAGGTGCCGGCGCGATCACTTGCATTTTTTCCTGATAACAGTGGAAACAACTTAAAATACTCAGTCATTTTTGGTCATACAGATAAGAGTAATGCATCAATCAAAACTATAAAAATAGTTTTATTTGTGTGAACTCACAATAAATGCATAACATTGTGTTTTTGTAAAATAAAACAAACAGGACGTGCTTTCTGCCGTCTTGGTTTCCGTGAACTGGAGCGCGTCACAAAAATAAACCGATACTCAGCGTGGCTACTTGCCTCACAGACATACCTCACAAGAAATCTTGAAATGTCTACTTTTAAACAAACTAATTCAAATAAAAAAAAAATACTCTTTGATTATGTAATCCGTATGAAAGGTGCATTTTTCTCTATAAGAGAGAACTATAGGCTACTGTGGAGATGGCGAGTCAGCATCGTCAGCTTCATCTTTGCAGGCGACACCGACTCAGAAAACAGTAGTTTATTAATATACATACATAAATACATATAATGAGCTTTTAAAAAAATTATTTTATATATTATATATATATATTTTAAAGGCTTATTTTGGTTTAGTATCCCCTTCCCTTCAGTATATATTTAAGTAATAAATTAATAGAAGCATGCGATTAGTTGACTAATGGCTTAAATGATAGACTACTAGTCGACTAGAAAAATCTTTAGTAAGGGCAGCCGTAATATTTATTTTCTATTTAGTATAACACCACTGGAATGTTTCACTGTTTGTATGAATACAGCCTGAAAATCAATAGACATAAAAATAAAAAATATATTGAGAAAAACATTTCAAGTATCAATGTAATGTCATGAGAAAAAGAATTGCATCTAGATATGATTGTATTATCACCCCTGGTGAACATATTTGAAAACTACTCTGCTGAATATAAGTGCATTGGAGGTTAAACGGTTGTCCTTTACCTCCCAGCTCTTGCTGCAGTCCTTGGGCCTGGCGGATGAGGTGTTTAATGGGAATCTGGTCCATGAGGGCAGGAGAGTAGGATTTTGGTTTCTTCTGCATAAGTGCTGGCAGTAGAGAACACATGGTTATCAGGCTGTTTGTTAAAAATAGGCCTTTGTGGTGCAGCTCATGTACAGGTGATTTTTCATTGTATTTTAGTTCATTAGCACAGCCAAAGGGCATCATTACTCCAGGATGATAGAGGAGAAGAGAGGGTGAGAGAGAGATTAAATAAGCACAGCACTCTGGGAAGAGCTGTGTGCATAAACAGTGAAGAGTAACCGCTCTAATAACCGATGAGAGGCTTCCAAAGCAAAGTCAAACTGCAGGTGATTGGTGTGAGTTTGAAGCAATTTAACATGCAGAGGAGGGAGCAGGAAGCTAAGCTGTACTGCTCTCATCCTAATATTATAACAGCACTCTGGGTGGCAAGACAGGAACTTACATAAGCATGAATGCACCAGATTAACTGTAGATAAAATGATTGTCTAGTTGTTCATTTAATAATTGAATTGTTTAAAATTAAACAAAAGGGGAAGGCTGTAAGGAGACAACAAAACAGAAAAGATGTCCAAAAACAAAAGAATCATACATGCAAAATTCAGGATGAAGTTGAAATTTGAATGGAATGGATTAATTGAAACGACCAAATTTTAATTTAAAGAAGTTATATACAGGGAATAATTATATTGTAGTCAATAAAATTTTATTTAACTCATTAAATACAATAAAATGTAAAAATATTTTTTTATTATATTTTATTATAAAATGAATTAATCAAAACAATTAATTAAATATAAAAGGAAAGTAAATTTAATATAATAAAATATAAATTTAATAAAAAATTATTTAAAGGTGACATTTTAAATATTATGTCAGGTAAGAGTGTAATATACTGACCCAATGTCTTTGTATTAGCGAGCAGAGCTTCCTCATATGACAGGATGTAATAGAGAATGAGCAACTGGGTGGTGATGGTGTACTCAGAACGAACTTTCCCTCCATCTCCCTGAGAGAGAGACAGATTATAGGGGGAGATGGAGAGAGGTCAAACAGAGGTTAAAAGCAACAGAAGTTACAAGAATATATGGCTTTGATCTGTATTGGACAGGGCTGGAGATATATAATGTATAATCTAGTCAAGTCAAGTGATGTCACATTTATTTATATAGCGCTTTATACAACATAGATTGTTTCAAAGCAGCTTAACATTAATAAACAGAAAAAAAGTGTTAATGTTGTAAAATTAATCAATTAAGATAGAAATTCAATTCCATCTGTAAAGTAGCTTTACAGAAGATACGTGTCATTCAGCTTAAAGGGTTAGTTCACCCAAAAATGAAAATAATGTAATTTATTACTCACCCTCATGCCATTCCACACCTGTAAGACGTTCGTTAATCTTCGGAACACAAATTAAGATATTTTTGTTGAAATCCGATGGCTCAGTGAGGCCTGCATAGCCAGCAATGACATTTCTTCTCTCAAGATCCTTTAATGTACTAAAAACATATTTAAATCAGTTCATGTGAGTACAGTGGTTCAATATTAATATTATAAAGTGACAAGAATATTTTTTGGTGTGCCAAAAAAAACAAAATAACTTATTTAGTGATAGCCGATTTCAAAACACTGCTTCAGGAAGGCGTATCGAATCATGATTCGGATCGCGTGTCAAACCGCCAAACTGCTGAAATCACGTGACTTTGGCGCTCCAAACTACTGATTCGACACACTGATTCACAATGCTCTGAAGCAGTGTTTTGAAATCAGCCATCACTATATAAGTCGTTTTTTTTTTTTTGGGGGGCACCAAAAATATTCTCGCCGCTTTATAATATTAATATTGAACCACTGTACTCACATGAACTGATTTAAATATGTTTTTAGTACCTTTATGGATCTTGATAGAGGAAATGTCATTGCTCCCTATGCAGGACTCACGGAGCCATCGGATTTCAACAAAAATATCTTAACTTGCGTTCCGAAAATTAACAAAGGTCTTAGGGGTGTGGAACAGCATTAGGGTGAGTAATAAATGACAGAATTTTCATTTTTGGGTGAACTAACCCTTTAATGTTGTTTCAATTCAGTTCAATAACTGTCAATGTTGAAACAAGTTCAATTCAGCTATAAGCAGCTCTACAGAAAACAAGTGTCATTATTCAGTTCAATGTTGATTCAAATCAGTTCAACAACAGCGTCAATATTGCAAAGTTAGTGTCTTCACCAGCTCAGTTTAGTGTTGTTCTAATTTTGTTCGTCTGATAGTGTCAGTGCAATTTAATAGACAATATTACTGAATATTAATTGTCTTTATTCTATGAAGTATTACTGACATATACTTCACAGGGCTTTAATTCTGTTAAACCTCAAATGTTTTAAAATGCTTTTTGATAGTATATGATTTATGCTATAAATCCTCTAAAATCTGAATCTATGAATCTAATATCCAGAGGCCGTTTGTCTAAAACTAGCCTTTAATAATATCTATGGCACTGATTTGAGTAGGTTGATTTTTGTAACAGCAGGACGGTCATTTATCACAGTTATTTTTTGCTTTTTTAGATGATTTTGCAGTCAATGTGAGCAAAGAAATGCTTTAGCTTCACCCACCCCTGACAAGCTCTGGAAAACATTAAGGATCTCCTGCTCTGTGATTGGCTGGTTGGTGGCCTCAGGATTGGTCTTGGAAGCAGGGGTCAGGATAGAGTTAATGTAAACATCAATTAATGGAAGCAGCTGAGTGTGGAGTGGAGTGGTCGTCTCGCACAGCTGTCTGAAGATCCAGTCCTAAAAAAAGGGAAAGAAAGAAAGAAAGAAAGAAAGAAAAAGAAAGAACTCAGATCATTCAGAATAAGCGAATTAACCAATCATCTACCTCTGGCACTCGGGTGATTAAATCATCTTTCCAGCTGAGCAGATCAATAGCTATAACATGGCTTACTGACTCTAGAGGAGGCAGATTCCAGTCTTTAAGGCTGACGATGTAATTGTGAGGAAACATTCTGATCAGTCGGGCGATGCACCACCACATTCAAAAACCACATTCTTAATTAAATCAATGGAGTGTCTTTCCATGAGTCAGGAGAGGAGCCAGCCAGTCAAACAGATAATAGAACCCAATGGATTCAAGTCAATACTAGCACTGAACAAGTCAACAGAGTAATGTAGTGTAGTTAGCACAGTGTGGGTATTAACAGAACAGAAAAACAAAACAGGATAGGGAAAAAACAGAACAAAACAGACCTTAACATAAAACAACTGAATAGAACAAAACTAAAAACAGAATAACCAAAAAAAAAAAAAAAAAAATTTATATAGAATATATATATATATATAGAATAAAAATAAAGTAAAAGAGAATGGATCACAAAACAACAACAGAATAGAATGCAAGAGAAAAAAGAAAAGAACAGAATGAGACCAAATTTTGAACACAGGATGCAACAAAATAAAATAATAGAACAATAGAACTGAATGGAACAATAGAACATTAAAAAAAAAAAGAATAGTGCAAAAGTACAAAAAGATGATAAAACAGAACAAAAATAAAGTGCTTTTTAGCACTGCACTCATTGTATTCTGTCTTCCGGATTGTATTTCCACAGCATGGATATAAGATCTTACAGATTTATGAATTAACTGCTCGTTTTTAAATGTTACAGGTCTACTGACATTTGTCATGACATCCGCTTCAATGTTCATGACAACTTTCGTTAACTTCACAATAAGAAAATCCACTTCACAAGCTAATTACTCTTTGACAGTGACGTAACAGAAATGTACAGAGCTACCACATAAACGGAAGTTCAAACACAAAATTCGAAAGATGGCTGTGCGCTAAGGTCTATACATTATATATATATATATATATATATATATATATATATATATATATATATATATATATATATATATATATATATATATATATATAAAGAGAGAGAGAGAGAATAACAGAGAACTGTATGTTCTTCAATAGTTATTTAGAGGGAAAAAGATGCATTTTAAGCATTTTAAATTTAAAATTAGATTATTTTAACATATTAATAATATTGTATTAATTTAAATACTTTTTAAGTCATTCTGCTGCCCCCTTGGCCTCCTAGTGGACCACTGGAAAAGAATTATCTTGACAGAATAGAATAACAGTGACATAGAACAAAAAACAGACATAGACATAGAAGAAAGAGAATGCAAGAAAATACTATGGAATACAATACAAAAGTGCAAAAAAAGCTGGCAGGTGATACAAAAAAAAAAACAGAAGAGAAACAGCACAGTCAGAATAGTATGGGGAGATCATCAGGTTTACCTTTATGGACACTTTATGTTTGGTGAAGGCTCTGCTCCTCAGGAGCTGGTATATGCAGTGGATGGGGAGGAATCCTGTGATGTTGGCACTGAGGTTATTAGTAACTGCCACTCTCACTGCATGTGCTGTAACCACCTGCGACAACAAACATCCACTTAATATCAGTCTTGACGCAATGATTGTGCAGCTACATTTACATTTAAGATATTCAGCAGATGTCTTATCCATAACAACAAAAAGTCCTTTGCTTCTGCTGTGTTCGACAGATGGCAAGCACGCAATTCTCAAAGTTATTTGCTAGGACAGGATACTATAATAGTGCATGTAATAATATGACAAGCTGTTAGTAATTAAGATGGTTGTTCTGGTGCCTACACAGTTCTTGCAATAAGTCAAATAGAGACATACACAATTTATTATCTTTTGCAAAAACATTGTTCTTATTAAAAGAGGCTAGTGACACTTACGATGACTGCTTTGCATTTAAACACCATCAGTCCACTATAAGGAAAGAGGTACCTGTTCTGTGAAGATTTCCTGAGTGAAAATGGTCTTCATTTTGCTCAGTGAGCTGGGTTTGATGGCGATCTGTGGAAGGATAAGGAGTTTAAGTCAGCAAAATGTTTCTCAACCCGATTAAATTCAAACTACAAGTTTTAAAAACTTTATCCAGTTTCAAATAATTTCAACAAAATATTTTCAATGCCAAAAGTGACTCATTCTGGCTAAACAAACCCTCCATGATTCATCAATAATGTACGACTCAGCTAAGGGCAATTACATATCACACAGACGTGCTTTAGCCTTCTCTGGGATGTGCATGTTCTCAGACACTAACAATCAATAAATTCACCAATTAATTCACTTCCTTCTGAGACTTTTACAGTGCAGGCCAAGAATAATGGATGTTTACACCTAGAGGACTAATTTTGGATTTTAACCAATGTTGGCATTTAAGCCCAAAAGTAAACAGCACTAAGTACACCTTTTGTGATGTTCTAAATTGGACTTGTTTTTATAGAGAAACAAACAAAAACCTAATACCTCTAGAGTGCACCACTGATGGATAAACCTGACCTACTGCTGTAGGCACTAGTATTAAATGATTTTGTCTAACCAAAAGCTAATTAGCTAAATTATAAAGCATTTTTACTCATTATTAAAATAAGTTAAAATCGAATGTTTATGATGTCCAAAACTACTGTTTAGGCAGGAAATTTACTGGGTTTTGAAACAGCTAAAATCCCTATTCAGGTGTTTGTTTGAAATGTGTTTCACAGATGTACTTTGTGATTTCACTTCCAGTCTGTTTTTCTTCACACAACTTTGGTAAAAATTACAGCGCATATTAGCCATCTTTGGGGTCCTCTGTGAAACTAAACCCACAGGGATAGAAACATCTGCGATTGTGGAATGTATTTTTAACGCTCATTTATTCATACCCTCATTGCTCTAATTAAAAGGAAAATTGTTGTTGCACTACCTAGTGCACATTCATTATGGAATTCCCTTATCATATACACTACTATTCAAAGACATTTATAATGTTACAAAAGATCCATATTTCAAATAATTGCATTTCTTTTAAACATTCTATTCATTGAAGAATCAAAATGCAACATAGTTTACACAGAAATATTAATCAGCATGACTGTTTGCAACACTGATAATGAGAAATGCTTCTTGAGCACCAAATCCGCACATTAGAATTATTTCTGAAGGATCAGTGACAGTGAAGACTGGAGAATAAGTTACATTTGAAAACATATTATAATAGAAAACAGTTTAAGTTGTAATAATATTTCACAAAATTACTGTATTTCCAATTGAATCAATGCAGCCCTGGTGTTCAAGAGACACCCCCACCTTAGTAAAGTACATGAAATGACAGTCATCTAATGTTAATAATTATAACTCAAATGTAATTTAGAAAACTAATCCTTCCAGAATAGTTCTAAAGTGATGTTCTTATTGTTGTGTTGTTCGGTTCACAGGCTGCTCTGGTGCAGCTCAACTGATGGCTTAAACTCACCTTCATCCCAAGGGTGGAGCAAACCAGCTCGATGATGGCACTAAGCTGGTTGCTATGGAAATACATGGCAACCAGTAATAGCATCTCTCCAAAAGAGGCAGAGACACCGGCAGCACTGGAAAGAATAAGAGAAGGGAGGAGAAGAGGAGGAGAAAAGGGAGACGGAAAAGCAAAATAAGGAGAAATGGATTAAAAAGAGTCAATGATATTTAAACACTCTTATTATACAGAAGAAATAGATACACGCATACCAACCCCCAGGGTTACAGTGGGCTTAACATCTATGATAACACTAACCACAAACACGCACAATTTGTGCACCGATGGACATTTATTTCTAAATTTATAGTGTGGATAAGCGCTCCAATCACAGTGGGTCACGCGGAGCGCAAGCTGCAGGAGAGATGACTTATAACCCATCAGCTGCTTATTAGTTATTAAATTGAAAAAGCCTGTCACTGCCTAACCTCTGCATAACCCCATCTGTTTTCATTTTATCATTCATGCTCTTTTCCCCCTTCTTTTATAGGCATAAAATTGTCTAATAGATAGAAAATTGAGCACATTCGACCACAAATGTTTGTGTACTCACAAAACATTATATTTTTTCTCTTAAAGTGACCTTTATGCATGAAAAAACAAGAAACATGAAAATGCTCTTAAAGCCCATGTCTAGAACAGAAGTGGGTTTGAGTGTGCCAGGCAGACCTTACAAGAACTAATGATTGCAGGACGCAAAGCATGAGAAAATAAATCAAAACTTTGTTCCAAGTACTTGTTCTCTTTGAAATTAAAACTAATTGGATTAGGATAAACATACGTTTTGTACACAAGCATAAAAATTCAGTTTCTTGTCATTTACTGCTTCTCAAGGTTTCATTCTTGCTTATCATAAAATAACTGGCATATTTAGAATGTTGTAAAATGCATTTATGGGCTATTATGGGTTTGAAGGGCTTGTCCATCCAGGCTTGTCATACCTCTCAAAATATTCCTCTTCTTTTATCATCCAGCTGAGCCACATTACCATCAGCTGCTCTTGTTCTGGAGTACTGCAGAGAGAAGACACAACAGCAATGATGACGCACCTGGGTTTTACTCCGGATTTTGAGTAAATTAAACTAAAATGTACTGAACTATTGAATACGAATTTAACTGAACAGAAACACACAGCTTCACACCGAACATAACTGAGTGACAGAAAACAAAGTGTTTTACTGAAAAGTACTTGCTAATGTTACACTGTTAAAGGGGTCATATCATGAATAATTACGTTTTCCTTGATCTTTTGATCTCACATACACTACCATTTAAATGTTTGGGATTGGCAAGATTTTTTTATGGTTTTGAAAAACATCTCTTATGCTCATATACATATATATATGTTTTCTATTTAAGCATATTTTTAAAATATAAAATATATATATTTGCCTGTGATGGCAAAGCTGAATTTTCAGCATCCATTACTTCAGTCTTCTCTTCAGTGTTACATGATCCTTCAGAAATCATTCAAATATGCTGATTTGGTGCTCAATAAACATTTATTATTATTATCAATGTTGATTGTGGAACCTGTAATACATTTTTTCAGGATTCTTTGATGAATAGAAAGTTTAGACAGCATTTATTTACAATAGAAATCTTGGTAACACTTTACAATATAATTCATTAGCTAACATTAGTTAACTACATTAGTTAACATGAACTAATAATGAACTGCACTTATACAACATTTATTAATCTTTGTTAATGTTAATTTCAACATTTACTAATACATTATTAAAATCTTGTTAACATTAGTTGAAGCACTGTGAACTAACATGAACAAACAATTAACTGAATTTTCATTAACTAACGTTAATGAAGATTAGTGAATACAGTAACAAATGTATTGCTCATGGTTAGTTCAGGTTAGTTTATACATTAATGTTTAACTAATGAACCTCATTGTAAGTGTTACTTAAGTCTTTACTGTCAATTTTGACTGATTTATTGTATCCTTGTAAGTAAAAGTATTAATTTAAATTAAAAAAAATGACTGACCCCAAACTTTTAAACAGTTGTGTAACAGTGTTTCAGTGTTTCAGTGTTTCCAAAATGATCAGCAGCTAAAATGATTCACAGTAAAATCCTTGGATTTCTGACAAGATTAAAATGGTGTGAAACTTAATTATCGTTTTTGGAATATTACAAGTGGACCTCATGGAGAAATTAAATTTATGATATGACCCTTTAATCATTAAATCATCATTTATATTAATGGGTAGAGCAAGTGGAGTATTAATGCCACAGGATGTACCTGACGAGAGTGGGGAATGCCAGTAGCTTGCAGAAGGACAGGGAGACAAAGCGCACTCCTGCAGGCGTGGCAGGTGGACGGCTGGTCATCAACTGCAACAGTTGCTCAGCCTCTTCATCTGTGGGCCTGTGGAGAGAAAACACATTTGAAACCATCTTTAAAACTTTGAGACACTTCAAAGACACTTAGTTTCCAGTGTTGGGGAAATTTACTTTTAAAATATTACTTTTAAAATATTACGTAACTCCCTAAAAAGTGACCAATTGAGCAAGTTACTTCTTTTTTTTATTGAGAGTAATGCGTTATGCTACTTTTAGGTTTTTTTCTCACCTGGGCTAGGATGGCTTGATTATTTTTTAATAACACACAAACACACAAAAAAGATCTATTTTTGGCAAATGTAAAGGTAATGTAACCTTCACACCAAAAGTGAAATTAATAAGCCTCAGGCTGAAGGAAATGCAAATTCATGTCTGTACAGTAGAGGGCGCAGCTCAAACAAACCTTTCAGCTGTGCTGCCATTCTGGATCGCAGAAAGTGAAAAAGTGAAAATGACGTGTACCCAAGTATGGTGTCCTAGTGCGCACAGACACAGCAGTGTGTACTGAACACACACACACCGTGAACACGCACCCAGAGCAGTGGGCAGCCTTTTTTTGCTGCGGCACCCACGGAGCGATTGGGGGTTCGGTGCCTTGTTTAGCAGCTTAAGTGCCTAAGTTACATGTGGTTAAGAGCTACTACACCACCCATTTACACTGTAAAGACTGATTGTGTCAACTGTAGCATACCTAAGACCAGCGATCCCCATAAGTGCGCAATAGAGCCGTAGCAGCGCACTGGCCTTCACCACATGCTCCTCCCTCAGGCCAGAGTATCCTGAACTGCTCTCTGAGTCCATATCACTGTCATTGGGAACATGGGTACTGCGAGAGCGGGGTAAGATGGCCACCAGCTCCAACAGCAGCTGCCTCCGCATCTGCCACAGCACCGAGCTGCTCTCCCTTTTCCTCTGAAGTGAGACAGTGAGACACAAACTTGCATTTTATGACTTTACAAAGCAGGTAATCATCAAATGCTTTAGTGCAACTGTTGTTCCTTACCTGCTGACCGTTGCGAATGAACATACTGAACCAGGTGCGCACTTTTCCATTGGTGCCCAGAAGAAGACCGCTGACATAAGACACCAGAGGACTGACTGCCTCATCTGCCGTGTCTGGCTTATAGTCCAGTGTTAGAGCAACACCGAGACCTGGAAGATGACACTCCTCCACCTGCGGAAGGACCAAGATTTTGACTTCAATATGACACATTGTTCTGATCACTTTATCTGCAGCCAATTACAGAGAATGACAGGTGGTCTAGTGCTGGAGACTCACCACCATGGCCCTGATGTTCAGAGCTTGCGATGGGTTCATCTGACACAGCTGCCGGAGAGCTTCTGTCCTACGTCGACCACCCACACTTTCCTCATCCTGCCGTTCTCCATTCTTTATCAATCCCCTGCACACTGAAGACAAGAAAGAAACAAGCATTTTTGATTAAATGTGCTGCTTTTATATATTTTTAACAGCCTATAAACCATATAAAATATACTAATATTGTTATATTTTCATTATATACATTAAAGTTTTGGGTCAGTAAGATTTTTTTTTTTAAAGAAATTAATACTTTTATTCACCAAGGATGCATTAAATTGATCAAATGTGACAGTAAAGATATTTATAATGTTACAAAAGATTTCTATTTCAAATAAATGCTGTTCTTTTGAACATTCTATTCAAACAATCCTGAAAAAATGTATTACATTTCCCACAAAAATATTAAGCAAAATATTTCTTCAGCAAATCAGCATATTAGAAGGATTTCTGAGGGATCAAGTGACAGAAGATTGGAGTAATGGCTGCTGAAAATTCAGCTTTGTCATCACAGAAATAAATCACATTTTAAAATATATTAAAACAGAAAACAGTTACTTTTAATATTTCACAATATTACAGTCATACTGTATTTTTTAATCAAACAATTGCAGCCTTGGTGAGCATAAGAGACTTCTTTCAAAAACATTTTTTTTTTTTTTAAATCTTACCAACCCTATACTTTTGAACGGAGTGCATGTACACATTTCGTGTCTCAATATACAGCTAAATATATCAAGACATTAATACAATTTTGGGATTTTTGACACTTTTTATTGAAAGACACATTAGAGGACGGATATAGAAAATTGGATATGAAACAAAAGGGCCAAGAATAGTTAACATGGTTCAGTATAAGTTTATTGAGATGAATGGGAATGCTAACACATATCTTTCTGCAAGCCTCATAGACCTCCATTTATTGGGACGTTATTTAGACCAGATTCGATCCTGCGTGTCCATCTGAGCACCACAGCTAAACCTGACAGAATCATATGTATTAATTTCTATGATATGGCTCAGGTGAGATTATTTTAACACATTTTCCACAAACATCTTTAAATAAGCTTTTCTTTATTTGGCTCTGAATCAAGCTCTCACCTTGAATTAAAATATCTGTTTCCCTTTTATCTGTGATTTTAACCACAGATGACAGTTTGCCAAGCAAAATGATTAGAATTACAGAGAACCTTTTATGACTAAGTGCCGGAATGATATTAGTTTCAATAGTCTCTTATGAAAAAACATCTGATTGAGAGAAAACGTAGCCGAGTCCGTCACAATTCATGCTGCATCTGATTACAGTGCATCTCTATAGACAAGCTCTTTCCCTTAATGATTCAGCCTTGAGCAGAATATTTTCCCAGTGAAAGATCCTGTCTAGGTAATGAGCCTTGAGAATTGGCCATTCAATAATATGAAATGTTTCAAACTGGCTCTGAATGGGGCCTCGCACAAATAAGCTATTGACTCAACAAGGACCTGGGAGTGATGAAAGGATACCAGAGACTCAGAGATGTTTTTATTTCCACTTCGAGTTTCTCTGAGGAAAACCCACATACACATAAAGAGGTGCACAAACACACCTAAGCCCAAACTGCACATAATCAGCAGCCAAACTCATCAAAATGGAAATTTAGCACCTCTCGATGATCATGCAATGGCCACACAAGGCAGATAAAATGTAAAGTAAAACTGAGTCTCATGTGGCTTTATAGTCAATGAAAAAAGAATAAACCAAACAAATCATTATATTTTGGCATGTTAAAAAGAAAACAATCATACATATCCCTAATCCAAAAACCAAAAACACTCGAATACAACTCCATGATTTTAAAGGTTGAGGTCAGAACCTGGAAGATTAATTCACCACTGGTTTCTTCGAGATTTTCCTCTGGGGTTTTATAATGGGGTTTTTCCTATAGGGTTTTTCAATTTTTGAGTAAAATAAAGCCTGTGGTAAACATAAGTTGACAATACTTTGACATTTTGTCCTACAATGTAAACTGCACACACTCACACCCCAAAATGTACTTTTTCAAAAATGAACATAACTGAATAAAAACATAACTAAAATCATCCCTGCACCACTCTATTTAATAAACTTTCATAATGTGGAGTATTTCTGAATGAAGATGACTGATGAATTCTACACGGTAAGGCCAGGAACGTTTAATTATAGAGATGCACCGGTCGAACGGCCATAAATCGGAACCGGACAGTTTTTGCACCAAACACACAATAGTTTTTACTTTTATTTTGGCCGATCTCTATTCCGGACTTGCACACTAACTGCACTACAATCAAATGTAATTTGTGTGGAAATATTACGAAGTCTGTAAACAGCACGTTAACACAGGCCAAAGATGGGACACACCGATGACGGACGCAAATGGTGCGTTCAAGTCCTCCTGGGAAGTTCGTATTTACGAGGTGGGAAGTCGTGTTTATGACGGTAGGTGCGATCAAGTCACTTTCGTCGGAGTATGATGGCGGTGTGCCTTCTCTAAATTAATTACACATAATAACAACACTTCTACTTCTAGAAAATGTAGAGCAAAGAATGTGCATTGGTTGTATGTTGCTTTTTTATGTTTTAAATAATTTATGAAGACATTGTAAACTTTATCATTACATATTATATTGTTATATTATGATGCTAATGTATTTTTTGCTGGGAATAAGCTTACTTCATTGTACATAGAAAAGCCTGACAATTTCACTGCTAAATACCTGTGGGTATTGTGGCATTTCGCCATGTTTCTCACTGACACGCCCCCAACTCGTTCAGATCAGGGCTTAAAGAAAATCCCGAGCTCCCCACTCGTATTTACGACATTGTGGTGGCGTTCATATGCGTTCAGCTCGTAAATACGATCTTTCCGACATGACTTGAACGCACCAAAAGAAAAGAACACAGACTCAGACTGTACCACAAACAACAAGCTCACTGCTCGCGATGCTCGAAATATAGGAAGAAAAATATAAATATTGAATTCGGGGTGGGGGTTTATATGAATGTATCTCTGAAGGGAACTGACCGTCTTCTGAAAAGTTTCAATGGATTTTTTTTTCCTATTACATCTGTATAAAGTAGTGTTTATAAGCGCAGCACTGTTTTGTGTACAGCGGTACACAAAGAAACCACTGCTGTTCCATAAGCGTCAACTACTGTCAGGGAGCGAATTGAGTCTGTCTGCTGCTTTTGTTTTGTGCAGGTGTGTCTTATGTAGCATAATTTCACAAATCTGAAGTCAGATCATTGTGTTTTTGCTTTAAATCTTGAAATTATACAATCTAATTCAAAACAAAAACAACTGTTCATACTACATGTGTGTAGCATCTTTGTTTGGGTCATGATTAAAATGCAGTGGTTGCCTCTAATGTTAAATGGCTATATATTTTTTTTGCTTAAGGCCATTTTGCCCTGTTATAGAGCAAATAAACAACAAAAAAATTTGCTTAAAACCCCTGTTTTAGCAGCAGTCAGTTCTCACCACAGTTTTGAAAAATGCTACAGAAGTGGGAGTGGTTAAGCTGCAGAGTGGAGGGGGATGTGGGGAGACTGGCAACACAGCAACGGCTTATGATTGAGACAGTTTTATTTCGCTCTCATTAAAAGCATAAAAAAAAGCTTTCAACAAATGCACACTGGAAATTACTATTACATGCAACACAATATACACATGGGATTTACTATAATTTAATACACAAATAAATGCACAGCCATTCGCATTTATTTCTCTGCATCGAATGCGAACACACTGTTGCATCTTTGATAACTTTTGAGACTTATTTTGCGGCGTTTTTATAAGCCGTTTGATAGGTTAAATAAGCTGTAAAGAACAGTTACACTCAGTGTGGATGAATTGCGCTTGTGTCGAAGACACAGATATTGAAGAGAACTTGTGCGATGCAGAAACTCTTACAAAGCAAAAACAAACACTTGTTTTTGATCCATTAATGCATCTCTCACTTACTGTATGTGATCTCACTGTTTGATTTAAAATGATGTGATGCAGAAACTCTTACAAAGCAAAAACAAACACTCGTTTTTGACCCATTAATGCATCTCTAGCTTAGTGTATGCGATCTCACTGTTTGAAGCGCCTGTCAGAGGATGAATAAGGCCGAAGTCCACCTTTCTTCCATTCTCGTAGCTCTCTCAAATGCTTGCTAAACACAAACAGTTTCGTTGTGTCGGTAGTTGATGGCCAACCGCCCGCAGGCAGTCTAGCCCTGGCAGCATCGCGGGGAAAGCCATGCAACACACCTGAACTTTTACAATACAAAAACAAACACTTGCGACCCATGAACGCCTCTCTCATCTACTACGCGATCTAACAGTTTGACAAGTCTGTCATTTGAAAGAATCACGTGTTGTCCTGAATAATTAAGAGACGGTGTCTTCTCATAGGATAAGAAAACTCAGTCTAATTAATAATTATGAGACACCGACGTGTCATCAATGTTATAGTGCACCGCCACGGACACGGTGTAGATTTTATACCCGGAAGATGAAAAAATAGCGTAAAAAAAAAAATCTCAAAAAAAATTAACCACTTTCTCTCTACAATTAAATCTAACAGATGCTAACATTGTATTCAATGATGTTCAACACACATACCTCTGTTAAAATCTCAGAAAATTTAGTTTAGGGTTTCATGACCCTTTAAAGAAAGAGAGAAAGAAAAAAATAATAATAAAAAAAAAAAAATAATCGGCAACTGGTATCGGAATTGGCCAATTCGCATGTAAAAAAATTGAAATCGGCCATGAAAAATCATGATCGGTGCATCACTGTTGAATTAATAAATACTAGGGGTGTAACGGTACAGGTATTCGGCCCGAAACGTCACGGTTCAGTGCATGCAGTCAAATGATGAATACAGCCAGTTACAGGTAATCCACATTCCAATCCAGAAGGTGGCATGCATGGTAATGCAACACTGTTTGCTTACCGCCACAACAGGAAAAAGAGCAGAAGAAGAGACGATCTATGCACCAACCCAAAACATGAGTTCAGATGGCTCACAAGAGCTTGCTAGTAGCCTATATGCTGAGTTTCGATTCATTTTTGTGATGCACTCCACAAACTTCATGGAAAGGAAACCGGGACAGCAGAAAGCGGCATCCTGTTTGTTTTCTTTATTTTACAAAAGCATTATGTTTTGTTTTTATTGTGAGTGTACACAAATAAAATAGAATGATGTCTTACTCTTATCTGTCTGATCATAAATGATGGAGTATTTTAAGTTGTTGCCACTTATTTGTTGTTATAAATGAGAAAATCATTTGGCATTGTGCCAAATTGTGTTGTGGAAGTCTCACTTCTACAGTCCAGTGATGAAATATGCATGTCTACAAAAGAAATATGACCTATGCACGAGTGCATTCTGTTTACTGCTTAGTGCTTAATACACTAAAGGACGCTGTACTGCACCAACTACCTCAGGGGGAACTAAATGCTGCTAGGTGGAACAAACTGTAATTTGCACTATTGCCTGTTCAAAATAAATTAAAAGAAAGCTTGCATTGGGGATTTGTTGCTTTTTCCTGTTGTACCGAACTCGTTGTATTAAACCGTGACCCCAAAACCGAGGTACGTACCAAACCGTGACTTTGTACTATTACACCCCTAATAAATACATCTAATAAATGTAGATTTTGTATGTTGTCTTTGAAGGATAGGAAAGCTAATGGATTAAGTTACATTATTTAAATGTTTTAAAGTCAATCATAATATTTCAGCAGGTGATGGACATACCTTCATTAAAGCTGTCTGGGACATTTGCCACCAGCAGGCACAAGAACCACTCCCCATTCCTTACGTGAAGCAGGGCTTCGGCCACCTCAATGATGGGCAGCAAAGAAGGCAGCTCTGTTGGGAGCAGATAAACTTAAAATCACGAAGTAATTTTCCTTGTTAAAGACAGATTTATAGTTTTATCTTTAAAGGCAGTAAATAAAGGACAAAACATCAGATAAAGACAAATTACAGGCACAGCTGAATTATAATTTTAGCTAGGTCTTCATTTCTGACATGCTGAAGGAAATATTCACAGATCTAGAGATGATTGTTGAAATGAAAAGTTTTTAGTTTCACATTAAAAATGTTACACCATTCACCTGCTTGTAGGATGCAGAGAACATCGGCTACTTCCTCCAGGTATACGGGACTCTCAAACAACTCAGAGGACTTGAGGAAAAACTCTCCATTAGAGTCAGCCACCTGTTGAAAACAGGAAAATATTTTTAACACTATTTTGATGTGTGATAGAATAAATTAACAAAGCAATTATGTGGTATTTTTTATGAAATATGGAGGAAAACATGCATGATTTTTATTTAGTCTTTTAAAAATGTAGTTTTTCGGTTTTGCAGTGTTTGCAGAATCATATTACATATATTATTTGGGGACCAAATGGCAAGTCCAATTTCAATGCCATACAAAGTCTAAGAAAAAGTATTTTAACATTGAAAAAAATGACACACTTCCTCTGTAAACTGCACATGAATGTGAAGGACAGATTATTCAGGAGTAAATAAAGAGACACTAAACCTTGTTCATAATGGCCAACAGTTCGCTGAGAGCCAGTCTGAGTCTCCTGAGAGGATCACTGTGCTCAAACTCCAGAGTCAATCCGTGCTGCAGCTGAGAGACCAGGATGCTCTCGCCGTTAGAGCCTCCAGCCTTATGCCTGTACGGAGACAATTTGGTCAGATATATATCACCAGACATCTAAGCAGATTCAGTCCATAACATCCCTCTCAGTTTCTCAGAGCAATTCTGAGCGAGACTGACTTATCAGATATATTATGCCAATGATACAAAACAGCCACCCAGAAGAACATTCTTCTGAACCCACCTAAGCTGCTGCTCTTTTCTAGCATCCTGTTCCAGAGCATGAAAATCCACAGACAGCAGTGCAACAATAGAGTTCACCGCCTCCACCCCTGACAGCAGTCGCAGGATGAGCTTCTTGTCCTGTGCCCAGGCATTGCTCTGATCCGCAGGGGCACAGAGAGCCATCCTCACCAGACAGGGCAGCAAGAGCCGTAGCTCTGGGTCACTTAAAGCTGCTAGTCTGGCCACATCTACCTTCTGCATTGCCTCGAATGCATATGGGCTCACAAACTGAAGACCGGCACTGTCTGCCATTCTGCAGTGAAGAATGGATGGAAAGGAAAGAGAAAGGAATTGTTTAACTTATAAAAAAAATTTAGAGTAACCACACAATATTAGTTATTGCCTGTATTGCTATGACTGCAATATCATAATAATAAATGACAATGAGATTGTTTAAATGTAAATGTGTAATGTTTAAATTGAAAACAATAATAATAAAAATAAATAAAAAATATTAAATCACAGCTGTGACTAAAACCCACACTGGAAAAAGTACTGTTGTATTACCATGTTTTTGGACATGTACTATGTTAATACCATGACATTCCTTGAAGTAGAGTGTAGTCGTCTTTAAATATTACAGTACATGAATAACAGTACCATTGTATAAAAGTGAGTTTACTTCACTTTTCTAAGTATTTATAATAATTTATATTTCAGTTTTAACGTGTGTTGCTCTAAAAATGTTGAAATCAATATTTAAAACACTTTAAATGCTCACTGTGCAGAGAACTGTCCTCTGCCCACTGTCCAGCATAACCAAGTATAAACTTATTCTTAATGTATCTCTGGCTCTGGCTAAAACGCTATTTTAACAGAATGTAATACAAGTATATTTTATATCAGAAAGAACCGTGTGACAGCAGTGGGACCGTCTTACCTGGAGTTGACCACAGCCGATGGCTTCAAAGGAAACACAAGCCCCGGTGAGGCCCGCGGGACCGCGGTCTGTAGTGATTCTCTGGCCGAAAGGAAGTTGAGCGTCGTCGGTCAAAGTAGCAGAGTTCACCGCTAAGCTAACAGGCTAGCTGCGAGAGCTATCCCGCTTAACGAGATCCATTCATCAAGATTTAACTGACTGAAGCACTATAATTACAAGATTAATATTTATATGCTTCATATAATTCACTTATTCTGTATTAAAACGATATGTGTCCATCAGACTGTTTCCAGACAGCAAGCTAAAAGGTAGAATGGTGAATGATTTTAGCACAAGCGTTGATCTTCCCTGCGGTGTGCATGCTGAACTCTGGCTGCGTCTCAAAACCTAGTGAGCCGCCTACCCAGACACCATTGTTTGGACATCATAGCCTAGGCGTGTTCATAGTTAAATTATGGTAACAGCACAAGAAGTATGGTACATTAGAATAAAGGTTAAAAAAAAAATATTGTATTTACATATAAAATGAAAATCTAACATGCATGTGATGCCCAAAAATGCTGTCTAGGTAAATAACTCAAGAGGGTTTGAGACACAACCATGAGTTTTGTTTTAAATTGTAGCAGTAAGCAGCAAAGGTCAGTTGCTTCGTTAACTGTTTTTCCCATTCAAGTATTTTCCATTCTATTCCAGATTTTAAAATTTAATATTCATAATTATAGGATATGTTTTTATCCTTTTATTTATTAAAATTAGTTTTGGCACAGTAAATTTAGTCTAAATGGGGTATTTGTGTTCAGATTTACTACAGTTGTAATAGTAACTCTAGTTTAAATGTGTATTCATGGTAAGGCCATAGTAAACACAGGCACAACCTACAAAAGAATTGATAGAACAATGTAATTATATAATTATATTATATCCATTAGGCATAAAGGAAAATATGGGATTTGCCATGAAAAACTGTACCTTAAAACACATTTGAAGTGGTAGTTTGCATATAGTCTTATTAAATTATTAGTAGATGACTATTATCAGTATTATTTAGATTTAGAATACGAAATGCTTCCCCTTCACATACTATAGTTCTGTTTATAGTCACACCAAGTTGATTTTCATAGGCGTAAACTGTGAAAACATCACACATGCAGTGTAAACTAAATGTGGGTGAGCTCTGACCTTCAAGTGCTTGACCCTATAGATCTTCACATGCTGTACATCACACACTTGCATTTGGAAAGCATGTAGAACTGGTGTGGGAGGTAAGAGAAATCCCAGGGTCTTTGAATATCAGCATACAGTTTATTCTGAACAGAGTAAGATACAGGAAATAGATCTTTCTCTGTGCACAAACACTGCATTTCCAACAAGCACCCAGATCCGATTGTAAAGTCCATTTACACCACACATTTCTTTGTCACACTCAAAGAAAAGTGATTTTGGTCTAAAAGTGTCCATCATCACTCAGAAATGGTGCAAACAGGAGAGCCAATCAGGGAGGGCGAGGTGAAGTGAAATGAATGAACTTATAAAGTGGGAGGGGCTAGAAGCTTATTATAGGTCTTTGTTATCTTCATCAAAGCCGTAAGTCTCCATCAATACGATCAGATTTCAGATTTCACATCACAGTCCCTCCCCCCAAAAAACACAAGCACAGAAAAAACATGAAGTTGACTTTTTATTCCTAAAACAGAAGCAGTGCCACCCAAATCTGGTGCGGCATTCATATATAATTATTTATATATTGCAGTTTTTCGTTTTTGTGTCTAAATGTGTGGTATAAAATACAATATACGACAATGTACCTCTTTATTTTAAACACAGTGAACTTCATTGCTGTACAAGTCCCGTGCAGCTAAAGCTTAGCTGTAATTGTGTCCACACGCAAAGGCGCGGACAGAAACCCCCTATCTGGTCTCCTCTGTACATCGTGACAATACAAATAATCTGTCTCCCTTACAAAAAATAATACTCTAAAAGCAACCTACCGCAACTTTATTTTATTCATCTTTTTAGTGGGTTTTTTGTTGGTTTGTTTTTGTAATTAAGACGATTACATATATTTTTGACCAATTGCTTTAAAGCAGGAAGGCAATACAAACCTTCTAGAACTTTTATATATAAAAGAGGTTAAGAAATCAGACAAATTATACATTTAAAAACTTACAATAAATAAGACAGATGCAGGCATTTCATTTGGATATAATCCCATCCAAAAGAAACAGGGAATTAGAGGTCTTAAAACCAAGAATTCATTCTCTCATTTCATAGAGCATCAAAGTCCCTTTCCATCAGATTCTATACAGATTACTTCTCCATACATTGATTATACAACTGGCCGAATCCATGATAACCGAGGATCCGCGCTCAACTGTCGAAGTAGCGTGGAACCAGGGATGTAGAACACCACCAGTCAGCACTTTCGTCGTCTTTCTTTGGCCTCCACATCGCTGAAAACTCATTCAAGGCCTACGTTCATATCCTCTCTTTCTCTTCGAGTGAGTGTTATGAACACCAGACGTCTGATTCTCCTCCACAGTGCTGGGTCTCGGGTGTAGTGACTGCCTACCCAGATCGTCTCCGTTGTAACTCATGTACATATAAAGTCCAGCACTGTAGTTATCTGTTGGGTTGTGTTTAGATCCACCTTTTCTTCACTCCCCTCTTTTCGTTCCCTGATAAGGTCCTGCTCTCAGTTCTGCTCTGTAGGTGTTACAACATGGTCATGATGAAGTTGTACATTTGATTGAGCACCACAAAATGGATGGGCAGGCAAGAGCGGCGGTCCTGGGTCGCAGGGTCACAGGTCAGCCAGGAAAGGGCGTTGTACTGCTCCAACACAAATCTGCGAAAGAGAAACATTTTGGCATATTCAACATTAGCTATCATTAAATTGTATTATATACACTAGATAGAAGATGGCTTTTCAAACACTTAGAGGAGCGTTACCTGAGAACATCAGAGGTCTGATTGGAGTCCAGAGGGTGAGAGTGTTTGCTGTGCAAAAGTTCATCCGATTGCACTGAAGACACATGGAGGTGTAGAGAGGCCTGGAGTAGGGAAGGAGAGAGGCAAAACGAAATTTTCAGCCGACAGAATCTATTAATCCACGCCCACCCAAAAACAAGCTACAAAGCGTACAGAGTATTTCCTCTCATTGTCAGGGCCTGTTATGAATTAAATTTACAAGCCCATGAACAAGTAAACACGAGACGGCAGAAACATTCATGCCACTGTTTACAATTTCCTTAATTAGGGAACAGTTTGCTCCAGACTTTTTAATTGTGTACAAGTCAACAAGTCAGCAAAAAAAAAAAAAAAACTAACAGCTGCTTATCAAATCAAATGCGTTGCCTTAACAATTCATGTCAACACATTTTGCGAGCCGAGTTTCCTCTCTCTATTTATATATATATATATATATATATATATATATATATATATATATATATATATATATATATATATATATATATATATTATATATAGATATTATATATAGATAGATAGATAGGCCTGTTTTCTTTCCTTGTCTTTCTTATACACACCAACAGCGGTCTGGCCCAATCCCTACGTACTGAATTATTAAAAATCCCTCTTTGCAGGATTCTTTATAAATGCTGCATGAGGAGGAAACAGAAGGTCATGTGACCTGGACAAGAAAGCAAAGACTATAGATATAGAAAGACAGTTCACTCCTATTACTTGTGAATGGGAGAAACTGCAAAGCGCAATATGGCCGAATACATCCTGCCTTCTAAGTAAATGAGCCAACTGCTGATTGGTAAAGTCATTACGTCACTGCAGCTGCTGTTAGAAGCTCCAGTTCCCATAAAAACGTAACACTCGCGCTTAGGACTGCACATGCACATTAGCTGGTCTAGCCTGAAAAATAATTATTTTTAATGCTATTTGAGCATACGAAACAACACTTATGGCATAGTTCGTGTCAGATGTTGCCGCTGATTTGAAATATGTTAATTGTGAGTTCGGCAAGCAGTTTTTGAGATTTCAGGATTCCCCCATTCTAACAGACAGGACATGGTTTTGGTTGCCCGAAATAGCTGCCCGGAGGCGTTGCAAATATGGCCACCAAGTGAACAGACTTTCCTTGAAAGGTACTTTGATGACAGGTAGAAGGGTGTAGTATCACAAGGAGGTGATACTCCGCTTTCTAAAGTCAAGACATTCTGGAAATTTTTTTTGGAGCAAATCACTCTCCATATAGTCTAATAGCAGTTAAAAATTATAATTTTGCGATTGTATACAGTATTTGTTAGGGGACGAATCAGGATTTGCTCAAGAAATGTGATATATACAAATATTGCAATACAAATTGTACAAATCCCAATAGAAATATTTCTACATTATGAGTCAAGAGCTGTTACCTTTAAGAAAAGGGGACACTGGTTCTGTGCCTGAGGACATGCGGACCAGAACCAGTCAGGCAGTGGACCTGCTTTAGCTGTAGACACGAAATAGCCCAGAGCTAATGGCTGCTGGAGGATGTTGGGAGCTTCTTCATGAGACTCCATTCGGTCTGTACTTTGACCCTGAAAAAGATGAAAAGACATGATGTCAGTTACTCACAGTAAATCACTTAAAACCTTAAAAAGCTGATTAAAGTTATTTTTTATTATAACAACTAATCAACCATTGTGTCTTCTATTCAAAGTTCATGTAATTTAACCTTGACAAGGTCTTACGAGAGAATATTCTGATTATTTATTTGTTTTAACTTGTCTCTCCATTACCTTGCTCCCATCTCCTCCATGGGGGTACTGGGATCCAGGTGAGTGAACTGGTGACGTGGTGGGTGAGGCAGGGAGGATGTTTATGATGTCAGGATCAACAAGGTCATTACCTTCCTGCTCCAGTAGGTCAAAGATGCCACCGATTGGATCCGATCCATCTAAAGCAAGAATTCAGTATAATTTACTTGTATTAACATGATTTAAATCTGGTACAACTGTTTCTTATTGCAACATCTCCAAGTAGGACGGAAACACAGGCTAAGTAAAATAATGTGGAGGAAGAAAAAAGTGTTGTCCCTCACCATTGCCGCCGTTGAAGGCAAGGTCAATGTTCTCGTGCGGGTAGTTGGAGCTGTTGACTTGCACAAAGGCAGAGGTGGGGAACACCAGGATGTGTGTGCAAGACGTGTCCTGTGGTGTGCTCAGCTGAGACGTCTGCATGTTCAGAGTTGTACTTCGTCCAAACACAGAACCTGTTGACACAGAGTCTGGACAAAGAAAAAAAAGACAAAAAAAGATTATAAATGATAGACTGAAAATTAAATGAAGAGTATTCATGGACAGAAGTACTATTATTAACAGTTATTTCCATCAGTGAATCAGGTTTGACTGAAATTTGCTTTAAATAAGTTCAATCCAATATGAACAAGAAAATTTTCCTTGCATAGGCATCCTAGTATAAAAAAAAATAATAAAAAAAACCTGTAGCTCTCAAAGCTATGTGAGTGATGGGCAAAATCCATCAGATGCAATGCATCTTGATACTATGACAGAATAAAAAGCTTTTGTCAAATAAAACCATCAATCTTTAGTATCATCACACCAGCCCAAGAATCAATAGGAGTGTAGAAAGGTGTTTTATGAGATCGAGACACACACAGGAGTGTATATCAGATAGGGACAGCAGACACATGCGATGTGACACATTGAGGCTATCATTCACATCCACAGCAAAAAGACGCGTGACTACAGCACTATAAGCTTATATTTGAAAGCTGAAGTGTGCAATTTTTTGTTAAGTATTTCATCCTATTCCCGTTTAATATGCACTTTAGTGTTCAGGAAACTTGTTTGGAAAAAAAACAACAACTTGTTTTTCACAATTCCATTTTGTGCCACAAATGAAGCAAAAAACGAACTAACTATGCACACTAATTACTGCTAATGCAACAAACTAGCCATAAAAATAAGGACAACAACATGCACACCATACAGAGAGAAACAGGAAGTGTGATTCTACCTGGCATGATGACAAATGAGCCCTGGGGTTCCATGGCAACTAGGCAGGCGCTAAGGATGCTGGGAGTGTCAGCTGCTGAGATCCCGCACAGCCTACAGTTCTCCTTTAGCCTCCGAGACACTGACTGCAGATTTCTTCTGCTCAGTAAAATACTCCAGTCTAAGAGAGGAAAAGAAAACCATAAATGTATTCCCATGGGGAAAAAGTTCCCATGTTTGCACTGCAGTGTTAACATATCTTGTGACTTTAAACATGTATTATAAAACTAATTTGTTTTGGTCCAATTTGCTTTGGTTTAATTTTTATGAATATGAATATATTTATGTAGCAACCATTTTATAAAAGCAGTAAACAACTCAAATCCAACCGTATTGTGAATATTGTCATGGCTAAAGGCCTAAAAGCCTTACATAGGCATTACCTCGCAACTCTCCGTGACCTATTCGTCCAAGTCGGCCAATCACCACTCTCCAAGGCAATGATGTCATCTGAACCAAACCCAGACACCACTCCCAAAGCTTCTGTAGGCCCAGCTTCCGGGCAGATCCCTTTTTCCTTCTTGCTCTGAGACAGCAAAAACAGAAAACAATATAAAACTTCTAGACAAAAATGCTTCAAATGTATTTTAAATGTCCTTAATTTATGAATAAATTTTTTTAAGCCTGATTAGAAATTAGTTAAATGTGTAAATACTTAAGAGATACTTCATGGAGATTAAAGTAAAAGTGCGTCAGGTTTTTCCACTTGTCATGACTATGGTGGTAATAATGGTTTTAGATATGATAGTTAATGCACCACCTCTATGTCCTACTATGCAACTAAACACTTATTAAAGCGTAGTTTACCTGTTGGGTACATCTATGCTGATGATACAGGTTTCCAGCAGCTCTCCGTATAGATCCGTGCAGGTGGCCAACAGCCATCTTTGATCATGTGACAGGCAGTAGCCCACAAACAGGACGTTATACTTCTGAGATGCCTCTCCGAAAGTCTCACCTAGCTCCGTTTGCTTGTCTTTCGTTGGGGCCAGGATGAAAGGTGGCGTGTACAATCGCAGACACTCTGGTCTCTGTGGCAAGAAAGTCAAATGTCAAAAGCAAATAGTGTAATAGAACTCAAGTTGTATTTTTCCCCCCTAAAACAAAGAGCAAAGAGCAGGACAAAAGGACAAAAGTGAGGGTCTAAGGTCGAACCATCAGCCTCAGACTAATGGTGGTCATACCCGTGCACACATCAATATAGCCTTTTCCTCTCTTATGAAATCAATAAACCCCACCAAGTAGTCACATCTCTTTTGTGAGTGGGGAAGGAAGTGGGGTGGGAGAAACAGTGCTAGCGAGTCGAGCGAGAAAATTGGATTCTACAAATAGCTCGGTGAAGAAAGGAGAGCAAGTGGAGCTTTCGGATTCCTCTGCCAAAACATGCAAGCCGGATCCCATTAGGGAGGTCTCATGGAGCTGCCCAAGCAGATAATGGAAAGAGAACTGTTGGGTTGTGCGAGTCCCCTTTGGTTTTGTTCCAGGACAGGGAGGTCAGTGTAACAGTCTCCACACGTCACCGAGTTCTCAAACAGCACAGAGAGTCGTTAAAGAGCCTGAATGGGCTGCCGGTGCAGGAGCTCTATGGAGGAGGTCAGAAGCACGGGCTCTGGGAGCCTCAAATCAGGGTGTTCATTTTGACACTGTTGGCACTAGGGACTGGCACTTGAACATGGCAGAGCGACAGCTCTGTCAATCTGGTGTATTGGCAGAGTTTCAGCAATGTAACTTTAAAAAAAACAGGAACACTTTATATTTTTGAGATTTAAGATATTTTGGTAGTTGTCCAAGCTACTCTGTTCCATACAATTGAAAGGAAAATGCTTCTGAATTTAACAACCAATCAAACTGCTGGATCTTCACTCACATCTGGGTTCCTGAGGGAGGTGTCGAGGGCAAGGCCAGGGCCGAAACCCGTCAGCGACTTCACATTGGTGGAGGTTGGGAGGGGTCTTCTGCACTGGGTGAAGACGGAGAAGGCCAGAGACTTGAGGTGTTGGGCGTAGAGGTGCCTCTCCTCACTCCTCACAGGCTGGAGCAGGTACTGACAGGGGACAATCTAAGAACACAAAGTACACAGATGTAAAACAGATTTGTTTCACTATT
Source organism: Hypophthalmichthys molitrix (assembly GCA_037950675.1). Classification (NCBI taxonomy): domain Eukaryota; kingdom Metazoa; phylum Chordata; class Actinopteri; order Cypriniformes; family Xenocyprididae; genus Hypophthalmichthys; species Hypophthalmichthys molitrix. The sequence goes on from CM075501.1 coordinate 36,574,763, forward strand.
GTCTTTACAAAAAAGCACCCATAGGAAGAAACGGTAGCTATAGTCACATTAGACCAGCGGTTCTCAACTTTTTTGATTTCAAGGCCTTGCTTTGTCCACAACAATATCTGAAGGCCCGACACTCCTAGATTCTGTAAATTACATTGCAGAATTCCAGAAGGTTTAAGAGCAGAATGTTCTTCCCACTCTTTTTAACCAATGAATTTACATGACGTTTCCAGTTGTTCCTAAATTAACTGGATAAAGATGAAAGATCATTTTAAGAATATTTTTTATTCGCAATTCACAACCTGATAAAATATTTTAGAAAATGTATATTCATTATAAAATGAATATTCACATATATCCAGGTGTTTCAAAACCATGGGAACAAAAAAAAGATTTTTAGCTGATTTTAATGCTTGTTTTCTCTTACTTTAAATTTTTTTAAGTCATCTTGAGGTCCCCTTGGAAGTTTTCTGAGGCCCCCTAGTTGAGAACCACTGCGCAAGACTTTTCGTTCCGATGACTTCCATTCACATGTATGCAAAGATTATTTTGAAATGTTAAATTGGCATTTAAAGATGTGCATCAGGTAAAAGCTGCTGTACCTACCTGTACAAACACAGAGTTGCGTATGTGAGCTGGAAGGGCCTGCAGCATCTCCAGGTAGCAGCGGAGGAGTCCCAGTGTCCACATGCTTGATTGTGACGTCCCTGGCTCCGCCTCCTCGTATGAGAAGGGGTCCACAATATAGATCATGATGGCAGGTGGGTACGTGATGGCATGGGACTCTCCGTCTGTGGGAACTCCAACCTTTTCTCTCTCCATAGTGCTGATGAAAAAGGGGAAAAGAAAGGAACTTTAATGTGCTTTTTAAAACACTTTCCTGAGTTACGTCACAATTTCAGGGTAAACGGATACATGATGCCTCTATTAAGACAGGAAAAAGCAACAAATGCATTGTGTACCTCTCTGGTGGTTCAGATGGCCCCTGAGTCTGGCTGTTGACGGCTGAATTGTCTCCAGAGAGGCTCGAGTTCTGGGTGACAGCCTGCTGGCCCAGAGCCCCAGACTGGGAGCTGTTACCTTGGACTCCCATGCTTCCAAAGGGAGGGAATGAGCTGGGCTTGGCAGACTGGATGCTGCTGCCCTGAGGGCCTGAGGAGGAGGAGGGGGTGTTATTGGTGTTGCCTGGCAGGCCTGAGCCACTGTTGCTGGCAGCACTGTTGTTGTTGAGGGCGGCGCCTCCGGAGGCCACTGAGGTTTGTAAGTTGGAGGAGGATTGTGAGGAAGATGATTGGGTTGTAGAAGGGATAGGGTTTGGCTGAATGAGGAGGGAGCTGTCCAATGCCTGTGTAGCGAGGTATGGAGCTGAAGAAACAGAAGGGACAAGACAAAGATTAGTGAGACAAATATTGTTTGATACATTTTCATGACAACAGGGATAACAGAATGAGAGAGATGGGTCTTACCGAGGTCATGTCTGCAGACTTGGGCAAACAGCTTGAGCTTGGCAAATGCATCACTGCTGCCACCAGCCGCTTTCAGGAACCAATCGTTGACTGGCTGTTCTGAGTGCTTCTTGGCAGCAGCTCCACCTACCCTAACAACGCCATCAGTATGCACTTTGGAGATTGGTCGATGCTGACCGAGCTTACAAGACTATTGGGCAGAAACAGAAAGAGACCAATAAAAAAAGCAGTACAGGCAAGCCAGGAAATTTTGAAAGAACAATGGACATAGAAAACAAACATGAACTATCCAACTATCCAAAAGTGTAGCTTGTTGTTTGCGTAGTTAGATTGTATTTACAGAATTTATCCACAATATTTTTAAAGTAACAGTGGGCATGATTATTCTTAACTTGAACATGCAAGGCTTCCAGTGTCAGTCGATTCCAGTTATTTTGGCTGTACAGCAACAGTCTGTTATGCTGATTGATGTTGAAATTTACTATTTATTATCATATTTTAATTTATCATCATAATCATAAACACTGGTTTGTTGCGTAAATACTTTCACAGTTTACTGCACTTTGTTATTTACCTATAGCAGCTAATGTATTGGGAAGTCTCACGTTCACAGGAAATAGCTTATTTCTGAGTTAAAAAAATAAGGTGGATAGTGAGAGACAAAATTCTCAGTGAAACATTAAGGTAAAGAATGACAAACTCGCTCACCTCGTAGACCGCTGTCAACTCTCTGAAGAAGCTCTTGGCTCCGGTGAGGAGAGCATCGCTGTCCGGGCAAAGGACCAAATATCCTACATCTCTTTGGGAGCCAAAGGGATCAAGCAGTAGCTTCTCCCAGTATGGCAGGCCAAAGGGAGACAGCACCACAAAGTCATACTCATACCCAACCAGGAAGGTAGGAATGGGTAGAGGCTCCGGAGACTCATCAGTGCCTGGAGAGTAGCAAAAGAGGAAATAAAGTGAGACTCAGAGTGACACAAGTGTAGGGCTAAGCGATATGTCCAAAAAAAAAAAAAAAATCATATTAGCCGATATCGATAATTATCACTATAAACATCAAATCGTTATTTCTTTTAAAAGCAGATTTTTGCTCCTAAGTGAAAGTTGTAGAAATCAGACCATTAATTGGGGTGTTTTCTCATCAGAACATGACAAACACTTGCCAAACAGGTGAACATTTCAGATGTTAAAATAACGCTTTCTCTTAAAAATGCACATTCAACAGTAGCAATAGCTTGAGTTGGGATGCAGAGTAAATTTATGTTCATAAACAAAAACAGTAACATCTGTAAAAATGGTAACAATCTCATTTTTATGGCAAATTTGGTCTTCCATAGTATTTGGATCAAGTTAACCACAGGTAAAACCACACATTGCACCTGACTACCATAGTAAAAAGTAACAATTGTTTTTATGGTATTTGTTATGAAAAACAATAGCCCAAAGACATTTAGTATAATACAAATGCACAAAACCACTATAGTTTAATAAAAAAAAATACTTAAATTATATTCCATTATTAACAATAATAATATAATAAAATTGAATATGAATATCCCACATTTCTGCCACAATCCCATGGTTTCAGTTTGTTCATACAGTAAATCAAGGTGAATGTTGGCGACTTGTGGACTGAAAAGCTGTTGAGAATGTCAGCGCTGTTTCATCTGGCTTTAAACTAGTTTAAAATCACAAAGCATTTGATTTGTGGTTTGTATGGGAGAGTTCTGTGCCAAACTTGAACGATTCTCACTGGATCTCACAGCGCTGTTTAGTGGTGCCGTGATCGAGACCGTCAGCGAGTAAATGCATAAATGCATTCGCTCTAAAGCTCGCGCTGTGGTGTGCTTTGAGCCGAGCTGATAAATGGTCTGTGGCACGGTTCAAACAAACAGCTCTGTTTCGTTACGCTTTTGGCATATTGTTTAATCTTTCTCACATGCATCAAAAATGGCAGTGCTTATCAGTTAAGCAAATTGGTACTAGCACTAGTGCGACCGTCTGCAACACGCATGTGCAGCATTATTTGCATAGTGCATAAACATTACAGGAGAGCGGTATCAGTGTTCCCCCTGGCATCAACTTCAAAGTCTACTAAATCTTGAATACATAAATTACTCATAACAATAATGATTTTGAACATTTCCCATCTAAAAATTGTGATGGTCTTTTTAGACTTTTAAGTGCCCTTGTTGCTCACCATAAGACCCTCTTCCAGCCATCTTGTGAAACTGCTGCCATGTGAGAGGCCCCTGGACTCCCCAGGAGCGAACGGTCCTCTTCTTTTGGATGGCATCCTGGAGAACAGGCTGGAGAGAGAGAAGAACTCTCAACACATCCTGAGAGCACAGCCCGCTCACATCCACCGCTGTAGAAAGAGACAGAGTGTTTAATATAGTATTAATATTTTATTTAATATAAATCTGTCAATATTTAACATTTACTGTCATATATAAACATAAGTAGAATATAGTGATGCACCAAAACAAAAAAACACAACCAAAATCTAAGTTTTTATTTAGCCAAAAACAGAAATGGAAAAAAACATTTCAGTAATTAAATAATTAAGTAATTGAACTTTTGCTGTTTAGGGTGTTGTGTTCACAGATGAAAAATCACTCGTAGTGATAATATCTTCCTTTTGATATTTTTGCTGAACAAATGCTACATATTGCTACTCTAGCATAATTTTTTGGTCACAATGAAGTGCGTCCACACTGTTGACATGCTAACCTGTTGTAGCTTATCTATATTGTATGCACAAAATGATGGCATATTGTATGACACTGACATCATCATAAAAGTGCCATTTCGGTCAATGATTTGGCCCTCCAAATCTATTTTCATCCAAAATGAAAAATAAAAAATTTGGAGTTTGGCCAAATATTTTTGATTGCCGAAATTCAGTGCATCACTAGAACACCACATAAGTGGTAATATTTGGTCAACACTCTTAAAACCGTTAAAGAAAGAACTGGGAACAGTCAACTGTTTGCAATAAGGAATGTGTATGAAAGTAAGTAGTTATTATGGCTATTTTCTATTTTATATGAGTGAATGTCTTCCTCCTCTTGTGATCATATCTTTGATAATTAATGTACCAGCTTAATGAGAGGAATTGGTTTCTATTGTAAAAAAAATAAACAAAAAAAACACAACAACGTGTGAACAAACATTGAATATGCTCTAATCTCTCACCGCTGCGTTTGGCCCAATGGTGCAAACATGTGCTCTTCACCAGAGTCTCGTCCACCTTCCCACCAGACATGTTGTCCATGAACTGCCGCCCGTGTTCTAAAGCCAGGTAACAGTCGTTGTGAAAGTCCCTCTCCTCTACACGCACACAGGGTGGTACAGTAGTGGCCCCTGGCCCTTGGGAAGACAGTCCCTCGAGGTCCAATGCCAGGATGGGGGAGAAGGGATTAGTGCACTGATCCTGCAGGAGAGAGATAAGCTCGTCCGGGACTCGATCCTTGCCTCCACCCCCTGTCTTCTCCAGCGACATGCTCCGTAACGCCTCAAAGCGCTTCTCCGCCTCCTGGCTCACATCCGAACCCCGTCCAATGATATCCAGCTCGTCTTCCAGGAAGAGGCCGGAGCCATTACCGTAGCGGCGATTGACGACGGCACTGAAGCCGCACCCACAGGGATACTGGGCCTCCATGTTGGGGTCGCTGATGTAGATGCCCACGTCGGCGCCTTTGATGTTCATGTTGCATACGCAGATGCAGCAGCTGTCGAAGTTGCAGTCCTTGAACAGGTTCATGACAGACTCAGACAGGATGAGGTTGACATATAGGCTGTGGGCTTCAGGGATGGAGGGAACTGTTGCAGGTTCCACAGAGTTGAGCGGCCTGCAGGTGGAGGGCGTCGAGGCAGGCGAGTACAGGTCCGAGTTCTCATATTTGAGGGAACCTTGCACACTGGCTGGCCCTCTGGGGGTCCGGGGTGTCCGTGGGGTACGAGGGGTGGGGGCTGAAAAACGAGGTGTGGCAGGGGACGGGAGGATGCTTGTGCCACTGTTGCTGGGCGGGGCACTGTTAGACAAGAATGGCGTGTGGGTTTGAGGTGTATACGTCTGGATGTACTCTTGCTCCATAGCATTGTTTTCACTAGAGTGAAGAAAGCAGAAAAAAGTCAAGAGGGCAATTTGGGAATCACTGAAATCAAGCCCTACAACAAATGAGCGACATTTAAAATGTCTCGTCAATCCTGTTCTCACTAACACTAACGATTATTGGATATAATACAGTGGACATATATTATGAGCTGCAGTACTGTACTTGTATCCTAAGAAGACCTCCAGGGGGAGGGAGGAGAAACTATTTTTAGATAGACGGTCCAACAGGCAGCTGTGCAAGAAATGAAAGCACAGCTTGTGCCACATGGACCGTACGTGTGTGTGTATGTGTGTTAGTGTGAGAATGCCGAGTGTGGCTCCCGGTGGCCTTTAAAAACAGGCAGGCGTTTGAAGGTCCCCCATTTAAAGACGTGGCCCTCTCCCCCAGCTGCTGTGGGTTATAAAAGAAGCCTAACCAGCTCATAAAGGGCTTTTGAACTGACTTAAACAAATGTGGACTTTACAACCAGACTTATCACTCTGTCATCGACCATTCGCAACACCCCCCTCCTCTCTTGATTTCACTGAATTTCTACCGTCATCAAATATAATGTCCAAGAACACAGTGTTGTCTTTGCTCTCTGAGATTAATGTATGAAAAGAACTTTATCGGATTACTTTTTCATCTGCTTCAATATTGGCGAAGTATAAAGACACAATGCATTTAAGCAGCGTAACTCAAGCCTAACTTCAGCCTAACAGAATGATAGAGTGTAGTTGAAGTTTACCCTTACACAGGTTCATAACATCACATGAAAAAGCAATCCAGATGACAAGATTATGAATAACACAGCATGAATAACAATCAGATGTGGCCGCCTGAGAAAACACCAGTTATCCAAATAAACCAGTCCATGAGAAACACAGAGTAGTTTGAGTAAGGACAGTGAAGAAGCTTTGAGATAAGCAGCTTTAAATGTAAGAAAATAAAAGTGGCAGCAGATGGATTTGACAGCCTAATTACCAGTGTGTTAACACCTGTTCTTTGCTTTTATCCTCTATATGTCATTACTAAGAACAAGAGGAGTGTGGGTGTAACTGACTGCACAAAACAGTTAGTACTTACAGTTATTGGGTGATACTCACAGAAAAAAATGTCTGGGTCATATTTTACCCCAAAATTCAAAAGGGGAAAAACATTTCAGACAGAAAATAAACTTTTACATTGTGCTGTAATTTATGACAATTAAAAAAAAAATAATTAAAATGACTCAACTATAAAATGCATACGTAAAGTGTAACTCTAAATACACATCATAACAGTATTTGTTGATCTTTTAAATTTATATATAATAATTATTGTATTACAGTAATAAGTAAGTAATAAATAATTTGGTAAGGAAATGTGACGTACTGTCAGAATGCACAATATAAAACAGTTTTTTTTTTTTTCTTCTCATGATTCCTTTTATTTTATTTGGGAGTGAAATATGACCCAGACATTTCTTTGTGAGACTGACTTAGTGCATACAAAAGTCTGTGTAAAGATATATATAAAGGCTGAGGTTGTTGCCTCGGTTGTGTTGTTCATATAGTAGGTTTTGTGCATCACCCTAGATATGAAACTCACCCATCCTTGCTGAAAATGGACATAGCAGGTACAGAGTTGAGTAGCTCCAGTTTTCCCACTGTCCAGCTGGGCCTGTAAACACACTCATCAGGCAGTTTGATAGGGGGCAGGCACTGACTAGGCAAAGACTTCAGGGGGGCAAACATGGAGCAACCCACAAACGGTTGACACAACTCAGGCTTGTACACAAACGAGAAGTCCTGAAGAGAGAAGGAAAGAAACAAATGTTAAATTTGCTGTTGTATAAGTTCATATTCTGCATCAATACAACAGAAATGACTCACATAAGAAGCACTTAAAAAAGTAAATGCACTAGGGAGGCTCATAATTAACTGGTTAACCGTTAACCGACAGTAAGAATCCAGTTAATGGATTAAAAAGTAATTTAAGTATTTTTTTTAATTTTTTTTAAGATATTTTAAAATGTTTGTCATTTTTGACAGAGAAATAATGGATATTTTATTATTATATTCAGAATTAATGTAAAATAAAGCAAAATGTTTACAAATATTATAAACACTATAAACTTTTAGTTTTAGTTCCTCTCACTCCACAACAAATCCTTTAAATTTAACAGTACTCAGAACAGAACAACAATGAAAAATAAAAGTAGGTATATAAACGACAATCCAAAAAGAATAATTTAAAGTGAAACTGAAACAGAAACCAGCGTTGGGCTCACGTAGCCTACCTGTCTCATTCGGCACCAAACCAAATGTTCACATATTCTAAATGTATTTAGATGCTAAACTTATTTATTATGTAAACTAGGCTTTGTACTTCAGTCGCATTAAAAATGGGGAGATGGTAATGCTGAAAGGCACAGACTGTACTACAGACTAGTAGTAATTTAAGTAGTGTAGTTTTTTTTTATATGTTTGGTTGACTATTTTATTTAGATAATGAACTTGTTGGTTAACGGTTAACAAGCTTTGGTGGTCAGTTAGGGGGAAAAAAAAAACGTAAACATCCCTAAAATGCACAAAAGCAAATTCCTACACAAGTTTACACAAGATATTAAAATACTTGTGTCCCTGCAAAAACAAAAAATCCTAATATTAAGTGCATTCTGATTGGCTGTGATCGTGTCGCTCTGCACAACATTCCGCTTTCCGTTAGGACAGAAAAATAACATGACGCTGGAAAGATGTTGCGTTGCACACACTTAGGACAATAGCATTTTAACTACTGATCGCACCTTGATTTCAGAAGGTTTGGGGCTGCAGAAACTTTCTTCCACCTCAATTTTAAATTGGCCACCCAGAGCAGTAGAGCCATCCAGAGTGTTGAGGCCAGAGCCAGGCTCCATACAGCCATCTTTACTGCCCATGTTCATGGGGGAGTAACCCATGATATGCTGCTCTAGAGACGGAGGCGTAGGGAACATCTGGTGTAGATCAGCCGTGCCTGAGGGAGGGATGGGCAGAGAGAAAAATGACATGTAAGTGGAAGGATAGAGGGACGATGGATGACAGTACATCCAGTATGTTGTATGATCAGCCTATTTCCTATTTATTCTTGTGGAAAACAAAAATAATTATTGTCAAAATGTATATAAAAAACCTTAAATTGCAACAGAAAATTAATACACTGTTCTCACTCAAAGAAATATGTGCAAAATATCCCTGTTTGTCTGCATGCAATGTAAAAGTTGTCACAGTGGCCAGCAGGGAGCAGTATACAGAGTTCACTGATGAAGTAAAACCTGTATATTTATAGAGAGAGAGACTGTGCTCACTTATACAGGAGACAGGGTCCAGTGTGGCTGGCTTCGACTCCTTGCTGCCAAACTTCTCATCTGCTCCATTTACAGCTCTCCGTGCTCCAGGCTATATAGAATAACACAAATTAGCCAAAAATCAGAACTATGATTTCATTACAACACCCTAAAATTACAGCAATTTCTCTAAAGAAAACACATTTCCATTACAAAACCCTTATTTCCCAATAGCAAAGCAATGGGAATTTTAACAGTAATTATTTTGATTACATATAGATGATATATTTCAACTTCTAATTATGTATGGTGATTAACTCAGAGCCCTCGCGTCAGATTGTGATAAAAATTCTGCTGTTTTGTCAAATTTTCACAGCGACGCAAAGCCATTCAGGGAAGACATAATAGAAAGAGAAAACAGAAATACAGCTTGATACTGACTGTTTGTTCATCCTCATCTGAGTTGAAGAGGTTGTCCAGGTCTTTGATGGAGACTGCCAGGTCTGAATCATGTATGAGGCTGGTGGAAGCAGCCCGGTTATGGGCCGCAGCCCGCTGAGCATCTGAGCGAGAGAGAAAGAGAAAGAGCTTAACACAGTCCTGTTCTGCAGCTTTATCTAGCGTAACCACAGCCTGGGCTTGAGACCACATCAGGACAAGCCCTTTCCCTCATTCAGCAAACACATTTAACCTTTATGGGCGACAATACACTAAACTGACCCAGGCTGTCAACAGGAAAACTATTTCAAATAAAATAAATGGACTCAGGGTTTGAGAGGGGTTCATGAGAGAGTCACTGGAGTATAACAGGACAATCCTTACCATCTGATAGAGCAGCACTGCCATCTTCTCCCTGTTAGAAAGCAAAATAAAATAGGAAATGTTAAAATAAATTTAATATACAAGCCACTGATACACAAAGGTTTTGTTAGATTAGTTATGCAGTGTCCAAAATGCTCTGACACATATCAATGGCGAGTTGAGAAAAACCAAAACATATACACTGTAAAAAGTGGTAAGCTGCAATTGTTACCTTAAAGAGCTATTTCTACCTGATTTAACCCATAAAAATAGTTTTGTTGGTATAAATTAAATGTATTTAGGTTTATTAGGTGATGTTAAGTAATATTTTTGACTTAAATAAAAACAGCTAATGTAGATGTAGTTACCAATTTTTTCAGTGTAGTCCTCAATATATAAGAATCAAGCACACACTGATTAACTTTTCCACAAAGCAAAAGATGAAAACAGTTCAGAGTGCATTAGTTCATGATCACAGTTTAGTTAACAATCACAGAGAAGAAAGCGACCAATCAGAAAAGGTGATGGTATAAGAGTAAAAGAGTGACAGCTAAGGAGAGAAACAGGAGACAACCAAAGAGAGGGAGGGAGGGTGGAAGCGTGGAAGCATATTTATACTTTGCCACCAAATGATATCTTCCACGCACAGCATAATAAGTAACACTGTAATATAAGATAACAGCACAGGCTAATGGGACTGCAGCTTTCCCCTCAGCACCTTAGAAACCCACTCCAGACCCTTAACCTGCCCCTCATGCAACCTGCGCATCCCAGAGCCACCATTACAATGCAAGCCGCACACTATGTGGAGATTCATTACGTCGTGCATAATTTCATTACGCTACAGGCCATCTCTCTGCATAAAGAGTGAAATCTATTCCTTTGTACACACTCTTTACATCCTAATGACCAACTCCGTAATAAACGCCTGAACATGCAAATCACTCCGCCCCGTAATCGATAGCAGAACCCTGGGGTGGAGTACAGGAGTTAAAGAGACGATTTTCTATGTATACTTTGTATTTTACAACAAATGAATGCCGCTGTGTGTATGTTTATACGTAACATAGATACACATGTGCGCTATAAGCAATGAGGTTGTTGTACCATATGGTCCAAATTACTTAAACCTCTCCTGTGACTGCAAAAAGAGGCTATAAAGTTACCAAGACACACAAACGATGTGTAATTCTGAGAGCAGGTACCAAAAAAGCTCTTGCAAAATGATGGAGTAACGGAGTACAGAAGGACAAAGCTGATTTTTGTTCAGCCTCCGCAGCTGCTACAAAAAGACGCTGAAAGTATGTGTGAAATTCCAACAGGAATGGGAGAGACTTTCTTCGCCCCATCTATTCATGCTCTCTCCTCCACATTTGAGGGTGTCAGATTCAGATCTCAGATGGGAATCTCCCATGAGCTGAAGACAGCAGACATGATGCCAGCATATTACACGCTACACTGCCAACGGAGAATCTGCAGCATCTATAAATCCTTTTCATAGGAAACAAGAGTCCATGTGAAACAGGATTCACAACTCATACTTCCGTAATGTTGCATATTTCCAATTGAAACTGAAACTAGCTTGTAAAAAGAGAAAAGCAATACTGTTTTTTTTACCATTTTACAATACCGTTCAAAAGTTTGGGGTCAGTTTTTTTTTTTAAAGACTTTTATTCAGGGTGCATTCAATTTATCAAATGTGACAGTAAAGACATTTATAATGTTACAAAAGATTTCTATTTGAAATAATTGGTTATCTTTTGAACATTTTGAATCTTCTTTAAAAAAAAAAAAATCAACATGTTTCCAAAAAACAATAAGTTTAAAAACATGTTTTCAACATTGATGATAATAAGAAATGCTTTTTAAGAACCAAATCAGGACATTAGAATGATTTCTGTAGGATCATGTGACATTGACGCAAATTACATTCTAAATTAAAACTTATTTTAAATTGTAATAATATTTCACAATATTACTTTTTTTTTTTTTTTTTTAATCAAATAAATGCAGCCTTGCAGGGTAATTACAGAATAAAACATTAAAACATCAAAAACATTAAAATAAATCTTACCAACCCCTAACTTCTGAATGTTAGTGCAGTGGTTCTCAAAGTGTGGGGCACACGGGTACTGCAGTGGGAGTGCAGAAGATCAGCAGAAAAAAGAAAAAAACATCTGCAATGGCGACTGTGTGTAAATAGCGGATGATGCTCTGCCTTTATAAAGTGGGACTAAACTCCAATTACACTGAATCGTTCTTCAGATTCATGACTTGTCACCGTCTGAACAAGCCCAACATAGAAGTTGCTCGCCATAGAAAAGCACAAGCACCGCTCCAGTGGGCGGAATCAAAAGTTGCTATTGTGAACAGCAGAGCGTGCATTCCGGTGAGAAGACGTACAAGAAGCTGAGCTTGTGAGGCGCTGTCAAAAACTGTTAAATATTGGCGCTGTTACATATTGTTTATCCAAAGCATCACTGAAATATTTACTTTTTATTTATTTAAATTAATAATTCTGATCTATTATTTTCTCTTACTGTTGTTTTTCAATGATTCAATGACATTACAAAGTGAAACTAATGTGGTGCGGGGGTGCCAGATTTTTTTTAAAGGTTTAAAGGGGGCACGACCAAAAAAGTTTGAGAATCACTGTAACCTTAAAACCAGAACATTATAGGATTATATCTCTAGCAAAAAGTGTCACTCACCTTGTGTTTCTTCCCCGGTTCTCTATCTCCGCCTGCTTTGTCTTTCTTATCCGAGAAGGTGAACTTAACATCTCCGTCGACAAAGGCGTAGGGGTCGACCTCAGGCTCATGGTCGCCGCCTGTGATGGCTGCAGCCAGGTGCTGGTTCTGTCGCTGCAGGTACGTTTGGAGACGTTCATCTGAGACCTTGAGCGGCCTTTTGGAGGCAACCATCGTCCTGGGCAAGACAAAAAAAAAAAAAAAAAAAAGTCAAACCTAAAATGACTAAAATAGTCTAATACTGCATGGCATATACCAATATACTGACAGAAAGTAAATATATCATCCAGAACAATCAAGTGGGCAATTTTATGCATTAAAAAAGATTATTTTCAATGACATTAATGCTTATATCATAATACCCAAGGTGCACATATGCTCCTAATTTGAAAAATAAAGAACTTTATGGGGCGCAATGAAAATTTACCAAATAATTAGTTTTTTTTCTTAAGGAATACAAGGAGACATTTACAAGCAAAATTATTTTATTTATTCGAAACTTCACTCACTTTAGATATTTCTGCTTCAAACTGTATTTAATTACGGAATTATTTATGTTCTAAACTTTGAACTAAGAATCAGTTAAAATTTATTTTGTAACAAAATACCAATAAATACTAGAAAAAAAACTGTTCTGCATAATGGAAGGTCTTACAGGAGCGAACAACATGAGGATGAGTAATTAATGACAAATTTCATTTTTGGGTAAACTAAGCCTTTAAGACTTTTTATGACCCTAAATTTTACAGTTCGCACATCTGTTTTTCAGTCACAAATGCAAGTGAAAAATTTGTGCTGTCAAGCCCTAAATATTAGTCAACAATAAATTATAATGCTATCTACATTCATTAAGATGAGTTGACAATTTAAAAGAACAGCCGTATTGTCATGTCCAGGTGCCTAGAAATTATTCACCAACTCTTTGAGAAAAAAAAAAAAAAAAGGAAGTTCTATTAATCCGAAATTATGTCAAACCCCAGCAGTGTCTGAAGTCTCTGTTTGTGTGTATGTGTTATGTAAAATCCCTCGGTTGAATGGTACCAACCACTGTTTTCTCACACAGATCTGACCACTGCAGCTCTGATGGGGGGTGACAGTGCACAGTGGCGCTGGCCAGAGATTAAACCCATATTGAGGCCCCAGAGTGCACAGGGATTACATTAGGCCGTAACAGCAGAATGGACACAAGAGGACACCAGCCAAGTGTATCCTGGGATTCCACTGCATACCATTACATCTCACTGTGGCCAACAGAGACGGCTCTCTAAACCACAGCACTGCCTCTTTTTCTGATCTTAGGCAACTTCAGGCAAACAACATTTCAGTGGAAACAATACAGATGCAAGCCACTTTTGAAATGTTCATACACATCTTGTACACATAAAATTGTTGAAGGGAACTACATTTTTTAAACATCAGATAGGTGTGAAACATCCACAGTAAAACAACATTTTCCAAACAGCCTTTTTTTTCTAGTAAGGGATTAAGATACTTTTTTTTAACTTAATACTATCAACAAGCATTCTTCCAGGAAGACAACGGCACAGCTGAGCAATGTGTACACTTTATTTTGCCATAACACTGCTGCTTCATTAATTTATGAGGGGCATAAAGTCGCTGCGTTCAGTATCTCTCATCCATAACAGTTTAGAGGAAAAGTTTATACTACACTAACATTATTCACACAAACATGTCCAAACATTCCCACACTGGGCCAAATATCAGTGTGACCAACAAATGTTCCCCCTTCAACAGATTCAACAAACGCCATCTCATGCTAATAAATGTGACATTATGGGCCATACGAAAAACCAAATGTTTTCATTTTTTGGATACAAAGTAACACGGCCAAAGTGATGAATGTGGTTCCGCCTAACAGTATAGGTACAAGAATCTTAATCATCATGCATATTAGCACAAATATAGAGAAAATTACAGTAAAACAATGACAACTTCATGTCTTTTGGAAGCAGTATGGGTAACCGTTTGTTGATTTAAATATCTGGGGAAGCAGATAAGATGTACACTTTAGCGGAAATTCTTCACACGAGTAAACGTGTCACGGCTTAGTTGGAGACTGTCATCAAACAGCACTGGCACCGGTGTCAAATGTCTGTGCTTTTAAATCAAGGAAGGCCAGCCTAAGTTCCCTTGGTGCTCTTCCAGGAAGTTTGGAGGGTAGGTGCACGTCACGAGAGTCAGGGCTGAGCATATGGTGGATCTTATTCTGAACACATCATTATTTCATCCTTAATTTATTTTAACTTCAACTGTTCCATGGAAAAAAAAAAAACCATGCAACCACAGTAATATATCTTTTTTTTTTTAATTCAGCATTAACATATTAAATTGCTGTTCTTTTTAACTTTTATTTATTGAACTATCTTGAAAAAAAAAACATTGATAATAATAAGTATTGTTTCTTGAGCACCAAATCAGCATATCTGAATGATTTCTGAAGGATCATATGACACTAGGGATGTAACGGTATTATCAATATCGTGGTATCGCGATAGCAAAATTGTCTCTATATCATTGTGATCACACGACTGTATGAAGCGATATGTCTTCCAGACAAAATGTGTAGTTTTTTTCAGCCCAGTGGAGCAGAACGAAGGGAAGTGGTAATAGGGTTGGGAACCGAGAACCGGTTCTTATCCAGAACGAAGTGCGGGAGCGTATCCTTTAATAGAGACGTCTCGCCTCATGAATATTGTAACAATGAATGCACTGAAAAGCCCTTGCGCTACTCATATACGTCAGATATCAATGCAGAGAGAGAGGGGTGCACAAAGCTGCACGATTCATCTTTAAAAGATCGCATTCTCAATTTCATCACCCATGATCTAATTCCTAAATGACAACGATTCGCCTGTGTAGGCTATATTAAACCTTTGACAAAAATAAATTCAAATCTGCGTTCATGCTGCCGTTAATCTAGAGACCAGTTGTCATGTTTAGATATAAACAGCTTCACAAACAATCTTTTCAAAAAATGATTATTTCTGTTACAAATATTCCAGTTATCACAGAAGTATACAAAAGTTTATTATTCAGATAAACGCTGTTGTCTACGTTACCGATCAAAACAGAATAAATCACCTTTTGAAAATGCTTCAAATAAGCGAACTAATATATCGATTGCATTGTTACGCCACTAGGTGGCAACAAATTACTGTTAAAACTGTATCACTGAATCATTCTTTCAGAAACAGTGACTTCTTTATGAATCCAATTTCTGTTGAATTTGTGGTAACACTTTACAATAAGGTTCATTTGTTAACATTAGTTAATGTATTAACTAACATGAACTAACCATGAGCAATACATCTGTTACTGTATTTGGTAATCTTTGTTAATGTTAGTTATTAAAAATACAGCTGTTCATATTGTTCATGTTAGTTTACAATGCATTAAATAATGTTAACAAATACAACTCTTGATTTTAATGATGTATTAGTAAATGTTGAAATTAATGTTAAAGATTAATGAATGGTGTAGAAATGCAGTTCATTATTAGTTCATGTTATTAGTTAGAGTCTTCATTTATCTTTTTTTTTTAAAAATATCGCAATAAATATCGTATCGTGGACTTCATAGAGATATTATCGTATCGTGAGATTTTGATATCGTTACATCCCTATATGACACTGAAGAATAGAGTAATGACTGCAGAAAATTCAGCTTTACCATCACAAGAATAAATTACATTTTAAAATATACTAAAATGGAAAACGGTTATTTTAAATTGTAATAATATTTTACAATATTACTGTTTTTACGATGTTATTTGATCAAATAAATGCAGCTCTGGTGAGCAGAACATTTAAAAAAAAAAATCTTACCAACTCCAAACTTTCGAACAGTTCTGTACATAATATTTTTAGCAACACTCCCTTAATTTTAGAGAATGTGTAGAAAAACAGTCTCCAAAATTCTCTGTCTTGTTTTTGTATGTGTCGTTCAGGTCCACAAGCCAGTGGTTAAAATAGTAACTTTCTCATTTGTACTCTAAATCCCTACTAAAACCCCAGAGTGTTTGTAAGCACGTGTGAGATGGACACGTAATCTCCTAGTTCACAACAGTGCTGGGCCTGCACATTAGTGAGGTATGATGTCAAAAGGGCGCATCGCGAGAGATTAACATGGTGTGTGCACTCAGAGAAAGAACATTCTACACAGAACGAGTGTGTTTATGAGTGAGTCTGTGTGTGTGTGTGTGTGTGAGAGTCTGTGTGTGTGTTTGGGGGTGGGGGGTCAAAACACATACTGCACAGACAGACGGGAACGTTTGGGGTTCAGTATTGGAGCTCTCGCTAACAAACTCTGGCTGCTGCAAATAAAAGGTCAGTGAGCGGAGGGGATTAAGGGGGTCCACAGGGTGGTCCTGCTCTCATTTTAGAAACATATTTACTTAAGCCATTATTACACAACACAAATGCACAATACAATCCTCCTGGCTGTTTACAGGTTATGGAGAGCTCTAAATCCTAAAGATATGTACTTTCAGTTCACTGCATTATTTGAGATTTCAGGGGATTGTAAAACAGAATGTAAACAAAATGTGTCTTTTGAAAACATGTGCAGCCATATAGGTTGAGTACATTAACACAACCCAAATCTGCATTTCAACATCTATTCAGTATTCAGTAAGCTTGCCCACCCTGATGAACAACATCTTAGCAAATCATAGCAGAGGTCATTTACATAAAGTATAGCCTATTTAATTCAAAGGGTCAGTGAGGGGGTAGAGCTGTATGTTTGTCCAACCTATGGATGACAGAGGGCATTGCTCGATATATATCACATTTTTTTTGCTATTTCACTTGGTGACCCCAGTAGCTCAGAAATGATATTTAGCCTTCAAATAAGTGCATGAAATTGTTTGTAAAGAACCTGATACTCACTCAGTAGCAGACATAATCCCTTCAGCTCCAAGTGATGCCTCTTCTCTTAGTTTGTCTCCTGGTAGTGAGGGTGTGGGAAACTCTGCATCTTTCCTACGCGGCAGGTTAAAGAACCTCCACGGTGCATGACTCCCGTCATCATCCAAGTTTACTGCTGCACTGATGTACGGGGTAGGCTCCAAGGGTTCGGAGTACGCAGGGGGAAAAGGTTGGGTGAGGGGATCCAAACGGGCATCATCTGGGCCCTTTTGGGGCAGGAGGCATGGCTCTGTAGAAGGAGGGTAAAAATGTTGGCTGTGTGGGGTGGAGGGGTTTTTAATGGCGTCTGTGGCTTCCTCGCCACGTTCGCAGGGGTGAGGGCTCAGCGGTGGTGGTTGAGGGGAGCCGATCATCTCCGTCGAGCCACTGTTGCCCACGGTAGCTCCACCCCCGCTGTGAAGCTGTGGTGGTTTTGAGCCAGTGCTCACATCAGATTGGCGGAGCCCAGAAAATCGTCCACCCTCTTGACCTCTAAGAGCCAAGCGCTGGCCTGCAGAAGCATCGGTTTCCATGGAGACATCTTCGCAGACAGAGTTGCGGTGGTGGAAGGGCGTCTGCGGGCGTTTCTGCTGCTTGTCTCCCTTTTCGGGCTTCTCCCCGGGTTTGTGCTTGATGGGCGGCTGCTGCGTCTGACCGGCAGTGGGCGGCTGACCAGGCATGCTGCCTGCTCTCTGCTTCAATGTTTTGTGCCTAATAAGACAAAGAAATATTTTAATTCAACAGGGACATGAGTTATGAACTGATGACATCATTAATAAGAAAGCCTATTACCAGAAATCATTTTTTTTCACAGAGAGTTCATAACATTTCTTTTCAGGTTTAATAGACCTTTGAGACTCGTAACAGAGACAATGTAACAGTTTCTTAATTAGCTCATTATTTAGAATTTTCAAACTATTATTGGATCCTTGAAAAAACACTTTTGAATGAAGATTCTCTGCTTGTCGAGTCCAAAGACAGGTTTAAGAAACCACCCTTTCCACAACAAGCGCTCCACTCCTATCAGAGTCTGTCTGACCTGATAACGCGTGTCCACACTTTCTCCGAGATATGTAAAGCCCCGCAGCTGCCAGAGTTTCCCTGTGGGATCCCTTTTACAGTGTCCCTCGTCTATAATGTTTTTCTTCAGAGGCAGTCACCTCCTCAGCCTCCACAGAATCTCAACACACAAGCCTGTAGGCTTTTATCCCTCTCTTAAAAATGCGAAGCTACCGCAACAACCACTTATGTTACAAAGCCAGGAAACTTCAGTTTGGTTTAGATATCTAACAGTCTGGTATATGTATGCACATTAGTATTTGAAAGCAAGGCTAGAGTGTGTAGTTCATGTGTAGTTTGAGAAGTTCAGGGGTCAAGGAACTTAATTTAGCCCATATATGTAAACAAAGAAACCACGAGGTAACTTTGAGGTTGGAACTTAGATTGTGTTAACGCCATAATTTTGTTCATTCAGACATTTGCGAACACGCTAGGCTTGCTACGGTAGTCGGTGTTACTGGCGTTCAGTTGCAACACCGGTTTTATCACTTGCGTTTTTTATATAAACGTTGTATAAGTTAGCCTATTTGTTATTTTATATTAGGCCTAGCATGGTGTATTCTTATTCGTTTTGTTATTAAACATACTATGTTTAATATAAGCGAGTTTGTTGTTGTGTTTTTCAGTAATAACCCACCATTCAAGCAATTTGAAAGTGAAAGTAAAATGCACATGACCGCACACCAGCATTCATAAGCAATTTAAAAAAAAAAAAAAAAAAAAGGTGGAGGCCCCACGCCACACCCCCTGATGACACTGGTATTTCCGGTGTTGTCACATCGATTAACCGGAGGGAAAATTCTCTCACCGTCACATCCCTAGAACGTGCACGAAACCAGAGGGGGGATCTTATCACAAAAAACAATCATAACCAATGGATAGCGCCATGGAGGCATTGCCTTCTCTCACATGACTTTCTCCCACCAAACTCACTGCACGTTTTAGGGGGTCTGTTAAAACTGAATGGGCTCAGGGGAGGCAAGAGAGACACACGAACACCCACTGTAACTTTACTGGCTAGTGTCGCTGTTGGACAGTGTTACTAAAAAAAAAAAAAAAAAAAAAAAGAAAAAAAAAAAAGTGATTTACACACTTTGTAAAGTCACATTATGTAATATTTGCATTGTTTTATTTTTTGCAATGTTTCTCATCCAATTTTTTGAGGCAGCACTGCATCCCTCGCCTCCTCAAATGAAATGCCTTTGATACATAGAGGGGGATGATAGCTGATAATAGTAGCTGAGAAGTTCTTCAGAAAAACATTTACCTGCACAACCAAACTTAACAGCAAAAAAAAAAAAAAAAAAAAAAAAACCAGACCACAAGGAAGTCAAAGGTAAAATTACACCCTCTTATTCTCACACTCAAAACAATTTCACATGTACGCACACAACAACACAGCCACTCACACACATACACACGAGCAGAATGCTAAGCAAGCAGAAAGGATCTCAGTCGATGCATGGTCATTTTCTCTTCACAGGGGGACTCCGAGTTTCATCATACCTCTCATGCTGGGTCTCTTCCAAAAAATATATTTGGCAAATGACACCAGTCCCACAGCGCCTGGCCTTCTCTTGGCCTGAACTGAACAGCTACTCAATGAAGAGAAAAAGACGACGACTAACAGCAAGACCACACAGCACTACATGACATTAAGTCTTTGTTAACGTTACTTACAATGCTCCACAGATTCTTTCTAGTACGTGCTGCTTCTTGTTTACAAAACTATTATCTACCTGAAGTAGGCATGTCAACAGCACTAATATTACTGGACTACATTGATAGTGAAAGTCAATCTCCGTTCCTCTCAAGTCCTTTAACAGCAAGCCACGACAATATTAGTGTGCATCTATTACAATAACTACAGTTGGCCAGCAAGTCAGCTAGCGTCTAATCTGTAAACAAGTTATACTTTTCTGTAGCATGTAACCAGTGACAGTTTGAACAATGGCTATTTACATCATTATGCTCAATGGCAATAACTGCAGACTCTTATCAGAGATAAATAAATAAAAATAAAAAAAACACAAGGCTTTTTTTTTTTGGTAATACAAAATTAAATACAATTAAAAAGTTCAAGCGATTTACCTAATTTGTTTCTTTTTTCCCCCGCCTGTTTTTACCATGAAAACTCTAAGCTAAAGTTCCCTTTCATAAAGCAAGGAACAATAAACTGAAACACTTCCTGCAGACGTAAATTAATTATCGCCCTCTTTAATTATGAAACAAATACACACTCAGAGCTCTGTAATGATGCTGAGTGTCAAATTCAAATTCATAACTGTATTTTAACTGTTATGCTACCAAGCCAAATGGGAATAGATTTATAAATGGGAATAGAACATTTTTTCTTCCAAGTTTCACATGACTTCCATTAATTAATCTGAATACAGTTCATGTAAAAGAGTGCAAAACACTCAGGAGTCACAAAACAACGCAAAAACATGCAAGTGGAGGGACCAAGATGTAACTCAGCAATTTACAGAGCTACAAGACTAGATACAGCCCGATACAGTATATACAGATAGACATTCAAAACACGGCGCCTACACAGAATATCTAAGCAAGTTATTTTCTTTTCTACATTAGACAAGAAAACAAAAAATAAAAAAAATCTGAGACTTATGACACCACTTAACAGTTCTACAGATGGTGGCACCAGCACCTGATTTGGTAGAGCTGGGGGTGGGGGATTTTTAATCATAAAGGTAGTTTAATCATAAAATTACTATTGTTTTGCATTAATAATTGCAGTAACAAATAATACTCTTTTGGTTTCAGTCTGAAGCCCTGCTTAACAGGCCAGTTCCTCTGGTTTTCACAAAGAGATTTATTTAATACTTCATGACAAATGTAATGCCTGTCATTTTAAAGAGTGACAGATGACACTATAAGAGCTACATAAAAGCGATTAGTGGCAGCAGCAGTGCAGGATGGTTAAACAACGAGAGCCTATGAGTACGAGGCTAAGTGAGTTTGCATGTCTGTACCTTGAACAGTTGCAGCTTGATCTCTGTGTGGAGTCAACAAAGTCCCAGGCGCCCACTTTCATCAGCGTCTCCTCCTCGCTGGTCCCGTTGGAGGCTGTGGCAGAGAATTTACGTCTGTGGAGACAATAAAACAAGATTGGAATCAAACTCTCTATCTTCTGAATGGCTTTCTAAAAAAAAAAAAAAAAAAAAAAACCACACAAAATCCAGTATTTCGTAGGGCTGACCAAATGGTGCTTTTCCACTCCACAGTACGGCTCACTTTTTGGCCCTTTTTTCACTGCATGGTACGGCTCGGTACAGCACGGTGAGGTTCCAAGTGAGCCGCGCCGATACGAAAATGTGACGTGTGTACACACTGCAGATCACTGATTGTTCAAAGAGAATCGTCATTACCAGCGTCATTGGATTTGAAACACAAGACACCAAACCCATTTAAATAGTCAGTAACAGCCACCACAGTATAATTTGTTTGCACAACTTTTTTAAATGACTTGCTTCAAACGACCGTCGAACCAACTTGAAAAAAGAAATGGCTGTATCATGGTCAGTAGACCAGGTGCAGACGTTCCACTCGTTTGTAGCCGAGGAACGGATCCACGGCAGTAGAGGCTGCGCAACTACAACGATCAGTCTATAATCCCACCCACTTCGAAGCGGTACTAAACTGCAGTGGAAAACCAAACCGAAAGATAAGCGTTGTATCACACATTAGAAAAGCACCATAATAGTCAACTAAACATTAGATGACGAGAAGAGGCTAAGTCGACCAAAATTTTATTAGTCGAAGAAAACAAACTCCACAGGAAATGAGGGACGGATTGTTAACGGCAGGTCCTTGAGGTAATTACAGTATGTCGGGCAGAAAATCCAAATGTTCGCCTATCATCCATCGACCTCATATGGCATATCATTTGAAACAAGTAAGTAGTAGCAACTTTATTAGGCACACAAGTGTTTGTGCAGAATGAGGAAGCTTAAGTAGAATTTACAACAGTAGAATTTTAAACAGAATTGACAAAAGTTGTTACAAAAGGATGGATTGAACAAACATTATACATCTGTGCAAATTCAAAATAAAAACCTTACAGAAAAGTTGTGAACAGTTCCCTGTGAGACAACTAGCACCAATGACTCGTACTTGCTTTCATTTTCTCTTTATTAAACAAACAATGATAAAACATTCTGTGGCTCAGATATTGCATTTCATTCTACCAGTTTTAGTAGTGCATTGTTGGTTCGGTCTTTAATTTATATTGACTGTGAAATGGGATTATCTTTGCTCTGAGAATGTCTGAGTAAACTTACTTGTTCTGAGCTCGGTTGATGTTGCACTCTTGCCAGACGCTCTCAACCACCTGACTGGCCATCCTGCGTGGAATCTTGCCACCATGGTGACTGGTGCTGTCAACACTGAATCCATCCACTGCCATCGGCAACCGCATCCACTTCTGTGCCGAGTGAGAGTGAACTACAGAAAGAAAGAAAAGACAAAAAAAGTTTGAGAGTGTAACGGATGCTACTCATGAAATGAGATGGGTATCGGTTTGAGTCAAGGTTGAGGCAGGTTCACCTGTCTGAGCTTCTTCGGGTGAGGTGGGAGGAGTCAGGGTCACTGAAGAGATGGCAGGGTCACGGTTTGAAGCAGGCACTTGATGGCCGTTTGAATAGACAGCAGTGCAATGCGATGATCCCGTAGGTGTTACAGTGGGGATGTCTGACTGAGGGACTAACACCAGGCATGCAGGATATACCATGCGCACACCACCTGGAGAAAAAGCCCACACATTAACACAATTAACAACTAATAAATGCACACTTGTACACACATACATGTATTGCCTCCACAATGCAATTCTTTTACCTAACAGCCTTTTAAGTAAAATATATTTTGGTCCAACTCACCAACAAGCACTTCCACTGCTGCCAGGGAGTCGTCCTCCCAGTCAATGTCCTCCATTTTGTCCTCTGCGCTCTCCTTGGAGGTCGGGCTGATGGGATAGAACTGGTTCCATTCTTCAATGAGCTTCTGTGTCGGAGGGTCAGACAGCTTGAAGGACTGGCCGGTCAATGTGCCGTTCAGTCCAAATGGACTCAGAATCACTGTAGAGAGAATAAGAGAAAAGATTTACACTCTATGTACAGTACAGAACAAGAGATATTGGGCGTTTGTGGCATAAAGGGCAAGAATCTGGGACATAGGCCTGTCACGATTATCTGATTTAACTGAGATTGAGATAATCATAATCACTGTGCTCTTTTAATCCCAATCACAGACTGCCACTCAAATAAGGAGATTTTATGCAAATATCAATATTTCAGATCAGTGTTTCAGATGCAGATGATTTATCATTATTATTTTTAGTATTCTTCTTATTATATTACAATAATGCAATATTAAAGCTGGGTTTTATTATTAAAAAAATACTTGAAATTATTTAAAAAAAATTTTTTTATAAATTTTGGTAGCATTTGGTAGCAATTTTGCTTTTACAGTCCTGTTCCCCATGTACATATTATGTACTTATTACAGTTATTAGAATAACTGGGTAATAAGTAGGTACTAACCCTGAACCTACCCCTAAACCCATGTAGTTACCTTATATTAACCGGTACTTTCTTAGGCAAATACACGTAAGTGCTAGGGGTGGGAATCGCAGGGTACCTTACGATACGATACGATCACGATAACGATAATGATAATGATAATATCGGGATTCAGCGATTCTGTGATAATCGATATATTGCTAGACAATCCTATAATGATACATCACAATATCTGTATAACTAAGAAAACAAAATGCCAGAGAAAAAGTTAAGTGCAGGTTCTCTCTCTTAATCCGCAAAACGGATAAATCCGATCTTCAGTTCCCGCGCTATATGTAGATTTAATTTTCACATCACCGAAAGCATTTTATTGACCATCAGCTAATTTCCAAATCAAAGACCGCAATAGGAGAGAGCGGCAACAGCACTGTTAAGGTCTCATTACTTTTAATTAAGATAATTGTGTGTTAAGCGTCTGCGACTTACTTTCACTTTCATATGCAGCAGTTTGCGCTTCAGCTTGCTGAAGAGATACTGAGCTGTTCATCTGCGGCGATGTGTGATGCAGTAGCACTGTCATATCTGACAAGTTTCAGTTTTAGTATTTTTTAGTACCACCTCCTGAAGTGGTTTGAGCGATCGGATTTAAATCCGTCTCAAATGCGTTTCGGAGGACATTTAGACCTGGCCTTTTCAGCTATCCGATAAGAGAAAATGCATGAAGTGACCAGGTGCAAACGGACCCTTTGATGTTCTTCACCGAGCGCTTACACAGATATACACGGGAGCGTTTGAAAGCAGGCGTCTAACAGCGGATCCCTAACATATGCTTTCAAACGCTCCCATGTATAAGCGCTTGGTGAAGAATGTCAAAGACGTCTACGTTTGTCACATCAATGGTATAAAAGTGCGTCAAGACTTTGAACTTAAACGTGGCTGGGGCATCTATTTTACTTACACTGCTTTTAACATCCTGTTAAAAACCTCTTTTTCTTAGGCTAGTTAACTTCTGTTCACGTTTCCCTCATTCATGTGTTTAGCGCCGCCTTGAAGTAGCGACGCTTTGAGCAGAGAAATCCAATTTATAGCTCTTTATTTTTATTAATTAAAATATCGATATTTCTAGTATCGCACAGAGAAGGACGACAATATATCGCCATATCGATATTTTGTATCACCCCTAGTAAGTGCACAATATAAAATAAAGTGCAACCAAAATTTTAATATTTAAAATATTACTTCATTCTACTTTATGCAATATTTCTGTACAAAAGCCAAAAAGAAAACCAGAAGGAAAGTTTTGTGCATTAAGCTTACACTGTGAAAGACATGAGGGGGAAAAAGACTATTCAGTTGTTAACTGTAATTAATTGTATGATATCTATTAATTCATGATTGTGACAACACTAGCTAGTGAACAAAAGGAATTACCAAGACCATGCAGCATGCATCGGGAGATAACCATTAAACCATTCTGCCCTCGAGCAATTTACCCATCATGTAAGTACTTGTGTTAACATGTTATGGCAAAAGAACCTCTGCTAAAAAGTACAATCAAGTGGCATTTAACTGGAGTTGTCCTTGGAAAGTTGCTGGTTCTTCCAATATAAAAAGCCCAGCATATGTAGAAGAAACACATGAAGAGTGAAGAGCGTGTAATCAGAACAGGGCCAAAGCAAATGAGTCTATGAAGCGGGGAACACTGTACAAACACTCCCGCCTGGCTCTCTCTCAACCACTCTCTGCACTTCTGTTCCTCATTAACTGTGGTCTTAAATGACTCCTCCACTGCAGCCGGGTCTTTTTCCTTCCTCCTTTCTCTCAGACACTTTCTGAAACCCTTTCATATCAACACAGCCTCCAGTTACTGCCAAGTAGTACTCATTCAGAGCCCATAAACCAACTTAAATAAACAGGTCACTCAGAGGGAGAGAGACAGAAACAGGATGAAAGAAAAAGACAAGGAGAGAGAGCAAGGCAGGGTGAAGCACAAATATGGAAGCAACAGCATTAGTTTTCACCCTACTGGTATCTTAGAAAAACACTTCAGTTTCTCAAGAACAGCTCTGTTACATGCCGTTTTCATGCCCAAAAAAACAACTAAACACTGAGGTAGGTAGCGACAAATTTTCTCAAGTAAATCTCATATTGTACTTGATATATTGATCTACATATGAGGGGTTAGGAGGAGGAAGGAGCTTCCAGGGAGAAAAAGAGGGGTGGGAGTGAATCCATCCTGTGTCCTTCCATTAGCTGGCTCATT
This sequence comes from Hypophthalmichthys molitrix, assembly GCA_037950675.1. Taxonomy (NCBI): domain Eukaryota; kingdom Metazoa; phylum Chordata; class Actinopteri; order Cypriniformes; family Xenocyprididae; genus Hypophthalmichthys; species Hypophthalmichthys molitrix. Next base: position 36,600,962 of record CM075501.1, read on the forward strand.
CCATGGCCTTCATCACACAAATCCATAAAAGCCGCAATGACAGAGGACACCTCCGTCCATCCGGAAGAGGTATGGGAAGAGGGAATGGGGAGGGGGGCTGTACAAATGGAAAGGTGGCACGATTCATCTTTAATGGGTTTCAGTGGCTTAAACCTACATGCTCTAACAGAGATCATTATCCTTTATCAACACTGGCTTTAAGACAAAAGCCTCCAAACTGCATTATTTCAAGAAAAAACAAGTTGACCAGACGTAACAAAAACACGGCTTGTTCGCACAATGTCTCTCCAGGCAAAAATGGCTCTTTTAATATCCGACAGCTCCCTGATTGAGCCAAGGTGACGGGGCCAGAATTAGTTTGGCCTCTGGACCACCGGCTCGTCGCAGCGCATCAGAAAAGACTCTGTTGAGATACACAAAATATTTACAGAAAGGGAGCCTGGCATTGAGCTCTTCAGGCAGGTGGCAGGGCGGAAGGTCAGAATTTGCATTGCAGGGGAGCTCGAAGCATTGAATCCACTAAAGAGGTATCCGCATGTCGGCCATCATTAGAAAGAGGTCTGCTGCTCTGGTCCGCATTTGATTGGGGGCATCACACAGATATAAAGCAATTTTCAGACAAATAGGCAAACAAATGTATTCCAACATCACACTGTTCACCTCACATTTATTCTGTCAAGCAATCTGTACACTACCAGTCTCTCTCTCTCTTTCTCTTCTGCTCAGTTAAGTGAGCTATGAGTTCATTACACCCCTCTCACTGCTCTTTATGAGGTCATAGTCGCAACACTCGCACGCTCACTAATCCGAGACTGTCAGAAATGGTGAGCAGCAGACCAAAGGAGATTGAGAGAGAGCGGGCGAGTGAGAAAAAGGTCAGCTGGTTCCAATTGACACATCACACATTCCTGATTCACTGCAAAGGTTATTTCCCATCAAAAGGATGAATTATGTTTTAAAACTTTAATTTGCAGGAAGACAAACAATTTCAATTATGCAAAACAACATCAGATGTGATCTAGTGCATGGTTCTGGACGCAAATTGGTCAATACAGCGTTCCAGCCAAGCTAAAATACACAATACTGGATGCAATCCATTTAAAAGTGTGCGTCACAAGTAATAGTTCCCATTGATAGTCCTTGGATACATAAAAGCAACAGAGCACAGTATGTAAGATTTTTAGATTAAAATTTCCAAAACCACTAGAACAAATGTTATATATTTTTCTGTACTTACATTTTCCCTAATGTTTCCAACAATTCCAGAGAAATCAGCAATTTTAACCAGTGTAATGGCTCGTGTCATTGCATTGCCTGTCAGTGACGTCAAATCCATGCTACCCTCGATTTACGGTTTTACTTCCATAAAACCATGGAAACATCAAAGATGCTTTAATATATTATGCATTTTATTAGGCAGGTGAGCAACTGTTTGGATACCTATATCGACAGAAAACTAATCATTGTTATATACAAGGGCTGGAAAGATGTCCCATATTTTGTGTTTAATACGGCTGCGTTCATACACCATTCTGTTTTTTATGAGCTGCCATGTGTGAATGTGCAACAAGTGTCTCACACAAAGATATCAAACAGAGTAACGTTAGTTAACTTTCAACAGAAACAAACGTATTTTTAGTATGATTGTATTGACCAAGTAAAACAGTGCTGCTTTACCCCACAATCTTAATTCGTCAAATAAACTGACCTGCATGGGTAGTAAATTTAGCACTTGCAGCTATTTCATTAGAATAAAATAATGTGAATTTAACTGATCAAACATAACAGTAACAAAGTTCAGGGAAGGAGGCGGCGGACGTTAAATGTAACTTTAATCATAAAATATACATAAAGCAACGTCGGGTTGCTTTCCATTGGCTGTGGAGGTGAAGACAACAACTCCATGATTCCATGCTCAATTATGGCTTCATCAAGCTATGCCTTTGTTTTGTATAAGCAACCTCTAGCAGCAAACCTTACATACTGTGCTTTTAAATAGGCCTAAATCTTCTGAAGTGCGATGATTTCCCACCCAGACACATGTTCATAAATGGCAAATCCTTAACCTTTTCACACGTCAGTTTAAAATATTCTAGCTGACCACCCAGCGTGAGTTTTTTAAGGTGACCATTGTTTTAGAATGTTTCACCTTATTATTTCCATGGTGATGCCTTGTCATGTGACACACTGCAGCCACAACAGCCCTGTATAACAGATGTATCACTTTTATTATCTTTTTCCTTTTTTATTCAAAATATTCATTTATTTTGTCATTAAAAACATTTATAATGCTCATGTTAGCTGATCTATAACGTGTGAATGGGCGCCGCCATGTTAGTTTGCACCGCAATTCAGAGAATCGGATCTGTCGGATTTACAACACGTCAATTCCTCCACTTCTCCCGAAATACATGAAAGTAAGTGGCCGGTGAAGTGGGAGAAGAATAGAGTGAACTTTATAGTTACCTTCACAATGTGTATCTGATATGAACAAAACATGTCAATTTATAATTAAAAGGATTGTTATTGTCGCTTCCATAGACATCAGTGTGTATTTTACAAACTATAAATGTATTGTTTTGCTAGTACTTATGTGAATTTAAATGTATGAAACCTGAAATAAACATTATGTGGTTGAAAACACTGTATAGGTGTGAGATATGACAAGCGCTCAGTGTGTCTCCATCTCTGGCTCAGAGCCAGCCAAAGCACAAAAAGCATATTTGAATTTAGCAGTTGATCACGTGATGCACTGAACGTTCTAATCACACTGGTGTGATCGTATGCTCCAGGGACTAACTAGACTGATCACACCAGTACGCGTCAAAGGGTTAAAGTTACCATCACTAACAGCCTTTTGGAAGGACTACTTAATTCCACTTTTCTGGAACTTTGCTCAATAAAAATAAAAAACATTAAATCATACAGTTTGTTTCTGTTTGAGCATCTCAGGATTTAAGGATGTGCAGAAGTCACCATCAGGACGTCAAGCCCTGCTCATGTTATTGGTAATGAAGAACACTTCCCTCTTACCCAGGTACCTACAACAGGAAAAGGTCTTTAACACTATTTCTGTATTTTAATTTTTTTATTTTTTTCAAGATAAGGAGGGGCAGACAGGATACCACTGGGCATTACTAATTATAAACCTCATCTCATCTTTGATTAGAAAGGAAATGTTGGCAAGAGTAAATGAGAGAAGAGAAACAAAAGCGGGTGGGGGGGGGGGGTGGGCATATCAAGTATAGAGTGTTCTATCACCTTGGAATGGGCTGGAGGCCTGCTGGGCCAGTGTCAGGTGCTCCTCGCTCAGGTGGTACACGGGCTGGTGCTGGTTGATCTCCACACTGGTGCACACATTACTGTCTCCATGCAGGAAAAACGTGAAGGAGCAAGACAGGTGTTCTCTGAGAAAGAGAGAGAGAGAGAAACAGGTGTTTAAGTTAAGCAGCAACACATGTGCTTCCACAAGAAAGAAAAAAACTGATTAATCATAAAAACTAAGGACATATCATCTGATTGGATTTTTTAACACCGTGTCCTAACCAGACACGACGCGACGACACGCAATAAAAGGTATCTTTTCCATGTTAATCAGAGTTTTTGTCGTAACCAGCCGTGACAGCAACACGCGAATATTCTATTTTAGAAACGGTTTCTATTTCTCTGCGACATCGCGGCTGGAACTGCAACACAAAGTATGGCAATGATAATATCAGGTACTGTTTGTGTGCTTTATTTAATGTTAAAAGTGTCTGATTTGAGTTTGAATATCATTCTTGTTCCCAGCTTTTTAGCTGTAATGAAAACAACACTGGCTAATTCACCTCAGATCTTGAAAATAAATAAATGGGCACAAGAACGTTCAAACTGTCAACTCAATGCGAACAAACAAGTGTATTCTATGACAAAGATTGGTTCAGTCACTCTGTATATACTTTAAACAATGTTTAAATGGTGTAATATTTATTCATTTTACTATGTACCTTCCAATTTCATTGTGTCTGCTGTGCTCTTGCCGAGAGAGCCCGCCCACACTCTCTTCTGATTGGCTGTGATTGATTTTGATTGATTTTAATCGCTTCTCATTGTCACGTCGCGACTAGTGTGGACAGTCAAATCTTATCGCATCGTGTCTGGTTAGGACATGGTTTACAGAATGCGTCATATAATCAGCGTCACTGCAATCTTGTGAATCATTTAACTGCCATCTGATCATATTAAAAATCTTATTCATTTGTAATTAAAAACAGTATTGTCAATATTTCAAACAAGTGAGAAACATCACACTTAATTGAGATGCAAGTGTCTGCTCTTTGACTTCAAGGATTACACTGTGTTTGACCCTTCTCCTAATGAATATGCATGAGGCTCTTTAATATATGTAAAGGAACAATAACACTTCTTCTACATTAGTCACACTCTGAGCTCTGTAAAGCTTTAGCTCTGTGAAAATCAGTCCAAACTACACCAGCTTCCTAATATGTGCTTAAAATCCTTCGTTCCATGGCGCATTAGAGTTGCTCTGCTGATCTGGAATCATCGCAGGCATTAAAGCATCTTAAAGCAAAAGTAGTCCATTGGCAAAACTGCTTAACCAGAAAAACCCTCTTGTATTTCCATGAAATGCCACTGCATTATGCTTTAAAAGGAAACACCTGTAAAATAAAAAAAAGTTCCTGCATGAACTCTTAATGCTTGCTACGGCAATTGTTGCAATTACTATTGTTCATACTTGGGGTTAGAGATCTAAACAAGCCCCAAACTGAAGTATCAAACTTTGATTGGTAACTCACACAAAGTTTGTGTGACAAACATGAACACCACCTTAAATTCATGCATTCAAGGGGTACGTTTTTACTTTTTTCTAAGCAATCAGTCTTAATGATTTTGACCAAGAAGATGCTAAAATGACAACAACTTGCAATGAAGGAGGGACACAAGTTATGTCTAGAGAACATAATATATCAGGTCTTGCACTGTACAATTTTGGCCATAATTTGGCTGTCTTAGACAAATTTTTGCAAATGCTAAAAGATTCCTCTGATCCTAGGCCAAAATCTGAAGTCTTTGATCACTAGTTTGACATGTTCACCATCAGCAGAGTAATAACACGAACTTGTCACGGATTGATGATGTAAAACCCCGGACGAAACTTCTTGCGTGCATCCGTTTTTTTTAACATGTCTTGACTGCCGTACAGTCTGACATTAATGAAAACTGAGATCCTACAGTGTGACATGGATTACAGCGGGGATCATGTACAGTCTGACAAGCAACAATAGTAAAGGACTATTATAAATCGTACAGTGTGCACCCGGGTTTAGTTCCACAACACTTATTCTGGACATATAATAAAGCGGCTATGGATGTGTCTCTGGTCCAGCCATAGTGAGAGGATGTTTTACAGCAGGCTGCCCCCTGTAGAGATATTAGTACAACTGCCATCTGACGTTATTTTAGCCGCACACAGGTCTTAAACGTTCTCTGTAACAATGCACACAAAAGGAGGCTCTCTGAGCGAGCTCAATACTGCTGCACCATCAGATTTGATCACATGGTCTACACACACAGTGTGCTCAATAACAGCATGCTCCTGAAGTTCTCTATTCAGTAGCAGACAGAGCGATCAGTGCGTGCCTCACTGACCAGCCCCAAAACAAAAACATGACCTGTAACCACTGTTCCTGCCCAAGTTCACAACAGTCCAAAATTACCACTCAACAAAATGAAAATAAAAAATTGTCTTTGGAAATGAGAAATTGGCATCTTCAGACACCTTATCCCTAAGCGGGCAATACATCATCAGATGTTTAACTAAGATGAATACAATTTTGTCAGACAGAGGGACTTTATATGATTCTGCAAGTGGTGGTTGTACTTTGTCACAAAGGAAAAATGATTAAGTGAAATGACTTAAACGGTTCAAAATTTTAGAGTCAGTAAAATTTTTTTTAAAGAAACTAAAACTTCAGCAATGGCATTAAATCAAGCGATCAAGTGAAAGTAAAGTAAAGACATTTATATGTTACAAAATATTTCCATTTCAAATGGTGTTCTGTTGAAATCAGCATATTAGATTGATTTCTGAAGGATCATGCGACACTGAAGACTGGAGTAATGGCTGCTGAAATTCAGATTTGCATCACAGGAATTATTTTTTAAATGATATTAAAGTATTTGAAATTGTAATAATATTTAACAATATTACTTTAAATATTAGTTTGTTTAATCAAAATAGTGCAGCCTTGGTGAGCACAAGACTTAAAACATTAAAAAAAATGTTACCGACTCCAAACTTTTGAATGGCAGTGTTTTTTAACAAACATAACTGCAAAACAGTTTTATCCCCGCACCAGTCAACCGAAGACAAAAATAGAACTCAGGACACCAGCTACTCCTGATAACACTAGCTAAATTATGATGACTGTGCATTTCCATCTAAAAAACAAGAAAGAAAAAAAGAGAAAAGAGGTCCCAAACAGGTAATCCAATGAGGTTCAGAGGGACAAAAATGAGCAGAATGAAAAAAAAGAGCATTAGGAAAAGAAATTAAACAGCTTGTGGTGAGAAAAACAGCATGAGAAAGAAAAAGAAAAAGAGAGGTAACATTCCACAGTTGTAGTGCTGGGCTGTTACTGACTTCCTGAAATTAGTGGCTCTGGTCAGGGCGTAGCAAACTCCTACAACAAAACCCACAAATACACTTCACATCTCAATTCAACGACTTTACACATGCAGCACACCCAGGCAAAGGCAAACAGGTGGTGTCTGCGCCCCTGTGGCCAAGTCATCTGAAAAGCCTCTCTGTCTAAGCATCCAACATAATTCACATTTAACTGTCTTGTCATGCAGAATGTTCAAAGAGCTGCTGGATAAATCCTGCTTCAGTCATTTGAGTGTGTTGATATTGTTAACTAACCTTAAAAGTATATAATAAAAAAATGCTAAAATAAAATATAAATATTAGATGAAACACTTGCCTAATAGATGAAATGTTACTTTAGCAATTAAATGAATAGTAATTTTAGTACTCGAATTTAAACTAAAAATAAAGTACAAATATATATATATATATATATATATATATATATATATATATATATATATATATATATATATAAATAAAAAATAAAAAGACAAAAGCTACTAAAACAAATGAAACTGAAAATATAAACAATTAACACTATAATGGTATATAAAGAATACAAAAATAATACTGGAGTGTTAAACAATGTAAAACAAGAAAGATCATGTGGAGACAGTCAGGACAAAACATCAAATTCATGGGTGAACTATCCCTCTAACATGTCACATGTGTCTAAACCACATGACAAACCGTCTGTCTTCCGTCACCTGACCAATAGCAGTAGCAAGATCAGGTGATCAACTGAAGGAACATGCTGTTATCATGCCTCTATCCAAACCAAACCCCTGGAAGACGTCAGCCACTGTACTGAAGTGCATTACTAACAGCAACGCATTTACCACAAATAGAGAACTGAGACTCTCTGAAATACCTTCAGATTAAAGCAGTCGACCACAGAGCAATGGCAGTTAACACACAAACATACACGGTCTACTGCATCTATCAAAGATCCTGCAAACAAAGCCTTTACACACACAGAGAGAGAGAAGGACATCCTCTCACTCATTCATAAAGCGTGGCCTTTAAACGAAGCACTCAGAGTCAATAACAGAACTTAAAAAGCCTCTAGATTAGACGACTAGAGCTCATATTCTGCACGCTTTTACTGTTTGCCTCGTCATAACAGCTGAACAAACCCGGCTAGACGTTTCTCAAACAAAATGTTAGTTAGTCAACTGTCACTTATGCTAATTAAATGTTTATTGATCTTATGTAACAGGCTTTCACTAAATACAAAGCCAATGTTCTAACTAAAAGAGGACCTGATTGGCTCAAAGCCATAGAGACTCTCAATCTTGACAAACAGCCACACAGGGATGGGTTTTGAATTATGCTTTAATGCAAAATTTGTTATAAAACTAATAAATGGAAAACAATTAAGAGCGGTGCTCCCTAGAGACTGTATTTGGATTATAAAAAGTGAAACAAGTAATTTCTAAGCTACAAAAATACAAGACTTTTTTTTTTAAACAACTATCATGTAGACTGATTTTAAATGCAATATGTATGGGTGCTTGACTTCTTTGTACACTTTTGCACGTAAGCTGATGTAGATCTACTCTACAATGCTCCTTGAGCGAACAAACCACTCTAAAGTGAGCCAGAACACCCTGACTTTCTCAATATACTGCCCATAAATTCCACCCTCAAAATTAAACTTTATAGGAAAAAGGAACTTTTTTTTTTTTTTTTTAAATCAACATGCTTTTTGAAAATAGGGGAGGTACCAGACCGGAGACCCTGGAACATCTCCACGGATTGTAAATCTATTCACTGCAGACATTCTCCACACACACTCCTTAGAGCAAAGATAGGAGCTTCTGATGAAGTCAATGTACAGAGTCAAGGCCAGAGTGCAGTCTAAGAAGAGGGAGACGAGATGGATGAGAATGAAGAGGCAGGAAAAGAACGGAATAAAACTGGAGAGAGAGCTGAAATTTCCGCATTCACTATTGATATCTATGACCAGTGTGTAGCGTCAATAAGTGTGTGAGTTGAGTACAGGAATGGGAAGTGAGAGTAGGAGTTCTGGAATGTCAGGAATCTCACATCAGTCTCGTGGAACTGAGCTCAGAAAGCAGCAGAGAGGAGCTGGGAGCTGTAGCCTGGGCAGGGTTCTAAATTTACAGCGATCTTCTGGACCCACCCTGAATGTTCCAGATTTACTACACTGTGTTTATCTAAAGCTGTCCAGTAGTGAAGGGTAGAAAAATGGATATCAGACTATATAATAATGTAATCTGGACATGCCTTTGAACTTGAACATGAAACAAGGACAAAATGTGTGCACACACACGGGATCTACCGTTACATTCCCATCCAAATTGCAATAACACAGAAAAGGCCCAGACAGAATCTGCAGATTTTTTTCTACACTAATTTTTGGGGAATATCTGCAGAATTATGTTCAAAGTAAGGCTGCACGATTAATCACAATTAACATGAAATCGCTCTTAAACCGATTTGGCTAAAGCCCGAGATACACTGCACGATTTTAGCAATCCTATAAGATCAATACTTTATCACACTGTGCGACATGGATCTATTAAACTTGGGTACGACAAGCATGTACACTTTATGATGATGACACCTATTGACTCGTGAGCTACGATGCAAGTTTCATCAGCATGCGCTAGTAGTTAACAAAAAGACCATGTTGAATCACACTTTGGCAGTTGTAGTTTTGATGTGTGCTGAAAAAAAAAGGAAGCGGCGAAAGAAGGGAAAAGAGCTTGAGGTAAGCAGTTTTAAGTTTTAGCGCCGTGTTGCATTGATCTCGTCGCATTTTTATTGGCTGGTCAGTAGACGTAGGTCGAAGCAGCAAACACGCTATGCGATGATCATGCTGAATTTCTGACACTGTCAGAAAATTATAGTAGGCTGTCTTTGGTCGCAAGACCGGGAAAACGGCCGTCTTTGAACCTCTCTCACTGTGCAACATAGGAGCACCGATTAAGAGCTACGGTCACAGAAATCGCCACGATTGTTTAACGATGGCAGTCTTTCGTCTGCGACAGCCGAAAATCGTGCAGTGTATCCCGGGCTTTAGGCTGCGATTATTTTTTTCTTGTCAGTGAAGCACAGCTCTGTGATCAGTAATAAAAGCACTCCGAGTTTGAGTTGCTTATAACATGCATTTGAAAAAGCAACACATGTCAAACATCTTTCCAAACATGAGAAGCATTTATGACACTCTTGTCCAACAAAAGACAACATTTAATAACGTCAGTTGAGTGTTTAAAATAGCATCCTTTTGTGAGTTGATGTGGCTTCTTAAAACAGAATAAGGCACACAACATATTTCATAGTATTCTATACAGTGATAAGCATTAAATATATTGCCGTAGTCATGTGTTTATTAGTCATGTTTAATCAATCAAAGTGTTTCAATCTTCTGTTTATTCAGCTACAGCAATAGTATGATGCCCATTGGGATTTGCTGGAATGACGCATGTTATCGTACTTCTGCGGGGCATATTTGGAGTTTCTGCGTGAGAGCGCCCTCTGGATTTTAAGATGGAGCAGCATTTACTACTGATCACAGAGCCGTGCTGCACTGACAAGGTGCACATTATATATATTTATATATTTAAAAAAAATAAAAGCCTTTGCCAAATCGGGTGCAGTTTAATTTTGATTAATCGTGCAGCCCTAGTTCAAAGCTAAAATAATTAAATTGGTCCAAATCTTTAAAGTCGGCATGCAATGGAAATTCACCCCATCTATTTTTGAAATGCATCTTAATGATTTTTTTTAATTTTTAAATCAAAATATCATAACTGGACCTTCCAGTGAATTGACAGATTTCTCTATGATGATATAATCGTCTTTCTTACAATTGCTTGATCGCTTCAACTGCAATCTCTGAATCGGCCTTCAGATTTGTCCCGCCTTACATCCTTTTATTTTCTGATAATCTGTTTGACTTGGATGACAATACAGAAGAAAACCTGTCACTACTTTTGTTCCATCACAACATTTTAATAAATGACCACGTATTTATTGAGGGACTCGATTTTTTTGAACTTTGCAAATGACAGGTGCCCCAATTCTGCAGAAAGATTCTATGTGGGTCTGGTCATGACCAAGACAAAGAAACAAGGGACCTGGTGTAGAGAAATTCATCCTTTTAGCAGTATAGCTACAGCAAGTTCATTCATAATAGATAAACACACCAGATCACATGCCGCTTCGCTCTCTGTGGAATCCCGTTGCTGAAAAGATGTTGCATCTGCTGGTGTGTGAATGTGTTTGTGACAGTTGTGTGCAAACCCCTATAAAACATCCTAGCCTGTAGTTTGTCATAGATGTGCATCTCAAGGAGACCGTGCATGCATTTCTGCATGCAAATGATTTTGTGCCTATGTAAGCGCATGATTTTATTACGTGAGATTTCTGTGGGTGTGTACAGATGTTCAGAAATGTGCGGTTTTACGCAGATAGGTATCGTGATGAATATACTGAGCGCTGCAGCCGCAGTTGTCTCCGCTGCTTTGCTAAGCAAACAGAAAAATCACAGATGCATCTTTAATACCCTTTACAGTATGACTGCGACACTACACCACAATAATTGTTGAGTAACGTGCAGTGACGTGCAGGGAATGCATCATGTTCTGCACTGGCTCACGCATCACCCGGCTCCCCTGCGAGCACTGGCCATAAAAGAACACACTAGATCTGTGGATTAACCATGGTAACAGATCTGCTGCTCACACCCACCATGAGAGAGAGAAAGAGAGCGTGCACGATCACAGCTCTGACCTGTATGAAGGATGATGTAAGCAGCTAAAACGCATCGGGTTTGGTTACACAGCGGCACTGTGTGACAACACAGCCAGCCAATGGGAGAACCGCCTAGTGACTGAGCATAGTTACACAAACACACACACAAACTACACAGAGTTATATATGGCTGGAGTGTGTTAGTCAAATAAATAAATAAAAATCTAATAAAACAAAACAAGTTCTCTGGCATTCCTCGGAGCCCAGCTTCTGAGCTCCCTTCCACACAGATCCTCTAATTATAGAGAAACCACAAGACACTTTTGCTCACATCCAAGACAACACAGCGCAGAACAGAACAGGAAAGGTTTGGGTCTATTCACGAGCTAGAATTCTTTATTTAAAAAAAAAAAAAAAAAAAAACCTGCAGGGGGAGAGAGGGAGAGGAAGCCAGCGGCGCTGCTAAGGCTGTCTGTGTTTTCCGTGCGGAAGGATCTAGAGGGCGGGCATCAGGATAAGCAAAGGTGGGGACAACACAGGCCTAAAGTCCAACAGGTTTACTGAGGTAATCCCTCAGAAGAGAATGCAAGTGTGCATGTGTGTGTGCTGCGAATATGAATCCACTCCTTAAACACACCTTACCTAATCTAAACAGTGCACAGAGGTTAAAAACAATATTTAAAAAAACAAATCACAAAATATTATAAAAAAGCAGTAAAAGCAGTAATATTGTGAAATATTAAAATATCCATTCTAATTTAATACATTTTAAAATGTAATTAATCCCTTTGATGGCAAAGTTGCCATCACTCCAGTGTTCAGTAGGGATGGGTATCATACTGCTTATCGGTCCAGTACTTTTAATGGTTCTCTTATTGGTTCTTTGTGTTGATGAACTTTTGAGAGATGTTGGACAAATTGCTTGTCTTTCCGCACTTACAAACAAAAGTCTTGTTACACTTGTGGCAATGAGCACTGTCTGCATCGACTCTAGTGAAGTGTAACCACACTTTTGTACGTTTAGCTTTCTCCACCATTGTCACTAATTAAGCAGGGGCATTCGTGTTGTGTGCACTGTAGCGTGCGAGAGGCACAGACTCTGATGCGAGAGAGTTCTCTCTTATGGACTGCAAATAGCGAAAATGCATCATAGACCAAATATCTTTATATTATAGCAAATTAAAAATGGTTGTTGATAAAATTTGCAAGACAATGTTTATGTAGCAATAAATAGGAAATGTATTTTCTGAAATTCTCCAGTACCAAAAGCAGAACTGATTAAGTTGAAGCTTATTAATACTATTAAAGTCTTTCGTAGTTTAACCTCGAGGCCCATTTAGTACTGGGTTTCGGTACCCATCCCTAGTCTTTACGGTCACATGTTCCTTCAGAAATCATTCTAATATGCTGATTTGCTACTCAAATAAGTTCTTAATATTATCAATGTTGAAAACAGTTCAATATTTTAATAGTTCAATATCAGCTTAATATTTTTTAGGAAACTGACTTTTTTCAGGATTCTTTGATGAATAGAAAGTTTAAAAGGAATTTATTTAAAAGTAAAACCATTTGTAATATAAATGTCTTTACTGTTAAATTTATCAATTTAATAAGTCTTTGTACAAAATATTCATTTCTGCATATGAATATGTTTAAAATTTGAATATTTTGAATATGAATATAATTCAATATTCTGAATATGAATATTGAACATATTTTGGAATGTACACAATCATTCAAAAGGTTGGGGTCAGTATGATTTTTTTTTTTAAAGAAATAAATACTTTTTTCAACAAGGATACATTAGTGTAGTTGAACTTTTATAGTCATTATGCCAACCATTTCAGAGCTGAAGACAACCATTAGATTGGATGAAACATTATAAAAATCAACTTTCTGCACAAAAGTCATTAAGGTTAAATGTGTGTTAAGAACACAAGAAATCATTTTTAACAAGGGGTACACTGACATCAACATTTTAAGCTATTATTATTTTCATGCTATGGCTGACCAGATTAAATGACTTATTTAAAATAAATATAATATACATATTTAAACATCTCAAAATGAATAAAATCACTCAATATTACAAATGAGTCTACTAAATAATATACCATAAGAAAATTGGACAATTTGTGGCCAATCTGTGATGCCCTGCCAGTTTTCCATTTATGAATGGAGGCCTGTGAGGAATCAGATGTGTTTTAAGATTTTATGGCATGCAAGAACCCACAGCCATATTTGTGACAGGTGATATCCTCTAAGGGACCCACGTGTGTTCTGCTATGGTGGCCCTTCAGGGACAAAATCAAACACCTGCTTGGTGGAAAAAATACACATGCTTAAGATGTGAACACAACCATTCACTGAGGGATTTGGCACTAAAAGAGACACAAGCAAACTTTGGGAATCAGTGTAGCAGGCAGAAATTCTAATCACCATCCAGCCCATTACTACACAGTGTTCCCTGCTTCTCTGCCTCTGAGTGTTATTTAAAAGGCTCAATGAGTACCGATTGATAATCAAATCCCTTCAGTTCAAACTATCTGGTCACACATTAAGATGTTTTACCACACATTCTGGCTCTTCACGAGGAAGTGAAGAATCAGATTTGACCAATATGAGACATTTGATGTTATGAAGTAAAGCTGACCACAGACTAATGGTTGGACTCTACAGAAACTCTCGACACAGAGACATCATGCACTGCTTCGACATTAAAGTCCATCTTGGAATGTACACAACAATTTAAAAGTTTGGGGTCAGTATAGGCTTGCTACGGTAGTCGGTGTTACCGGTGTTCAGTCGCAACACCGGTTTCATCACTTGCCCACCACGGCACCGAGGCAAATTTTTCCAGTTTAACACATTAAAAATATTTAATGCAATTAACGCAGTATCCGTTTTTCTGCGTTATATGATCAAGCTTTTATTCATGCAAATGCTTTTAAACCATTCAAGTGCGACAAAAGAGAACGCACTGCCTGTGAATGTCCTGGCTGTCTATGTGGCACACACACAACACCCACCAGTAGAGTTCTCTTCCGCGCTTGAATGAACCATAACACACAAATTTTGCCAAAACGTTTTGTCGAGTGTCCTCATAAGAGCAGTCTTAAATTAGTTAAATTAATCTTAAATGAACTTAAAGATTTGTGAGAAAATGGGACGGGTGTCAGATCCACGTTGTGTGCAGAAGCAGCAGATCTTAAAGTGTCATTAATGTTAATCAAAGAACAAAGGTAAGAGACAATTACCCACTGCTCTTGACCAAAGAAATGTTCTGTTCCTTATTTATTTGGTTCCACGGTTTGATTTTATATAAACACTGTGTAAGTTAGCCTATTTGTTACACAAAAACTATTTTCAACACTGATAATACAAAATGTTTCTTGAGCTCCAAATCAGCATATTAGAATGATTTCTGAAGGATCGTGTGACACTGAAGACTGAGGAACAGCAGCGGAAAATTCAGCTTTGCTGTCTCAGAAATAAATTAAATTGTAAAACATTAAAATAGAAAACAATGATTATAAATGATAATTTCACAATATCACTGTTTTTACTGTGTTTCTGATCAAATAAACGCAGACTTGGTGAGCATTAAAGACTTCAAAAGCAATTAAAAACTTTTGAACGATAATGTAAACAAGAAGTAAATCTGTTACAAGCTCCACATTAAAATTCCATACTTTTGCTTCTAACATCTAACAAATGAAGGAGTCTATACATTTGATCAGTTTATGATGAGAGGGACAAAGAGTTAAGTATATAGTAAATATGCAAGTATTTAATTAATAATTAATTAATGAGTATGTAAGCCGTGGTTAACACGTTGAGCTATGGTGGTCATTTGGTTTTGAATGCTAGTTGCAAAAAAAGTAAATAAGAAAATTTGACAAACTGAATCTATAAGACTGCTGAATCTTCAACATGCCATCCAAAGAAAACTACTTATAGAAAGAGAGGAGGAGGGAAGGAAAGTGACTGTATGAGTGAAAGAGGGTGAGCTGAAGGAGGAAATGCTGTTGTTCCTTTTTTCTGTCACTTTACAGTGATTTGCAGACAGACACCACCATAAAACACAGACCCACAGTTAGAGCATTGTTAACAGATCTCAAAGGAATGTGTGTTTCAACCATGTTTAACCAACAGACTCTGATCTTTCAAAATTCAAGGGCTCTAGGATTAAAATATTAATTTCAGTATTAAACAATGCCTCAAATACATATCATGCTTTGAGCTTGAAAACTACCAACCTTTTCTGTGATTTGCTGAACGAAAAAAAAAACAACAACACTATTTTGAACCTACTTGAAAGCTGTCTGGCTGTGCTAATAGAGTGTATAAATGACCTTGAGCACGATAAGAGAAGAGCGCAAATAAATGACGCTGTGAGGAGAGAACTGTGGCAGAGGGCAGAGAAAAGCCAAGCTGCTCTTTTTTTTCCACCTCTACACACGTCGTCTCAGTTTCTTATCAAAGAGCACAGATGCTGACAGGGAGAAATCCAGTGCTGGAGACAGAGCACTTGCACGCCTGCAAGAAACGTGCCAAGAAGCTAATGTACACAAACACACAACGAGCGTACTGCAGCCTGAGAATGGTGCATATATATATATATATATATATATATAAATATAATTTTTCTAATGTAAGGAATACAATGAATGATGCACATTGCAAACATGGTAGCCCACAGCACAAAAGAGTGTTCACCTTAAATCTACATCAAGGCAATAATCAAAACATGATCATACATGAATAAAAGGTAAGAACATCTGAACAGAAATAGTATTCTTCTTACCTCTTGTTTATGGGCTTCTCGTCCTTTTCGTAGGGTTTAACGAACCATTTCCCAATGCGTACGAAACTGCGGTTCATCAGACAGCGCTCCAGCAGGTTGTGAATGGCCTTGAAGAGAAGAGTTCGACATTCGTAGGACAGACCGCTCTCCCACACGCCGTCATCCTCGCCTGTGGAGAGGACAAACACACAGAGACCCGGTCACCAACCTGCTGCTGTCTATAAACATATGATGTGACGTTCATAAGGAAAAGCAATTTGCAGAAGTGAGTGACAGAACACAAACAAAAAAAGAAAGCAGATCTACAACTTTTTCATACAAAGGCAAAAAAGTACTCACTTTACTTCACTAATACAATAGCTGCAATTTTAAACCAACCATAAGAAAAACAAACTGAGGCTGGATATCTGCACAATACTAAATTCATTCTGCAAGTTTCAAATCACATATCTCTCTTTAACAACAGAAAACAGATGAACATTTTTATTACATAAAATGTTAGCTTTCCTGCAGTTTGTCTCCTTTCTGATCAGCTGGACTGGGCCATTTCTTAAAGTCTCCCTGTAGTCAATTTTATCCCTTAAAACTCATCTTTGATCACCAAAATGACATATTTAAATGGTTTTTTTTCCCCCTGTGAAAAACATTTCTTCATGCCTTAAAATAGCTTTAATGAAACTCTACACCCTTGCCTCATTTAGTATACCCAGAATTATAAATATGCTAATTAGCCCCACCTCCAATCACTATTATCACAAATACTCAGCAATGGTGTTGACTTATGAATTTGCACATGGTTTGTCTTAAAGCATATTAAAAACGCCACAAAGACATATAAACATTAAAAACTTGATTTTCACCACAGGGAAACTAAGTCTAAAGAATATAAATGTCAGGTATGAACATGTTTGACAATTTCAAAACAATGCTGCATCTGAACACTCACATTTGAAACAATCCAAAGCTCCTGCTGAGATTAAATCAATTAAAAGCTTTGGCCATTAATTGAATTTAAAAGAAACCCATGCTCCTGCAGTGTTTAAAGAAAGAAAAAGATTTCTGAAGCTCTAGTTAATTTTAAAATAACAAAGGATTCTACTTTTTTTTTTTTTTTTTTTGATTTGAGTTTTAATTAATCTGATGCACTGATTCTACCAAACGCCATCTTGCCTTGCACAGACTAGTCTTGCAGGTACGGTGTCCAACGGGGCTGTAAATCTGAGCGCTGGTTTGTTTCTGGATCACGTTCGACTGTGGCCTCCATGCTTCAGTAATCTCATTAGGAGTCACTGCTTAAACCTGGCAGCTCTTAAGCTCCTTTCAAACATGTCTCTGTGCAGCACAGCTCCCATGAGCACCCAGGGGCTGCACGCATTACACCACCCACCCACACTTGCCCGCCCGCAGGTCTGCAGATGGATACACAACAAATCCACTTGATAAAACAGTAACAAACAGCTCAGATAGGATTCCCCAACACCGCAGACATCTGAGACAACATAATTGCCACAGTGCTATAAATCAGACACACATTTAGTTTAGGTGACAACACAAATGCACTTAATTATTTGCAGGTAAAAAGCAGCTGAACATTTCTTCCTAACCAATCACAACAGGGTGTTCTTATGTGCAACCCTCTCTCTGGCCATGGCATGCGAGTTGTGTATATTTAAAACAGTTTTCCTTATGATTGCATTTTAAATGCTTTGCATAAATGTTTAAATAAAAGATATTGTAGTTTGTGGCTACTTTGATCAAGCCATCAGCTATCAGTAAGAGTACTGTACACTCAGGTCTGCATAAACTATTTTACCACATTCCTGCACAATCAGCGTAGAAGATTCATAGTGGGCCAAATCATAAGGTCATTCAATCAGAGTGTTTCTGCATGCAGTGAAATAAGCGCAGAATGAACGCAGCTGAAGAACTGGAATCAGGCCAGAAGGCAAATCTATAATTCGTTTATGTCTCCTGAAAAGGCAGCAAGTAGCACAATTCACTTTTAAAGGATGTCATTGATTTGACTAACAGCTTGGCAACAATGAAACACCTTGTCTTTTGTCAAAGCAGAGAGAAAGAGAGGTAGAGAATGAGAGAGAAAATAAGGAGGTTTTGGCTGTCTCATGCATCTTTTAATAGCCTAAGTACAGGGCCAGCTACTTTTCACCTGTACAAAGATACATGCTCTTGACAGAATCATTCAAGGTAAGAAACATTAACCTAAGAGTCCATGAAAGTCTCCCATTCATGTAACATCTAAATAAATTAAAAAAAGTCACATACAAAAAAAGGCATTGCTCTTTTTACATCTACCATTTCTTGATCATTTCTTAATATGCAAAAGACAACTATAAGTATGCCTCTAGCCTACCAATAGAAGACAGTAGCAGTATTTGGGAAATACATAATTTTTTTGTTTTGTTTTGTTTTACTATTTTGTTTGATGCAATGATACTAATGGTGTAGAAAATAACACATTTCGGTGTTATTATGATACAAGTATTTTACTATATCTTACAATATAGTTATTTTGGCATTAAATACAGTTTTTAATGATACCACTGAATATAATATAATACACGTATCGCAGACAAATGATACACTTTTGTGACAGCGCAGCACTGCACCATCACATGACCGTAACCGCAATAGAGAAAATGATCCAAAATCTCTACTGGTTGACAAATTTCTACCGGTTTAATCGCCCATCCCTAATTCAAACTGTGCAAAAACACCATATATGGTGCTTTTAATATGAAATCTCAGCTATAGTTAATATGCCCTGTGTTTTCTCAGACTGTGAGTCTGTGCGTTAGGATGGCATTAAGATGATGAAAACCCAATGAAGGCATCACTGTCACTTTCACTTTCAATAACGGCAAATCATCCGTCTCACTTTTTTATATAAACAGCTGCCGTAAAATCTGCTGTTGTGTGTCAACGGCATTTCATTCCTACTTTAAAACAAACCGTCATGCTCACCATTTCTACTGCGGGAAGGAGGCACCTGGTTTCTATCAAGCGTTCTCTATGACCTTGTATCTCATGGTCTAACCACTGCCCACAGAGAGCAAAACACAAAGAGAGGAAGATAGCTGACTTACAAAGACACATGCGCTCAAAAGACTGCAAAACACACTAACTGCACTAAAACACCCCTGAAAAATAAGCACATTAAGCCTGGAGTGCAAAATAATATTAAGGAGTAATTCATAATAAATAAATGATGCTGCCTCTCTCCATGCATGGAATTTGAGCTGTGACAGGAATATTGTTGAACTGACAGTGGGTGTGTTTGTTTTGTAAGGGTAAGATGCCCATTTTTAGACACGGAGGTTTTTTTTTTTTTTTTTAAGTTCAAGTTATCAAAGGAAACAACTAAATCAACTTCAGTACTCGTAACAATATAGGAGTAATACACAAACCACCTGGTTCACACAGTCCAGCAAAGTTAATCATGGGCAGATTTAAGTCAATATAAATATCTTTATAAAAAAAAAAAAAGGACATTACAATTAATAAGTCAAATTGCATTTATTATACAATATATATTATGTACAATAATAATTAATAGTTTTAAAGCAGACTAGGCTCCAAAAACAGTGCACATTGGAAAATGAGCAAAGACTAATCACCACTAAAATTAAAAACTGTAAATAAAATATTTAAAAAAATTATAACTAGGGGCATCAAAATTGACGCGTTAACTCAAATGAATTTTAACGGCGCTAATTAACGGCACTATTAATGCGCGATTAACGCAGCGTGCATTTTCTGTTTGACCCATGGCCTAGCCCATAGTTGGAGAAATGGAGATGCAGCCATAAGGCCGTTCACATGTTGCATCTATAAACGCGTGGACAGCACAGCCGTGCCGCTTTCTCCTGACTCCCTGATCAGTGCCCTGACTACTGAACTAGGGAGCTGATCGAGATGAAGGCCTTACAAAGCGCTTGCACTCCTGTGGCGTCTGTCGTTGCTATGCAACCATGAACCGCGCTCTCAACGACGACAAGGAAGTTTCAGCAAAGGGTAACCCCTTATTTACACTTACACTGACAACTGTTATTGTTCTTTCAAACTTTTAATAAATAAATAAAAATAAAAATAAAAAAAGCAAAAGGATAACCCTAAATTAATTTCTACCCCTTGCATTAGCTTTACTACTAGATATATTTATGGAGATGAGAAATAAAAACTCACCCTGTACAGCTATGATCAGCTGTTTGGCTGGGCTTTCAATGTTTTGTTCAAAATAATGTAAAGATTACAGATTAAAATGTGCGATTAAGTTGTGATTTATCACGAGTTAACTCATGACAATAATGCGATTAATCACGATTAAATATTTTAATTGATTGACAGCCCTAGTAATAACATTTAAAATTTTACATATTTAAAATATTACATAATTCTATCGATGCAACATTTCTGTACAAAACCCTTATTATAATTATTATAATAACTGCAAAGTTTGAGAATCATAATAATATATTAAAAAAAATGTGTATAAATTATATTTACACAGAGGTGTGTATCTTCACTTGTCTCACAATTCGATTAGGATTCAAAGGGTAACGATTAAATTATAAAACAATTCTCTATGCATCACTATACATCTTTTCCTACATCTTTTATTAATAATAATTACTATATTAATAAATCACAATTATAGCTCTTTGTTATTTTATCTTTGTTATTAAAAATAACAAGAATGCAAATAAAAAGTAAAACAGGTACAAGAAACAAATTAAATTAACAGTGCTTTAAAAAAAATGTATTTAACTTTATATACAAAGCATTCAAGTAAGAAATACAGAAATGTAATAATCAAATGTAAAAAAATAATCACTGCATAGTCTTTAGTGTATTAATTACAAATACATTTATTATTATTAAAGCTACAAAAGTTATTTAGTCAAGAGAAGTGGTTGATGCCCTCTTTTCTTTTGTTGCCTGATTAACATTAATGACAGACAGCAGCAGGTTTATTTTTCACCCCGACTGATTATGTTCATTTAAGACAATCGACAACATATTTGACAGATATTTTGAAATAATTCTCTGTGCCTCTAACCATTCAAGTTCAATATGCCACTAAAGAGAAGTGATTTCAGTTAGCACAAGTAACACATTGAGATCTTTTTCATGGCTTATTGCGCTTAACTCTGTTTAATATCAAGCACGTCCATTTTATTTTCACATTCATGCACATTCTTTTCGTAAAAAACAAAACATCAGATGCAAGTGCTTTGCTTCCTAAGGACATAGGCACCTTTTTATTAATATATAATAAGAGCAGCCTACTTCATTTACAATAACTTAATATGTACAGCACATTATTGTGTATTAGAGGCCAGTTTCATTACATTTTTTAATTCTTTTGTTTTTATGCATCAATGCAGATGCATCATTTACATCAGTATCACAAAAACGATTATATTCCACAGCTCTATTAACACACATACAATATAAACTTTAAACTGTTAAATATGTGAATTCCATGTATAGAGACAATAAAAGAAATTCAGAGCTTTACCATAGCCTGACCACAACCAGGAGGCCAGAACATGCTGGTCTTTTCAGCAGTTCCCTGTATTATTCAGTACACCAGCAGTGAGCACCATATTATCATCCCTCAGACACATGGGCTCATAATAGCAGGACAGTGAGCCCTGCCCCTTAGTGTAGAGCTGTTCCCTACAGCCACAGGTTCCTATGCAGGAGTCATTAGATCAGCTGTAGGGTCATTAAACAGAGAGATTAATGTCTGCTCAACCATTGGCCCCAGGGGATTGCGCCAGACCAGGGAAGAGCCAGAGCCGTGCGCTACAAGAGCCTCTTCTCTTTCTTCCTGCTTATTTTCTCTGTTGTCTCTTTCCCTCCACCTCCATCTTTCTTTAATTCTCTCTACCTCATCTTCATCCTCTGCTGTAATCTGTCTTCCCTCTCTTTCTATATGCACCTCCATCCCTTTCTCTTCTCCTTGTTCCCTTGGCTTTCCTTTCTTTCTCTCTCGCTCTCATTTGTTCTTTTTCTCTGATTTTGAGAGCAGAGCCATACAAGGACTGGAGAGCTTCAATTACTAATTAATGACTATTTCCAAAGATGACATGAGAGCACAGCAAGAGAGAAAAGCTAAGGAAAGAGAAGCATAAAGATGGAGGAAGGAGAAGGCAGGGCTCCCCCTTGTCTCTGGTTTGGGGAATTAAGTACAAAAGCCAATGCATCATCAGGACAGGGTGAACAAGTCTGACCACAACATAGTTTCAGCAGCACAGACACAACACAAGCAGCAAACAGCACTCGCTGAAAATTGTAAGTGCATTTCAGAGACAGATTAATGAGGAAAATAATTATCAATAATGATTGCAGCCAATACCATAGATACTACACCATCTATATGATGTCAATTCTACCAGTTCCTATTTTATTATTAGGTTTAAAAAAAAAAAAAAAAAAAAAAAAAAAAATTATATATATATATATATATATATATATATATATATATATATATATATATATATATATTTATATTTATATTTATATATTTTCGCAGTTTCTACAAAAACATGTCAAAAGTACTGATACTTCAGTACCAAGTCAGTACTGAAATTTTAAAAATGTGAACCGGTAGTACTGAGTTTCAGGTATATTCGGTACCTGCTGCCAGGCGGCTGCTTTCAAACGCTCCTGTGTGTATCTGTGTAAGCACTCAATGAAGAGCACGAAAGGTTTCTATTTACAACGTGCTTGTGAAGCGTTGATTGTTGTAGCCAAATCACAGACATTTCTGTTGAGAGTGTGAATGCAATGGCCAAAGTTAGTCAGAATACACTCAAAACACTGGTGTTTTCATTCACCTTGCGTGCTTTAGAGTTCTGCATGCTCGCATATCCTTTCATTATCACCAGTAAAGCGTAAATAAGATTCATTGTGGAGTGTCGACAGCTTTTTTTTACTGTAGCGGGAGTTTCGCAGGAGTGTAGATCTCAGTGAGCAGGCGCTGAATGTAGGCCAAGTAATTGACAGCTTCAGTGATTATAAAGGCAGCGCTCTTTGCTCACTTACTGTTCATAATAATCTATATAAAATTTGAATACAAGTTTTGTTTTTCATGTTTTTCAGTATTTAAGGGGCTGTTTACACAACACCGTTTTCAATTAAAAACAGAAAACTTTTTATGTGTTTTGGCTGTTCATTTACACAACAATGGTGTTTTGGTGGCCTGAAAATGCAAACTTTTGAAAACGGGTTTCAAAGTGGAAGTTCTTGAAAACGATACCGTTGTCATCTCCGGGTACACTGCAAAAAGGTGAATCTGTGAAAACGGTGACGGCATGCAAATGCCTATTATGTGTTTAGTCTATCCACCTTATTTTTCAATGCATAAATAAAGTGCTTTCTGTGAATGTGCGAGAATTCCGATTTATTAGCCGTTATAGGGAAAAAAAACTTGATGCGTCTGTAAAAGAATGCGTATGCACAGACGCGTAGTCTTTCTTTTCAAAGTGACACCGCCAACTACTTGTCTGGCATGCATAATACAGCATTTTTAGTCATTTTCGTGGAACCGTGTGAACAGGGATAGTTTTGATAACGTTGTCATCTGTACAAAGAAAAAACCTTTCCGCTTTTAGTACATCGTTGTCATGTAAATTTACCCTAAACGTGGGACTGAATCCAAGACTGCAAATGACAGTGATATAACCATAGCAATAGATGGGACAAAACAATCTGATACTGTAGGTCATAATAGATGTGCATCAAGTCTAAGAGTGTAAATGCAAACAGACCTGCCAACTTGTTCTATTTAATGAGTATGTTTCTTTGGCCTTCATTTTATTACTAATTTTTCACTTGA
Organism: Hypophthalmichthys molitrix; assembly: GCA_037950675.1. NCBI lineage: Eukaryota > Metazoa > Chordata > Actinopteri > Cypriniformes > Xenocyprididae > Hypophthalmichthys > Hypophthalmichthys molitrix. The sequence continues at coordinate 36,625,004 of CM075501.1, forward strand.
TCTTTTTATAAACAATGTTTATTTATAAACATTTGAAGGCTACATGCTGTTTAAATGTATTATTTACTTTTAATTATTCTTAAACTCTTTTAAAACCATCATCTCATCTCATCTCAACTCATTTAATATTTTTATTTTCAAATAGTTAAAAAAAAAAAAAAAACGAAATACTTTCAATAGTTTTTGCTATAGTACCGAAATTGGTATCGAGAACCGTGAAATTTAACTGGTATTGGATAACTGGAATTTTGGTACCATGACAACCATATTCAACAATGATAATAAAAAAAAAGTTTCTTTCTTCCCAGAAACTATTACCAGAAATTCCATATTGGTGCATCCCTACTGAAAATGCTTCCCAACAACACGGTCCTAAATCACCAAAACATGTTTTAACCAGGTTTCTTTAATCTAAAAGGGACACATAATCATTGATCTATTTCACATATCTGCAGGTCTTGACCATTAAGACAAACACAAGCTACTTTCAAGCAAAATGTAAACTGATGTATGCAAGCATTACCTGTAAGGGTATAAAATAGATTGTTATTGACAACTGCAATTGCACATTTCAATGCCCTGGCATTACAGAAATAACACACAGTCTTGAAACAAAGGCCTTAACATGTCGAATGGCACAACAAAAACAACAGGGGGAAAAACAAATCAGACCTCAAATCAGACAAACGGTGAGAACAACAAAGAGGATCTTTGAGCGTTATGCCGAGCAGCAAACCACCAGCAGTGTAAATCAACCCAAATCTTTCTCCTTCAATAAAACAAATGAAATAACACCAATTTCAGATGACCTAGAAATGTCTTTTTAACACTAAACAGAATGTGTTTGTACAAGACCTATGCTGTCTTCTGGTAGGCATCTGGCACAATGTGTGATTGTCTGATCACATTGCTTGACTGTTACGGTATCCAAAGTCTGTTTAAAACTTGGGAAGCATTGCGGAAACAGAGGAGGGTTAGGGAAATTGAGAACGACAACAACGCACCTTCTGAAGCAAAGCAACTTGTATTATTTCCTTTTGTATCTGACATCATTTCCTGTTGGAGGCAAACCTCTCCAGCAATGGGTCAAAGCAAGCTGAGGATTTACAAATGATATTCCTGGGATTATCTCACTCACAACCACCCCTAAGATCTTCAGACACGCAGTGATGTCAGAGAAAGGCAAAACCAGACATCATCTCCTCCAGTGCACTCAGTTCTTTCTCTGTAGATCGGATCCAACATGTTTTCAAAGAACCTTTTCTCTGAGCAGCTCAGCTCTGTGGCCCGAGGGTTCACACTACTCACAGCTTGCCAGTAGAAGATTCCTGCTCTTAAATGCATGGCTCATGTGACTGACAAACAGTTCCAGTCAAACCGCTAGCACACTTCCAGTGTGCCTAAGAGTCATGGCCTACGTGACATCCGGACAAATACTAAAAGTGTGTTCATCACAACTTATGTCATTATGTTGGTGGGAGAGTCTCAGAGGTCAATCTGGAGTTACTGCGACTGGCGGGCTCTTGGTGTACTTGGCTTACTACCCCAACTAACACTTGTACACATATTAAAGGTGCGGCGTAATTTCTGTACTGCATGGAACAATTAGTTTTTAAAGATTGACCAAGAATACTGTTGACTGTCAATCGATTAAAAAAAAAAAAAAAAAAAAACCCCACATTTTTTCTGTAATGTAAGAATTTTTAATATTTTCATATTGTAATAATTTCAGTTACTCTCCAAAATAATGTAGAAACAACTTTAAGACATTATATTTTAAATATTTGTTTAATGGCACATTTTTATGAATGAAGGCCAGTATCACTGATAGTAATACTGGTACTGATGTTTCCAAGAAATTGATTTAAGACATTAATTATAGACATTACAGTATTACTGAAATATACAGAAATTGAATTGAGTTATCAAACACTTTACAGTCTTCACTGCATAAATTATAAATGAAATATAGTAATCCTTATTAAAGCTACAATTTTCACTGTTACCTTTGTTCTTTGATTAACATTAATGACACACATCAAAGCAACTGGTTTATTTGGCGGCTGTGAATTTAAGACCTGCCGCTGCCAAACATGATGCGGATCTGATACTCTTTACGGTCTTTTAAAAAGGTCTTGTTTAACTCGGACTGCTCTTATGCAGATACTTGACAAAACGGATATATTGACATAATTGTGTGATATTGTTTGTTCAAGAGCAAAAGAGAACCTGATACTGGCACGCATCTCTCTGTGCACTCGAGTCGTGTGTGTCACAGACACGACACACATATTATATTTATTTATATATATATATATATATATATATATATATATATATATATATATATATATATATATATATATATATATATATATACACACACACACACACACATATATTCACCTATATATTCATATATATATAAAAATGAAAAATATCAATAATAACTAAAATAACTCAGTCCTATTTTGCTGGGAAACCTGTCAAAAACAACAGAGCAACTGGTGCTTCAGAAAACACACTTTACCTTCAACAAATTTTTGCATACTTCAATATTGTCTTGCGTTATAAGCCAATATATGAAAGGCAATACTCCATTAGCACAGACTGTGCTCTCCTTTTTCCTCACATCATAAATTTAAACACGTCATTTAAAAAAAAAAAAAAAAAAAGTGGGTATGAGCCTTAATTTCATAGCCTGAAAGCCCATCAGCCTTCAGCATAATGGGTATCACCAGCAGCTGTCTTTGAGCTATGCGGTAAACAGGTAGCCCTCGCGAAAAAACCCAGAGGAGGGAGAGAGAGAACAGGGGAGAGAGCGGGAAGAAAAGAGAGAGAGAGAAGCTGCCAGCACAACTCGCACCACAGGGAGACTGGCAGACGGGGGAGGGAGCGAGAGAGTGTAGCAGACGAGTGTCAGAGGAGGAAAAATGAGGAAGAAATGAGCCCTACAGCAATTACCCTTACAGACAGACTACAGCTTCTTAATTTCTATGCAAAAAAGATCAGAGAGAGGAAAGAAAAAAAGAGAAGGAGGGAGGCAAAAAGGGAGAGAGAGGAAAAGCAGAGGGGAGGGAAAGAAAGAGACAGAAAGGAGGAGGGAAAAAAGACCTTATTCATGTCTCGTTCTGTGGATGCCCCTGGATAGAACCGACATCAGCAAGCGCCACCGACGGGAACAGAGAGCAGGAAGGGGGAGGGGAGGCGATCGGACATTTACATAAAAATAGAGGGCCGTGGTCTACTGAGGAGATGCTCATTTACTCCAATGGCAGTTCAGTTATTCCAGATCATTCCATCACATAGCAAGCGGAGCGCTGGGATTGGTTCTCTCCCACGTTCCATTCAGAGTCGGGAAAAGTTGCCTCTCAAACAGCAGCCAAATGGCCTCCTGTCTCATTACATCTCCGAAACAGCACTCCATGTTTTCCTCCACTCGCTCTGTGATTAAATACAAGGCTTCAGAAGATCCGTCAAGTTCTTCCTTCACTTGCTCTTCCCTTGGGATGGGAGCGATTAGTTAGAAGACAGGAATGGCACTTGCTGCAAAATTTTCAGACTTTAACAAGCTGTAGATCTGATGAAGGGGGGTAAACTATGAGAGGAAGGAACAAACATGGAGGGCTAAAAATGTGAAGGCACCAACCCAAGAAAAAACCTCTTAGTTTATGCTTGGTACTAAAATGCAATCACAAATGGGCCACGCTGAATACAGGTGTAAATGTGGTTCAAAACGTTTCGTGATCAGATCATTGAAATCACATTCAAAAGAAGTTGCATGTGACCACATTGTATTTGTAATTTAAATGCATCCTGATGCAGATTCCCAGACTGCCTACTCAACTGTAGATTCATCACGGTGCTAAAACAAGGATTTAAACTTCAACACTTGTGTGATGCTTTAAAAGAAAATCCATCTGATTTGGAGGGGAAAAAAAGCCTGTTGCATGCACAGATCTGAATTTATTCATTACTTTAACACACAAGACATTTGGATAATACAAGCACTTGACTAAAATCTAAAAGACATCCTATCAAAACCCTGGCAAAATGTGGCAAGTGTTCACAAGGGATGTATTTGAGATGCATATTTAACAGTAAAACTAGGTGTAAACAGGATCTTAACATCTAAGGGTAATTTTACCCTTAGATGTTAAGATCCTGTTTACACCTAGTTTTACTGATTAAGAGATCAGCAGCTCTAGCCACTAAGTCAAATGCAAATCTTCAGATTTCCAAGCTTTTTTCTCCTGTCTCCTGTGACTCAAGGTTGTTTCTCATTTTTGACAAAACGCTGAAGTATGGCAAGACACATGAATTTCAGCCCATTCACTTGGTTCTAGAAATCTCCTGAGACATGTGTTCCTCAAGTGAAGCGTACAAAAGAAGTGATAGTGCCATCTCTCACTCTCTCTCTATCCCTTTTAAAGTCTCACTGGACCTGCTGTTCACTGATTCACACCTCCATTGCCAGGGTGAAAGTAGGGATCTAAATCAGGTGCTCTGTGGTCCAGTGCAGGGGAATAAATTTACACATGTGCACGTCTTAGAACCCGTGCATCCTGTGGGTCTCCACTGTGTTTGTATGAAGGCCAGCAGAAAGACAACCGCATGTGTGTTTGTGAAAAAGACATCAAGACGTGTGCGTCAAGAGAGATGTCGAACGGGCAGCAGGTTCACACGTCTGTCGCAAGGAGGGAAGGTCAAGTGGCAATGACCCTGCTGATCTCAAGACGACCACAAGTATAACATTCTATCCTGACACACAGGCTGTTTGACACTTTATCTGATCCTGAGTTAGTTGAACAGAGAAGCACAGATGCCTACAAGAGGAATTTAAAGTATACAGCTTAATGCGACATTTGACAATCTGGATTAGCACTCACATAAAATGAAATGTGATTTCATCTGCAAAGAAATTAACACTCAAACAGAATTCTTCAAACAGAATTCCCAACAACTTATGACCAATTAAAAGTCTTCCTCAACTTTTCCTGCTGTTCTAGAAGTGAAATCTCTAACCAAATAAATATTTTAGAGCAGGGCATGGCTAGAAAAAAAATTATATTCACCCTTACAATCACTTTTCCAGGCATGGAAAACAAAATTTTAAATTTTCCTGATATTTCCAGGATTTTATTTGACCATGGGAATCCTGTTCCAGAGACCAACAAGTGAAGAAAGAAACAAGAGGTGGCAAGTGAAAGAGAGAAGCACATGTCTGACTTCTCCTCTGAAAGTCAGGAGACACAACAGGGATGCAGCTATTATAGCAAACATCTCTACAAACGAAAGGAAAATATAGCAATATCTCTTGTGGTGAAGGATATTATGGAATGGGTGAATTGATCATTCTTTTGCCCATAAGGCTCCATTTCTGTCCCTCCTCCGGCACAATGAGCGGTAATGAGGGAGGGTCAATGGACAAAGGATTAAAAATAAATAAATAAATAAATCGCCTCTTCCTATTTCTCTATATCATCCCATTTTTCTTTCCTTCTGTTTCGCACTGTAAAAGGCGGCATGAATAAAGATGGGGCAGGTCCATCTTCCTGGTTCAAAAGGAAAGGTGGAAAATGAAAGCTTTTCCGCAGACATCCATGATGCTTTCTGCTCGTTCATGCTTCGGTGCTCTTCATTATTCTATCCTTCAAAGAGCTTAAGAAATAAAAATGAGGCAAAACTCCCTTTTGTTTTTTTATCAAACTGAGGGACATCGGTTGAGAAGTGACGGCATCACACAGACTCCACTGCTCTGTTTCTAACAATGCAACACAAACCCAACACAACAAGCCTCAGGTCTGGGTTAGCAGAGCGAGAACGGATCTTAAAAGGAAACACAATTACAAAAGCATTTCACATGATTATTCATGCCACACTGATCTACAGGTGATAACTTCTACAGAGATGAATCAAACACCTTCAGACCAGTCTGTTCAAACAAAGCAGAGGCTCTTGATCTATTTTTATCACTCTAAAGGTTCTTGTAAACATTACAAATATTGTACCGTGCATAAACTTAACAGCACACTTTTTAGGTTTATCCGCGAGCGACAGACACTGACTGCTAAACTGGGAATGTACAAGTAAAAACCGAAGATCTTTGCATGGGCCTACGGCACATTTTGATGACAAGTAACTAAAATGCACACACAAAGAGTGTGTGGGTGTGAGAGAGGAAGGAGGAGAAAGAAATTCAGAAAGACCACAGTCGATCGAGAAAGAGAGATAAAGTGGGCGAAAAAGGAAAAAAGAAACTGAAAAACGCAAAACAAAAGTAGTATTCGTTAGAGTCAGCGACGCGTGTCTTAAAAAACCATAGTGAGCTGCCTACCTAGACAGCATCAAAAGGCACTAGGGTTGCTATGACCCCATATCGCAACATCTCTTATTTAAGTATCAACTTGGTACAAAAGTATCACTACTTTTCACACTGATAAAATGCATTTCAAAAATAATGTTGCTCAAAAAAGCTGTTTAGGTTAGGCAGATCACTAGGTTTTGGAACAACTCCACAGCTTACCTGTCAGTTCGTGGTGGATAAGCTCAGAGAAGTTGGGATCATCGCCCCACCAGAAGAGCCAGAGCTCCCTGCGTCCCTGCCTCTGGCTCCGCCTCCACACGCTCAGCACATCTGCCTTCAGACAGCGGCTGAAGCTGCAGAGGATGGGGTCCTCCTCGGTGACCGGGAATAGAATGGGAGCCGAGGTCGGACCTTGCCACACGTACCTCTTCCATTTTATCCCCGTCAAATCAGCCTGTGAGAAAGAGAGATTGCGTTAACTTCTGTCAGTAAGGCCACTCACCACCACCTGTGAAAAGACACGTATTCTGCAGCATCTAAAAGTCTTAGTGCTGATCTATTATCTGGTTTTAAGACCGAAGATAAACGGCATTGATGTGATGGAACAGACCCTAGACCAGAAGCACTCGAGCTATGAAATACTTAATGGATCTCAGCCAAGGAGTTAATCCTGCCTTAATGATCCACTGTAAGATCAGCCACACTCAGACCCAATTCAGATAGCAGAGATCAGAAAACAAGGAGTGAAGAATTAGAGAGATAGAAATGGGTTAAAATCAAATTTGCTTAACAATAAAGGCCAAGATAAACTCACGGCCAGGGCCATAACCACCACAGTCATTGAGGGGGACAAGGTCCCCCTCCCCCCCAATAATTAGAAAAGGCCAAATTGTCCCCCCGAATATTTGATGCTGCTCTTCTGCACTCCATTATTCAAAGCTCTTTTTTTTGTTAGGATGACAAAAAGTTTAAAAGTTACATTTTTAGGCTGGTCTGCCTCATTGGTCTAACAGCGCTTGTCACTGTCAGAATGAGTGAGCTGGCCAATCAAATCCACAAAGTCGGGCCATACTGTTCACAGAAGACGAGTTAGAATTTTAACGCAACGCTTTAGTTTAAGCAGTGAAAGAATGTGTGGTGAGATATAAGTAGCTAAACATTTAATATTTGAAGACTGTTTTACATTGGAAATGTTCAGCGACTGACAGTAATATCCAGTGATGCAAACTACTCAACATTTTATGAAAGTTCAAACCGTTTTGAATTGAAAATATGCTATTCACATGATTTATGTAATTCATAACTGAATCTAACAAGAACAAGAAATGTTTTGCATTTTTTACATAGACATATGGATAGGTGTGAATGTGTGCAGATTTTTTTTTTTTTTTAATTGTATTATTCGCAAATGATTTAAATTGAGCACTTCATAACTACAATAGACCTGGAACTTTTACCGTTCATATTTCTTTTGCGTTAATCCCTTAAATCCCCTGTAATCCCTTTAATTATTTAATTCCTTTAAATAAAAAGAATAACACGTTTGCACGATGTATACGTTTGCACGATCTTTTCAATTCGGCACTCCAGTAAAGTCATGTCACATTTATTCATATAGCACTTTATACAACAGATTGCTTAAAATCAAGCAGCTTTACCGTAGGGCTCTAGACTAACTTTTTGCACTGGTTCCACTAGGGATGTGTCACGATTTTCGAATATTGGATTCGTTGATTTAACTATAGAATATCGAATAGGTTGTGCGATTTTCGTCTTTAAAAAAACCTCATGTTTTCAATGGTGACACGTTCATGTAAACAGAGGGTGGCGCGCGCTACCTACAAGCTGTCAATCAACTCTTAGACAACAGAAGAACACGTTGTCTCACACGCAAACTGTAGACTAGCGTGGCATGTAACAGAGACGTTAAAATCAATGTTCACACAAGAGCCGTCATTCAGGCTGTTCACAATGTTATAACGCGTTTAGGCTGCCTAAAATCATGGCTTGAGGTAGGCTTGCTGCGATAGTCGGTGTTCTCAGTGTTCAGGAACAACACCGGTATCACTTGCCCACCGCAGCACCGCCTCCACCGTCGTTTTCATTTTTTTCTAATAATAAAAATCATTTAGATCAGTTAGAGAACAGAAACTACAGTTACAAACTGAACGTGTCTGCTCAATTCAGCGTGAGCCGAACAAGAGTCGCAGCACAGATCAGCAGGAGGAGTCAGATTTCTCCTCACTCTTGACTAACAAGACGACGGCGGTAGATTTGGTTTCAAAGCGAAATGTAAAAGCACCCATTTAAGTGAGTTTGTCATTGTACTGTTTTGTTGTTGTGTTTTTCATTAAGAATAATAATGAACCCACCATTCAGCAATAGCCGCTCCTGAAATGGCGAAATTTGAAAGTTAAAGTAAAATCCCCACGGTCATTCATAATGGTGCACGTCCACTGGCGCAGAGCGAGCGTTTTCAGTTAACGTAATTTTTATGGAAGCTCAACCTAGGAATTAATTAAAAACGCTCGTTCTGCTTCGCACCGTTATGAATGGCCGTGCGGATTTTACTTTCGCTTATATTAACGAACATGTTTCTGCACATTAATCATTATATGGCTTGGGTTAAGACAGCCTGTTCCCCAATGAAAGCGCAAATTGTCTCTCTCCCCCAATTCTACAAGAAAGGTAACTTACTGAAAAAGTGTTGGTGCTTAAAGTGCTTCACTGAGCTGAAATTTAATGGATAGTATCCATAGTATTCATCACACTAAGTATTCATAATATTCATAGTATTCATCACTATTCAGCAGTGAATAACATTGGGACAGTTAATACGGTCATAGTTCTGTTCAATATACAAAGTAACTTTCGTTTTAACATTGTTTGTGGTTAAGAGAGATGAAAATGGAATGGGGAAACAGTCAATTAATAAATCGTTTCATTGATTTATTTTGTAATGTATGTAATGCTTATAAAAGAACCGTTAGTCTGAGATCGATTCATTATAGTAATGTTTGTAGTAGATCCGTTAATCTGAGATCGATTGCTCATGTCTCAGACGGTATTGCGAGAATTTCTCCATACAGGTGAACGTTCTCAGGTGAGATCGCAAGAGCTGCTCATACGAGTAAATGCCATCAATGAGGAAACATCTCATCTCATGATTATTTCTCCCGGTTTATTCTCAGGTATCGGATCACAAAAGTGATTATAATGCAGTTTGAAAACGAGTTTGAATGTTGAGGACATGTTTATGTAATAGTTGAAAAAGAGTAAAAGTTTCATTAAAGGAACACTCCACTTTTTTTTTTTTTAAAATAGGCTTATTTTCCAACTCCCCTAGAGTTAAACAGTTGAGTTTTACCGTTTTCGAATCCATTCAGCTGATCTCCGGGTCTAGCGGTACCACTTTTAGCAAGCTTAGCATAGTTCATTGAATCTGATGAGACCAATAGCATCTCGCTCAAAAATGACCAAAGAGCTTTGATATTTTTCCTATTTAAAACTTGACTCTTCTGTAGTTACATCGTGTACTAAGATCGACGGAAAATGAAAAGTTGCGATTTTCTAGGCCGATATGGCTAGGAACTATACTCTCATTCCGGCGTAATAATCAAGGAACTTTGCTGCCGTACCATGGGTGCAGCAGGCGCAATGATATTACGCAGCACCTCTCACAAATGTCTCCATGGTTGCAAGGCACGCTCCCTGTGCAAGCAGGGGGTCACAGGCACTGCGTAATATCATTGCCCCTGCTGCACCATGGTACGGCAGCAAAGTTCCTTGATTATTACGCCGGAATGAGAGTATAGTTCCTAGCATATTGGCCTAGAAAATCGCAACTTTTCATTTTCCGTCGGTCTTAGTACACAATGTACTAAGTTTTAAATAGGAAAAATATCGAAACTCTTTGGTCATTTTTGATCGAGATGCTATTGGTCTAATCAGATTCAATGAACTATGCTAAGCTGTGCTAAAAGTGGTATCGCCAGACCCGGAGATCGGCTGAATGGATTCGAAAACGGTAAAAACTCAACTGTTTAACTCTAGGGGAGTTGGAAAATAAGCCTATTTTAAAAAAAAGTGGAGTGTTCCTTTAAGTTTGTTAGTGCGTGCACAAGTGGAGCACATGGTAGCCTGGTCTAAAGCATGGCTGTGTAACATCACTATGATTTTCGCCTTGTGAAAAAACTAAAAGGCGTATCTATATATTGTATAATGTTTCATACCGCTTATTTTTGTAACTGTTTACGAGTTTTAGTATGAATATAATCAACTGTATTCATGTTTTATTCACTGATAGTGAGAAAAAGAATGAGAAGTGTTTAAGGAAAGTTTGCATATGGTTATAAGTTAATTATTTGCAACACAAAGGAAGTAGATGCATTACTGTGACCAACCTGTTGTGAATATGAGTTAAGTGTGTTTAACATAAAAAGATACAAGTAAATGCCATCACTGAGTAAACGTCTCATCTCGTGATTATTTATCCCCGTTTATTCTCAGGCTTAACACTCATGTACAGGAATATCTGGACCACAGCCAATCAGAGGGGGGGTCCGCCCTTCACTATCTCTGATTGGTTTAGACCACGCTATGGGCCTAATGTGTGTCTGTTGTTGAACAACAGGGAGACTTTGAGAGTCGGAGACTTTTTTCTCCCCCTCGAATAGCTGGTCGCACCGGTGCGACCTCAGATTTTTTTTAGTCGTATTATTGAGAAATTAGGTCGCACTCTAGAGCCCTGAAACATGAAAAACAGTGTCAGTGTCTCATTTCATCAGAAGTACAACTTCATTTTCCACAATAAAGCAGCTCTCCAATGTGTTCGTGTTTTCTCTCGCAGAAAAGATTTCCATGTGAAAGAAGGCTCCACGCACACCCACCTATTACGCACTTTCCACGGATCAATGGTAGTACAAAGATGTTTACCAGCCGAAGTGAACTTTTCCAACGCTATCTCACAACCAATTTGTACATATGTTATGAGGTGGCCCCACTCGTACAAATTCATACGATTTGTCTAAACCCCAGTGACGGGTACGTTTAGGGGCAGGGTTAGGAGTAGGTCATTCGTACAAATTCATACAAATTTGGCAACTCATAAAATACATATGATTTAGCAAAATTTGGGTTGACTTGATCAGTTCATTCTTTGATTTCGTTTGAAGTATATTGGGTATAAGTGTTTTTGAAAACCAAATGGACTATGGAGAAAGCAAGCAGGCCTTTAAAACATAAAAAGCCAGAAAAATGGGAATACATATAAGGAAGGGGGCAAAAATACCCACATCATCAGAGCACAAATTAACCAATAAAACATACAGCGACTTTATACACATCCTTAATTGACTTGGCAGGACAGGTCATGCAGACCTCAGCTTTTATAAACTGGACGGCAGCATTTATAAAGACAACACCACAAAAACAACCATTAACTGTTATAATCTAAAAACTCTGACCACTGGCAAGCCTAACAGCGGTCATTCTCTCTTGTGCACGCCTAGTTAGAATCAGAGATGGAAAAACACAGAGTAAGCCAGGTGTTTACAGCTATGTTCGCAATAATGCTCATTTGTTGCAAAGTGAAACTTGTTGCAGCTGTTGGAAAATATTTCCATCTGACTTAGGAGTGCAGATCAAACACCTGCAAAATATGCAAAGAGAACATCTGCAGAGGATGCACTGAAAAAAAATACAGCAGCAAAAGCTGTTACACACTTGTTACTGAAACTAAAAATGGGACAAAACTAGTGGTCAAAGTTTAGGACCGTTGATAACAGCTGAGAGAGGGGAGAAAAAAAAAAAAAAAAAAAGTCAAAACAGACTTAAAGGCAGAAAGAAGAATTTGGCTGAAATTTAAGAGCAAAGTAAACAACTTGAACACAAAAATGCCAAAAAGAGTTTTGTTGTTCTTGTTGATAATGATGGAATTCAATATGGTCTAAAATTAGTAACAACCACAATATGCAAAAACATCAATGGAAAGTGTGCGTGTTTTAAGAGCAGAAGTCATGTTCGGCTTGAGGAATCTGGCTCCTTTGACTTTCCACTTAAACTTGAGTGGTTTGTTGGGTCATGGCCTTCCACATAACTTCCTCCTTTGTCACAACATCTTTCCTTCCTTTTTCACTGGAGTTTTACAAGAAATCCTCTGAGTGCTCCCAGGAACAGCAGCAGATGCTTCTCGTGAGAATCAAAGCAAACAGCTGAGCTACAGGTGAAGTGACACCAACAACCTTTTTGAGACGCACTCCATCTAACGGCCCAAAACTATCAGACACTTTCTCTGTTGCTCTCACTCCCAAGAGACACTTATCAATAGCATCTGTCTCACATTGCTTCAGCCACTCAAAAAAAGTCAATCGGCGCCCAAAGACCAATAGCCCCTGGAGATTCATCCAATGACAGGAAAATAGCTTCACATGCACTCCAGATAAAAACTGTGACTGTTTTAAATCCATTTAACTGAAAGATTTCATCTGCAAGATATTTTCACAAGCATAACCACCTCACTAATCCAACTAGTGTAACAAAACTTGAAATGTCAATCTCAGGAAGCCACAAGTTATCTGCATGAAAACGTGCATCAGACAACATTAAAGTTCATCTCTGGCAAGCATTTTTTATTGCTACACTAGACATGAATAAATTGAATAAACATATGATAAAATCTTCATTACACTCACAACATTAGTTGTTGGCTGATGATGCTTATTAAAGTTCCTCGATTTCAAAATCATATTTACTCTTCCTGCTTGGCTAATATAATGCATTAAAAAATGTGTGAATGTGTGTGTGCGTGTGTTATGAGGCAGCAAATGTGCGTGCTGAGGTGAGACAGAGTTTCCCATGAGTTGCGCCTTACAGTCGTGTGCTAAAATTACACCAAGCAAAACAAAACGGGGTCAAACACTTTAAGAGCTTACATGTACAGAGAAATATGCAGATAGGCTTTCTGCATGATCATATGGGGACGCTTTTTTTTATCTAAATGTTTCACATGCCTTGCATAAAACAAATGTAATTGACATTGGGGAAAAACGTGAGGAGGAAAAAAGGTGGCACACCTGTAACTAAATAACAAAACAAAACAAAAAAAACTCTTCCGAGACTGAAAGCGCAAACGAGTTTCTGGAAAACTGCAACTATTCATATTCAAATCATCAAGCAAAACATTCAAAGTGTGCAAACATGTTCTCAGTGGAGCCATCCATCTTCAGACAATATCAGAGATTGCGCTGTGGCAGTAATAAAACAGAGCAGGCATTAAACTGGATAAGCTGAAGTTATATAATTCACCACAAGGCCTTGACACTGATCGTGAGAGTGCGTCTGTGTACTTGTTTTGCTGTACTAGTGAGGGACACATTTCTGAAGATGTCAAATATAGCAAAACCTTCTCAGCAATGAAAAAAGCTGCATTAAGAGAACAAATAATGTCTGTTTTCAAATCTAAAAACGCAGGGCTGGGCAATGGTAATTATAATTAGCTTAATCTAACAACAATAGAAGCCAATGGGGTGCCAGTATGAGTGTACAAGTGTGTGCACGTGTGTTTAGGGAGCAGAAAGTGCTGTAAACAGGCTTCAGGAATGCCCCATCTATTTCAAACCCCATGTCTCTTATTGCAGACATGAGGTAAACCCCAAACCCAGCATTGGTTATTTTGAGCCAAACAACTGATGCATTGCTCACATGATTATTGCAAACACATCAAATCTGACAAAAATAGCAGGAAAAAGGGCAATTCCATGAAAAGGCTGACTTTTACATTCTGAAAGGGGAAGTCAATTTCTGTACTATTTTTCATCCTATTAATTGATTGTTAATAAACGTTTTTTAGTGTTTATAAACTGTCATCTTTAATATGTGTTGGAATTTAGTTATACTTTAAAGTTTTACTGATAATTTTTGCCATTGGCTCAAGGTCATGATACTGAGCATGTTTGTTCAATATTAAGTGTTTTCAAGTAACAAGTGTTCAATATTAGAAAGGGGAATTTAATGCAGATATTTCTACAAATATACAGTTTTCAATAATCTACTGACAATCATACTGAAAGAATGATGTCATTATGACAGTCATTTGAATTATGGAACTGCACATTACTTTAATAAGGTGAAGTTATGATGAAAACAAAGTTGACACCTAACCTTGGAATACAATTTTTTTGATGGCATTTTATTAAAAAAGACTGCACGTCCGCTGTTTTTTTAATTACATGAAACGAAAATGCAAAATACTAGGTATAAAATACTATATTAGAATAAACAATATGTATTTGATAATAAAGCAAGGAGTTGGAAACACAAGTCATAAAGATAAAAAAAAGTTTGTTTACGTGTTTAGAAAAATGCAAAACCTGGTGTGAGGATTGTATTGTTAAAATCATTGTTTTAAAGGCACCTTTTCGTGGAATGACCCAAAATAAGCCTGTGGAGTAGCGTGTAAACATTCATGTAAACACCCCCGAACACAAGAACGTGGAGTTTGAACTGAAGTCTAAAAGGCTTTGTTCTGCACAAGTCTTAAAATAATACATTTTAAAAACTAGCAGAGTAATTTATACTTGCAAAAAAAAAAGTGCTGTTAAAATGAAACTTCAACTTTCATTCTGCCAACTCTCTTGGCTACGTGCAATTTACAAACACGTAAAATCAAAACACACAGTCGGTTTGCGTTAAGCCATCTGGTGCAAAATACTACAAACATGTAATCTCTTAAGAAAAGCTTACAAACAAGCAAATAAACAAGCAGTGTGTGTTTGAATCACACACATACACAGGGCCCTGATCCTGCTCGCTCTCTCTCCACTGGGGCTGATGTTAGCATGCTAGGCGGCTAAAAATGGCTGCTTTTTCCTTTTAGTTTTTAAATCTCTTACCAGATAGAATAGATTGGAATGGCAGTCCTCCAAGCTGGCCCCGTTCGGTACGAAACAAGAACTCATCCTTTCACTGCGCGCTCGAACATCCCATCATCGGGCTTTCCATGGAAAAAGAAAAAGAACGTTTCTCCAAATTCGAGTCGAATGTGAACGGAATTATTTTTAAACAATCGGTGGGGGAATGGAATTCAACAGCCCCATTCGATCGCTCGCGCCTCCCGCGTTCAGCCCGAATTAGAATAAAAAAAAATAACGGCCTTAACCGTCGACGAGGCTGTGAGGGAATAGATTACATGTAAAAATAGAGGAGGAATGTGTTATTAAAATAGAAAAAGAAAAGGGAGAGCAAAAAGAGGCAACTCTCCCCCCCTCCCCCTTGGCTTAAAAACGGTTTTAGCTTAAAAACGGCTCTCTTATGCCTCCATCCCCACCAAAAGCGGTTTAAAAACGAAAAACATTCCGCGTTAAAGGCGTCGAAAGGTGACGAGAAACTACATTAAATGGCTCATTTTCATTTAAAAGCGTATAAGGTCTGTGTTCCTGCTGGTTTCCATTTGAATTCATGGATTCCTTTCTCTAATGGCGGCCACAGGGAGAACTCTGCCTCCCGGTGCCCATTGGCTGCTCGGCGGTCATGAGGGGCGTAACAACACTGTAAATGACGGGCGCTGCCGCTAGGGGAGTCACTGAGCAGATACTATTACAACTGGCCGACTTTCACCCTGCGCCACCTAGTGGTAATTTAACCTATTTAATATCAATTATTCCCACTTGTTTTACTCCTTGGATAGCACAATATATATATATATATATATATATATATATAACAATAAAAAAAGGTTTTTAAAAGAAAAAGAATTTATGTGTTTTATTCCTGGTCACATTTTCAAAAAATGAAAATTAAAGTAGCATAATTTAATATTTTACCATCAGGCAATTGTGAAAGAAAATTATAAACCATAAATTCTTCATAGAGTGGACTACCAGTTAAACTGATAAAAATTTGAGACCAAAATTATTCAGACACTTTGACCTGACCATGTTTTGCTTAAGTGTTATCTGATATAATTAAGATTAATTTATTCTGACACAGTTTAACTCTGAGATCTTGTCATCTCTTATTAACATTTTTTTAAACTATATAGTGAATAAACTGTATTAATGAATGAAATGTTAAGGTGTCTGAATAAATTTTGGTTTGACTGTATTTACACCAGTCATGTTCACATTCAAAACAGTCAACTTTTTAGTTGACTACGCTAATTAGAAAGGTAATTATTGGAAACTTATAAATAAATTTCAGTCACAATGTAACCGGTCAAGCATAATAGATTAAAGGAACTGCACAGTATACAGTTAGTGAGGGACTTGAGCATCTCCCTGAACGTGTCCTTGCATTTTTATGTGGTTCCACGACAAGAGCCGCGTTTTTTGTGTGTGAAGAGGACTATCAAAAAGAAATATAATACACAGTGGAGTGTTAGGCGTAGTTAGACACGCAGCTGGCTGAATGAGATTACTTTCACTCAAGAGTTTAAGTGAGATGTATTCCCATGGATGTAATAATCAGATGCCAACATCATTCGCTGCTTTTCTAATGGTAGTGGGGCTCTAAAGTGCATTTAGAAAATGAAAACTTCATTGATAAGCACACAAACCTATTAGCCACATCGGTACTTCACAGTGATTATACTTTTGGTCTATAGATTTGTACAAATATTCAAATGATATGTCCGATAGATTAAACACTTTTACTTTAATGCATATTTGCAAGAGGTAAAATTATGAAGGCTTTTGATGTGAAGGGGAAGGACGGATCCAAAGCGAATGAGGTGGATTGATGGCTGCATTGATTTACAAGGTCATGCCTTCACATTCTCGCACAATAGATCTGTCAAAGGTTGGCATGCAC
Source organism: Hypophthalmichthys molitrix (assembly GCA_037950675.1). Classification (NCBI taxonomy): domain Eukaryota; kingdom Metazoa; phylum Chordata; class Actinopteri; order Cypriniformes; family Xenocyprididae; genus Hypophthalmichthys; species Hypophthalmichthys molitrix. The sequence goes on from CM075501.1 coordinate 36,642,117, forward strand.
ATCTCTCTCTCTCACACACACACACACACACACTCAGATATTCCATTCATTCTTTATCTCTATTATCCATTACATTAATATATATATATATATATATATATATATATATATATATATATATATATATATATATTTTATAACATAAAAATATTTTTTAAAATATTAAAAAATACAATTTTCATGTTAATTTTTAACATTTCAGCAGATGCCGTTTATCATGCAAAGCTGATTCTCCACCTTCCTGACAGGTTCCTTTTAAGGTTTGTCTGAGCCACACACACACTTTCACACGTTGTCGCACAGGGCATGTAAGACACACCGCTAGCAGACACGGGACTCATCAGTGGTCAGTGGAATGTGTGTCAATAGTAGTTGTAGGGCCACAGTTCAACAGCAGACCTGCTGTTTACACAGGCTAAGTGGTGATATCCTTCCTGCTCCTTTCAGCAAAAGTGGAGTCAAGGAGGGATTCAGAGGTTCAAAAAGGGTAATTCGTGTAACTACAGAAGCAGTCTGACTGCTTCTTTCAGTACACACATATGAATATATGCAGACATGCATTCACAAACATGGACATCAAGTGGCGATCCAAAACAGTACCAAATTTAATATTAAAATTCATCAAAATTAATATTACCGTAAAGATTTTTTAATGTTTTTGAAAGAAGTTTCTTATGATCACTAAGGTTAAAAGTTAAAAACATTTTGAAATATTATTACAATTTAAGTTTTCTATTTTAATATATTTTAAAATGTAATTTATTCATGTGATGGTAAAGCTGAATTTTCATCATCATTACTCCAGTCTTCAGTGTCACATGATCCTTCAGAAATCACTCTAATTATGCTGATTTGGTGCTCAGTTATTATCAGTTAGCCTATAATTTTTGTTTACTCAGTTATTAATAATGGCTCTTATCAGTGCTCTTATTCTTTGATGAATAGAACAGCATTTATTTGAAGTATAAATAGTTTATAACATTATAAATGTCTTCACTGTCTCTTTTGATCAATTGAATGCATCCTGGGTGAATTAAAGTAAAAAATATTAAAACAATTTATTTGTAATAATATTTTGAATGTATCATGGTTTCTACAAAAAAAAAAGAAAAAAGTTTTCAACATTTATAATAACAAATGTTTCTTAAGCACCAAAGCAGCCTATTAGAATGATTTTGAAGGATCATGTGACACTGAAGATGGAGTAATGAAAAAATAAAAAAAATAGCTTTGCCATCACAAGAATAAATTACTTTTTAAAATATCTTAAAATACAAAACAGTTATTTTAAATTTTAATATTTCACATTATTGTTTTATTGTATTTCTAATCAAATAAATGCAGCCTTAATCATAAGAGACATTAAAAAATCTTAACAAACTTGACTGGTAGTGTACATGTGCAAAAAAAAAAAATCAATTGAAATCCTTTTTTCCTATTCTCGAAGTCTAATATTAATTCATTTTAATAACTTCTTTCATTTGATTAAATGCTTCAGCAAAATGTTTAACTTATGAAGGTGCTCAAATATGATGCTTGATTTTGCTTCCAAATGTTTGCTGCGCTGTCTCCCATCATCAGGTGTGTGGATCAGCCACCAGAGACACCCTGAACGAGGAGTGTGTGAAGACCTCTCTGCTCTTCCACCACTGCAATCAGCCTAATACCCTGTTAGCTCTTCAAGCTGAACCAGAGTACACAGTAAGAGTTCACGGTTATTTTGGTAAGAGCTCCAAACCACTGAATGGGTCATTTAGGGGGTAATTGTGGCCCTGGCTGAGTTCTCCGCTGGATGTCCTTGTTTAGAAACACTGAAGGATTGAACAAGCATCTCTGCCCCTCTCATCTCTGAAACTGCCCAGTGCTGTTTCTGTTTGCAGAGAGGACCTGCTGACCACAGACGGTGGCTGCCTCCAACTATAAACCTCCCCTGAACCGTGTAAGATTGTGTCAGTCAAGCTCAATACCTTTTCAGCTGAACTCTGGGAAAGCCTTCTCCTTTGTTGCTCTATGAAAAAAAAAAAGAAAAAACATATAGCTTCTCATTTATATTCTCACCTATATATCTCACTTACTTACACAGCGAGTTTTCAGCAGGTTGTTAGCAGGATGAATTCTATTCACGATTCAGTCGGAACATCATTAAAATGTTCTACAGCCTTGTTTGTTTATTCAACAGTGTAAATTAAAGGAAAAATATTTAAAAATATATAAAAAGCAACCATTTTTTCTTACACCTTATGTAAGAAAAAATAGCTACACATGTTAGTGTAGCTATACACCTTAAACTCTGCTTGTACAATACTCTTCAAAATGTTGGGGTTAGTAATATAATTATATTATATTAATACTTTTAGTGACAGGAAAAACACATTTATACTGTTACAAAAGATTTCTTTTTCAAATAAACGCTGTTCTTTTGAACTTTTGATTCTTTTGATCTTTTGGAAAAAAGATCATGGTTTACACAAAAATATTAAGCAGCACATTGATTTTCACATTGATAATAATAAGTAATGTTTCTTGAGCAGCAAATCATGATTTCTGAATGATCATGTGACACTGAAGACTGGAGTAATGGCTGCTGAAAATTCAACTTTGAAATCACAGGAATAAATTACATTTTAAAATATATTAAAATAGAAAACAGTCATTTTTCTACACCATGTAACTTTTTTTTAAGTAAACAATGAATCAATACATAATCAACCATTCTTCCAAATCGTGTTTTTTTTGTTTTTTTTTCTAACCCTGATTCATTATAATAAATTTAAAACAGATAGTTCCGGTCCTTGATTCTGATTGGTTGAGCCGCGTTCAAAGTCGTTCCAAATTTCACGAAAACATACAGCTGACCGCATTACATAAATATCGATGCGCCACTGTTGCTGCGTCTGTCTTAGCAACCACTCTTAGCAACGTAAACATATGTTTGTTCATTGAAGCTTCCTGCATTATGCAGTATTGTGAGAGAGACATCGAGAGTGTATTACCTGCATTCAGAAGTAGCATTTTCTTTAGGTCAGTCCTATGTTCATAATAAAAAATCCGTTTGAATATCCGCTGCGATCTTGTCCTTTTAACATTTAATGGGTTTTTCCGTGCCCTGCTGACACTGACAGCGCTCCTCAAAGCATTTGTCATTTGCTTCTTGTTCCCTAGTCACAACAAGTTTCAATATAAAAGTCTTTGAGTGACTCGCTCATAAAGACAATCTTTGGCGCCATCTAATGGCGTAATAAATGTAACTTCTGTTGCTGTTCATGGTCAGGGACTATTTTTTTTTTTTTCCAGCGGAAGGAAGGATTTTAATGATTTTACTTCATGAAAGTTGCATTGATATATATTTTTTGGCTTTAATATTTGTATTGTGTGGTAACCGTTTTATAAAAGCAATAAGCCTCGTGAAGCCATGGTTTACAGTGAATTTAAAACAGCTAAAGGGGTTTTAGGCACTCCACTCGGAACGGCACAGAGTGGAGTGCCTAAAACCCCTTTAGCTGTTTTAAATTCACTGTAAACCACGGCTTCTTGGGGCTTATTGCTTTTTTTTAGACCGGTTAGTTTTCGCAGGACATATGTCACTCGCCCGTGCATGTCTCATCTGTAGATAAAAGTTGCTCCGGCTACTTTGCCGCAACTATGCTCTAGTGGCATTGTCGTTAGTTGTCACAACGAGCGAAAAAGTTTGACATGGAGCACGCTAAATCATGAACCTTCGGGGAATCATCCGTTTTAAAAAACGTTGAACAGAGGAGAGTCTGCTGGCCAAAAGAGAATGTGACAGAGCTCCTAATAAAATCAGAATCAACATTGGAGATTCTGAATTTTTCGGAGATTAGATCGGGGCTATTTGAAATGTTGTAAAAGCGACCCGGATGTGGCATTTTTATTTAACAGGTGACTTTTATTGAAAAGATAACCATAAAGATAGTAATGTTTTATGAGCAGGATAACCATATTAATCCGCACAGTCAGGCAGAGCCGAAGCACAACCAATATCTGTTTTTTTAACCGCTAGAGGGCCATAGTTACATAGTATACCTTTAAATTGCAATAATATTTTACAATATTACTGTTTTTGCTGTATTTTTAATTAAATAAATGCAGCCTTGGTGAGCATAAAAGAGTTTTTAAAAACATTAAAAAAAACATACTGACCTCAAACTTTTGAACAGAATTGTATATAATATCATGAATTAGTAATTCATACATATCATTAAGGTTTAGGGGAGTCAAGCACCATGATATTTAATGGTGCTGATCCTACATGGCCTATCACTTAGCATTAGGAGCCGGGATTGCTTGTATGATACCGCCATGGTACAGAGTTCAGACCAGGCCTGCAAGACTGGAAAGTGCTGTTGAACACACAGGAGATTAGCAGGAACATTCCCCTGTACACAAATGCAGACATGACAGATGCTTTTGTTGTGCACCTGATGCGGGGAGGGGTGTACTGCAGGGCTGCTGCCTTTCCCAGCAACTACAACTGAACATCCCTGCCGCTAAATAATGTGACACACTTTCCCTCTCTCGGCAGTCTATTGCTGTTTCAGCACTGTTAGAAATCATGTCACTTCGTTCATCTCTCCCTGTCTTTTCCCTCTCATACCCACTCCCTTCCTCTCTCTCTACGAGCAGATGGATAAAAAGCGCCAGTATCACGGCTTCTTTTAGTTAAGCTGCAGAAACAGCATGAGATTAATAAATTCAATATGAATAGAGAGTTAATGAAAGGAGCCTCTCCCCCTCCCCTCTCAGCTGTGTTTTCTGTCGTCTGAGGAGCCTGTAAGTAGCACCATTGAAAAGCAGGAGTCAGCAGAAACAGCCCCTGGATCGCAGACAGACTTTGACCTCTGCAGATTCCTCTGTGGCAGCTCACTTTGTCATTCTTCTGCAGCATTTACCAATAAACACATCAACACTTAGATCTGACACAATATGGGCACAAAAACACATTATTGTAATAAAATGACAATCAGTTAAATTCACTGTATAGTAGTATTGCTTGAAGTTAATTCAGTTCATTAGGAGGGAGAAAACAACTGAGCCCTTTTTCTGAGCCCTTTCCTTGCGGATTCTCTAGGGATGGGGTTTTTAAACTTTTTGCAACCACACAGATCCTCAAATATAAAGATCCACCTGAAAGGGAGCCCCAGGTAAAAAAAATAAAGTATACTTGAATGCACTAAAAAATACTTAAATACAAGCAAGTATATTTGTAGTACATTCTAATTTTTTGTGCTAAATAAAATGTTAAAAGTTATCATTAAAAGTATATTTCTACTTAAGTATACTTCAGTGCACTTGAAAAAGTATACTAAATACCACTTATACTTAAATTGATTTTTAGCGCATTGAAATAAAGTATACACAGAGGAGTTTTATTAGTGTTTTTCTTAAAAGTGAGCTTTGAATGCTTTAAAAATTAGTTCAGTCTAAACTTTTATAAGCTTAAATGAAAGTGATTTTATTAAAAATATATTACTAATGTACTAGTTTTTAGTACTTTTTCTCAACTGTGGTACTTAAGTACACTTAATAGAAATGCACTAATTAGGACTAACACTTAAATTGATTTCAAGTGTACATTGTAAAGAATTATTTTCCTGATTTGTTATCACAACAATTTTTCTTTTGTCAAATCAACTAATTAATGTGGTTCAGATTACATAATATTTTGAGTTTCTGTTAATTAAATCAATCAACTTCATTGTATTAGCTCAAAGTTTTAATTTCAATTAACTTAAAATTTTAAGGCAACCAGGTAACTTACTTTTTTAAGGTAAACCAACAATTCTTTTTTACAGTGTAGTCAGATAAAGTAAACCAAATATACAGAAGTATTTTGTAAAAGTGTGCTATGAACGCTTTACATAAAATTTTAGTGAATTTTTATATATATTATTACTGAGTTCTATTTTAATGGATATTTCATGAAAAATACAGCAGAAATGTATACATTTAAAATGAATTATTTATTGTATAAAATATGTGGGCAATACATTATAAATACATTTCTATAGCCTATTTTCTATGTCTGATGAGTATATTTAAAAGTGTATGAAAGATGGGTTCAAGTGTACTACAAGTGGTAACTAAATACATTGTTTAATACAGAGATAGTATGTTAAAAGCACATTTTAGTTCAAATTTATGGTGTCTCAAAATAGCACAGTTGAGTACACTTAGATGTTCTTAAGATTATCTTAAGAAGTACTAAAGAATAATTTTTAGTATATTAATTACAAAATTACTGTGTGAAAATAGAGATCTTTAAGTACATTATGGAAGTGTACTGAAATAAAGTATATTTTAGTGCACTTTTTTTCACCTGGGCCCCCTTGTCATAATATATAGACTATATATCCATGTATAAAGAGCCTTAAGTGACAGTTTAAAGTCAACATGTTCCCAATATAAGAAATTGATACTTTTATTCAACATAGAATCCTGAAAAACAAATCACAATTTCCACAAAAATATTAAGCAGCACAACTGTTTTCAGCTTTGATAATAAGAAATATGCTGATTTTGCACTCAAGAATCATTTCTTATTATCAATGTTGACATTTTTTTTTAGACACCATGATACACCATTCAAAATATTTGAGAAATCAATATAATTTTTTAAAATTGTTTAAATATTTTTATTCTCCAAGGATGCATTAAATTGATCGAAAGTGATAGTAAAGTATAATCAAATAGATGCTGTTCTATTCATCAAAGAATGAATACTGATAATAATAAGAAGCATTATTAATAATTGAGTACCAATAATAACTGATAATAACTGAGCACCAAATTAGACTTCTTTCAAAAGCATTAAAAAATCCTACCAACTCCAAACTTCTGAATGATAGTGTAGTACATACTGCCAAACAGATGTAGTGTTAATATTAATTTAAAAAGTTGTCACCTTTTACACTTAAAGCAAGACATATTCCTCTGAGCTCCATCAACAGTCAGTTGGCAGATTCCCCGAAGATTGAAATCCTAGAATTGCCCCCACATTCAGTCAAATCTGCACCTGACAGACATGATATAAAGTTAAGGCACTGAAAGATGTCAAATAAAATAGATTAAAATAGCACAACCTCAAATTTAGATTTTTCTCTTTTTTTTGACATTTTGACAACTGTCTCTCGGGGGGCTAAGAACAGATATGCATCAAGCATTCTGTGGAATCCAGAAATAACACCCGTGAGCGTCACCTCAGCAAGCCTGCAAAAGTCCAAACATGCTGAGACGTCCACAATGAACAAGACACTGAGAAATCAGCCACCCACACAATTTGGCCCTGCTTTCCCCTTGCTCGTCTCAAAGGACAGAATCAATGACAAATGAAAACCACTGTCCTCTCTTAAATCAAAGCATGCACACGCTGCAGTTTCACCTTGTGTCTGGGTAGGGGCTGCCAATTAGACATGAAACAGTGGGTAGCAGCGTCCTTGCCAGGTTATCCTCAAGGACAGGCATCAGAGAGGCAGGCCTGCCAGAAGGAGGGGGGTGACCGGGGTCCGTGTGCTCGGATGCTGCCACAGAGGACATAGCTACAGGTTGGCCATCTGACCAGGATTTTGACATGAGATACATGCTGAATGATTATGTAGCCATTTACACAGGCAATATGATGGGAAACCCCCAACATCCAGCTAAAAATGATCAGAATTTTAACTGTAAAAGACTAAATTAAATCCTACAGTAAAAACCTGTTAATACTTCACAGTAAGTTCACTACAGAGAAAATCTGTAATAGATCTTATGGGGCATGTTATGTAACATTACAGTAAAATATTGTTAAATACAGTTTTTGAAAGTGAAAAAACAATTTTATAATTTACAGTGAAAAAATAAATAAATTGACATTTTTTCAATGAAATAACTGTTTCTTCTTATCAGTTGAGTGTTTTTTGTTACATCTCATGTTGTTAAATTAATTTTTATTGCATTACTTTAGTGTCATGTGTGTTATCATGATAATGTTTTGTATTTGTGTGTATGACACTGTGTGTACCTTCTAGGCCTGTAGGCTATGTTATATTTACCTCAGCTTGTCAATGCATCATCAGTAGTTATTCCAATTCAAAACGTGTTTCCACATGAAATTGCGTACATAAAGTCACTCGCCTGTGTGTGGCTTGTCATATCTATAAATAGAGAAAAGTTGTTCCGGCTACTTTGGCGCTTGTGTAAAGAGAAACTTTTTTTTTACAGTCTATGGTAGAGAGTGGCATAGGTTACTTGTCACAACGTGCGAAAAAGGTTGAGCCAAAGGGCCTGTTTACACCTGGTCACTTTATGCGTTTTCTCTGATCGGATAGCTATCTGATTTATAAAAACGACTGCATTTACAAATGGACACATAAATGTGTCTCCGCAAAACGGATATAGATCCGATCTTCAATTCCCGCGCTATATGCGAATTTCATGGAGTTAACGTCACACGCTTATTTCAAAATCAAAGACGCAAAAGGAGAGAGCACGGCAACAGCACTGGTAAGATCATTTAGTCTCATTACTTTTAATTGAGATTATTGTGTTTTGAGCGCCTGAGACTTATTTTCAGTTTGATTTGCGGCAGTTTGCGCGTTGTCTTGCTGAAGAGATACTCCGCTGCTCATCTGCGGCGATGCGTGCTGCAGTGGCGCCGTCATCTGGCTATAACATGTTATTTAACCCATAACACACTCTCACGCGTTTATTTTTTAGTATTTTTGGGAGGAGTTAAATTTACATATGTGGTTTCAACAACCAGATGCATTTAGACCTGTTCAGTTTTGACTGGAATGCGTCTTAGACCACCTCCTGAAGTGGTTTGAGCGATCGGATTTATATCCGTCTCGAATGCGTTTCGGAGGGCATTTAGACCTGGTCTTAGCTATCCGATCAGAGAAAACGCATGAAGTGACCAGGTGTAAACAGGCCCAAAAGACTATAGATATAGAAAGAGGGTTCACTCATATTAAGCATGAATGGGAGAAACTGCAACGCGCAATATGGCGGAATCATGGGCGGAATACGTCCCGCCTTCTAAGTAAAAGAGCCAATCGCTGATTGATAAAGTCATTGCGTCACTGCAGCTGCCGTTAGAAGCTCCGGTTTCCATAGAAACCTGAGACTTGCGCATGAGACTGCACATGTGCATTGGCTCGTCTAGCCTGAAAAACAGGCTTTTTTAAAATGCTATATAAGCAAAAGAAACAACATTTATGAGACGGTTCCTGTCAGATTTTGTTGCTGATTTGAAATATGTAATTTAATTGAGAGTTTGCCAAGCAGTTTTTGATATCTCAGGATTCCCCCATTCAAATAGATAGGACTTGGTCTTGGATACCCGAAATAGCTGCCCGGAGGCGTTGCTAATATGGCCGCCGAGTGAACAGACTTTCCTTGAAAGGGACTTTGGTTTGAGTGCGCAAAATCTCGAACCTCCGGGAATCACCCGTTTAAAAAAAACGATGAGAGTCGGTTGGTAAAAAGAGAACGCGACAGAGCATGTAATAAAATGATAATCAACATGGGCTTGGCTTTTCGGAGATGAGCTGAGGGATTTGAAATGTAGCGACGCGGAGATGGCGTTTTTATTACTCAACAGGTGAGTAAAATATTTTATTGAACAGATAAATTGCCATATGTAACGTAAGCTCTGTGTCTAACAGAGTTAATAGTAAAGCATTGTCTATTGTGAAGGTTAATTTCATTATGGTTGTTGTAGCGCTGTTTTATGAGCAGTAGGACAATCTGTTTCTCAGAAAGCACCATATTCATCCGCACAGTCACGCAGAGCCGAAGCACAACCAAAACAGGTTTTTTTCCGCAAAATGCACGCAGATTTGTTTTTTAACCACTAGAGGGCCATAGTGTACATTTCAATTAATGAAATATGTGTTTGTTTGTTTTTTACTCTAAATTTAATTCCAATCTGTAGATCTTAAAATGTTGCTATGGGCCTATTTTTATGGTAAAGTTCTGGCAACCACAGCTGCATTTTTTTTTTTTTTTTAACATTAAATCGCTGTAGAAGTACCTATTTGGCAGTTAATGTAAAACAGACAGTTACATAACAACTGGACATGTTACCAGTATTTATGACAGTCTGGCTCTTATCTAAAAGGCCAGTGGACACACACATACTCACCGAAACACTTCTTGTGCACCAAGCCACAAGAAAGAGTGAAACTGCAGTAGCAAATGGCACAATTTAACGGGTGTTAACACTAAGAGCTATAAAGTGCGACAAGTGTGCGATAAACACTCATGATAAATTGTAATATGCTGTGTGGAGGATATGGCAAGGATGTGCAATCTGACACTGTTTGTGCGTATGTGTGTGTGTGTGTGTGTACAATTGAAAACGGTTGGAATCAATATGGGTATTATAGCATTAGCCATGGAGAGATATACCATAAACTGTTTCAACATGCACCCATGGCAAAGCAATTTACACACTTGCTCAGTGCTTATGAATAATGCATACTCATATCAGTGCTGCAGCAGAGCAGTGTACTGTAAGCTGCTTTAATAACTATGAGTAAAGTCACATTTGATACTAATTCATAGATGTATGGAAGTGTGTGTGTGTGTGTGTGTGTGTGTGTATCTGTGTCTTATCTGAGTTCACCTTTATGATATTTCTTGACAGATTTTATTGTAGTTATTTTATGGACTTTACCTGCTAATATAATAATCATACTCATTTATTATTTTAACAAGACCATAAAATCTATAATAATAATTATTATTGTTAATAACAATATTGTAAATATCAATTCAATTTTAATAGTTTATATTTATCATTCTTAATAATTATTAATAATGAAATACTATTATTAATACATTAATATTTATAATAATAATAGTAAGTAAATATTAATTTATTATTTATCATTATAATTATTAGTAACTATTAATAATAGACTATTGTTATTAATAAATTAATATTTACAACAATAATAATAATGACAACAATAATAATATTATTGCAAAAACATTTATTATAAATAATAAATATAAATAGATACTTATTATTGTAAAAACAAGTTTAATAATATACATTTTAAAGATTAAGCATTTACTATCATAAGCAAAAACTTCTCGTCTCTCCTTTCAACATTTTTTCCTTTTATTTTTGGGTTACTTATAAAATTGTCACTCCCATTTGTATCATCGGGATGTTTATCATGTTTTGATAGTTCCTTCAAATGCATTTCCACACAAAACATTCAGCTCAAACTCAAGCTCTGTGAAAGTTGTGAGTCTGAGAGCCCTCAAGCAAAAACATTGTGTAATCAGTGTGTATGATTGGAACCATCAACAGTCTGCAAGAGTTTTGATGAACAATCGAATTGTTCAGTCTGTCTCTTGAACACAGGTCCACTGCGAGTATCTAGATCTTGTTCAGACCATTAATGTGGGTCTGGTGATTTCAGTCGCACAGACTGATTACATAACAATACTTTTGCTTAAGGGCTCTTCCACTCACACATTCCAGCATGAAAAGAAGCTTAGAGATATGGGAACAGCAGTCAACCCATATTTCAGCTATGGGCAGCACAATCTCTCACAGGTTTCCTTGAGAACTCTAACCTCTAATAACTTCTAAGCAAATGGCTTTAATATGTCTGGGATATGATGAAACACGTCCTCTCTGGGCAGAATTCATCTTCTCAGCATTTTTTTCCTCAGTTAGTCGGTACACAGAGGTTTAAAATTTCTTTTGCATGGTGGATCTGCGTTGCACAACTCAATCATGTAAACCTCAACATTGTCTTGTTTTTTTTGTTTTTTTCTTGCAGAAATAAATAAATAAATAAAATTTATTTCTTCAGTGCAGGCTAAAATTAAACAAAATAAAATAAAACAAACAGCATTAGATAATATTGAATATAGGTGTCACTGTGAGAAATCAAGGAAAAACAGTAACACTTTACAATAAGGTCTCATTTGTTGTATTAACTTACATAACCATTCATTGTTTTAGTTCACAGTGCATTAACTAATGATAACAAATACAACTTTTGTTTTTAGTAATGTATGAGTAAATGTTGAAATAAATATTAACTAAGATTAATAAATGCTGTAGAAGTATTGTTTATTCTTAATTCATGTTAACTAAAGTAGTTAATTACTGAAACCTTATTGTAAGGTGTTACCGGAAACACTTTAGCCTATGTTTCATTTGTTAACATGAACTAACAATGGACACTTCATCTTACGGCATTTATTAATTTTAATCTCAACATTTAAAAATACATTTTTAAGTTCATATGTTGTATCTGTCAACATTAATGCACTTTGAACTAACATGCATGAACATTTTTAACTAACATTAACATTTTATTAACTAACATTAAATTATGTAAGAATTATAATTGCTCAATGTTAACGTTAGCTTATGCATTAATTAATGTTTACAAATGAGGCCCTATTGTAAAGTGGGTAGCACCTTATTTTACAGTCCTGTTCCCCATGTACATACTATGTACATATTATAGTAATTACTGTGTAATAACTAGGTACTAACCCTGAACCTACCCCTAAACCTAACCTTAACCCAGTTATCTTATACTACCCAGTTTTCTTACACTGTAAACGTTAACGCTCAAAATACTTAATTGGTTTGAGTAGGACAAACTTAAATTGAACAAATTAGTTCAGTTAAATTAACTGTTATGAGTATTTAGAATTTTCTTTTTCTTTTGAGTTCACAGCACTGACATATTTCAAGTAAACTGAACTGTTTCATTGTTTTTAGTTGTATGAACTAATTTCTTTTAATTTTGACAAACTTAAGTTTAACTGAAACTGGGCTAGGATTTCTATTTCCCAGATGCTTTGCCCATGGCACTCGAAAGGGAGAGTAAATGCTAAAATTAAGTGTTATATAGGCTAATGTTTTTTGTGCAAGATTAATGGTAAGGGAGATTTAGTATGATTAATGTTAATGTTTTGTTATGCTAATTTAGAAGAGTTTCTGTTAATGTGGGTTTTTGGAGAGTTACAATCATGGTGACAAGTGGCGCATGCTGCTTGGTTTGAGAGCAGGTACATGTTTTAAGTTGCTGTACTCATTCATTAAGTGCTTTACCATGCTATTGTTAACCTGTTAAACAATTAGCAAGTTGGCATTTTCTGAATTTTCTTATTTGGTTTTACAGTGAAATTAATAACTCATTTGATTTGCAAGAACTCAAAATAAAAAAGTGAATTAACTAAATCTTTTATGTTAATTGCTATTAAAATGTATGAGTTGGCTAACTCGGTACTTAAAGTTAGGAGCAATTAACACACATGAGTATTACAGACTCAAAACTTGGTAGTTCTGCTTTCTTAAAGTTGGGAACATCATAACTCAAAAAATTTGATGTAACTGATTACCTCAAATTTTTTAAGTTAGCCCAACTTATTCAGGTTTACATATAGGTAAGTATACTAAAGCCGTTTTTCCACCGAAATTACCTGGAACAATTTGTCCCAGGAACCCCGAGTACCACCCCAAAGTTCTTAGTTCCTGTGGTGGAAACGCAGCTTAAGTAGACTTCAGTGCACTGTAAATTAAAGTGTGTTATTAAAATAAAGTCATATTGTAAGATATAAAAGTTCAAGTGTGAGAAATAAAGCCTTTTTTTTTTTTTTTTTTTTTTTTTTTACTTTGATGTGAAAACGGGTTTGACAATATACAGCTGTCATTTAATTGCAATAAATTGTAGAACATTGTAAAACAAATACTGTGAAAGTACAGCAAATTTTATTTAAATACAGCAAAATTATTACAATGACCTGTCTTTTAAAATGCTACAAAGTCACTTTTTTTTACATTCTGATTCCGTTGTTGTGATCCTCTTTTCTCTTTTCCTTTATGGCTACAGGAAGCCGGCTTAGTGCTGGGTGTCTGAGTGAGTTTTCTATGGGAGAAATACATAATTAATGAAGAGTGTGCTATTTCTCTGAACACACAGGGAATCACTCCTTTCAACTTTGTCTCAGACCCCCACCAGGCAGCGTCTGCAGGGTTCTCATGACACACAAACACACACACACACACACACACACACACACACAAGCACGACCCCCCGGTGCCCTCTTCCCCCCCATTTCATGCTGAACAGACACAAAGGGAGCAACTCTCTCTCACTGCCTCCTTTTCAGTATCTTCCATTCTCTCACCTTCTCCCTCCTTTTCTCTCTCTTGCCCATATTTCTTCTCTTATCGAACCCTAAAGTCTTACTCTCTCCTGTGTGCAGTGGCGGCATGCTGAGGCTAAATTAATTTGGTGGTGCTGCTTTCTTTCTTTATTTTCTTTTGTTGCTTTTCAACTTTGTGATTAGTCCATAGCCCCAGATTCATGCTAGACTTGGCAATTCCGTTTGGCAGACAGTGATCTTATCCTGCAGTCAAATATTGTAAGTACATGCTCCCAGTGGGAATCTGTGCCAGGAGAGAGAGAGAGAGACTAAATGAGGAAAAACTCTCATAAGATAAAAAGCGAAAAACACCACAGAAAAATATTCCTCTGATGTACAGGCCTCCATTAAAAACCCTGAACAAACTAGTTTCTTCTTTCTAATTTGTTTCTTTACAGCTGGAACGAACATTGTGTTATACTAATGTGAAAATAAAAGAATGGGAACTAGTAGCTGGGAATATATTATAAACTCCTACAAAGTCTTTTATATGGTGTATACATCTGACAGTAAGAGTAAAAGCTCTTTACTAGGAACTGACTCATTCCTAAAAGATAAAGGCATCTGAACTATACAGACAGTGAAATGACAAGAAACAAATAGGACGCAGTGCTGGACTTGTGCAGGTCGTAAATAAGGCATACAGCAGGCTGAATATACTGAATGTGCTGAGATTGGTTCTGTCACTTACCTTGGAAAAATGCAGGGCAAATGTGGGTTGATTGAGAAACCAGTGGATCTCTTCTTTCATGCTTAAGGTCCACAGGAGAAATGTCAGTGTGAGGCTCCTTTTATATTCGGGATATAAGTGTAAATGTAAAGTTATAAAATATATGTAAAGATTTAAATGAACAGTTATTTATTATTGATATAAAATGGCTTTTAAACATACAATATAAATACTAAATTATTGCTATTAAATATTATTTATGACATTTTGTTTATAAAACTTGCATAATAATATAAAAAAAACAACAGTAATAATAATAGTTATATTTCTATTTTATCATTAAGTTTTATACGTAAAATCTAATAACAATAATGTCAACAACAAAACAACAACAATAATATTAATTATGCTATTATGATTGATTATGATGATTATGATCATGATGATGATGATTACTGTTATCTTCTTAATGACTACCTAAATCTTGAAAGTGATTTGTTACTGAAATAAAATCACTTTTAAACATTCAGTTAAATTATGAAATTATTACTATTAAATATTACATTTTTAATTACTTTTATTTATAAAACTTGCATACATAACTTACAAACTTGCATTTATTAATAATAATAAAATACAACAATAATAATAAAATTATTAATTTTTTATCATTAAGGCTTATACATAACATCTTATAATAATAATAATAATAATAATCAATAATAATTATTATAATTATTACAGGAATAAATTAATAATTACATAATTTTTAACATTCAATTTAAACTACATTTTATGAAATATAATAATGAAAATAAAATATTACTTTTTAGAGTAATATATAGAATATTGTATTTGTATTATTACATTTTGTAAAAAAAAAAGTAATTATTAAATTATATTTTATAATACTTAATAATAAATGATAAAGATATATGCATTAAAATTATATATATAATTTTAATGCATATAATTTTATCATTTATTATTATATATGTGCGCATAATTATTATTATCATTATTATTATTATAGGAATATCAGATGGAAGGGTATAGACCTGGGTAAATGTCAAGTTCTTCAAAAATATAGCATCCATTATTTACATATCTTTTGGCACATAACAAATTTCAAATTGGTTTATCAAAGTCACTGGGGTGTGTTAAGTATCACTACTCAAGTAAAAGCAGGTTTACCAGCCACTCAAGTTTGGTGAGATCATTTTCCATTACGGTCCTGTCCTGCTTAAGGATTAAAACATGTAATATTTAATGACTGTCAAGATACCACAACATAAAACATTTCATCCATGAGAATGATTCTCTGTTTGATGCAGCTGTTAAAATAAACCTCTGCTGGAATATCGATCGATGTAAATCACTGTTCGTTCTAAGCAGCACTCTTCCGCGGTTACTCATTTAAAACCTTTCCTTCTGTTCTGGTTCGTCTGAGCAAATGTTTTAAAGTAGTGCATGACAAATCGTGGTACAAACATTACTGAAGTCATATAAGGTTGTTCTTTGGGTTCACCAGCCATCTGCTCAGAACATTACACAGAAAAGGTGTCAAAGAAGCTTTATGAATCATTCTCATGATTAAGAGCTGTTAGCTTTGACTCTTTAGCTTGATTCTTAGAACTGTTGCGGCCTTGCAAATCATTGGCAACATTCTAGGGATTCTATTTATGTAATGTGTCCTCGATCTAATTCTCTCAGTGTTAGCCGTTGGCCTGCCTGACTGTTTTTCTCTGTACTGTGTTTGAGGACATGTTTCCCTAATGCTGCCCGACCACTCGCAGCCAGAGAGTCTGGCACAGGAATGATTACCTGTCTGTATGATCAATTACCTGATTACTCTCTGGATACACACTCGTGGCATGTCTCTGGAGTCATGCTTGCACACGCACACTCAATACACACACAGAGAGAGACTGAACGCCAGGGCACTTTCTGACAGAAATGGGTTGTGAAAAGAGAGGACAGAGTGAGAGAGAAAAGAAAGAAAGAGAGCTCAAGGAGTTGGCTCTAGGTATTGTGGCTTGTGGCTGGAAAACACTCTTTTGTTTCTTGCTTCAAAATAAGTCTCTCTCCTCTTTATGATACAAACTCAGTGGTAGGGATTTAAGAACTTAGAACTAAAAACTTAAAACTACCAACCACATTAAAGGGAGAGTTCATCCAAAAATTAAAATTACCCCATAATTTACTCACCCTCAAGCCATCCTAGCTGTATATGACTTTCTTCTTTCAGCCAAACACAATCAGAGTTACATTAAAATATCCTGGCTCGTCCAAGCTTAATGGGTGATTGGAGGATGAGTTTTTGAAGCCAAAAAAAGTGCATCCATCCATCATAAATGTACTCCATGCGCCTCCGGGGGGTTAATAAAGGCCTTCTGAAGCGAATCGTTGCATTTGTGTAAGACAAATATCCTTATTTAAAACATAAAGTAAAATATTCGTCGTACATCCAAAAAGCGTTAACTTCCGTGACGTAGTACACACTGCCATGACGTTCTACACTACACCATGACGTACTACTCTTGTCTACGTTATAACGCATAGTACGTCATGTCATTAGGCTTGTTCGAGATGCGTCGGTGCTGTGCAGACTGATCGGCGAATGATATCAAAGTACCGCGAGAGCGTTTGAAGAGCATACGACTACTTACACTTTTGAATCGCTCTCGTGGTACTTTGATTTCATGCGCTGATCGGTCTGCGCAGCGCCGATGCATCTCAAACAAGCCTATAGTGTACTACGTTGCGGAAGATAACGTACATCAGATGCGTATGGCTGTTGTGCCGGAAGCTTGTTATTTTACTTTATAAAGTTTTAAATATGGATATTTGTTTTACACAAATGCATCGATTCACTTCAGAGCCACGTGGAGAATGTTTTATGATCGATGGATGCACTTTTTTGGACTTAAAAAAATATTTTTAATATAACTCTGATTATGTTTGGCTAAAAGAAGAAAGTCATATACACCTAGGATGGCTTGAGGGTGAGTAAATTATGGGGTAATTTTCATTTTTGGGTGCACTAACCCTTTAAATCCAGTTACTTTTCCTAAGTTGATGTACCTATTGAAACAATTTGTTTTACTTGCTGTTACCAATAGAAAATGCATAAACATAGGAAATTATTAACAACAACATTATTATTATTATTATTATTATTATTACTACTGTTGTTGTTGTTAAATTAATATAATTTAAATATTTTACATTTAAAAAGAGTCATCAATATTTTTGATCAGTTTGGTTTGTAGAAGACTGAATTTTAAATAATGATTATTAAATTATTTAATGAATTATTTAAATTAATAATTTTAATTAAATTATTATTGAATTTTAACAATAACAACAACAATTATTATTATTATTATTATTATTATTAAATATTATTATTATTACTCTTGTTATAAGAACTATTGATTTTGGTAAAGTATTCTAAATATTTTTACAATTAAAAAGGGTCATCAATATTTTTTATCTGTTTGGTTCGTGGAAGACTGAATTTTAAATAATGATTATTAAATTATTCAATAATTAAATTATTATTACATTTTTATAATTTTATGAATAAAAAGGTCAACATATTTTATATCAGACAATTAAGCAAACTGTAGCAATATTCAGAACTTTTTTATCCACTTGATATTTGCTCTTCTCCAATATGAGTCTAAAAAGTAAGATTTGTGATTTTTTTTTTTCATGTCCACTACAATAGACTGAAGCAACGTAAAAGTGCTCATATTTTAACCATACTGCTGATCTAGAGTTTTACAGCATGTGAATTAGTTTTGAAGAGTGTGTGTTGCTGTATGTTCACTCATTTCATATTCACTGTTTCTGTCTCAAAAAAAAACAAAAAAAAAATGAAAAAGTGAATAGTCACTTTGAGGACAAATAAAATAATTATGATAATAAAAGGTAAAAAGTGGCCCTTCTATAGTCGGTTAGCCACACTAGTCTTTTGTGATGCTTGAAGATCAATCAGATTAAGTTAGGGGGGTCATATCTTCATTGTGATTTGTTGATCAGGGACCAATCAGTGACCAGACATTACTCATTTTATAAAAATGCTTTATTTTTTATTGCTTTAAACCAAAAAAAACAAACAAACATGTGATGTCCATTCCAGTGGACCCAGGGGTTAACAGTTTCTGATGGCACCTGTAAAACTTGCACTGATTTGTAGCCAGTGACATTAGGAGTGAGACCAAGAACTATTTGTTGTAATAACCTCAGTTTGACCTTCTTGTATCATTTTTTTTCAGATAAACGCACAGGTGCATGCGCATCAACAGACCCCTTGAATAGCAGCATGACAGTTTGCAGCAGCTGAAAGTAGGTTTACAGTTACAGAGGAACACACTAGCCTTCCTGAACCCTTGCACACACCGGCCCATCAAATCCCTTACAAGAGAAACACATTAGACTCTCCTAAATCACACACTCACTGACATACACACATATACTGACAGGCAAACCCATATGACCACGACTAGAGTGTGATTATACAAGCTACTGCCTGGAGGGATTTATGGGTAAAGATGGTGCATCTGAGAGATGGAGAGATTACACAACAGAGACAGCTGTCAAGTCATACATTTCCTCATTACTCACATCATCAGGTCTACAGGTGGAATTATTTCACACTAGAAAAATCCCTTTTTATCAAAATATCAAAATATAAAAGAGATTGGCTGTGAAAAGATATTCAGAAAGCACTATGACCAGAATGGTGAAAGATACTGTGAAGGAAATTGCTCACTTCAGGAGAGGAAATATATATATTTTACAAGGGAGAAAGAGAACTGGTCTTAGCACATTTTCTAAGCCAGTCTTGTAGAGCAATCACACATATTAGACTGAAGGAGACAGGGTTGACTGCACACACACACACACACACACACACTGCAGACTGTAAGTGTTCTGAAATGAGAAGTCTTCACGATGATATGGTTTAAATGAGATTATCTTCCCCACACAGCCATTGCGCAAACCCAGACTGAGGGAGAGCAGCTCTTTATGACAGCGAAGGCTTGATCTGGGGGGGTTCTGGATTTCCATCCATGCTGATAGAGCCAAAGCAGATTCTTTTACATTCATAAGATTCATAAGCATGATACTTCCATAGAGCTCATCTGCATTATCAGCAGGTGCTATAAAATGAAGGAAGACAGCAATGTTGTCATCAGTATGTTTGAATTATTCATGTGCAATTAAGCAGTGGCAAAAATCATATCACAATGAGTTATTGCTCATTAAAGTGTGAGATAAAAATGCTCAAAATATATAAATAAATAACCTTAGTGAGTCATTTATTGTCTGACGTATAAGGCTGTTTGTCACTCTAAAGATGTAGTTGAGCTTTTACATTAAGGTATTAAGACGCTCTGGGTCATCTCATGACTGAATGCGCTGTGATTTGTGACTTATAAGAGAGACATTATACGCATGACGTCATGCACAGAGAGTAAAGCAAATCCCCTGCTACATTGTTGATCCCTTGTTATACAATGTTATACACACTGCAATGTTTGCAATTACACTGTCTTTTTTCCATAGGCCTGTTCATTCACACATATTTTAACTGAGTTAATTTGGCCTGGGATGGGAAAAAAGAGTTGTTTACTGATAATAAGTTACAATATTTAGGGCAATTTTAAATCCCATCCTAAATGTATTCTGCAGATCCTGCAACTTTTTGCATTAGAGATTAGAGATACAAATCCCACTACTTCTTATAAGAAGTATTAGAATATTTATTTACTTATTCATAATTGTTTGTTTAATTTGAAGTTTATTTAATAGTAAAAAATGACAATACTTTTTAAAATAAATTTTACTTTTTACTTGTTTAAAATTAACGAAAGCGCACAAATTAAAGGGTTAGTTCATCCAAAAATGAAAATTGTCATTAATTACTCACCCTCATTTCGTTCCACACCCATAAGACCGTTCATCTTTGGAGCACAAATTAAGATATTTTTGATGAAATCCAAGAGGGTTTTTTTTATCCCCCATAGAAAGCAACATAATTACTGTCATTCAAGGTCCAGAAAGGTAGTAAAGACATTGTTTAAATAGTCAAAGTGACTAAAGTACTGAGCCGGCGTTATGACGTAGAACACGGAAGCGCTGAATGTAAACAGCATAGGGGAATGACAGGAGAGAGACAAATTTGTTGAATAAAGTCATTATTTTTATTTTGTTTTTGCGCACAAAAACTATTCTCGTCGCTTCATAACATTAATGTTGAACCACTGTAGTCACGTTGACTATTTTAACCATGTCTTTACTACTTTTCTAGACCTTGAATGATGGTAATTACACTGCTTTCTATGGGAGATTAAAAAACCTTTCACATTTCATCAAAAATATCTTAATTTGTGTTCTGGAGATGAACGAAGGTCTTATGGGTTTGCAACGACATGATGGTGACAGAAATTAAATTTTGGGGTGAACTAACCCTTTAAAGGTCCACTGAAGTGCCTTCGAAATGCGCAGCTTTATTTATTGTGTTGACGTAATTTCCCATGAAACAGGAAGACATGGTGGGATATATCTATTCTAGAAGCTCCTCCCTTTTTTCAAAATAGCCAATAGCGTTTTGCCTAGATCACAGCTTGGTCAGAGCCATTAAAGGGGGGTGGTCTAATGCTATTTCATGCATTCTGACTTATTTACACTGTTAAACAGTTGCATTCTCATGCTAAACATGGCCAAAATTTCAAAACACTAGTTGGACGTATGACGGAGTATTTCTGTGCCAAAAAAACTTCCGGTGGTGGACAAGCCTTTTTTTTTTTCGAGTATGGCCTGTATCACGTCGTCATGGGTGGAATTCCTTGTATAGGCACTTCTCCCTGATAAGCGTGCACACACATACCACCTAGAGCAAGAGCACGCCCATCAATGTGGTTCGTTCGGGTTACGGAAGCCGAGAGATTTTTCAACAATGGCTGTGTCCCAATTCGGGCTGCACCCTTCGAAGGCTGCATACATCATCAAGGCAGTCTCATTTAAGAAAAATATCCGTTAGATTGCAAAGTAAGAAAGATATTACAGTATTTTACACCTCACAATGAATATCAGTTAATTTTATTACGGTTACTTTTCTTAAATAAGACATCCTTGATGACGTATGCAGCCTCCTAATGTGACCTCCGGAGGACGCAGCCTCCGAAATGAGACACAGCTCCTGTCACCAAAGGAGTGTGTTTTTGGTTGTGAGGGAAAGATTACCTTTTTTAGCTTCCCAAAGAACCCAGCGTCAAGGGAACAGTGGATGAAGTTTGTTTTTCCGGGGCAGACTGCTCACGCTGCGGCGGTTTACGTGAAAAACGAACTTCATTTGCGTCAATGGAAAGCATATTTACACTGTCTGAATCAGTTTCTATCCTCTATATAGTGCATTCACCATATAGAAACTAGTAAATATGTGAACAAATGACCGCAGCTTCAGTGTCTGTTTATAGTGTAGGAGGGGGCGGGACTTCAGATTCTAGAGTATTTGATTGGACAGAAGATTTGATGAGAAGCTGAAGTCCGTGGTGATGTCATGAAAATCCGTGATCCATTTTGGCGGAAGTGAGAAACTGTAAGTTTTGAATGCTTATATCTCCTAAATGCAAATTTTGTCATTGTTTTGGAACACAACAGCTTAATCATAACCTTAAGGCTAACATATTCATAACACATTCGTATTTGTGATCCTAAAAATTCGTCACACACAGAGACCTTGCACACTGAGTCCGATGCGTATTAATGAATCCGTTGCGAAAAAATTCGCAAAACAATACAAAATGGAATCTTCAAGCAGTGAGCATGATTTAGTTGTCCTCTCTCTTCTTAGAAAAAGAAAGAGGAAATATTGGGTCCATCCAATCCCGAGATTGCGTAGAGAGGAAGGAGAGTTCCACCTCATCAAGGAGCTGAGTGATTATCCAGAGCGTTTCAAGTTTGGTGCTCAGTTTGATGCTTTGCTAGAGATACTGGCACAATCTGTCTTTGTATTCTGTGTCTTTGTATTCCGCACTTTGTTTGTCATACAGTGCTACTGCTTTGTGCTGTAGACGACGTGGATCAACTTGTCAGATGGCATTCGATTTTGGCGTACGCTTGTACGGCAGCTCTGAATTGTCAGAAAATCTCTCAAAATGCATGCCACGGATGCGAAACACTCAGAAAATTGAACCTGATCCGATTCTTTTTTTTTATGACGGACGAAAGTTTCGGAGGCAGTGTGTAAACATGATTGACACAACATGAGGTCGTATTTATTTTTTTAATGTGCAAAAATTTCGGACGCAGATTTCGGACTCGGTGTGCAAAGACCTTAAGGGTTAGTGACAGGCGCAAAAGAATCAAATGTCATAAAATGAATAGAAAATAAAATAGCTCATTTACTATTTTATCTGTCCTAGGTCTGACAATAATCATTTTCTGAAGGTTAAGTGCCTCCTGAAAAAATGACTTTCACATTTTCTAAGCATTTCAAGTCCTATGTTTGTATCCTATTCATGGAAAGTGCCTGTTAGTCCAACATCTGACTTCTAATTCCAGACATGAGAATGTTCATATTTTGTGTTGGAATGTTGGATCTGTGTTGCCACAATCCAAAGGTCAAGCAGCAGCTGTGACATGCTGCCCGCTTCTTTTTCATCAAAGAATCCTTATGGAGGGAAGTCAGTCAATAGCAGGCAATAGGAGTCGACCTTGTGCAGTCGGCCCAGCATGTGTGATATATGCTAATGTATGTACATTTAAACTACAGGAAGCTGACATTAATTAACGCATAATGATGTGCACACAAAGGTGCTTTGCTGTACTGTGTATCTCTGAGAGATGTGTTGACGACCCACTGTAAAATAATTGAAAGTCTAGGCTTAATAACTGCAGTGTGAAGGTGGAGCCATTGACCAAGCACTCAAGAGTAATGGCTGTATAAGAGAAGGTCCCTGAGGACAAAAAAGACAGAGGCATTGAGACATCTGTCCACATATCTCAAGGACATACAGTCTGTGCCAACATACATGTCATGTACAACATACATTCTGTATTTTTGAATATATTTATATAAATTTTATATCCATCTGCTCGTCTATCTCTCTATCTGTCCGTCCGTCTACAGTATCTATCCATCCATCCATCCATTATTTATCTACAGGATATATCTATCCATCCATCCATTATCTATCTACCCATCCATCCATCCATCCTCCGTCTGTTCATCCATCCGTCCATCCATCCTCTGTCCGTCCATTTGAATGATTGAGGACATGGTTGTTCTCCCAACATTCGACTACCTTTCGACCAGCCTCGGCATTAAGGTAATGATATGACGAGATCCACAATAGTGTCCCTTATTTCATCAGAAACTTGTCTACAATCTTGAACTCTTCCACTCTTTTGTCTCCGTACCCTTCTACCACACATCCTTACTCCTTTTCTTCCCGCCATTTGACCCTGTTTGTTTCCTTGTTCTTCCATTGTCAGAATTTGTAACTCTGTGTTGTGCTCTGTCTATATATGCTTTCCAAATGAAGATTCATGAGATGCACCTCTGAGCTATTTTAGAGAACTAGTTGATCATTGGTTGATGTAAAGCTTTACATTCACCTTCATTAGTGAAATTCAGAATTCACCTCCGCAATTTATCAATTTATTTACAAAAAAAAAAAAGTCTTATAGAAAATATGCTTGACAGTTTATAACAACTAGTTGAACCATTTTGAATTTAAATTTGTACATAATCAATTTTGTTCAAAAGAATGAGAAATCGCTTTTATGATGTGCACAAGTGACTAGATGATGTGGAGGTTGAACAAGTAGTTTTGAGAATTTCAATTGTGATCTGAGAAATGCACCAAAGTGATTGAGAAACTGTAATGCAAAATAATCATTTATGAACAATAACCATTATTATATTGCTGTTTAGTGAGACAAAGGTGGATGTTGGCTAAACATATTTACTAAAAAAGATCTGTCAATCAAATATGGAGATGACTGAGATGTACGTATGATATGGCAGATATGTGGCATTTATGTAAGCATGTTTTCATGCTGCTAAAAGCCATTTACTGACCTCATTGAAGGGCGAATGCACATAATCTCCATTTCAGATGAGAGAAATCATAAATGTGAAAAGAGGGGTTGTCGGTAGGGGTCTGGCAAAATGTAACCACACACACAGAGAGACACACACCTGAGGGCAGGTGATCATCTTCCTCTCCATGAAGCACCACATCCACGAGAGATCAGGTTGTCATGGTAACTGACCTACAAGCTGATTAAGGGAGCTCTGATAGAGAGAGTGTGAGTGTACGGTGGTGAAAATGAGACATTACGCTCAGACAAAGAACGACATCAAACACGTCTTCTGCTTTTTTAAATGGCTGAAAATTGCAGCTGAATTTCAATCACAGATCATCAGTTCACACCTTGAGCGGCTAACCAGCAAACCTGATGAGATATTTAAGGGAAAGAAAATCATATTTAGCGTGTAACTGAAGGTCACAGTCACTTCAGCTGGACTGGTCTGACTATTTTCTGCCTGTGCCTCTCAACTGAAAAGAGACTTAGTTCATATAGCCTACATCAATGAATTTGGTTAGTTTTACAAAAAATTATGCTTGTGGTCCAGCGTATTTTGTCTTTACAGCCTGAATAAATAAACATTAAAAAAATTATTAAACGAAAAGATGCAGATGTTAACAATGTTAGAGTTTTAAAATCAGATTGTTTGAACAGAAAAAATAACCCTTGAAATGAGGACAAAACCTAATAAATACACACACACACACACACACACACACAAAACCTCACCCACATATGTAATCTTTTCTAATTTATCACTTGACTTTTTTTTCTTATTAACAATATAGAGATTTCCTCAGTCAGTCCTTTGTTTAAATCACTCCTTGCTATGAAGCGCCATCTGCTGTTAATAAAAGGACCATACCCTTTAAGAAGAGTCTTCTCTTTGGTGAACGTGATTTCACCAAGTACAACATGTTCCTGTATCAACATCTTCTTTGATCCTGGAACAACATTCCAATCAACCTATCAGATTTGAGGGACAAGTTTACCATTTATGTCAAGTTTAGGCTAACAACCTGGGTTAGGTGCTTCCACAACAGTGTTATTCAACTATCATTTCCCTCTGATTTTAGGGATAAGTTATGGGTAGGGTTAGGTTTAGGGGTTGAGAAAAGGTTAGGACTAAATTTTCAGATAGGAATGTTGTTCCAGGATCAACAAAATATGTTGATCCAAGAACATGTCTTACTTGGCAAAATCAAGTCAAGTCACGTCACGTCACCTTTATTTATATACTGTTTTATACAATAGAGATTGTTTCAAAGCAGCTTGACAATGATAACAGGAAACTTATTCAGTGATGCAAACAGAGTTTAATTTGGCTGTACAGCAGCTCTAAAAGAGAATAGTGTCATTGTTCAGCTGAAGTACGATTCAGTTCTGTTGTAAAGATCATCAGTTATTACAGTTTGGTGCCAAATAAAGCGATTGAGACATTCTCGAAACAGTCTTAACCTTCTCTAAAC
The DNA here is from genome assembly GCA_037950675.1 of Hypophthalmichthys molitrix. NCBI lineage: Eukaryota > Metazoa > Chordata > Actinopteri > Cypriniformes > Xenocyprididae > Hypophthalmichthys > Hypophthalmichthys molitrix. Next base: position 36,668,556 of record CM075501.1, read on the forward strand.
TAAGTTCAATTGTCCCAACAGCTCACTGAAACATCAGAACGCTATTGTCTGCAGTTACTCGTCCAAAACATTTAATTCATGCTTCAAAACTTAGTTTTTGTGTCAGTAAATTGGTCAATGCCACCAAAATAAAAAGTCTTTGTCATCGTGTGAGCCATACTGCTCAAAATGTTTAGATGGTTTTTCACCATGGAAATATTTTTTAAATACAAATTTCATGTGCTTTCTACTTTTTAGTTGACACTGTCTGTTTTCTACACTATAAAAGAATGTGATCTGAATGCTATTGTGTCTCACACTGAGCTTTTTAGATGCAGATTTCAGCAGTAAATAACCTACTAGGAAAAGTCAATTCTATAGTACTCAAAAAGAAAATGGACAGACATTACAAACATTCCATGTCACAGGTATTCATGGAATATACATGCATATCTGACAGATTTTGATAACTGAATGGATGATTTTGCCTTTGGAGGCTCACATGATGAAAGAATATTTAGAAGTTGTGAAGAATTTGACAGTTTCACTGAGAATCAACTCATCAGTTTTGATCAACAAGCCATGTTCTGTCAGGACCACTATCGTCAAATATGATTGAAAATTGCATAGAGTTTGTATTGGCATTATGGTTCTGTTCTGGGCAAGAACTCCCTGCGCATCCATGCAGCCTAGCATGGATAAGAGCAGGGAGAGCAGCAATAACCCCTCTAGGGTAAACAGAACAGAACCAACATATGCAGATATAATTAATGTCAATAATTTAACATTTACACATTTTTCAAGAATTAGTCTGATTCAGGGGAATCATAAGGCCAATTCTGACTGAAGAGAGGAAGAGCTGGGGATGGAGGAGGGTAACATCTAATGCAATAGCTACTGATAATACTGAGGAGTGGAGCTTATATATGGATGCTGTGATAGGCGTCTTATACCTATAGGTAGACGTAAGTCACCTGGGAGTCAGCTGATGCGAGCTTGACTGACGTGACCTGCCAGAACTGACGCTAATGCTGAATTACATTTAATTATTGTGCAAATTGTAGACAATTGTACTTAGTCTTTTGCACACATGCCAAAACACATGCAATTTACCTAAATCAATAAGAAACTCAAATCTGATGTGAACAAGAAAGTAATTGTTCAGGGACCTGAACTTATTGTTTTGAGAAATAAAAGTCTCATTTGAGAATTGAGCCAAAGTGTTTGAGAAAAACTGTAAGTTAGTTTATTTAATTTATAAAGCAGTTCAGCAGAAAACAGTGATGTCATCATCCAGCTCAGTTCAGTTCATATGTCAGTGCAGTCAAATCAGTAATATACCCCAACTAAGCAAGCCAGAGGAGACAGAGGCAAGGTGACAGAATGGAAGAAAAAAGAAAAGACAAAAACCTTGGGAGAAGCCAGGCTCATTCAGCAGGCCAGTTCTCCTCTGGCCAACAAAAGAACACGGTGTGATTATGATTCAGGCTGCATCACAAGTCAGAAATCAGATTGTGGATCGGTAGCATTCAAATCCAGTTCCTTTTGCTTGAAGATCGATTTCAAGTTGGTCATAGGGGTCTGTGCAGGGGACTTCTCTGGTTATTTTGGTCTTTGTTGAGGATCTGTGTCGATGTTCTTCACTGGGTATCATTAAAAGTAAAATACATTGTTTATGATTTTGTTATATTTCAACTGAAATAAGTTGGTAGCCACCTATTAATTTTAACTTTAATTTAATTTTAACATCTGAATATTAGCGCAAGAAAGAAATGAATTTTTTTAATAGTTTATTATCTCATTATATATTTCTATTGAAATAAGTTGGTAGGAAAGGAGATACAGAGAAAAAAATAGATAAAGGGAGTTTGTCTGTCACTTCTCACTTTATCCACATCCTGCTCTTGATATGTCCATTCATATCTGACAGGTAGTAATTTATGTGTCAAGTTAACCTCTATAAGCTACACTTACTGTATTCACTTGGACAACAACTTTCAGCCTCCACATTGAGCAACATGATTACATGGTAGTGAAGGAGAGGGGTGTTGCTCTCATTCTGACCTCATTAACCTTGTTTAAGGTTTGACTCCATGATGAGTGGTCTAAGAATGAAAGAAAGATTATCTGAAGCATGATATCATAATTCATCCTTAATTAAATTCAGTAGCTTTTATAAGGTTTCTTTCAGTGCATTATATCACAGAGAAATACTTGTGTTTGGCATCAAACGGAAGTTGCGATAGTCTTTTCTTCCCTATTGCGATGTACATCCGAGTGAAAAGGCTTCTCAAACTACAACAACAACAAAAAATAGTAGGGCAGGACTTGATTTTTTTCCATTGGGAATTGATTGGATCGTTGGATAGTTGTGGTTTGCTATTGCTGTGATCTCATGTGAGTGACAGGTTGTCCTTCCCTCCTGCCAGTAAACACGTCATCAGAGAAGAGATGTTGCTGCAAAAGGGATGGGACAGTTATTTTGATTAAAGATTATGAGTTCGCATTAATTTATAAAAAAAGAAAAAAAAAGAAGAAGAAGATGTGCATGTATAAATAATTTATAATAAATATTGCTATATCCTGTGAAAAACAAGAATTGTCTATTTTGATTTCATGGCGACTTTTAAAAGATCAGTTTGTATCTTTAGTGCTGGAAAATGCCAGAGGACAGTTTGTATTCAATAAGCACCTCCTGCCAAATAAGACACACTCCCAGTTCAGTCACATTAACATTTTCTAAATGTACAACACGATACATACATAAAGCATCATTTAACATGCTTGGTTACACAGAATGGCCCATAAATTTAGATTAGTAGGCCTGTTATGGGGTTTTCCAGTTTTTTAGGGCCCAAGCACCGGTGGTGTGAGGACCCTATTGTAATTGCTCAATTCTTCTTCTTCTCCGAAATGAATCACATTTTTGAAGGCCTAAACATGCTCGAAAACTCATGAAACTTTGCACACACGTCAGTGTGAAAATTTACATCTGATATGACTTTCAGAATTAGGTGTGGCAAAATGGCTCGAGAGCGACATTTCACGTACAGTTATGAAATTCGGTAGACAGATGTAACAGCCCAATACCTACAAAAAAGTCCCTGGGTGCAAAATCTGTAAACCCAACAGGAAGTAAGATATTTTGAATTTTCTCTTGCCATTTCCATTTTCCAAACTTCACATGTGTGATAAGAGTCTTGGCCTGAAGATATCTATATGCCAATATTTAGTTAGTCTTAGCGCCACCTGCTGGCAACAAGAAATGACATGCTTTGCACTGTAATTCACTCCCAGAAACACATTTGCATATGCCATGAAGTACCAAACATACTAGAAACACGTTAAATCATGCAACACTTGGCTAAGTGCTAATGTTTGCAATTAACGCCACGAAAAAGGAAGTTGTTGTAACTCAGGCATACAATGTTCAATCTGCTCCAAACTTCACATGTTTGATTATAGTCCTGGCCTGAAGACATCTACTTGGCAATATTCAGTAATAGTCAAAGCTCCACCTGCTGGCAGCAGGAACTGTGGTGCATCAAAATGACTTTGCCATATTTCTCCTCTATTTATCCGCTTAAATGAATATCGCCCGGGTGCAAGGGCCCTTTCATCGCTGCTTGCAGCTTTAATTTATGGTTTGTTTTTTTCAGTAGCCAGGAAAGTTTTCTTAAAGCTGCTGTCCATAAGTTTTGCCTCGTTGTCGCCATCTCTGTTTGAAACCTGCAATTGTAGTTATATGTGGAATTATCATCTTTACGTGGGTTGTGCTTCGGCACATCGGTGGATACTGTACTTCAGAATCACAGATTCAGCGTCTTGGAAGTATGATCAAAATAAGAATTTTCACCGGAAAATGTCTGAACAAGTAAGTAACATGTCTGCCACTTTTGTTCTGACCAACTGAGGAAAAAAGCATTAGCCTACAATAAATTGCGCTGCCAATGATGTTTAAATATAACGATCGCTTAGCTCGGATTACATCAAACTATGCAAATTATTGTTGTTAAACATTGTTCTTTAAATTGTTAATGTTAACAACATCAGCATTGCGTGACTGTGTATTTAGTGTGTATTAAAGTTACCTGTAGATTCCAATTTCTGTAGCCACTCCGCAGTTCGAAGCCTTTTGCTTTTGGCTACGGGTGAATCTCCGGCTGTCACTGATGATTGTCATTTGGACCTTTCTGGATTACAATCCGCCATTAAAATGATAAGTTTAATTATTTCAGCTGCTGTGAGAAAAGGCTATAAATGTTCCTACCAGCAGCATCCTATATGCATAGTTTACTAGCTGGGACTCCTTTCTTTCTGCTTTTGAATTTTCTCTTGAATTTTCTCTTGCCATTTCCATTTTCCAAACTTCACATGTGTGATAAGAGTCTTGGCCTGAAGATATCTATAGGCCAATATTTAGTTAGTCATAGCGCCACCTGCTGGCAACAAGAAATGACATGCTTTGCACTGCCAGAAACACATTTGCATATGCCATATCAATATTCCGTAATAGTCAAAGTGCCACCTGTTGGCAGCAAGAAGTGTGGCACGTCGAAATGACTTTGCCATATTTCAACTGTATTTACTCGCTTACATGCATGTCACCCGCTATTCACTGTTTTTCTAAGGCCACCGGGTGGTGGTGGCCCCGGGTGCGAGGGCCCTTTCATTGCTGCTTGCAGCTTTAATTTATGATTATATTCTTGTCTGGACGCAGTGTCTGTGAAAGTATTTTCTGGGGGTGGGTGGTGATTAGACAACTGATCTCTAACAAGCTTTTGCTTGACATGTTGCCTTTTTTTTTTTTTACAAAGTCAGATATGAAGACTTCCACATGCATTAAAAGGTTTCACAAGGTAATTGTCATGGGTTGGTTCCACAATGAGGCAAGTAGAGGATCTGGTAGCACCAGCCTTACTTTATAAAACTAAATAAACTGAAACAAAACACTCTGGGCACAGAAAGGCACAGGAAAACTATACAAAAGTAACATATACATTGAAGACACCAAAGATATATTAAAAATTTCCTTTGCGCTTTTGAAAAGTTTCGCGTACAGACAACAACGATGTTAGAATGATCCCCGTTTACACAGATCCTCGAAATGACTAAAAACGCTGTATTATGCATGCCAGGCCAGTAGTTGGCGATGTCACTTTGTAAAGAAATACTACACACTTATAGATTGAATGCAACCTATGCGCATGATGTCACCATTTTCACAAATTCGCATTTTTGTAGTTCACGTGGAGATGATAACTTGCACTTTGAGACCCATTTTCAAAGTTTTGCATTTTCAGGCCCCCAAATCGTTGTCGCATGAATGAATGGTCAAAAGGTTAGACATGGTTGTTCGTATGGCGAGAAAAGCTTATTTAAGTGGGATTTGGCAGTACCGTACTGACTCTTATTTTGATGACTGAAGACGCCGTGGTTTAACAAATCAGATGAAAGGGTCGCCCACATGAGTGAATGAAATATCGAAGCCATAAACAATTTGTAAACCACAAACTAAATGAAATTTCATTTTCCGTTTGTTAAATTTAACGAAAAAATGAACAGACAAGCTGTCTTTTCATTTCTCGTAATTCCATTCCAAATAGGAAATTAAGTGATTAAAACTTTCTTTTTTTCTCTGTCTCCAGCTGAGCTTTGATAGATACTCTTTTCATTTTTGTCTGTCATTGAAGAAAGTAAACATAGGGTGAACTGATATGTGTTTTATGAATCATAAATTAATTTACTGAAGGCTACCAGGAAAGCTAGGCAACTAAGTAACTTCATTCATAATATGTGCACAGGTATGAGCAGTCCAACAGCCCACTGGATTATACTACGGCCCACGGCAGCAACCTCCTTCAAAGTGATGATGTCAAGCTCCTACACATCCTGTCCAAGGCAGTTGATGAGTTTGGTTTAGAGTGGGCGCCTCCTGCCGTGCCGGCCAAAAGCCGTCTGGATGAATGGTTCCTGCAGTCAGACCGCAGCCAAAAGGACACCCCACAGAGGCCCGGCCCACCGCTCACAAAACGAGTGCACAATCCGGGATCCTCCCTCCTGTCTTCTGTGGTCAGCGCTGAACGAGTGGGGTATGTTAAACTCAGTTAGAAGGTGGCCCATATGGACGCACCATTGAACCCCTCAGGTCAGCGGTGGAGACATTCATGGAGAGCTTTCTTGAAGTGCAAAAACAATCGAAGGCCATTAGCCACTTCCTGCCAAAGCATGCTGGCTCAAACCCTTCTGCATGTTCCTGCTTCTCCTCAGCCCAGTGCGCGGTGAGACCACACATTCCTTCTGCTGATGCTCGGCACGAACATGAACTGGCAGTGAGACCAAAACAGACATGGCCCTGACAGGGACAGCAGGCCGGCACTGTAAACAAAGCCACATTCCTGATGCTGTCTAGGAGGAGGAAAGCTCCACCCAGCACCGAAGACGAGCCACTGAAAAAGTTCCCTGTTGCGGGCGGCGAAAACAACTGTCATGTTTGTGTTTTGACTGTGTGGTAATAAACTCCCCGCTCCCCAATGGTGAGTTAGTCCTGATGGCGTGCAGTCTGCCTCGCCCACTGTCCCAATTCACAAAAGCTTACTATGTGAGCGCGTTTCTCGGAGGAGCGCTCACAAAAACTGATCAGCTCTCTTTGCAGTCTTCAAGTTAGGGTATTCTCCTCCACTAAAATGCTTTATGACGACACTCGGCCAGATGTTTTCCACCTCAACAGTGTGCAGATTAGGGCTCCTGCTTATGCGACCGCTTCAGCTCTGGCTGAAGAGTCATGTGCTGCAGAGTATGTGGCGCTTGGGCACCTTGCGTGTCAAAGTGATGTGCTAAACCCTTGGCACGATATGACTGTATCGCCAGGGTGATCAGTAGAAAGACTGTTATGACAGATGCATCATGCAAAGGCTGGGGATCCATGCGATGGCAGACCAGCCTTCGGGACGTGGTCAAAAACGGAGAAGTTGTGGCACATAAACTGTCTAGAGCTCCATGCTGTTCACCTAGCGCACAAGTGCTTTCTCTCTGACATTCTCCACAGTCACGTTCTCATCAGGACAGACAACACGACAGTGGTAGCATTTATAAATCACCAAGACATCAAAAGACCTTCTTCTGTGGGCAGATCAACACCTCCTCTCCATTCGGGCAGTACATGTCCCTGGACATTCTGAACTGGAGTGCGGGGTGATCCACGGAGAGTGGAGATTACACCCTTTGACTGTCAGTATGATTTGGCGTGTACTCGGCGGAGGTGGATTTCTTCGCATCCATGGAGAACACTCACTGCTGTCTGTTTTATTCGCTGACACAATCTACCCTGGGGGTGGATGCACTTGTTCACAGCTGGCCAAAAGCGCACAAGTATGCCTTTTCTCCAGTGAAACTTCTGCCTTGGGTGCTTTGCAAAATCAGAGAGGAGAGGGAATCCGTTCTGTTAATGGCACAGAAATGGCCCAACCAGCTGTCGTTGCCAAAACGGGTGGAGATGCTAGCAGCTCCTCTGTGGACTATCCGGCTGAGGAGAGACCTCCTGTCTAAAGCACAAGGAAAGATATGGCACTACAACTTAGAGTCATGGAATCATCTGGCCGCTCAGGTGCAACAGATGCACTTTCTTAAACTCTTTCTCTGAGGCCAGGGAATCTTTACTCAAATAAATGGAGAGTTTTCACAAATTGGTGCAGGTCGTGGGGCGAACACCCATTTAACTGCCCAATACCAATAATTCTTGCCTTCCTTCAAGTGCGTTTTGATAGTGGCCGTAAACCATCCATATTGAAAGTGTATGTGGCCATTATAACAGCGTTCCACACGCTCGCGCTCAGTCGGTAGAAATTAGAAATTAGTGGCATGATCCTTAAAGGGAGCAAGAAGGCTGAATCCTCCTCGCCCTTCCACCCTACCCACTTGGGACTTGGCACTTGTGCTTGATGCTCTCATGGGACCCCGTTCGACCCCTTGCAATCAACGAGATTATGCGTGCTCTCTCTCAAGACAGCATTTCTACTCACGCTGGCCTCTGTTAAGCGAGTGGGGGACCTGTAGGCAGTGTCAATTGACGACTCGTGCATTGAATTTGGGCCAGGTGATTGCAGAGTCACCTTGAAGCCTAGGAAAGGTTATGTAGGAAGGGTTAAGTGCTTTCGCCCCCGTTTAAAGTGCAGGTCATAATACTATCTGCTTTCCGTCCAGAAACACTGGGCCAGGGCGGAGCCGCTTACTGCACTCTTGTTGTGCCCTGTACGCGTGTTGTGCATGAAAAGCCTGCCTATGTCCAAGCAAAAACGGTCGCACTGGATTGTCGATGCACTTGCTTTGCCTTATGACCGTTGCCTTATTTATTATATATAATTTCATTGAAATTAACAAAACTTTAACTGATTTGCATGTGATGGTGCCAGCGCCATCGCCATTTCATGTCCTCTTTTTCACCAGTGTCAACTCTACCCCCGGTATGACAGGGTGTCATTTAGGTGCCGCCCCCTAAACTTCTACATGGCTTTGACCAAATCCTGTAGACCTGTGTTTACCAAGAACACCAGTATCATTGCCACTCTCATTATGACTCTGTGTGTGAAATCTAACATACTTGGTCGAGCCAGGATCCCTCGCTGTAACACAATGTGATTTTATACATTACCCATAAGCGTTAGCAAATGCAATATCTTGTTCCCACATCTCAGGGAACTGAGGTTACGTGAGTAACCGGAGATGTTACAAATCACATTACATGAATCACATAAATTATAGGGCTGTATTTTCAATTAAAAATTAGACAAAAGTTTATTAGTTTGTTTATTAGTTTATTAGTATTTCTGTTGGTCGTTTAACATTTCTGTCATAAAACAGTTGTCAAATATTAAATGATTAGTTTAGCTACTTGCCTTTTATCTCGCACTTTTATGAACTGAAGCATCATGCTGGAATTCACACTCAGCAGCTCCTGTGAACATAAAGCCCACCTACTTTGATTTGATTGGTCATCTCAAACATTATAACATTGACGAGCGTTATTTGACCGCTGAGTTAGCTCCAATGAGAAGGTTGGTTATCTTGGCATTGTGCAATATCCTTGCAGCACCAAAGTAGAGTTAATATTAGGCAATTATTTCACAACCTTTACTATATACTCCGCAAGTGCTTTAAAAAATTATAAGCTTCACATTTCTATATTTAAATCCTACAAAAATTTACCATTCACTTCCACTGTAATTGCATCACGATAATCTAGTTTAAAATAAATAAATAAATAAAATGAAAATAAGAAGTGAGGCAAAAATACATTTTTGTGGTAATCAACATTTTCACAAATGATGTAAATTAAACCTAACTTGTATTTAACCCAGAATATTCCATTAAGTCAAACCTTTGCAAAACATTAATTTAAATGAGGTTTCTGTGTACAGAACTTTCAATAGCAGTAATTATCACAAAGACCTACATTGAGCAACAGCAAAGTGACCTGAAAGAGAGTGAGAAAGATGATAGCCCATGAGGGCCAAAATCTATTTTGAAGTTTTGGATAGTATGCTATGTTCACATCCGAGCAGACAGACAAACACCATGCTGTGGGGTCAAGTGAGGAGGACACTGGACATGACTAGGGGAGTTCAGTTAGGCCAGACTTTGATTTGCTAATGTAGATATGCAAGGCTGTTTATAGGCATATGGTGAACTAGGTGAACTATACTAACATCTATCTCATATAAAATATTTTAAATAATCATATCATTATGCAATGCATCAATCGCCACCTTAGCTGTATTATATCCCGTAAATTGAACTGAACTCTAAAAAAGTTTAAAACATACTGAGAATGTAATTTAAGCCTTTGTTTTGTTCACAGAATTATTGGACAAGGTTTACTAAAATCATATTTGTGTAATGAAAAGACATTAATATGTGATTTTTTTAAATGTTTATTTACTTACAATGTTAAGTAATGTTATTAAACAAAAATTTAATATATGCTTGGACATGGGCTAATTTAAGTGTTTTAATAAAACACATTTTACTGAAAAAATAATAGTCTGCTGTTGGATTTTTGAAAGTAAAAAAAGCTATCCTGTTGTATGATTATTTCTTATTTTATTATAAGCATTCTTCATTTTTGTGTAGATTGTGTGTCTAGAGATTGGCATTATTTAAAAGCACACTAAAATAATTCTGATACGGAACAAGATTTTTTTTTTTTTTTTTTGATTAGACAGCGAGTAGCGAGAGAGAAATGCTCATCAAGAAGTATCTATACAAAGTAAACTGAAAATCAATTTACAATCAATGATTTACAATCAAAGATACTGTGCACTTGAAATCTGTAAAATGTTTATTGCTAAATATCTTAAATACACTAAACCACTGCATATTATTGTTGCCATGACAACTAATATTGACTGCAGGCACAAAAATTGTCAGAAACAGCCCTGTAGATATAGGCTAACCGTCAGAGGGAGGTTCTCTACAGGGTAGGGAGGAAAGTATATATATATATATATATATATATATATATATATATATATATATATATATATGATTTGAAGGTTAAAGAAGTGGGACTCTGCCAGTTCAGTAAATTAACTCAAGCTGATGTATCTACAGTGGCTGAGTAAAAAAAGAAACGCACAACAGTCACTGGCATGAGGGCAATGGACATTATCAACCATCCAGAACATCATCAACAAACCTGAATGCAGGTGAGTTCAGGGTTGTTTGCACCAACATTTAAACATTAGGCAGAACGACAGCCTCTGACTCTCCGTTCACTCACATTATATGGAAAAAAGATGCAAATTAAATAGGCTAAATGAGTATTGAAACGTTCTTAACATTATGCTTAACATCTTATTTTGTGTTTCAAAGAATGAAAGTAAGACAAGCGGGTTTGAAACAACATGAGGGTGAGAAAATGAAGACAGAATTTTAAATTTTTGGAGTTTAGCGCCTTTTATTTTGAAAGCACGAGGCAGCCTTATTGGGGACTTTTCTTTTGCTTTTTTTTTCCTAGCAGAGCTACAGGTTCCTTTAGTAGGTCAGACCGGATAGCTCCCGGAACAATGTCAAGCTGAAACTAAACTAGCCGATGAGTTGTTTTGATTATAATCTATTTGAGTTGTTTTGTTTTGATCATTCAAACACCACCATAGACTGTAGAATGGAGATCGATGCTTTACCATGAAACTCCGTGCGCAGTATGACAGGTACTTCTTTTTTAAGACCTCTACTCTAAGCTTTCATTAAAGAAATAAAAACATCACGAACCTTATTTTTAAACCTTAGTTAGAGATAATATATTATGTTTGATTTTATGCAGTTATGGCTAACGAATATGTTCTGTCTAACCCCGCTGTTTAGGTCAGTTTATATATTTTACATTATGCACTTGAATAATCATGTGAACAGACGCGTACGTAAGGATTATCACACGAGTAAAACTGCGGTTGTGTTCTGTAGCGGAGTAAGGATTTCCATTTTGGGTGGGCCAAAAAAAAAGTTGGGGGGTGGCTACACTTGTTCAGTGGAGTAGTAGTAGTAATGATATTACGTACAGTACGATGATTTTTGCATTGCAATAAAAAATGCGCAAGAAAAGCGTAGCTAAAAGTGATTAAAAAAATTTTTTGTAATATTTTTTTTTATTACAGAAATAACGTAAGCAAAGATTTCGGGTGTCAGCTGGTTCGGAATATAATATGCACAGGCAGGTGTTGATATTCAGAACATCATGAATATAAATGATACTTTTTTTATTATTATTCATGCATTGGTCAATTTTGAGATTTTGTGCTGTTTGGCTTTTCCTAATGTTGTCGAACTGGTGGAAAGATACAAAATACACTTTTAAGTGTTCATTTTATTCCAATTTGTTCTATTTGCGTCTGTAGCATTCAAATTTCAGTGCATATCTTTAAAGGCCGTTTTCTCAATTATTTTTTCAGAAATTTCCATTTTACATACACCAAACTTTACAGTTTTATTCCTAAATATATTCTGAAGGTTTTTATAGAGGGGTTTGTTCATATATAATTTGTCTGATAATTTATTCTATTAAAATTTTTCTTCTGGCTGTTTTATGGGGTGATGAAAAGAGATATCAAAAATCCCTTATGTAAAAACATTTAGCTCTAATATGTCAACAAAATAAAACATTCATTTTGAACCTGGCTTAATCCAATGTTCAGATTTCTGTTCTGGAAATGTATGCAAATTAGTAATATATTTGTAATAATAAAATGCATAATTTGCATATTTAAAAAGGTTTGCCATTCTTAATATTATTAATCAATTGGGGAAGTATGGTGATATCTGTAATTTTTTAACCTATTGACCTCGGGTGACTTGCCTAGAAATAAACTATCTTAAGTTTCAGACAAAAAAAAAAAAAAAGCCAGTTACTTCGTATAGTTCTTCTGTGCCAACGAAATTGGTTGCAAACGCTAAATCCCCAAGCAACGCACGGATTGGACCATGGATGTGACTGGAGCGGACCTACAGCAATTTCCTGTTCCTACCCACCCCCGTTTTACAGTTGCTCTTCTTTGTTTTTGTGGGGTTTTTTACACTCGCCGCTTGCTAGTGAGAGAACCCCCCCTCCGAGCGACCATGAAGCTTGAAAAAATGTATTTCTTATTACATTATATAAAAACAACTTCATATGTGCATAGAGTTTTGAATGTTTTATGTCTGCCGGCTTCTAATCTATTGTTATGGTTTATTTTTCAACAGAGGAGCATATTGCGAGTCTAGAAGAGCGTTTAAACTGAGGGATTCACCTGATCCGATGCAACCCGACCCGAGCCCTCAGGAAGAGAAAAACGGGCTGTCATTAACCCTGCAGCCGGAGCTGCTCGCCAGAATGCCGGGTGCTGGAAGTGCCAGCGGGCCGGAAACGGGCGAGGATGTCCGGGTTCCTATCGGCAGCTCATCGGGGTCGACAAATGGACGTGGCGCTACTTCGCGAAGGCTGAGGGCGGCAAGCCACAGCCACTCCCATTCTCACGGACACACGCACAGCCACGAGCACGAGTCGGACAGCGGCGAGTCAGACCTGGAATCCGGAGAGTCCAACAGCTCATTATCAGAGCTCCGCTACCTCCTCCGCTGGCTCAAGAAAAGTCTTCCTTTCATAGTTATTCTCTCTGCGAAACTAGTCATTCAGCACGCTTTGGGTACGTGTTAGTGAGAACAGCTGGCGATGATGTGTGAAGTTCCTGACCCCTGTCACACTTCTGTGTTGTTGTTGTGGTTTTTCTGTAGGTCTGGCTGTTGCAGTGGGTCTGTTTACTACTTTTATGTATGTCAACAAAAGCATTCAAACGCAAGTCTTTCTCCACGTAAGTCCCCCAAATTATTTCGTATGCATTGTCAAAGTTGGCTTGGCATGGGTTAAACAGCAGGGTAACTCCTCCAGTATGGTTTTAGGTTAATCTGTTGTGGTGGTCTGTGAGCTATGATAATTGTTTGCTTAAAGCATAAAGGTCTATTCAGACCAAGAGCAATGTGAAAACCACTCTGGTCACTCCCATATTATTTGCACAAAATAGTAGGTATGCTAAATATATGTTTATACATTTAGGTAATATTTATACACACTACCATTCAAAAGTTTTTTTTTTTTTTTTTTTTTTTTAAATAATTGAATTTTATTCAGCAAGGATGCATTAAATTGATCAAAAGTGACAGTAAATACATTAATAATGTTATATTTAGATTTCAAATAAATGCTGTTCTTTTAAACTTTCTATTTATCAAAAGGGCTTTTCACACTTGAAATAGTAAACCCTGGGTCATTCTAAACCCAGGGTAAATGGAATCCTGGGTTATCTTGCTGCATGTTTCACACTGCTCATAATTTACCCGGGGTTAACAATTAATCCTGGGTATTTATAAGCTGACGTTTCACATTGTACATTCCTAAACTCTGGGTTTGCATTCTTATTTGCATATTTGCGGTTGTCAGTGTCAGTGATTGAATAAAGGTGGCACATGACCTGTTTACATAGCTCTAGCATTGCACATCCTTGTATTACCGACTGTACTATCGAGTTTATACTGAATGGACATTTCGGACTATAAAGGTAGGAATGAAACGTCTCTTCTTCACTCAAATTGTTGAGTTTTCTGTCAGCATTTGACATTATTCCTCTTAAACTCTGAATTTACTGTTTATATACAATGCGCATATGTGTTTCCATGACTGTCCAAAGCAGGTAAATATGAGTATGCGTTTGGTTCTCAGTTGCTAAGCATCTTGCTGTAACTGTCGTTTCACACTGTCCAAGTTTGGCACTGCAATGTGGGGTTAACACCGCAAAAGCGGTTCTAACCCTGCTCCGGGGCAGGGTTTTATAATCCCGGGTAAAAAGCGGTGCTAACCCCGCTTCTAAATTACAAGTGTGAAACGTTCCTCTACCCAAGGTTAAAAGCAAAGTTTAGAACAATGATAAGTACAGTGTGAAAAGCCCTAAAGAATCCTGAAAAAAACTAATCTTACTGATAATAATAATAATAACTGATAATACTGATAATACTGATACTTACTGATAATAATAATCTGAAGGCTATTTTGTTTTGTGTCTCCTGTGTAAAGGACCGAAGGAGGAAGTTGCATTGTGCCTGGCTCTTGCTGTTCCTCACATCCTCCAGTCTCCTCGTGTTCTACACTTTTCACACTCAGTCACTTTATCGCTGGTTAGTGCTTTACACTGTCACCAAACTTTACTTGACCACAAACTGTAATGTACTATGTTTTGTGCAGTATATCAACTAAATGACCGAATGTCCACTAAATAACAAATACGTACCATGTAGATTACATTGACTCTTTCTTTCTTTTTTTGTCCCTTAGCCTCATTTTTGCCAATGCTACGATAGATTCTCAAAACTTCTGGGAGGTCTTATGGAGCGCTGGTGTGACTAACTTCATCGTGAAGTTTTTCTTCATGGGGCTCAAGTGTCTTATTCTCCTCGTCCCATCCCCATTCATGACATACCGGCAAAGGGTGAGCGTGATTTGTAACATTATTTCATTCTCTGCACTGAATCAAAATGAACGTTAGATTCATTGTATCGACCATGCTTTCCATAGGGTCAGTGGTACATGCTCATAGAGGAGATGGGTCAGTTGTATCAGGTAATTGCTCCTGTCCCACTCTGGTTCCGGTATCTGGTCAGCTACGATGAGATGGACACCTCAGTAGGTCTGACTTTGGGAATCCTGCTAGCCTTGGTCTACCTCATAATGAAGGTTTGCATGATCATCACAATAAGAAATTAATACGTTATTAGAAGATATTTATCAATCTGATCTTATTGCCTTTCTTTTTTAGATTTTGGCACTGTATGGGCTGTCAGGATCATTGCAAAAAACATTACGGACTTTTTTCAGTTCTGAGGTACAAAATATTGCTTTTTACCTGTCTTATGCCCCTCTCCTTATTCTTAAATTTGATGTGTAATCTGTAAGAGAAATAGTTGAATTATACAGAATTATACATGTTTTCTATATTATGTGCTGTATCGTGTTCTTCTTACCTGTCTTTAAAGGTGAACGGAGCTCCAGCCAATCCAGCTCAGGTTAGAGAGGCAGGTGACATTTGTCCGATCTGTCAGGCTGATTTTAAGCAGCCTCGGGTCCTCGTGTGTCAGGTGAGAATGTGATCCTTGAGTTTGACCTCTGATGTCAACCCCCTTTTAACCTCCTTATTCACAGGCTAAATCATGCTTCTTGAGCATAGTATTTACTACAAAGTTAGGCTCAGCCTCATTCTTGACAAGAATTACATAAGTTAATATGTATTTTTCATGTAAAAGACAAATTAGCTTATGTAATACTTGTCAAGTTGCTAACTCATTATTACAGTTTGTGTTCTTAAACACTGTGAGCACTGCAGTTTATGAATTAATTTTTCTATCAGCTTATAGCAACATAATTATATATTTGAAGGGTTTTGTAGAAATATCTATATAATATATAAAAGGAATTCCCAACATTTTTTGTCAGTCGAACCCCTTTGACCTAAAATATGAGGTTTAAAGGGTTAGTTCACCCAAAAATGAAATTTCTGTCATTAAGGACTCATGTCGTTCCAAACCCGTAAGACTTTCGTTCATCTTCGGAACGCAAATTAAGATATTTTTGATGAAATCCGAGAAGTTTTTTTTTATCCTCAATAGAAAAAAACACATTCACCACATTCAAGGTCCAGAAAAGTAGTAAAAACTTGTTAAAATAATCAATATGACTACAGTGGTTCAGTGTTATGAAGTGACGAGAATTTTTTTTGTGCGCAAAAACAAAACAAAAATAACGACTTCATTCAACAAATTTGTTTCTGCCCTGTCATTCTCTTATGTTGAGTGTGATGCTTACGCAGGAGCGCCCAATACTTAGCCGGCGTTAATAGTTAATATTTCAATAATTTAACAACATGTTTGCATGTTCACGAATCTCTAATGTTGGTTAATGGTCACATGACACACTCTAAAAAATAGCTGTAAAAAAAACCTAAACAAATTTATACAACAATGCATTCTTGGTAACATTTGTCATTTTTGTATAGGCTACTTTCCCGAAAACGACAAATATTACCCAGAATGCATTGTTTTTACGGTATATCAATGGAAAACTGTATTTTACTGTGTAAATTTGTTTTTTTTGGTTTTTTTTGTTATTTTTTGAGTTTATATTATTTGTTGCATGTATGCAAGTAAACAAATAAAATGTATTATTCATTATATCTTTTAAGTTTAAAATGGTTTAAGTATTACATTTTAAGAATTTAATTATTGGCTTATCATCAACTAACAAACTCCTGCTGGTTGTCTCACAAACCCCAGTTTGGGAAACCCTGATATATAAAAATAAATAAAGTATGTGAAAAATTAAGTATGTTTTTTACAAAAAAATTGTCTATAAATAAACATATATGTTGATAGTAATTGTATGACAGATAACTCCAAAAATGTGCCATGACAACTTTTCAAATCATTTCTATGCCACTGCATTAACTTGAATAGCTTTATTATTCTGTTATCCTTACTCAAGTAATACACAGTGGCTGTGTCTAAAATCACATACTCTCTCGAGCAGGTACTTATTTTGAACAAGTACTTACTTTGCTAAAGTGCTAAAAAATATTTTTTGCTATTTTGTCATTATCATGTGACCTGTCTCTTTTATGAGTACTGTAAATTCAGGCATACTACTTTTGTCTCATCCTTTTTTTAGCCTACTATATACAGTAGAGAAGTATGCGATTTCGGACGCAGCCTGTGTCACATAATGCATGTACTTTCTTGTAAGCCACCTGCCAAGAACATAAATGTAAACTGTTTATCTCCAGCATATCTTCTGTGAGGAGTGCATAGCCCAGTGGCTTAACCAGGAGAGGACCTGCCCCCTCTGCCGCAATATCATCACAGACAAGGTGCACAAATGGAAAGATGGTGCAACATCAGCTTATTTACAAATCTACTGAACACGCTGCTCACTGAAAGGATGAAGAAACAGTGTTGAGACATGTTGAAACAGTCGATTCACAGGATATGTGGATTGTTACTCAAACATCTCAGTCGAGCGGACAGCACTTGTTGTAAGGCAATAGTCACTAGAAAAATCGGCAGTTTGAGTTTTTATATATATATATATATATATATATATATATATATATATATATATATATATATATATATATATATATATATATATATATATATATATACACACACACACACACACACATATATACATGTATATATGTGTGTGTGTGTATATATATATATATATATATATATATATATATATATATATATATATATATATATATATATATAATATATATATATATATATAAATCTTGTCAGAAGGACAAGTGCATTCACCAGCTCTTGTATTATTATTATTATTATTAATACTATTATTATTATTGTATGTGGAACTCCCTTATTTTTTAATGTTTATAATATATATATTCCTATGTGTTCATGCATGCCATCTCTGGTTTTATTAATTTCTTTGTGGGTGTAAGCAAAATGATACAGTGAAATAATGTATCAGAAATTCATGTTTGTCTCCCTTAATGTATTTTAATTTCTTTTTCTTTTTTTCCGTATGATCCTGTCAGGTACTGTGACTTTTGTAACTGAACTTGTCTTAAACACATTTATGAATCCAATTATAAGGAGTTTAAAAAAATTCTGAACCTTGTGTTCCGTTTGAAGTATTCTGGTTTCTTCTGTGATAATCTGAATGTGAGGTAATTGCACATGAACTTCTGATTTATCGAATGATGTAGCATTAGAATTTTGTAACCATGTGATTTGTTTTTGTTACTGAACAACACATAATAGCTCTGTTGAATTTTGAATAAGCAAAATATTACTGTACATGCTATATCCATTTGTACTTCAGGCCCTTCACAGATACATGGTATTTTTCTAATGCTGCACATAGTGTGATAAACCAAAGAGTTGAAGAAAAAACATCTATTTTAGTACCATCGTACAGTATGCAGCTGTATTTTTATCCAGCATATTTCGATAATTGACCAAATAAATTTTTCAAACTGTTAAGAAGTGTCATTGAAATACTTGCCCAGTAAATGCAATATCAAATTCCAGAGTTGCTTGTTAAATACTCTAATTCAACTTTATTGATGTTGTAGAATTCTCCAGGGATTAAAAGGAGTTTTAAAATAAATATTAATCACAAAACACCAGATAAATCATTATAAACAATCTCATGTCATTCAGTACTTTAAATCCATTCATTTTTAGAACGCAAAATGTGTCCTTATCTGCATCTCATTTCTCTTTACAAGCATTTTACTTTATAAACCAGGAAGTTTCAGAATTGGTTTCAACCTTGGTTCATAATGTACATAGAGTACACAGATTTTCAAAATTAGGTTCAGTTCGACTCTTTGTGAAGCTCAATTACACACCATATTACTTTTTTTTTTATAAGGGACTTATAGTAATGAAGCTAAAAATAATAATAATAAAAATAAAAAAAAAACAGGCCATTAACACTTAGCACCAAGTTATATCTTAATATTCCAACATGACTGCAAGAATCAATGGGAGATGGTTTGAAAGGTTTTAAACCCAGGCCATGAGTCTTGTGATTACAGGGACTGGGCTTATGGTCAATATCCAACTCATCAGACTGTCAAAAGTGATATATGAAGCCATTTATGATCTAGCATTGCATAGTTTGAATAAACGGTCGATATTTGCGTATGCAAAGGCAAAATACGATGCTTCCATAGTCAAAGTACCAGTTAAGAGGCAATTTAATTAAGCTGCTGGTCTCGCACAGATTTCAAAATCAAAGGCTTTCACATATGAAGCCATTACGGGCTGTTAACTGCCACGGCACAGCAGGCTGTTGTTTATCAGTAGGCACTGTATTAAGCTTAAGATATTCACAATCATGCTTCCTGTGCATAGTGAGTAGCCAGTTATTGGCTTGATGGAATCTGCCGCAAAGTCCAGACAGTTCAATCAGAGCAATGGCCTCCTAATTTCCAACCACAATTACAATCTACACAACAGAAATTAGAGTTCGAGGATGTGAGGTTAATATCACATTCAATCAGTGAGTTACAATGTCACAACAGAATGTTTTCAAGCAGAAAACAAGCCCATTTTACATTCCCAAGGGAAAAAAACGTGTCATTCAGAAATTGTTTAAATGCAGTTACACAGCCTCACACACAGACGTTCAATGATAACAATAACAGTTCTATAAGCACAGGAATGCCTGTGAAACAAGATACATGACTGTCTAAATGACCCCTTCTTACATACAGCACAATTTTAACAGGAAACAGATTCAGTGTCGACTAATTCAAAGTCACATCATGACACTTATTGTATATATATATATATATATATATATATATAAGAACTATAATACAAGGAAAGAGCACCAACAGTGATGAAGAATTGTCTATATACAGCAATTAAATAAATACTGATTTTTTTGAAGGATTTTCTATTTTATTATGCTTCCATTATTCTGGGTTCATCCAGAATAGAGATTTCACCTCAACCACATATATCCAAGCTTATTTAATCAAAACAGAACAAATAATCCAGTGGTTTTCCCTTTATATTGTGTATGTGTGTACACTGCACATCTTGAAAATATATTTAAAATCCCAACATTTTTACTGTCCTTAAGAATAATACAATTATTTTGACTCACCATAAGATCACCATAGAAAGAAGTACTAAATAAAAATGAAAGGGCATGCCTTTGTCTTTATGCAATTAATCCGGCTAAATTCTCAACAGCATTCTTGATTATTAAGAATAAATAATTTGCATAGTTTACAAAACTATATGGCAGCTGAAAAATAAATTCAAAACACACACATATTTAGAAAAAAAAATAAGGTGTTAAAAAAAGAAACTATTTCAGAATTGTTGTCTTCAATACTAAAAAGATAAAAGTAAAACTGCAAAAAAGATGTTCCACCAATAGTTTTCACAAAAGGATGACATCATATTAATATTAGTGGCATTAATGTTTGTGGATGTGGCTTAGAAAGAACTACTTGTACTCTGGATTAAGAGGATTTATCTAGTGTTATCTGGTAATTTTGTGTTTTTAATACTCTTTGGTCAGAATAATGCATACTGTCCAAAAGTATAACATTTGATATGATGCCCACAATGCAGGCAGATTCATACTTAAATGTATGAATTTTAAATGTAATCATTAACAGACCAAAACAAGAGAAGAATGTATTGAAGTCATCCAACACTGCCTCATGAACTTGAGCAAAGAGCATTGCAAAAAAAAAATCAGCTTATTAAACTTCATAGTTTATCATTGGTTGGTAAACACAACTGTCACTCCAGAAGTGTTCTACATCTGTGATTCTAGTGGTCCTAATAACTACTGATGCATTAAAAATCAAATCCATTGCAAAATAAACAATTCCACTGGAATGTAGACCTAGATCTTCTCTCACCAACTTAAAGTGATCGTTTACCCAAAAATGGAAATTCCGTCTCACCCTCATATTGTTCCAAACTTAAATGACTTTGTACTTCTGTGTAACACAAAAGAAGACATTTTGAAAAATGATTCAACTGTTCATATAATGGAAGTCAATGGGGTCTAAACCAACAAAAGACTGAGAATTTTTTCTTCTTTTGTGTTCCACAGAAGAAAGAAAGTCAGTCAAACAGGTTTGGAACCAACAAAGGTGAGCAAATGACAGAATTTTAATTTTGGATGAACTATCTCTTTAAACACTGTTACTATTCCAACGTCATACAGTCAAGCAAAACAATAACGAGGGGCTCAACCTCACAACAAACTTCAAATATAGAATAGAAGATATGCATTCTTCCTCACTTTTTGCATGAGCATGGCATATAAAAGATAAACTGTGAAATTCATGCTCAGAGTCACCTAAAGTGCAAGGTGGTCTCTTTCTCTTTCATAGCAAGCAGCAGACCAACTCACTATGGTGCAAGTAGAGAGAGGTCACAGGCTTTGTTCTGAACAAGCTCTGCATGCTTGTATGAAGTATGCTGAGGCGGCAGGTGTTTAAGTGATGAAAACAGGGTGCAGAAAGGCCTTTGGGTAATTTAATAAATTCCTAAAGTGCAAAACTTAAGACGTTCATCAGAGATTCATCCTCAAATGCTGGGGTCTCCTGCTGGCCACTGGGTTAGCCTGTTTAATGAAGGACCCCGCGGTGGATGCCAGTGGTTTTTTGATGGGGAGAGGGGCCGACACCTCCATGCTGTTGCTAACGTCCATCTGCTCCACATTAGACACCTCCATGGGTGAGAGGAGAGAGGAAGTGTTTGTGGTCACTTCTGGGAAGGGTGGACCTCGAGACCAGCCGTCTTCCCCTTCAACCTTGGCAGGACTGGAAAAAGCAAGTATGGCAGCATGGGTTACGGATCTCTATACGTGCAAAGTGACACATAACCAGTACACACAAGACCAGATAAGCATGTTACAGCATGCACAACTCATATATTGGTTCTCATATTTGGTCAACAAATTATACTTAAAGCTCAGATAAATGAAATCAATGTCCTTCCCTACAAGATCACAGGGCTGGGAATCAATACATGTTTTGATTTGTTTTGGTATATTTCAAATACTATACACATACATACATATACATTATTTATATGACATGACGTGCATATTTTTGTGACCAAGTGAATTATAGTCTTTTAACATAATTTGACAAATTCATTACATATCACTTTATTCTATAAAACCTATTTATTTTGAATTCATTTTTAGTACATTTAAATAATACATAATATTTTATGTTTTGTTATCTAAAACCCCCAAAATGTCAGGTGGTGCAACTGTCCGGACAAATTAACAGACTAAGAAAACTATTTAAAATAGTGTCTTAATAATAAAAAATTAAAAACTAAATACTATGGCATCATTTTAGGTTTGAAACCTTTCATATAAAAAAATCTTATAAATATCAGCAGTTTTCAAGTTTCTTTTTAAAGATAATTAAAAAACTTTTGTCCAGCAATGTGTATGTTCTCAAATGTCAGGGTGGTACAGCTGCAAACATGGCTCTTTTATTATGAACTGACAAGTGAACAGTAAACATGATAATGCATCATCTAGATGAACCTTGTGGCAGAGTGAAAAGGTTTTAAGATCTCTCTCAAATACTGGTAAAAACTGCTAATTTCAAGTATGGGTAGGTTGGTACGCTTTCCATGACAGTATACAGGTATACCTTTTTGGCTGTACTGCCTGACATAAAAAAAAAAAAAAACAACAACTTTGAAATGTTATTTAACAACTGAAACTTGTTTAAACGCATTGTTCATGACTCAAAAATATGCATTATATCAGTTTTTAAAAAACACCTTTTTTTGAAGCTTTATTTTTCAATGACCTGCATTGTATATATACTTCATATTCTATGTATTCTTCAACTTGTAGATTAAGTAACCATCATTACAGGATTGTCATACTTATTCAAAAGGTCACTCAGTTTGAGAGTTTATTTGGAATGATTCATTTAAAATATAGATCGGATCAAAAGTGTCAT
The DNA here is from genome assembly GCA_037950675.1 of Hypophthalmichthys molitrix. NCBI lineage: Eukaryota > Metazoa > Chordata > Actinopteri > Cypriniformes > Xenocyprididae > Hypophthalmichthys > Hypophthalmichthys molitrix. The sequence goes on from CM075501.1 coordinate 36,691,607, forward strand.
TAGCGCTTTCGAACTACACTAGTTGCACTTTAAGTATTAGATTAACTAAAATGAACAGTTTTTAGAAGAGTAATCTGTTCCTGAATCAGACTAAACGGGCTGGGAGAAATGTTTTTGATTCACAAAAAAGGATTAGTTCATAACAGTCATTTGTTTGTGAATCAGACCACAGCGGTCACACGGTTTGTTTTTGATCAATTAAAAAAGACAGTTCATAAAAATAATTTGTTTGTGAATCACGCTATTCACATGTCATTGTGTGAAGCTTGCAAAAAAAAAAAAAAAAAAATCAATTGGAACAAGTTTTCCTGCCAATGTTTTGCAAAAACATGCTGTTTTTATCTTATCAAATTCATTTGAGAGAATTGGTTCAAAAATGACATGGATCAGTAGATTCAGCGGTGTAGGAAAAACTGGCATAGAATGAAAAATCAATTATATCCGTCAAATGAAGATCACAATTAATTAGAAAAATCTATATTTTTTTATACAGCCCTACAAGATCATAAAACCAGACACTTAATACACTGTTCAAACCTCAGTGGAATGAGAAAAACATATTACCTCACTGGTGTTCTTGGGCTTCCCAGAAGCTTGCGAGGTGAACGGGATTTTGGCTCATAAGTGAACTTTTCCTTGATGTTTTCAAGCACAGATGGAGCTATGTACGTAAAGCCCTGAGGAGAGACAACATCCGAGAAAAGATTAAATAATTTAAAACAAAAAAGAGTTTGGGTAGACAAAAAAAAATAGATGAGTGTAGAGGATGTGCAATTATGATGAAGCAAAAAAAAAAAAGAACATGTCACGCTAACAGCTGGAAAAAACAGTTAAACAGTGATAATACAGAACAGATGACAGGCATTATTCCTTTCTCGTAAGTTTGTCTACAAAAATAACTAATTTACCACACACACACAATGCTGACACACACTCACAAAGTAGGTCGGGAGTCTGAAATGAATCTCATACGCATTCATGAGTGCTCAACATAGCATGCTGAAGATAATGAAGATCAAATGGCGTATAAACAAATTTTGAGGCTTCCGTTGGTTCCGTGTTATGTTTGGGATATAGTGTCACGTACCATACAGGCCTTGGTGCTGAGTAATATTATTCTCTTGGTATGAAGAATATCTTGATGTTTATGATAAAAATGTCTGTTTAGTATTTTACTACCCATGTAGTTCTATAGCTTATGGTGACAATCTTATGAATGTATATTTTAATATATATTTGTAGCATATAACAATATTTTAAAATAATTTTAGCAAAACTTGATGTTAGTTTTCAGTGAATTTATCTACACTACTGTTCAAAAGTCTGGGGTCAGCATATTAGAATGATTTCTGAAAAATCACGTAACACTGAAGACTGGCTGCTGAACAGCACAGGAATAAACTGCATTTTAAAATATATTAAAATAGAAAAGTCATTTTAAATTGTAATCATTCTTCACAATATTACTGTTTTTACTGTATTTTTGATCAAACAAATGCTGCCTTGGTGAGCAGAAGAGACTTTTCATAAACACTTAAAAAATCTTTCCAACCCTAAACTTCTGAATGGTAGAGTTATCAAATACAAATTATTTTCTATTTATATGTTATTGGCTAATAAACACAAAAGTAAATATGTTCACTATTGGTGCACTTTGGAAAAAGCATCTGCTACATCTATGAATATAAATTTAAGGTTGAAGTCACCACAGAGGTATAGTGTTGGTGCAAAAGAGCGTACACATAAATTTAACCCAAAAAGAAACACACTGACCAGGAAGACTTGGTTGGCGCTTTCACTGAGCGTCGAGTCATCGGGACTGTCCACAGGAGTCTGACTAGTGAACTTTGAGTCAAACTGGCTAACATCGTCGGCTGATTGCTGTAGAAAAAGAGATCTATGAGGAGTTATTATCGAATACTTCATCATGAGATCTATAATAATGATAACAACAACTAGAAACACGCAACAAGAGACAAAAAGTTGATTGTACTGAGAGAGAAAACACTCATACCAAAAAAGGCTTGAAGGGAGGTTCAACTTTACAAGCCAGCAGATCATCCCAGTTTATGTGTCTGAAGAAGGAGTGGGACTAAAAAAAAAAATACAATATCTTTTTTGTAATCTACAGAACTCCACTATATATGTATATATAATTTCCTGCTGTTATGAGTATGGGTTCACCACATCAGAAGGACAGATACCTGGACGTCTAAAGCATCTCGAGGACCTGCTCCCATCCTGATCGATGCATTTCTCTTCAGCAGCTGGGTACGAAAAACACACACAACCCCATTAGTTGTGCAATAAGACCGAATTCCACACTGCTGCAAAACCTGATTGACCTAAGACCTCTACCTTTTTCAGAAGGTCCCGTGCTTCTTGGGTCAAGTAAGGTGGAAGGTTCAGTTTGCACTTTAGGATTCTGTCAATGGTCTTTTTCCGATTTTCTGCGGTGAATGGTGGCTGGAGGTAAAAGGGTTAAGAGGTTAAAGAGGAGTCTGGGTAAACTTATTCTCTGCACAAATTCATAAGACATTTGGTATCTTCACAATAATGACTTCTTTGTTTTGAAATCTGTCTGAATGGAAGGAAATTATGTTCAACATCTAGTAGAAAGTCTTCCCAGAAAAGTGGAAGTGGTTTGGGAGAAGCAACTCCCTGTTAATGCCAAAGATTTAGAATTAAATTTCAAAGAAGCAATTACAAGTTCAGGTGTTTATATACTTTTGGACATGAGGTGTAGGTTTCAGGATTTATCTATTTGTTGACATTAATTGTTTGAATAAGATTCCATCTGTTATTTTTGGGTACACACAATCAAAGTGGTATCTATTTGTTAAAGAGGTCACAAACTAGGTCAGGAGAATTATTGGTAAAATGTTCTGTCAATAGAATACCTCAAGAGAGATTATCTCTGGTGAACTCTCGCATGTATCTCTGTCTAGGTCTAGCAATAAGGTGTAAGGTCTGTCTTCAGTGTAATTAACTGAAAACTAGAGTTAATAAATGGCAGGAGGTTTATGAGTTTAATGTCTCTCTGTCAGTCAAAGCCAAATCAATTTCAAAAATATTTTGCTGAAATATTTTTAAAAGCCTAAAGTTAAACTTTCTGTTTGTGTGGAAGAGAATCTTATAAACACACAAAACGCAGTTACAACAACCTCAAAATATCTTCATAAAGTTTGTGTGAAAAGACATACATTTTGGATCATTAAATAAAAATTAAAAACATTCAAAACTGTATATATATCAGTGCTGCTTTAAAGTTTGTTAACCACTTGCAGAATCTATGAAAATGTGAATAATTTTAACAAAATAAGAGGGATCATACAAAATGCATGTCACTTTTTAATTTTAAATAGCATTCATATTTCAGAATATTACTGTTTTTTATCAAATAAAGGCAGCATTGGTGAGCATAAGAGACTTCTTTCAAAAACATTACAAAAGTCTTACAAACCAAAAACTTGAGCGATTTTGTTAGTGTTAGAGCTGCATGAGTCTGAATAAACTGAGAATAACTTTTTTTTTAAATAGAGATCATGATTCTCTCAAGATTCTAAATTGACAACTAAACAAAATTCAAACAGTTTCTGACAAAATGTTAATTGCTGCAGTCTATTTAAAAATTTTAATCTGTTTGAATGAATGATTCAATGACTCACTCAGAATGACTGTTCATTACCGTAGACATCAGTGTTTATATCAGAACCATAAACCTTTAACCCAGTACTTCTGTGATAATTTAGAGAATTTAATTTAGAATTAAATTTAACAGAGAGAATTAGCGGCAACACAGATTTGATTGTTCCGCTGTGATCGTACTTGTGGTTTAACAGACATCTAGCCAAATCATTGTCATTTAAGAATAAGATCATGTGGGTGTTTGAATCGAGATCTTTAAACAATTAATCGTACAGGTCTAGTGTATGTATGTATGTATATATATATATATATATATTTTTTTTTTTATGTTATATTATATATATAAATAAGAGAACAGCATATATTGAACAGCATAATCTATATTTATATCTGCTGATATAATCTACAGCTTTGTTCCCATCTGAAAACTTTAATAAGAAGCAACATAGCAGAGGAGATATGAGAAGGGGCACTCACAGCTCCTGTTAGCATGTCATACATCAGGGCTCCCAGACTCCACCAGTCCACAGCTCGATTATGGCCACTTCTCATGAGGATTTCTGGTGCCCTGAAAGAGGGAGAGAACAAGAGAAACAAAAGACAGTGAAAGAATGAATGAATGAGTGAAGAGAGAGGCCAGTGCACCAACCATTTTTTTGTGCGGCGGTCTTTTTTTTTTTTTTTTTTTTTTTTACTTTGACCTAACTGACACCGGAGGCCACAAATAAGCTTTCAGTAGACATGACTGATGGAGGCCCTGGCCTCTGTGAACTGGGTGGACTTTTAAAGAGGCCACATCATGGAAAACATGACCCTATTGGATTTTTCTTGCTGTTTTAAAAATGAAGTTCAAGTTGTTAAACTTTGACAACCCAAAGCTTTCTAGCCTACACAGACCAATTTTGAAAAGAAAGGCTGAAATACACTACACAATCTGAACAGATTTGAAAAAACTAGGCATCATACACTTGCCGATTTTGTAAATGGTCACAGAGAAAAACCAGGCATTATACTAAACGGCTGAGGATCATACACTACCAGACTTTCAAATCATTCTGAACACAACAAACTTACACAAAAAACAAACCCTTGTTGCTAGGAGACGCATAACAGATGAAACAAACATGGATGTGCAAGAGATGACCGCAGCAGTTGTGTCGAGTCACAAAAGAAAAAACGAGCCAAGCGCATTTGGATGGGTAGACAGTATCAGTTGTTTTATCTGTGCTGATCAGTCAAATACTGATGCTAATTTGTTACGTGTGTTCAGTTAATTTACTTTTGTATTGTTGTTGTATTTATATTGTATTTTATTGCAACACTGGTAGATAGAGGACAGCTTTGGTTTCACTAGTGTCATACACTACGATATGTATTCTAAAATCGGCTCAAAATATTAAACATGTTTTATCTTCCAACTGGATGGAATCATAATCTGAAGCTAAAAAAAATGTGTCTGTGCCCATCATACACAACACAATTTTCTGTGAAATCTGCCAGCTCCAGCTGCCCAAAATCTGCAGACTGCTGCAAACTTTTAGCAACTAAATAAATCTGCAAATCAGGGCAAAAATCGTGTAGTGTATTCCAGCCTTAAAAGAAATCTTCATGGTTGAGTTGACATCAACCATGAGCATATTATAATAAACAATCAATATTTAGCAACTTGGTAAATTCTGATGAGGGAACTACAATGGTTTTATGCTGGTCTTTCACATAAAGTTACAGTAGCATAAAAAATCGTTTAACTGGGTGAAATTGTGATTTTGTACATACATGTACTCTATGGTTCCACAGAAGGTGTGTGTGACGATACCATCGTGGATCGACTCCTTACACAGTCCGAAGTCTGTCAACTTCACATGACCTGAGATGAGAATGAAATGAACACATCCATAGGAGTACAGTCTTTATTGAACAGGATGTGGTGCAAGCCTGAGGACTGTCTAGGATAAAAGGACAGAGATGAGTGTGTGTTTTATTACCATTCTTATTGAGCATGATGTTCTCTGGCTTCAGGTCTCTGTAGATGATGCCTTTCTGATGAAGGTGACCCAAGGCCATGGAAATCTCTGCCAGATAAAAGCTAGGAGGAGTTAAATAAATAAGATTATAAATAAAACAATACAAAGTAATTAATAATTGATTAAATAAAAAAATGGAAATGCTTTCACAATCCATGGATTTGAATTTTGTTACACAAATAGTTCCCCCCAAAATGAAATTTCTGAGTATAATTTTCTCACATTCATGCCATTTTAAAACACGTTTACTGTTATTTTTATAATTTAGGTTCAAAACATTTATAATATATAGTGCAAGTTCTTTTTAAAGATTGACAGCTCTCTCTCTCTCTCTCTCTATATTTTATATATATATATATATATATATATATATATATATATATATATATATATATATATATATATATATATATATATATATGTCCCATTGAAAACAATAACAGTATATGGCTTTGGAACAACATGAGGGTGAGAAAATAATAAGTGATAGATTATTGGGGAGAACTTTTACTTCATTAATTCAGATTTTCTTCAAATCATCACAAACCTCAAAATTAACATATAAAAAAAGAACATCTTCACAATTATCATGGTCACAGTTTCCAATAATTTAACAAGAAATTTCATGTATTTGGTTTGAAAAACCATCTAATCAACATTTGGGTCAGCTGTTCAAACTATATTTGTTAAGCTAATGAATTCTGAAACCCTCCCGCATGAGATCAATGTCTATACACAACAGAAGTGTTGCATCCAGATAGCAGACAGGTCATCTTGACTCCGGAACGATCTATACACTGATAAGAGTGATAAAGCCTCACTCACCAGGCTGTGTCCTCCAAGAAGATCCCCTCTCTCTCCAGCTGCATGAACAGCTCTCCACCTGTTTGAGAAATATGATCTTGATTCCAGATACATTCTCTAAAAACATGTATGCTATTTTGCTACTCAAGGCCATTTATATTTTAATATTTTTCTGAACCCAAGACAAAAACTACTAATTAAAAATGCATATTTTCAGGATTTACTGACTTTTGAGCTAAAAAAAAAAAAAAAAAAAAAAAAAAAAGCACCAGTAGCTGTGTTGAACTCACCGCTAAGGTACTCCAGGATGAGGTAAAGTTTGCCCCCCGTCTGAAAGGCGTATATGAGGTCCACAATGAAGGGATGCTTAACTTCCTCTAGGATGCTCCTTTCTGCTTTAGTATGAGCAGTGTCCTTTGCATTGCGCATGATCATGGCCTGTTGAAACAGACAAAAGCAACAGAATCCATTAAGGGAAATTGTGTTTTTAAGTAACTGTCAAAACTCACAGCACACATAAGCACTTGTGACTGTCTGTGCATGAGCATCCAGGTCCTGGAGGGTTGTAAGTCCCCTGATCACAGCTGTGAACTCATCAGGCTGGTGTCATTAATGCTTTTATTGCTGTTGCAATAAACAGACGTGTGCAAATCTAACTTGGGAATGGAATCCAAAGCATTTCAATCATGCAAACCACAGAGAACAATGCAGCATTAGTCTTGGAACGATTAAACTGCGCCAATGGCCTCGGTACACGGCCAATATTTGCTCTCCTTCCATCCTAGAATGGTTTAAAGCATAAGATGTTTTTCAATAAGTGGGTCACGGAGTGTGTAGTCAAAGAAACAACAACAGCAACAAAATGTAATTCTAAATGTTGTTCTGATGAGAGACGTATTTTGAAAGATGTGCATCAAAGCTGTTGACACTTCTGTCAGACACAGTTTAAAGGGATAGTTCACCCAAAATTGAAAATTGTCATTAATTACTCACCCTCATGTCGTTCCAAACCCGTAAGACTTTTGTTCATCTTTGGAATGTAAATGAAGATCTTTTTGATGAAATCTGAGAGCTTTATATCCCTCCATAGACAGCCTACGCAATTTCAACTTTGATGCTTCAAAAAGTTCATTAAGAGATCGGAAAACTATGAATTGAGTGGTTTAGTCCAAATTTTCTGAATAGACTCAAACACTTTTTTATGATGAACAAACTTAACTTAGGCTTTTATTCACATATAAACATTGATCAACAAACATAAACAGAAGCTCAACCGAACCTGAATGATGCGCGAGTCGACTTGTGTAGGTCGTCTGCCAAAAGGTAGTTATTTTAGTTTATAAAGCTTTAAATATGGATATTTTTCTTACAAAAACCCATCGCTTCACTTCAGAAGACCTTTATTAACCCCCTGGAGTCATATGGATTACTTTTATGCATTTTCAGGAGCGCCTTTCACTACCAATATAAAGCTTGGTAGAGCCAGGATATCCGATTGTGTTCGTCTGAAAGATAGTCATATACACCTAGGAAGGCTTGAGGGTGAGTAAATCATGGGATAATTTGTGATTAAAAAGTATTTCAATTTTTATTTTTTTTAGAAAATGATCGATCGTTTCGCTATATAAGACTCTTATTCCTCTGCATTTATTTGTGTTAAGTAAAGTGGGACGGTACTTGTGTATGACAACCATTTTTGAGAAATAAATACTTTGTTCAAATTCCTAAAAATTTGGGTCGCTTCTTAATGACCATGGGAAAATGTGGGTCCTATGGCCAAACAGTTGAGAACCACTGGTTTAAAAGATATTCTGTCTAAAACTGCTTCAATGCACAAAGAAGAGTCCACTAAGTGTTGATAATAAAGCCACTTCCTGATGCAGCATATTGTGACCGCATCATATCTTTTGACCATGTTGATAAATGACCATATATAGCACTCATCTAGGGTCTTGCCAAATTAGACCTTGTAAAGCATGCGATTGTAAAGGCCTTGTGTTCTAAATATGTTAAACTCAGCATTTTAAGCAAAGCAATATTCCTTCTATTGAATGCTACTGTGTGTTTCTCTGTAATGATCCACTTGTCTGCAGTTACAAAGTGCCAAAATAAGTGAATCAACTAAACCATTTTATCAGCTGTTGTGAAAAAGAGAACACACTAAAACTATACAAATCAAAAAATCATTACTGAAACTGTTTATAGGTAATGAAACATTTACAGACCTGAAGCAAATTACAACCAAAACAACCTGTTAACCAGCAGGACCAGGCATGACGGAACACCAGTGTTGGGTGTAACTCATTACTTAGGAAATAATTACTGTATTTTAATTACTTTTCCCTTGTGAAGGGAATTCTCTTAATTTCTTCTGATGTAATTGCATTAAATACTGTACAGAACAATTCTATATATAAAACGATAGTGGATTTAACATCAAAATTTAACGTCTAATGTATGTAAAAATGTGTTTTAATGTAACCTCCATTTAAATACTTTGGTCAGTTCAAGAATAATTTAGGCAATTTCATAATATTTATTTGAAAAGAGCAGTTTCATATCTCTATCTATCTATCTATCTATCGTTCAACTGGTTGAGGATGACATGGGATTTAGAAAATAATTAGTAATAACTAATGCAATACTTTTTAGAAAGAGCAATTAGAACAGTAATCTAATTCCACTGTTGAAGATGTAATTAGTAGCTAGTAATTAATTACTTTTTTGGAGTAACTTTCCCAACACTGCGGAACACCCATACTGTTTTTCAGGGAAAGATGAATTATTGGGAATTTTTGGGAAATATGCAGGGCCGTACCTTTTTCAAGACTTTCATGGCAAATATCTTCCCAGAAGTTGGCCCAGTTACCTTGCGAACTTGAAAAACCTGTTTTGAAACAGAAGAGGACTGTTAACAGAAAAAAGTCAAAAGTCTGATAAAAATGGCTCGGTTAGATCTACAATACAAATCTGCAAACAAAAACAAAAACAGCATTAACAAACAAATTATGTAGACTAACAGTCAAGGTTTGGGGTCAGTAAGATTTGTTTTGAAAGAAATTGATACTTTTATTTAGCAAGGGTGCATTAAATAAAGAAAATGGATCATGGTTTTCACTAAAAATATTAAGCAGCACAAATGTTTTCAACATTGATAACAATAAGAAATGTTTCTTAGGCACCAAATCAGCATATTAGAATGATTTCTGAAGGATCATGTGACAATGAAGACTGGAGTAATTGCTAATTAAAATTCAGATTTGCCATCACAGGAGTAACTCAACCTTTCAAAGACAGAACTGTTTGTGATCTCAGCCAACCCAACACTTCATCACAACTTCTTCATTCAGCTAGGTTAATCATCCATAACTCCCTCCAGGATAGCCAGGAACCTCAGAGTTGTGATTGATGATCAGTTAAACTTCACAGATCACACTGCTACAACGGCCCAGTCCTGCAGATTTGCCTTATATAACATTAGGAAGATTACACCCTTCCTGTCGGAGCATGCTACACAACTCCTTGTCCAAGCTCTTGCTCTATCCAGACTGGACTATTGTAATACTCTCTTGGCAGGCCTTCCAGCATGTACTGTCAAACCTCTGCAACTGATCCAGATTGCAGCAGTGAGAGTGGTCTTTAACAAGCTGAAGAGAGCGCACATCACACCTCTCTTCATCAGTTTGCACTGGTTGCCAATAGCCACTCGCATCCAATTCAAGGAACTAATGTTTGCCTACAGAACGACCACTGGCTTTGCACCCCAAACCTAAACTCACTACTTCTGACTTACGTGCCCTCCAAACACTTACATTCTGCAAGTGAACGGTGCTGGTGGAATGACCTGCCTAACTCAACCCGAGCTGCTGAATCTTTAGCCACTTTCAAGAAACGGCTGAATAAGTACTGAATTTTTAAAAATGTGACGATACCAGCATTTCCAAGCACTGTTGAGCGGATTCTAAAACACCTCTGATTGGCCATTGTGTTTACGTGCTCGACAGACATGTCTGTAATTGGTTACATTAAGCAATGATTCAAAAACATGTTGTAAATAGACATCTTTGACGCTCTACACCGAGGACTTACTTACACAGATACACACGGGAGCGTTTAAAAGCAGCTGTCTATCAGCGGATCCATCTATCAGCGGATATATTAGGGATTGGGATAGGGATTGTAGCCAATCACAGACATATCTGTTGAGCGTGTGAACACAATGGCCAATCAGGTGTTTAAGAATCCGCTCAGCAGCGCTCAAAATGCTAGGGAGAAATGCTGCTATCGTCACATTTTTTTAAATTTCAGTAGCAACTTGGACTTTGACAACACTAAACACTAACACTTATTTTTCTATTATATATCTATTCTATCTAGCTATGTGCTGTGCTAGACTAACTGGGACTAGTAACAACACTTGCATATTGTTGCCCTATTGTTTATTTGATTGCTTCCAAGTCGTTTTGGATAAAACTGTCTGCTAAAGTCTTCTAACTTGCTCCTGGAGCCCAAATGCCCTGTTTATATCCAACCTGCTTCAGCAGGTGATTTTCAAGCGATCCTGAAGAGCTTGATTATCTGGTTCAGGTGTGTTTGATTAGGGTTGAAGCAAAACTCTGCAGGACAGTGGGCCTCCAGGAGCAGGGTTGAAGAACTAAATGTAAATGTAAATTACATTTTAAGTAATTTAAATTGTAATAATATATCACAATATTACTTTTTTTTCCTGTATTTTGAGCAAATAAATGCAGCCTTGGGGAGAATTAGAGACTACTTTCAATAACATTCAAAAAATCTTACTGACTCCAAACATTTGAAGGGTAGAGTATGTTATTATGTTATGTGTCCAAAACATGCCACATGCAGGGAGGAAACACTAGCGCTGCTAGTCTTGCTTACCTTTCCATATCCTCCTTTACCCAAAACACGAAGCAGCTCAAAACATTCTGGACGAATCTGCTCCGTGCCTTGATTCACACTATTTTCAGAGATCTCGAACTTCTCACAGTCTTCCATACTAAAATATAGAATATAAGAGTATAAATACATTAAAATATAAACATGCATTTGCCTTAAGGAGAAGACAGCTCACTTTTGGAGGGGCTAACTTCAAAATGACATCATCAAAATACACAAATATAATTTTGTGCGTCCAAAAGTGCACGGTGACATACTCACAATTCAAAGCCACTGCACTGATCCATGTATTCATTAATCTTGGCCTGTGGAGAAAAACAAACTTTTTGTGTTTCTGGTAGGTTTACAGAGAGTTTTAGGTGTGGACTGCAGTTTTTTGTATCTCTGCAGCTTTTCCACCAATTGCACAGTGTGCAGATCTGTCACAGCCATTAAAGCTCAATCTATACAGTGACTGATGAGCACTGGCTCTCCTCCATCAACTGGAGTATCAAGGTCACTGATCGCTCTTATCACATTACAGGACCCAGTCTAACAATAGCGAGTATGTCAGACCAATGTAAGTTGGACCTACAAGGAATTTTTTTTGGTTTCAGAGGCAATTCAGGAGCAAAGCCTGACTTGTCAAACTTTCAAACACTAAACTCATGTCTATCTTGCTTTAATTTCAGTGTTATAAAAATTAACTGCAGCTGAAGTTCTTTAAAAGTTCATATCTCTCTACCAGTCGAAAGTTTGGAATCGGTAAGATTTTTAATGTTTTTAAAAAGAAGTTTCGTCTGCTCACCAAGGCTGCATTTATTTAATTAAAAATACAGTAATATTGTGAAATATTATTACAATTTAAAATAACTGTTTTCTGTTTGAATATATTTTATAAAGTAATTTATTCCTGTGATGGCAAAGCTGAATTTTCAGCATCATTACTCCAGTCTTCAGTGTCACATGATCCTTCAGAAATCATGCTGATTTACTGCTCAAGAAACATTTATGATTATTATCAATGTTGAAAACAGTTGTGTACTTTTTTTCAGGATTCCTTGATGAATAGAAAGTTCAAAAGAACAGCATTTATCTGAAATACAAAGCTTTTGTAACATTATACACTACCGTTCAAAAGTTAGGGGTCAGTAAGAATTTTTATTTTTATTTTTTTGAAAAGAAATTAAAGAAATGAATACTTTTATTCAGCAAGGATGCATTAAATCGATCAAAAGTGACAGTAAAGACATTTATAATGTTACAAAAGATTATATTTCAAATAAATGCTGTTCTTTTGAACTTACTATTCATCAAAGAATCCTGAAAAAAAAATATTGTACACAAATATTTTGTACAGTTGTACACAATAAATGTTTCTTGAGCAGCAGATCAGCATATTAGAATGATTTCTGAAGGATCATGTGACACTGAAGACTGGAGTAATGATGCTGAAAATTCAGCTTTGATCACAGGAATAAATTACTTTATAAAATATAATCAAACAGAAAACAGTTATTTTAAATTGTAATAATATTTCACAATATTGCTGTTTTTACTGTATTTTTAATTAAATAAATGCAGCCTTGGTGAGCAGACGAAACTTCTTTTAAAAACATTAAAAATCTTACCGATTCCAAACTTTTGACTGGTAGTGTATATACCCCGTTTTTGTTTTTGTTTTTTTCTTTCCTCTTATTTCCCCTTTTTTCCCTACTGCTGTATAAGACATTCTCTTAAAAAAAACATTAATAAAAAAAATAAATAAATAAAAAAGTTAATATCTCATATTAAATTTGATTCCATATTCTGTCTAGTCATGAAATTTTGACAGCTCATTAAACAGTCACCTCCATACACCTTAAGTGATGCTGCTGGCTGGGTATCCAAACATCCAGTTTAAGCAGGTAGCTGTGTTTCTAGCTGGTCTGAGTGGGTCATTAACTAGTCGATCAGCTATTATGTTGGAAAAAATCAGCTGGAATATCTTTAGTATGACCAACTGGTAGCTGGTTTGTTGCTGGTCCAAGATGGTCCACCATCTTATTAACCAGCTTGAACCAGCTAATGACCAGCTTAGACCAACTAGAAACCACTTTAAAATATATCTTATTAAAACAGACATGTCCACTTATAATAAAATACCATGGTATTACCAAGTTATACACACACACCCCAATTTTAAGTACAGTAAATTTGTCGTTGTCAAAAATAAAATAAAAAATAAAATAAAAACCCTTGTAAATCACATAGCTAGCATTCGGTAGTATCATGATAAATACAGTGCCACTGTTGTCGTCTAATAGTTTACCATAGTACAGTCATGGTACTTTTGTGCCGAGTTTTGAAGCTCGTAATGTGCCGGATCGATTCTCAGGCCGGTCCAGGCTATGCGGAAAATCTGAAACCCAGCTGGTTACCGGTTACATACCCCGTCAGCGAGCTCCTCATCTGACACGCTGTCCTCCGTTGGGTCCAGGTCGATATCAAACACGCCGGCCATGGTCACAGTTTCTTTACACGCACCAATACCGAAATAATGATGAATCCCGACACCTCATGATTCCACACGACTCACCGACGCCATAACCGGCTCCGGTACGCATTACGCAACGTATCCCTACCGAGATTAACTACCGGTAAACGATTATCACGGCTAACAGCGAATTTCACAGAGCGTCTGTGCGAATGCTCCGGAATGTGTAAAACAAATGGCAAAAAAATGAATTAGTTTTACTTATACAGGCGAATATCTTTTATTTTACTCCCCTCGTTCTGTATCTGAGGTACGTGGTGTATGGATAGGAAATAGACGTCACTCCCCGTGTATAGGAAGCTGATTTTACTTGTAGTACCGCCTCACTGCCAGAAGGTGTCGACAAAAGACCTGACAATGTTTTGCTTTTGTTCATTCGTGCTGCTTCACCTCACAGACACACAGCTACTGCATTATCACTGATATGCCCATGTGTTTTCAAGTTTAATTGATTTAATAATAAATAACTGCACGTTTCTTCATCTGATTTGAGATAGTAAAAAGTATAGTAATATATATTAGAACTGCATACATATATGCATACAAAGTATGTTGTATAGTAGCCTATATACAACCAATAGGGCATTTCACTAACATAGAATGGGTGATCATACTCTTTTTGACACTAATATTATATAATCTAGGTCAGGGGACACATATTTTGTTTTGCTTGATCAGATTTTATAAGGTGTGGCTACTTCTGTTTAGATTTTGAGATCAATTGGAAGAACAATTCAATCATTTTGCCACTGCTGGATTATTCGTGATCGTGAAGAGTAATTCTGTTGAATGGGGCTAATTCTATTCAAACCTATTATCCTATCCTATACTTTAAAAATGTTCAAAAGTCAGCAAGCTCGCCAAAAGGCATGTTAAGAAGAAAGATGCAAGCTCACACACTATACATTGTTACAAAGTGCTGGGTAGCCACAATTCTCTGTTCCCCACTTTATAAAACCACATGAATGGATCACAATGAGCACTTTGTGTTTCACATATGCTTCAAGCAGAACTAAAAAAAAAATCACTATGCAAATTAGTTACAGGGACTTTCCAAAGTTGTATTTTTTTTTTCCCCCAAAAAGAAGCATAATAACTCATTCATACCTAATTACACAACCTAACACCAAAACAATGAGTTTAACCATGTTTGGCCTTTGATGCTAATATGCTACAATCAAGGTTTTAAGCTGTATTGTTCGTTTTAAAAACGGGCCTCCTATTGTAGATTGTAGACACAGATTGTACTCTGCTCCCCCCAAAATGTGGCAGTTTAGAATGAGAGAAATGAGCGAAGCTAACAGTTTATCAGAGTCAATTTTTCTGCTTGTTTTAATGATACATACCTGTGGGTTTCTGTGCAGATATGCAAAGCTCATGCATATGTTAGAGTTTTCCTGGGTAAAGATACTAGGATCTGCGTCAGGTAGGGTAACATTTACACCTGGTTCTGACTCAACCTGGGTGTGCCTGTGTTCTCCTGTTCGGTGACAGCACATCATTGATTCATGTGACAGGTAAAGACTCTGATTCACCTCGACATCAGACTTTTAATTATGAATACACTTGCTTTTGACAGATGTGATGTTTTTTCTTTCTCACAGAATCTTCCAAAATGTGTCAAAATGATCATTAACATGTAGCTACTTCATTATGTACACACTTTAAATGACAAAACTGCTATGCAGCATTTTTTATATTATTTTTTATAATACATTGTGTCCCTTTTATATTGGAAAATGCTTCGTAAACGTATTTTTTAAAATATTAAAAAGGTTCACTTGTGTCCCCTAATGGTTCCTCGAGGTAGCACACTATGCGTGCACGTATAGAAATTTAAGTAATCCCTCAAAAGTGTGGAGTTGTTAGTCGCATGATTAACAAGAACACCTTATTGTGCAACCTACACAAAAGAGTGGTGGTGAGAAGCAGGATGGTTGTTAAAAAAAAAGCTACAACTGAACATGTCAAGCCTTATTTAAATATATTTAAACCTGTTTGAACGAGCTATTTGCATAATGGCGAACCCTCGGGCAAAGCCAGTAACTGTAGTGGGCGTGACCGTTCCCGAGTTAATCACATCACTAAAGGAAGAGTGACCCAACAACTATTTCATTCTGACATAAAGAACATGCAAATATGATATTATACAGTACACATGTTTTCAGAGCCGTTTTTGATTGATGCTTCTTATTGGCCCATAAAAGGAATGACATTTGCGCTATATTTCTTACAGCAGTTGTCACTTTGCTACGTGCTTATAATTTTTATTTTATTATCTTTATTTAGCCTACATACAAATATTTACGTATTTATAGCCCAGTATTCTTCTTTTTAACTGTTTTTAATTTATCCTAAATTTTAATCTTAAAAATTTGATCTTAACTTTACATTTTTAATTTTATTTCCTTATTGCATAAATTACATTGTCTGAAATTACTGTTGCATTTTGTTTTGCTGTGCATCACAAAAACTTCGATGTGTGAACAATATATTATAAAGCTCAAATAACAAAAATATATAAAACTCAATAACTCAAATCACAAAAACCAGGACACAGATTGAAATTTAATTCATTCAACTTTATTTATTCACACGCAGGACACATGCACAGTCATACATGAATGGCAGAGGGGGTTCCCTAAAAAGTACAGGATGTTCTGAACAGTTAGAGGAAATGATACGACTCGACTGTGAAAGCCAAGCAGATCACCCTGTGGTTTTTACAATGGTGAAAAACAAAAGGGGGGGATTGCTGAATGAACATATTTTTAATTGAATAACAAATACCAGTTGCACATGTTAGATAACAACTGAACAGTTACATGAGAGAGCAAAAAAAAAAAAAAAAAAAACTGTAGAGCAAGTGCAATTGAAGGGGTGGGCAAAAAGATCTGTCATAACAGAGTGTGTTGCAATAAGGTGTGTTCGTTTTGGATTCTCAAGAAATTCAAGTGGACAAAACCAAGTGCTGGGCACGCAAGCGCGCGCGGGCACACACACACACACACACGCCCTTTAAAGAGAAGGGCTACGCAGAGACACATGTACGTCTATAGAACAAGCAGAAACACGTCAATAACGCTCTCTGTAAACACACACATCGAAAATATTTCTTTCATAAAGACCCCACTGAAATTAGACACCAATATCAGAACAAAAACACTGTTCAGTAATGCAAAAAAAAAAAAAAAAAAAAAAAATTCAACTAAAAATAACATCGACAGCGAATAAAAATAGAATGTTTTCAGAGGGGATGAAAAAGCCCAAAATGTCAGACAGCCTACAGACTGTTGTCGCCGGGCGAATGTAACAGCCAACACCAGTCTGATAAGCTATCTGACACACTGGGAGAGAGACTTGTCCACACCAATAAAGACACATAATGAAGAATTAACTCACTTACCAATGATGAGACGAGAGGGTGGGGCTGAAAAAGAGGCGTGGTCACTAATTCTAACAATGTAATGACTTAAATCCCGTTATGGAAGAACCGAAAGGTTTTTTCCCCCTCATTCGGCGGATGCTGTGTGAGATAATCGAAAGCAGTCTCTCCTTTCTGTCTCACGCTAACTGTGTTTCGATTCCTAGCGAGGTGCCTACTAAGAACGCGTTTTTGGGGCATCAGCATCAAGCTCGAAATGTCCGAAAGACTGTCTCGCTGGATTTTGAGACACAGCCTCTCTCGCGCGCTACCCTTCACTCGCTCCCTCTCTACCAGCAGTGTTGCCATATCCGCGTATTATAAGCCACTTTTCATCAAGTCGCGTATAAATACGAGCAATGACGCGTTGCGCTTTTTGGTTCAATTCCAGAAAACAAACGCATGTTTGGGATTTCAAAGTTAAAGAACTGTAGAATTAAACAAATAAAACAAAATGTGGTTTTATACAAATTACCATATGTATTTGTTTTCTTGGTCTTTGGGAAGTTTTTTAATTATATAAATTTTGTATTAATTTTATTTAAGTTAAAAGTGCAAACTTTTCCATATGTTTATTGATTTAGATAACCAACTGCATAGCTATATGTAAAATAGACTATTTATTTTTGCGAAAGTATATACTTATATAAAACAGTATTTTGTTAATTAATGCAGTCAGATTAGCTTTGCTTTGCCTTTTTTAATCTATATTATTTGAAGCTGATCAATAAAACCGAGCAATTCAGTTCGCTTGCTTTTTCTCACGAGATCTGGCAACACAGCCTCATCCTCTACGCCAGCAGCGCGCAGTGCATTGAGTTCAGCAGAGGGTTCATTTAAGGTAACGGCAAAAGAAACTCCACACTGTTCCATTTTTTACACGCCTGCAGCTTCCAGACTCACATACCAGGGCAGCGTTACAAAAAGGCACCGAAAAAACATTTCACAAGCAATTAAAAGAAAAAAAAAAAGACGCAAAAAGAAGCGATGGACAAGACGTTCGCCTAGCTGCCTGATGTTATGCCACCAGTGCAGTGGTTCTTAATCTGCTCCCTGTGACCCCCCAACACTGCACATTTCAGATCTGACACACCCATTTCAGGACATAAAGCCTCTAAAAATGAACTGAGTCAGGTGTTAGATTAGGGAGACATCCAAAATGTGCGGTTTTGGGAAACCACTACTGCGTTAGCTAGTTATCTGTATGTAAATTCAACTATTCAAACTTTAAAAGAGGGCAGATAATTACCTTTCAAACTGATAGACAATCCGTTAGTCAAATCCAATCCAGCATCTCTCACAGCACCGAGCATCCTCCAGCGTGACCGGATGCTCTTCAGATGTATAGAATACGTGCGATAAAGGAACTACGCGCGAACGTGGCAACCGCCCACGCACATATGTGCCTGAACACAAACGCGCTTCCTAATCTGATTGAATGCGTTATTGCATCTGGTGGAGTGGCCCTGTAGTGAGTCATGTGGTTACACACACACTCCTTCTCCCTCTCCTCTTTGGATTTCTGGAAACAAAACGATAACTCTAGACGAAAGGAACATTATGATTCATCAAGCTTTTAGAACACAACGCGATCTTTGCTCAGAAAAAGTAATGCAATACAAGCACTAGTCAATATGCATAGCATCTTTTAATGACTTTATAGTCAGTTGCATTACTTTACATTCACTTCCTGTTATGCCTTAATTGAAATCGATTTTAGAATCTAGTATTAGACAACCACTATGTAGCAATTCAAAGCAAACTCATTTTAAAACGAAATTAATGCAGTCGGTCCCTTAAGTGTAATAGACCACACACAACATAAGCCACGGTGCACCTTAACATCCCCACCAATGGGATCAGATAACCTGTGCAAGACACAGAGCTGAGAACATGAGTATCTCAGCACAAACCGCCAGTTAACCAAGCACATTAAAAAGTAAAAATGTTAACTGATAACCATGAGATATATATATATATATATATATATATATATATATATATATATATATACTCAGGAAAAATTATTCTAGCGGTAACTCTAAAATTTAGTTTAACTCTGTTTAGATGCCATAAGTTCAAGATGCATTAGGCTAGATGAGAAACAAACCACACTGATCACCATCTTCGGAAACCTATAAGGAGAGGGATAGAGAGAGGAAAACACAGTAAGTTATGCATAATCTTTACTGCATTAACTCATCAGAAACATCTCAGGTTAAGCACTCGCTCATCTCCACATGCATTTCCTTCCAATCTCTCCCTGTTTCTTTAAAATGAGATTTAAGTTAGTGACACGCGCACAGTGGCATCGTCTCTTCCTGCCGGTTGAACAAGCCCACAGCTTTCCTTAAGTAACTGCAGGAGGTTCAAGTTACCAGAAAAAAGGAACATTGTTCCAGAAACATCCGTAATCTCTCATTGTGCAACTTCATCTCTCTCTCTCTTTCATTTCCTCCTCCCACACTTACACACGCATACACACGAGCTGGAAAAGAGCTTTAGATAAAAAGAACGAATTGCACACGGGCAGATGAAGGTTAAAAAAAAAAAAGGTGTAGCTCTTTGTTTCCGTGCGCACTTGTGAGGGATCGGCGGTGGTAAGGATCGAGAGTACAGCCTCAACCCCCCCCCTCCCTCCTGCTTCCCTTCCCAACGTCCCCCCACCCTCCTCCTTCTTTTACTCCCAGGGGCCCCTCCCGTCTCCGGCTGCACTGGGTTCAACAGGGTTCGGCTGCCGAGAGGGGGGAGTTAGTGTGACGCGGGGGAGTGTCCGGTTCACTCAAAGAGCTCGGAGTATGACTCAGCATCCCTCCTCAGCCAGACCCCGAACAGGCCCCCGCGACCAACCACTGCACGGCCCACGCGGAGCCCCTGACACTACGGTCTGCCACATGCAAACAATAACACCTCACTGGAATCACACGGTAGAATAAAACCAGTCTCGAAGCGATAATTAGGGCAGGGAGGTAATTAGGATGTGGAACAAAAAAGAAATAAGGGTGTGTGTAATAAATTAAAAGGAGGAACCGAGGATAAATATACAAAAATACAAAAGCCACGTCTGTGAATGAGGTAAATTTAAAGGTTGAACGAAAGAGATACTCTGTATGAGTGATGGGACTTACGATTGGGGTGGCCTCTCCTGCGCGCCGCCCGTCCACCCGCCCGTTCGTCCGGTGTGGTAATTTTGCCCTCTGGGCCTCAAGGTACTCCCTGAAAGGCTTCTGTAGAGAGGCGCCAAACAGGGGAAGAGCTCTGTGACAGAAAAGGAGAAGAGGAGGAGGGGACGGTACAGGAAAGAAAGAAAGAAAGAAAAAGAAAGAAAGGGAGGGAGAGAGAGAGGTCACATAAATTTCACTTACCGACTCGAAAGGTCAGTGAGTTTCCTTTACCCTGCCTCTCCTCTCTCTCTCTCTCCGCTCGCAGACAGAGGGAGATAGAGACCGAGCTGTGTTACGGAGTTTATCCCAAAAGACAGAAACTCAAATAAGAGAGGGAAAAAAACTGTAAAAGTACAGCTTGTTCTGGGAACTACATATCCTAAGCACTTAAAAAAATGATGGAGGAAAAAAAAAAAAAAAAACAGAGAGACGCACACAAAAAGAAAAAAAAAAGCTTGTCCTGAAGGCATGCTCACACAGGGAGCCATCCTCACTCACACTCCCCTGTAATGTCCCTCAGCCAGGCTGAAGGAAGAAATGAATGATTTCTCAGAACTCTCACATTTATCACCGGCGGTTCCTGTAAGAACTGGTTTCAGCCAATTAATGAGGAAGCAAGTCCATGGCGTGTCATTACTGGTCGAGAGAGAGCAGGAAGGCGGGGCCCTGTGAGAGACAGCCCATATTAGGAAACCCTTTTATGAGATTTAGTCACTACCTACAACCTCCCCTCCACCCCCCACCCCACTGACACACACACACACACAGACACAATCACATGGAAAGGAAAAGAGAAGGAGATTGCCTTGGCATGGCAAAAGTCTAGGAAATAATAAAAAAATAATATATAACTTTTTTTAAAACACAAACTGCGATTCTTCAGGGTATTTATTGCTAAAATGACATTTGAATCAGAAATTCAACTTTTTTTTTTCCATGACCCGATGCTTGTTGACACACTTGGACTTTTGTTTTATCACTTTACACAGTCATGTGGCCGATAATGGTCCCTTTGAACTCTACATTTCACAGACGCAAACAAGACCCTCTGCCCACTCGAGTTTCTGAAAGTGCAACTTCACGCATAAACAATAGATGAGCTCATACTGGTTATTTTGTTAAATCATTAACCAAACACTATCATCATCCACCCATGATGTGGGTTAACTGAGCGCAAACACATCAAGGCCCAAAAAAGCGCAAAAAGGAGATGTAGGTTTGTAAGGACGTTACTGAAAGTCCACCATCAAAACCCACACCCACACACCTTTGAGGAGAACATACCAAAATCCAACCAACTGTAAACACACAGAGAAGCTAGCATTAGCACATCTGAAGCTTAATCTCAGATCTAAACCTTCATTAGGTTTTTTTTTCTGCCAACGGGATTTTCGAGCACAGGTATAGCGAAACGCTGTTGCACTAGAACAAAGAGTCAGATCAAAAACTTGTGTCTTTGTGTTTGAGAAATTGGCGGGCTCCAATCGAGCCTTGTCTGATGAGCCACGGTGAGTCAGTGCCTGTACGAGTCAGACATTACACTCCTACCAACCGTCAGAAGCATGCTACTAAAACATGAGGACGATATCTCCATGTCCATAAAACAAGGATTTTCACTTCGCTTCTGGAACTTTCTAGGGCAGAGATCTCTTTGGAAAAACATGCTGGAACTAAGAGATATATATTCACTGTCAACATTGCATGATCTGGTCATATTTACATTTTCAGATGACAAAATGTGTTGTGATATGTCTTGGAAAATGCTTGCTAAGAGCAGATTTTGTTCACGGTGGAACCCATGCGATTTGTACATTGAGGGGCAATAAAAGTGAGTACTTGAAATATTTCCAAAAAATATCTGGCATGATTTTGGAGTGAAAACATCTTTTATGGTGGGAAAGTATTATTTCTGCTGAACAACAACCCTGAAAGTGTATATCATGAGGTTATCAGAAGAAAAAACAACATATAGTCACAAAAAACTTCTTGTGCATATCTGAGTAGGAGGAAAATTCATTTCGAGTTGTTACAACATGTAACGTAAATGCTGCAGAGAGATGGAATGCATTTGTTTTTCAGTAGAAAGTGTTGGCTAATAATAATAATAATAATAATGATAAAATGTAAAAATGTGATTGATAAAAATCTATATAAAATGTGTTAAAAATGTATATCATGCTAAATTAGATGATATAAATGAATGGACACCTCAAAACCTCAGATATTTCCATCACTATACACTACCTGTACATTTTTAATTAAATTGTATTAATGTTCATGCAAAAATTAATACAATTTAAATTGACATAACAGCTAATGCTAAAGTTGTTTCTGTCCTCTCTTTGGGAGTAAAACGAGAAAAAAATGTTGTGGTTGCAACTGTGTGTAACGTTTGTATATAAAGGTTAAAAATGGAAAATTCAAACTTGAAGCCAAATTATCAACTTGGCAACCTAAATTATTTCTTTTTCAGATAAATAAACAAGAGTATTTTTTTTTTTTTTTTAAATAAGTTAATTGGTTATACTACTTGCTTTGTTGAAACTGTTTAAATGTGTGTTAATAAGGAAAAAACTCTAAAGGTGTGATTTGCTTTTTTACTTAACTGTAAAATAAATACTTAAATGTGCAACTGCAAACACACCTCTAATGTACAGTGCATATTGTCTATGTATATTGTGGAAAAACATGTAATGTTTGTATTAATTATAATGAGTGTTAAGTTTTTCACAATGTTTTAATATGTTGAGACTTGTTTTTTGCAATTGCATCATATTTCCTATTTTTAGCTATCTAAATCATTTAAATGTATGAAAATTCCTTTATGAGTTTTCTTATGAAAGTAAAAGGCTTAAATGACATTGCACAACATACATACAACTGATTAATATGATTAAAAATACTGAAACAATAGCAGATCGATAATTACTTATTGTTCAAAATGAATCATTAAAACTATTGTGTGTTGTGTATTTAAAATGGGAGTTAATGATTACTCAATAATTCAAAAAAAGATTTCCTTTGTGTCATTTCAGTTATTTCAATTATGCGGGATTTAGAGGAAAACCATGCGTCATTGTTTATCAAATCTGTTCTGCATAACGGCTTTCTTGCAATGAGTAAAAAGCAAGCAAAACAGTTATATTTAAAAAATAAATGTCCTTTTGTATGAAAAGTTGTATTATTTATATAAATTCTATACAAATGACCAAGCCATTAAATTATATGAAATAAAAATCTAGAGTGAATTAGTAATGTATACTATTTTTAATCGATTTGTATTTTTTTTTAAAAAACAAGCACTATTTATATTTCATATATTGTATCTTAATATAATTTATTCCATCAATTTAAATCAATATAAAACACAAAACTGACAAGACTCTGAATCCGCACAAATACTGTGCAATTACACAAAGACAAACATACCTAATGAGCGCGTCTGCAGATTAAAACCCAAGTCTTCCCACCATGCATGTTCACTCACACCTAGGGTGAGTGCAGCAAGCTAACAATGTTATCAAGGTTTGCCATATTGATTAGCATGGATTAGTCACATTTAAGTGATGCTGAGGATATGTTACGGCCAGCATTAAAGCACAGGTGAGCGGACAGGGGTATCGGAGGTCATTTAATTAGTATACTGGCTCCTATGTGTCTGTCCATCTCCCAGCTGGGTGACATCAGCGACAGGAAATGGGAGATGATTCAAACACATTGCAGGGAAGAATGATGATCCTGAAGAACAGGATGATGTGGATGCTGGTCATCGGCCATGTGAAATCGAGAGCATGACAGCGCAGGCTACTTCTCCTCACGGCCTGTTTGACCGCACAAGCTTCTGACTCAGCGAGCTCTAAGTCTTTGCTAACATCAACAAGACCGGGCGAGAAAAATAAAGAAACAAAAAGAGCAACAGAAGCTCTTCAGACAAGGACATATGACAGGCTGACACCCTTTATTGAGGAGTGAAGCATGGTGGAGGAGAGGAAGACTGGGATTAGCTAAACAGATTAGCATGAGAGTACACTCAAAACAGTAATTCTCTGGCTGAAATTAATTCATTTGTGGGGAGTAGGAAATGGGTTTTCTTAACAATGAACTTCTATGCAAATACCTCAAACTTACTAGCATGTATTCAACCTAAACACAAGATACCAGAACTTACAACATACAAAAAACTCTACAACATTAAACACTAACAAAGTCTTCATCATTTCTTTATCTTGCTCAAAAACACATGACCATACACTTAAGTTAACAATAAACCTGCACTTTAGGTCCCGTGCAAAGCATGCTGGGAACTGGAAATCCCCTGCCTGAATGTGTAAAAATAATCCATGTTGTTCTGTTACAAATGGATTAAGCAAATTCATATTTTACTAATTTAAATGTATTAAAATTAGTTTACAATTTGTGTTAAGTAGGTCATTATTTAAATAAATGGAAGCCACAAAAATCAATTTTTTGTAAGTGTAAGTCGAACCAGTATAATGGATGCAAAAACAGATTGAGGCCTTGTAACACCATTAACTGAATTACCTGTCAACACTTGTGTTTTACAAACTGTCATCTTTGGAGAGGAGACTTAAACTTACCCAGAAGCAACATAATGCAAGAAGAACTATAGTATCAGCATGGAGGAAGGTGAAAACAGCCAAAAAACATAGGGATTTTTTGGAGGTAAACAGGTTCCAGCTTCTTTTTTCTTCTCATCCCTCCATAAAACAGTTAATAATTCTCAGTCACCATCTGACAACATTCTAATGAGCTATCATTTCCTGTAGCCGTTACAATTTCTGTCTCTTATTCCCCCCATGCTATTCATTTCCTTGAGACTGAATTCCTGAAGTCTTGAGTCACAGGTGACCTCTGACCTCAGGTCCCCTCTAAAGCTGCCAGCCAATGTTCCCACTAAGCTGCGCTCGTGTACGACCGCACACTTCTGATGTCCTTCCCGCGCAAATTTAAAAAAAAAAAAATCCACACAGAATGTAAACAAAAAATGTGGGAAAAACCTTGATATTTAATGAATCAGAGTTAAATGAATGGCATTTCAACTTCAAGCCTATCAATTTTCAGTACAGAACTGAGGCTGTGAGAAACTGTATGTGTAAATATACAGGGCTGACTAATTCTCAAGATAAAGATTTTCTGTCATCCAAGAAGCAATGCATCATTGCTTTTTGTCTTGTTTTATGATAAAAAAAAAGAGTTATCTTGAAGAAAATGAGACAGAAATTTTTAAATTTTGAATTATTTCGATTATTAATCAGACTTAAATCTGATAGTTACATTGTAGTTACATTGTAATTACTCCAATAAGTACTGAGTAATATTAATTACCTACATGTACTAACCATAGAGTTCTCCTAATTTATATATATAAATTATATATAAACGTATGTGTATGTATATATATATATATATATATATATGTATATTCAAATAATTCATTTATATTTTATTTAAAGCCTGATCATAATAACTTAATAATCTTTAATAATAATAATTGATAATCTAATCTTCATTCAAGTAATTTGTATATCATAGGTGGATGAAGGATACGCCCAATAAAAATAGGCTGTGCTCAGCAAGGAAAAAATTAGAGGGAACATCTGAT
The DNA here is from genome assembly GCA_037950675.1 of Hypophthalmichthys molitrix. NCBI lineage: Eukaryota > Metazoa > Chordata > Actinopteri > Cypriniformes > Xenocyprididae > Hypophthalmichthys > Hypophthalmichthys molitrix. The sequence goes on from CM075501.1 coordinate 36,717,726, forward strand.
GAGGGCGGCCATTTTTAAATAAAGGGTGGAGGCCATAGACCAGAGTACATTAAGCACAGACATTTACAGCTTCTTACCAACATAGACACATCTGTACACACTAATGAAGTAAGGGCCTTGATCACACTATAATCATTTACAGCGTAGTTATTTTAAAACAAAAGAAGGTAGTGCTCTGAGTGAGGAGAATTGATAACTACACTGCTGTTCACCTCTGGTCTGGTTCTTGGTGTCAGTTAAAACTAGCTCCATGTTACATGAGGATCTTTCCCAATGACCTCATGAGCAAACTACGAGGACGCGTCCTGAATGGAGATCCCCGAACTCAGGGTATTAATCACTCTCTCTCACACACACACACACACAAACACACACACACACACACATTGCTTTACGTGCTCACACTCATTTCTGCTTCTCCACCAGCTGTGCCAGTCCCATGTTTAAACAGTAAGAATGAAGTAAAAAAAAACAAAAAAAAAAAACAGACTAAACAAAGGAGACGAGGAAGACTGAAAGAGAGGGGTGAGATCACTCCTATTTTGGAAAAGACTTATCAGCACGGGACTGGGAGACAGGGAATACTGATCTCTTCCCCTCTGGGGCTCTATGCCTTCTCAGAGGAGGAAAAAACTGAGTAATTATAGCACACTCACACAAGTGTCACTTCCCACCACACAGGCTAGACACTCGTCACCTCGAACGCAAAAACATGCGTACACAAGGCAGGAAAGTGTGCTTACAAACTCACACACCTCCACCGAAGAGCCAAAACATTTACGGTTTATCCATGGACACCTGAGAAATAAAGGCTGTGAAATCAAAAGACCAAAATAATCAGATAAAAGACACAAAGCCTAGTGAACTGCCTTGCAACCTACTGCCTACATAGGCAGCTGTCTACTAAGGAAGCATCCTATCTGTCATGGAACATCATAAGGGACAAATTTGGATCACTGTACATGCAGCAATTTCATGATGCACCAACAAAATGTCACTCTGAGACACACAAATGCGTTAAAATGTTGCTCATCTAAGTGACACTCAAATAAGAATAAATGCAAATCACATTAAAACATTGTGTCAAATGCTCAATGCTTATTAGTTTTTAATACATTATTATTTAACATTTTTTAAAATTCTATTTTCAGTACTGAATAAATACTGATATACAAAAACTGCTTGATGTGTGTGTATATATATATATATATAGGTAACACTTTACAATAAGGTTCATTTGTTAACATTAGTTACTGTACTACCTAACATGAACTAACAATGAGCAATACATTTGTTACTGTATTTTTTAATCTTTGTTAATTAAAAAAAACAGCAGTTCATTGTTTCTTCATGTTAGTTCACAGTGCATTAATGTTAACAAATACAACACTTGATTTTAATAATGTAAGAGTAAATGTTGAAATTAATTAAAGATTAATAAATGCTGTAGAAGTGCAGTTCATTATTAGTTCATGTTATATAATACTGATATAAATACTGATCATATAAATTCCTTCGCCGCTGCCTTTGAATTTGGTTAAAACATGTTTCTCATGAAACTGTTTTGGAACAAGCTTTTGCTTCTGTAATGACTCTGTGAGGCCTAAAATGCTGTCTCCAAAATTGTTGCTCACTTGGTTTTGGAAGAAAACACCAGTGATGAAATCTTTTTGTGCTAAAACAGCTGAAAATTTCATTTGACATAAACAAATCATTCCTATGTACCCATGCAACGAGCTATGGCACGAGAGATCAGTCAGACATCAGCCATCCTCAAAGTGAGCTCTGATTATACAGGAACACAATTCACCAGATCGCTAAGGGTGGACTGTCTACTGACTCACTGGAGGACCAAACATGCCCAGGATGACTGTGCGGGCAAGGCCAGGCAGGGCTGCTCATGGCTGAGCCAGAGAAGGAAGGAAAGCTGGGGTGTCTGGTTCAGGAGGATGTGATGAAGAAAGATGGTGTTGCCAGAGTTCACCCTGTAATGCCCCTCCCTTCCTCTTAATCACAAAACCCAGGCACTTCAGCACGGCCATTAGAAACACTGGCTGGTCAGACTGACCACTATTCTAGCTGACCACTGCACTGGAGACGCTCTGTATAACTGTACAGTAAATACAGAGGAAGTAGAAAAGATGTCACTAATGAGGCTATTAATAATCAATAAAGAAACATTTCGCTCACTGAAGGATAATTAAAAAACATGCAAACAAGTAAACAGGATATTTAAACGTCAGAGCAACACTCAGAACGGCATCCAATATTGACGCACTTGCGGCTGCACCGCTAGTGTAGGTAAATAACGGATGCGAGACATAGGTTCGTGCAACGATACTTGTATTTGACGGGAGTGATGATTAAGAACAAGAGTTTTGAAACGGAAACACACACACACAGAGACAGCAGCACCCAAGTTGAATTTACGTATATATATCAACACAAACACAGAGATATGCTGCTGCATATTGCAGAAAAAAATGGAATAGCCTGATAGGACTACTGTGAAATTAGGCCACTCTTCCAATTAGGCCAATTTTAAGGTTACACAGTGTGCTAAAGGACGGTGCCCGGCTGGGGCCCAAGCTGAGGTATAAAGATGTCCTGAAAAGAGATCTGATAGATTTCAGCATACCAACTAACTCCTGGACTCAGGCAGCGCAAAACCCAATCGAATGGAGGACTGATCTATAGAGAGGAAAGGCTCAAGACCATGCCAACAACCTCCAGCGTCTAAAAGAACGTCACCTGAAATCCAACAAACAAACATGAACTATGCTAGCCAATATATGTCTATAACCTATTGTCACCTGCATTGTTGCTCATGACAGAAGAATGCCAAACAAGGATGTCATAATAAAACAACAAAATTCACCTGCACACAACATTTATTCTGAAATTTGCATAAGAGTTATACAAGACGAACGCATTCACACACCTCCAGAGCTGTAACCGCACAGGAGCGGTGCTCTCTGTACAGTCATACAGTGAGGCAGCTGTAGGTTGAGTTATCCGGTGAGCTCTAGGTCTGCGGGTAAACCGTGCTCACCTTCAACAGGATGTCACTTAACCAAACACCCGTGACACAGAGTAACAGAAGTATAGACAAACAGAAATCAAAGCAGATAACTATCATTTTATATGCTTTAAACCAATAATATGATAAAGAAATCTCAGTTTTAATAAGTCCTATTACACTCAAAAAAAGCCTTTTTTAATATTTACTTAATTTAATTAATAGTAAAATTCCATCCTTATGTATTTTAATTGAACAATCCTTAATCAATTATTCAATTCAAATACGTAAGGATTATTCAATTCAATTTGATGAAATTTTACTATTAATTCAATTGCGTAAATAAAAAAAAAGGCTTATTTTTTTGAGTGTATGATTTTTTTAAGCACAATTCACTGTAATATGAATATGGTTATGTACAAAAATATTCTTAGATTTTTCTTATTCTTAGTCATTGACCATTTATAAATTTCATTTATACTATTCATTTCAAGTAAGAAAAGAGCCTTACACTAGTTTATTTAATTATTTTTTTTAAATGTATTCTCATTTATTTTGTCATTTCAACATTAGCATTAAAATTACAATATGTATTTGAATTTATAATATACTTTAATGTACTTTGCATTAATATACTTTTTCTAGAACAATCAAAAGGCATATTCCCAAATCCATTCCCCAATCCATTAAATAAGCTAATAAAAACATTTAAACAAAATGGATTTCCAATACAAATAAACTTGCACATAAGAAAAAGGGATTTACCACTCGTGAGGTCATGCAACAAGAAGGGTCTTGTTAAAAAAAAATTTAGTTTAACGCTACTTAGTTGTAAGAACACCCACTCCAGAGCACCCACTTTAGAGCACTAAATAATTCAACAAAATCTCCCTTATTTTCCCCTAAATGCACAAAATATACTGTAATGCCATTCAGGTTTTGTTCTGATTTATCTAAGACAGTTCAAGAAAAAAAAACTCCAGAAAAAGCACCTATACATTGCTATGCAAATGTTCAAAATTCCTGCGTGGCACGTGACACTCTTCTAAACATAAACTGCTATGCGTGAAAACAATCCAACCCTAAAAAAAAAAAAGAAAATCCCCCTTTTTGCACTAACAATGACCGACTGCATTGCAGTTGCCCCCTGCGAAGTTTAAACATGTTTACCTGAAACAGGGCGGTGAAATGGGCTCATGACTCAGATTCCCAGCTGGACGGGGCTGCAATGACTCGCACGGCTTACCGCACAACAAGAGGCCTTGGGCAGCAGACACAGATAAAGCTGTCACCTCGCTCACATTTCATGAAATAAGTCATTGATCGATTCTGTTGTGTCTTGCTGGTTAAAGCCTTAGTAAGACAATTAAAGACCTTTGTTCACTGTTTACCACTTGCAAAGCCTAGTTTCTGTAGCGCCATGGCGTAACTGTTCAACTTGATGTGCAATCGGTTTATTCACCCCCTTGTGATTCTGATCCAGTATCTTTCTACTCATAAACACTGAGAATAAAGGGCTGATTATTATCCTGCGTATTATTACGGTCAGTATTAGTAATACAACTCTTACTAACATTCCAGTGAAAAGCTTGGTCACCACCCAGTCACCCTCCATGGGGACTCAACCCTGAGTCCTTCAATTCAATGCTGTCTTTGTCCAGTGATGCCTCTCAAACAGGTGACTTTGCCCTCCGTGCTTTCCAGAAAAGAGCAAGAATTTAACTCCTCCGTCCCAGGAATGCGACGCCAAATTAGTTATTTATGATCACAATTTTAAGCCTCTGAGTGTACCAGAAATAGCAAGGGTGGTCAGTTAGTAATGTTCCCTATTAGCACTGGAATGAGTTAGCCAATCAGATTAGTCGACTTTAGTCAGCTTTGATTTGATTTCTCCAGTCAGGAGTATCTCTTTTCCCATCCGTTCACTGTTTTCTCTTATCTTTCTTGGCCTGTCACCATCAGTCACATTTAAAGTAGTTTAATAAAAAACAGGATCATCTGCATATTCTTTGTTTTGATAATGCGACTATTCACAAATGTTCTTAAGGAACAGCAGGAGATGCTGTCAGATGGAAATGCATGCTGGTGCATTTAGAAAGGACGCATCCTCTGTTAATCAGTTCACTTTGAGCTCATATACTAAGTTAATGACTATCAATACAATTCTTACAGTAAGTTGTTTTTGAATAGGCACAAAATGAGCCACAGACAAAAGCGTTTTTTGAATGAAAACAACCGCTTGGCTTCACCAATCAACGGAATTGACGCAGTGTCATCGATGGGAGGGGTTATATGAGGTGAAACCACAGGCTGTTTCAGTATGATTTAACACAGGCATTCTCTAAGCTGACACTTAAAGGTATAGTTCAGCCAAAAATAAAAATTCAGTAATCATTTACTGGCCTATAGTGTTTTAAACCTGTCTTTTGTCAGATTATCTGAGCTGCTTTCTTCTATATAATGAAAGTGAATGGGGTCCAGAGGATGTCAAGCTTTAAGTCTTTCAAAGCCATATGACAATTTTAAGTTGTTTTTCTCTGAAAATGTTTGGTCACCATTCATTGTATGAAGAGAGCAGCTCAGACATTCTGCTAAATATCTAATTTTGTTTTGCACTAGAGAAAAAATGTCAGTAAATGTGACGTTTTCTTTCATACCTCAACCTTCTTTTTAACACAACCTGAAAGCAAGCCTATACAGATGGAGCGGTTTAATATCTTCAAGCAAGCCTGCCCTTGGCAAGGCATTAGTTCTAAGATCTCACTCACGATTAGCCTGCAAATCAGGAAATAACAACAATAAATAGCATTAATATAAGACAGAACAATAAGCCACACTCCATCTGAGACAAAGAAAAAGACTTAAACAGGAAATCAAAGCCTTTCAGGACTACTAAACTACAGTAATGTCAAATCATGCATAGTCTGAAGATAATTTGCACTGAGTGAACAAGGACACGGTTCCATTCCAGTAATTGCTTGTTTTCACGTTTTGTTCCGACTTTTAAACCCCCCCCCCCCCCCCACATCCTTCAGGACCCTGGTATCTCCTCACGATGGATAATTTGTGTAGTTCGACAAAATAAAGAACTTACTGACGTCACAGTTATTTAGCAGCACAGGTCCTCACAAATCAGCTAAGCTTTTCAGAGACTTTGCCAAAACTGGAATGCATAAAATAACTCTTAACTGAGATAAAAGTTTTTCCATTATCAACGATTGTAATTTATAGATATTCCACTTTAAGACAGGACAATCCATATAGCAATAAACATACATTTATAGAACACACACTGACCAGACTGAAAACAGACATCCATCATTTAATAGTGTGTTTGTTCTTCATTTAAACAATTCTTTAGGGCCAGCTCAGCCAAAACCATCGACCTAGTCATGAAATGCAATACATGCAGAAACTTTAGCCTACATGTATATTTTAATTTCTTGGCAGACGTTGCAAAAATGTATTTCATTGGTATTAATCTTGAAATAGTAATGTCTGTGTCTCTTCTATGTCCCACACATAGGATGCGTTAGAGCTGTTTTTCTTGTTCCTTTTGATAAAGATTTTATGCTATTTTTCATCTTTAACATCTTCTCATTAAACTTTGCTTTGAAAATACTAAATGATTAAAAAGTAATTTTTCTTAGTGAACATACCATTACATATCCATATATTACAGTACAAATAGCTGAATTATTTATTTCCTTTTAAAATGTCTAGAGACTGTATGTACAGACATAATTACTGCTTTTAAATGTATTACTTTTAATTAATTACTGTTTTTAAATGTAAATTAAATAAAGCATAAGCTTCAGAACCAACAACAACAGAGAAAAAAATAGATTATTTCATTAAATAAAACACAAAAATGCAAGCAAAGTAAAAAAAAGAGTTTCAGCTGATTCTAAGGGTCAGAATTATACGAGTACATAAACTGGCATGTAGAATCACTTAAAAATAAGTAATTTATGGAAATCACTATACTTTACATAATCTTTTCTTTTATCCTGAATATAAACATGCTTACATAATATATGGCTTGCATGTTGCTTGTCATGAAAATGTTTTTCCTCACAATTCGGGGTCAACATCCAGTCTGTTATGCATTCAAACTTAAATGAATGTTTAGCCATGTGTCACATGTGTGAATGAAGCCACACCAAAACAGCAACCTCCTATATAAGAAATGAAGAATTTACCCAGTTTCACTTTGAGGGAAAGAGAACTGAAAGCTTATCCCATATTTGCATCAGCCATAAACGTTCTGCTAACATAAAATACACCAGAAAGTCATCTTAGATTTCACATCACTATGTTTACATATTTCATTACTTTTCAATGATTGCATAATGTATTAAAATGTCATGTATGATATAACATCACATATAATAGTTTTAATAATAAACAGGATTCAAATAAGCCTTTATAATACTAAAAGTCTCACACTTTCTGAAATATCAACACTAAATCACAGGCAAAACCTTTGACATGCTTCCACAATTCCAACAACAAGATAGTTATTATATTAAAAAAAGCAAAGCAACAAAATAAATTTAATCAAAATAGTTAGCATAGAGTTATCGTGAAATAGACTTACAGTTTGAACAGTTGTGTGAGAAAAAAAAAAAAACACCACTTACACACCCTGCTTGTCACAGTAATAGAAAAACATATTTGAAATCATATGCAAGGGTCTCTGTTAATTAAAAACGGTTTATAATCTCCAAGGTTTATAATGTCTCCAAGCTGTATAATTCAATGATATGTCCTTGTCTACAAAAATGTACAAAATACTGTTTTGGAACTGATTTAATCGCTACACTGAAAAACTTCACTTTACAAAATTAAATTAATCTGAAAGGATGGTCTCAGGAAAGATGTCTTTCCATAGCTCTTAAAAATCACATTACTATAAACATTGAAATAACACTGTACTAACGTAATTAAGTTCAACAAAGTTCAGTGATTATTGATGGATTTTTTCACACCTATAAAATCAAAGAGGAGGCTATAACAGGAGCAAGGCAGGACCATAAATGCAGAGGAAGAAGAGTTCATAAGTGGAAGGTAGTAAAAGAGGTAAACATTAACATTTGTGTCATAAAGCACAGGATATGGTGCAGCACACCATCCAGACCTGAGACAGGAAGGCCCGTATTACTTTTTTTTTACAGGCTTACGACTAAATACTAAAAATATATTGCTCCAGAAAGTTTTCAGCGTTGACAAGAATATTCCAGAAATAACAGCATTTTATTTCTCTTTGATTGTGTGATGTTTGGATAATTGTAGTGTAAATCTAAATGCTCTCTGGGATATTTATGAGCTGAGTGTAAAAACTAGTAAATGTAAACTCTCGTGTAAGAGAGCTGAATGTATAGCTTGCGATGTTCTGCCAAAAATGTGAGATCGGGAGAAAGGAGGACAGAGAAAAACAATTTAAGTTGTTTCACAGACAGAGAAAAAAAATGACTTAAAATGGCAGTAAATAAAATTAATCTTTTGATGCCTTGAGGAAAAATGAGGAGGGGAGGCAAGATCGTTTCTGGGTACAATCCTACAGACCTACTTTATCTGAAAAGGGTACATCAAAAGTGGTTTTTTTTTCTATTCAAAAAAAAAAGAAAGAAAGAAAGAAAAAAGAAAAGTGAGGGTGTTTCTAAGAAATATAGATATTTATCCAAGAAATTGCTCTCAAGGCTTTGGTTTCGCTGTTTTTATCTTAATATCTATTCGAAGACGCACAAAACTCTCACAACACCTTTGATTTTCTGTCATGATAGGGACTTTCCATTTCTTTCTTTCTTATTTTAAATTCAGTAAATAATATTTTCTATCACCTAACCTAAAATGTAACCCTCACACACACCTTTGTGAATTTATACATTTTTATCAAGGCAACATTTAGTATGTATATTCATCGGTTTGCTACCCACAATGTAGGTGCTTTCACTTTTCACTATGCTTGTGGGGACTTTTGGTCTCACAATGTAGACAAAACCTGACCTACACACACACACACTTCTACAAAAGACTTAAAACAAGTAAACACTCTGATCTGAGGTACACTTCACATTTCTGCAGCTTTACCTATATTTTCTCTTACACACACACACACACACGTTTGTTTCTGTGAATTGTGGGGACATTCCATAGGCATAATGGTTTTTATACTGTACAAACCGTATTTTCTATTGCCCTACACCTACCCCTACCCATCACAGGAAACTGTGCACATTTTTACTTTCTCACAAAAACTCATTCTGTATGATTTATAAGCCTTTTGAAAAATGGGGACATGGGGTAATGTCCTCATAAGTCACCCTCTCCTTGTAATACCTATGTCATACCCAAGTCATTATACAAATTTGTGTCCTGATATGTCACAAAAACACGCGCGCACACACACACAATACCACAACAACCCTATCTGCAACTCTCACATTAGACACACACACGTTTTTGTCCTCAAAATATGGTTAAGTAGGTAAACACACACACACACACTCAAATGGACTTGGGTTGCATCATATCTGCGTGTGTACTTGTGTAAAACCACAAAAGGACACCGAGAGATAAACAGTAATGACACGGTAAATGCAACTCTCAAATCACATCCAGTTCCTTGAATACATCTTAATTTTCTCTGAAGAAAAACAAGTCCATAAATAACCCAAATCTGCTGATATTCCCTCCACTTAATTTGGGGTCAAAAACATCATGTGGACAAAAAGTGAGGAAAATAAAGTTTTTTCTTCTTCATTGGAAACAGATTTGTAAGAAATTCCCTATAGCATCAGCAATTTTTGGAAAGTAAGAGGGCAACAAGCTGTTTTCAAAGCGGAGTGCTGATGCAATCTACATGTGGCGTTGCAGTTATGGCCGGGGCGATTGACGCTTAGCATTGTCAGATGGGGCTGCCCGAAGACAGGTGTTCACAAGCCAAAAACAGCAGCACTGAACACCACCTATCGCATCCTATTACCCTGTTGCAACACTACTGGCCACCGCAACAGCACAGGTGCTTAAAGAGTCTGGGGTTTAACACAATACAGCATGTGTTTGTAATTCAACATACAGCAGATGGTAGTAACGTGGATCTTAACAGCTCAATTTATATAACTCTACTTCCTGTCACTCTGTAGACAGTCTCTAAAAAACACTGCACAACATAAATGTAAAGCATATAATATGAAGGTCTGTAGGCACAATAAGTTTGCAAGTACAGGCGCTCCATAAGAAACACTTAACACTGATTCTTGAGATAAGGGACACAAACGCCCTCTTTATGTTAAAAATAAATAAATTCATCAAAATAAAAACACTTGAAAAGTTACATCTAAAGGAAATCTGGATACTTGGGACATTCATTGGTTTTTTAATTAATTTTGTTAGTATTAAAAAAATACATGCTCTATTGGAAAATACATGTAATTTAGCCTGTGTATTTTTACAATGTAAAATTGCCAAACAAAGTGTTTAAAAATGCAACAAATTCAAAAATATGCATTTAAATTGAAAGGCAGAGATCTGTAATATATCAAACAATACAAAACGTAAGTCTTGAATTATATTTTCCATAAAAAATGGCTATCAAAGTTGTGTCCTCACTTTGCATCAACTACTTCAGGATTTTTTATAATTCTGAAAAAAAAATCATGGTCATCTTTAACTCTGAGGAGCACTTACAATTTTCTGCTCATTGTAGATCTCACAGTAGGACGCATAGTCCTGGAAGTTTTATATTTTTATATATTTCAAAAAATGTCTCTGCAGTCACAGCTTTAACATGTCAACTCCGTCATCCCAGTGTAATAGTTTCTGTAAATAGTCGTGGGATAAATATTTTTGATACGTTTATTAAGGCAGCTGCAACTGAGAAAGAAAACTGTACTATACTGTACAACACGTGGTTAAGGTGGGAAAAAATTCAATTTTGTCAACTCCGTCAGATGACAACTCCATCATGTTTTTATGTCTGATGGTTGACAAGTGCTCTCAAAAAGTCTATATAATGTGATTTATTATGTTTTTTGCATATGAGGAATTCTTCTAATGTTGTTTCATGATTCTATGTACATATACTGCATATTTGGCCCCAGCGGGACCTTTGTCAACACTGTCAGTATTTGTCAACTCCGTCAGAATTTAACACCGTCAGGTGAAGGTTTTTGTTAATTTTGAAAGAAATGTCTCATTCTTTTTTTCAATTCATTGTGTTAAAATATTAAAACATCAACTAAACTACATGATATCATGTCTGATTTACCTACGAATATTGGTTATAAATCAGCGTTGTAGTCAAGACCAGCTCATTCGAGTCTGAGTCAAGACCGAGTTCAGAGTATGCTGAGTCAGTGTCGAGACCGAGACCAGAAAGTTTGGAGTTCTAGACAAGAGAGGTATCTAATCTTTCTGGGAAACAGACGTGATAAATGTGAGGTGACAAAAGAAAGAACGACTCTGATCTGGAGGTGAGGTGAACTAACAGACTGCATAGCCTCAAACCCGGCTAAGCAATTAATTAATCAATCATTTTTTACTCATAATTTGGCCTTCATGGCTGTATTAGCCTATAGTTTATTTTTATTACAAATGTGATAAACGTTTGTGCAAGTAGTATGTGTTGGGGAATTTAAAATGAAATATTTTAATTATATTCTGCTAAAATGAATGAAATTACTTGAAAATAGATTTGTTCATTTTGCTGAATGAGATTTAAAGATCAGAGACAGTAAAATGATCCGAACTTCCCGCTACTACCTGAGTCCTGCTGCCGTCAGTCTCAAGTCAAGCAGTTGCGCACAAGAAAATCACCAATCAATGGACGCATCAACCAAACATCAATTTACAGAAATAATAACATACAGTAATAATCATGAAATATTTTGAATGGGACTCGAGTGGACTCGGGAATGAGTCCGATTCCTAATATGTTCGAGTACGAGTCTATTCCGAGTCAAATGCACACGAGTCCATGGCAAGACCAAGACCATTACAGTATGGTCTCAAGACCGAGTCCGAGTCTCGAGTACTACAACACTGTTGTATATGTTTAATATTAAAAAGGACGTTAGATAATTAAGGAATTTAGGAACTGGTTTGTTCATAATAACCTTTACCCAAGAAAAAAATGTAGAGAATTTTTTCATCTCCTTTGCTGAAAACCATTATTACATAATTGAAGACTTTACACTGTTGTTGGATGGATCAAATTAAAATATCATACTTTTTAATGCGTCTGACAGAGTTTACACAAATTAAGTTCTGAGGTGAATAAATGTACATTTTTAGGAGAGAGGAAAAAAAGAAAAGAAAAAAAAAACATTTTCAGAAAAACCTGTTCCCTTACATGGTTCAGTAGCTGAGACATTTGTCTACAAATAATGTATTACTAAATAATAAAAACTAACTTATAAAACAAGTTTTGTCCCTTATCTCAAGAATCAGTGTTAAGGGACAATTAAAATGAATTTCATGAAATTATACAACAAAATATCTAACCCAGAGGCTTTTACAAACTTCCATAGGCCCTAAGGTGATTTTTATTGGATATATGAATTTCCCTTCCAAGTTCACACAGGTGTCTTAGGAGTGTAGTTCATTAACTATGAACATGATACACTAACATTTAACAACTATACACAAATACATACACAAATTTATTATTTTATTTCATTTTAATTTATAACAAGTGTGTTTTGATACATATGCACAAAATATATTTTAAAGGGGACCTATTATGCAAAATTAATTTTTATAAAGTGTTGAAAACAGATGTGTGTCCACAGTATGTGTAAAAAAAAAAACAGCCTATAATGGTTAAAATACACCCACTCCTTTTTTTTTTTTTCATAACCCCCATAAATCATCTCTCCAAACGCACGGTTCCAGGTTTCCCCCTACTCTTACGTAAGAGTAGGGGGGGAAGACCCGCCCATGACCGGTGACAATCTGCCCTATTAGCTTAGATAGTGCCCTCAGTGAGCCGCAGCAGTTTGTAACAGCTAGACACATACAATGTATGTGCCAAAAAACATTACATATGTTCTGTTATTGGAAGTACCAACGAACATTAGAGGGTTAGTTCAACGCTGGATTTGCACAAAAGATTAACATGACGGTACATGCTAGTCGATGAGTTGAATGAATCAACTTAACTCCACAACAACTACATAAATTTATCCACTAACATTCATAAACTTCCAGTTGCATTCTAAAAGTTGTAACTTCTTCCTGAGTCTCTCCATCAGTGTCTGACAATGGTTCGAACATGTAAGGCTGAACATGTTACTGACAATTTCTGACATTTTGGCTGCGTGAGATTCTCCAGTTTTGTTGTTGTTGAAGCATGAGTTGTTAAAGCTCCGCCCTCTTCTGGAAAGGAGGCAGGGAGCAGCAGCTCATTTGCATTTAAAGGGACACACAAAAATGGCATGTTTTCTGACAGAGTTTACACAAATTAAGTTCTGAGGTGAATAAATGTACATTTTTAGGAGAGAGGAAAAAAGAAAAAGAAAAAAAAAAACATTTTCAGAAAAACCTGTTCCCGTACATGGTTCAGTAGCTGAGACATTTGTTACAACTGCTGCGGACATCAACTTAACTCCACAACAACTACATAAATTTATCCACTAACATTCGCAGACACATTCTGGGGACACCAGAGACTTAAGGTAAGGCCCTTTCACACTGAGTGAAAAAGCGAGTCAAATCGCGGAAGAACAGAGCTTTTACACCAAACGCGAAACAACTGATCATCTGCTAATTCACGCCTGCACGCTAAGTGGCGCCGATCAACAATGCATTTGTCCTCACGTACGTGTCTCGTATATGGCTTTAACATCGTCTGCTGCATAATATACAGCGTTAAATTAAGATGAATAAAGTTTGGTACTACATTAGAAACACAAACTATCATAAATAAAATATAATTAGAGGCAGAATTAGCATCAAGCTATATTTCAAAATTTATGATTATTAATGTCTTTGCTCAAAACACACTTTAAACCATCATCGAGTTATTGTAATAACTTCTGATATGATCTAAAGTTGGGTTTGATTCGATATGGGCAGACATGCATTCTTTGTATGTTTTATAATGGATTAAACGCTAAATCTACTTATCATTTGTCATAAACATCCTTTATTGTTAAAAATACCATGAGCTGCATAAAAACACACAGAAAACATATCATCATAATCATGTCTATTTGCCTTCATATTTTATCTGAAGAAAAATGTTTCTCTCAATTTTTATATATGGAAGAGCAAGAGATATGATTACATGATGACTGACAGATCTAAAACGTGCTCTCAAACACTGGCGCACATGGAAGAAAACGGACAGTGATCACATAATTCAGTAGAAAATGAATAGAAATGATATTCTGTATAAAGAACGTGAGAATAAATCTGTTCTCAGATACCAATGATAATCTCCTCCTGGATACTCTTTGGTGTTTGTTTACACTAGTTTTCGAAACAGCGCCACCACTCTCACCCTTCTGTGCAACAGCAGCTGCTCTGGGCACGTGATCTAAAGCTCAAATCTAATTAGATGGCCCGTTTCATCGTGGAGCAATGGGAAAAAAAAATAAAAATCGACACACAGGTTGAAAAAAAATCCTCGCTTTTTAGCGGCGCAAATGTTCGTGCCCAGTGTGAAAGGCTCCATAGGGATCTATTGTAAAAAAGTCTAAAATTTTTACTTTATTAATAATTTTATCCCAAAGTAAACTCTTCTTTTTCCACCAAAACTGTTTGTCGGGAGTCAATACTCATAGTCAGACTGCAATAGCCAAAACTTTGGTCACTCGTGCCAATGCTAAACGTCGATTTCAATGGTGCCAGCAGAGGAAATCTTGGGCTGTGGACAATGTAAAACATGTATTGTTCTCTGTTGAGTCCACCTTCACTATACGTACATCCGGGAGAGTTACAATTACAATGTGGAAAAGCCCCAAAGAAGCTTACCATCCTGATTTTTGCATGCCCAGAGTGAAGGACAGGGGGTGGATCAGTGATGGTTTGGGCTACAATTTCATGGGTTTCCCAAGGCCTACTACTTGTGCTATATGTGCGCATCACTGCAAAGGACTACCAAACCATACTGCAGGACCATGTGCACCCAATGCAAAACCCTGAGCCACTTTGAGGTATTTTGGAGGAGCGAGTTTTCCTACACTAGCATCACGTAGTGACCTGGCTACTGTTCTGGCTCTTGTATCATATATAATAAAAGTTTGTGGAACGTGTTAACAATATAAACTACACCGGTGGTTCTTCTGATAGTGTGTGAATGTGAGGAGAACTGTCTTTATATATCCATGAAAAATTACATCAAGACCAGTTGGTTAAAATAATTTAAAGAGAAGCTCTTTTGTGTTATCTAATGTGATGACATTTACTTTTAACTGTGGTTTTGTATCCAAATATGCTTTATGTACAGACAAGAAGTGACTCGTACTTCTCATACGATGCATTACTTTGCCTGTCTTTGTCTCTCTCAGTGTTTGTCTCCATCTCTCTCTCTCTCCTACTTTCTCACACACGCCCACTTCACAGTATTCCAAACAGTCCTTTTAACCATTATGGGATCTTTATGTGAAGTAGTGTTTCAAATGAAACACTCTGGGTGGGCATCATATCTTCAGATTAGAAGGACCACAGGCCACAAGCCAATGACAGAGACAACGTCAGATCCATTACATGACAGGGCCAAATCACCATCCTGCATTGTCAACAAAACTCCATCCACAAACCAGGACCAAGCTATGCCATCAGATTTGGGATGCAACTACTCATCCCTGTTGAAAAACAATAACTAACACAAAAGAAAAAAAATGGCATTAAGGCAAAACACCACAGGCAAAATCATTGTTTTTTCATTTTTTCAATTTTGGGCTATTTTGCTTACATATCATATATTCTTTCAGACTATTGGAAATAAAGCATAGACATTTAATTGTTCATTTCATTAAACGTTATCTATTCACATCTATAGATTTTAAATTACATAAACATCTTTATCTTTTAGGTTTTACTTTCTCATGCACTGAGCCAGAAATCTTCAATTTAGTAGCACTTACATACACCAAACTTATCAGTTTTATTCCTATCTTATATTCTGAAGGTTTCAGAGGGGTTTGTTCATATATCATTAACCTGATTTATATCATGTGTTTGATAAAAAGAGATATCCAAAATCCTCTCTGTAAAAACCTTTAACTCTGCAAAATGAAAAGAATTTTAAACCTGGAATTTCATTTATACAATGCTCAGGTTTCTATTCTGGAAAAGTGTGCAAATTACTGCATATTTAATTAGAAAAATCTCTCATTTGCATATTTAAACATAAGATTTCAGAAAACATCAGCAACTCTTATAACGTTCCATGATTTATTAAGTGCAGAAAGAATAGTGATAAATATTAATTGAAATATTTACCCTATTCACCTGTAGTGTCTTGCCTCAAGTTCCATTTAAGCCAAAAGCTAAATCCACGTGCCATTTAATACCTTCCAGGAAGCATATATGGTTTTAAAACACATATTTATCATACAAGCTCAAGCTTAGTCTATGTTTGTGAAAGCGATCGCACAGTGAGTATAACAGCAAGCAACATGTAGGCGTACAGCATCAACAACTCCCGTCTATCTAGGCCATTTTGCTCTGAAAACAAGATGATGGGAATTTCAGAGCAACGGACAAAGTCTGGACCCCATGATCTCATTTCGGCCTGTAATTTACCAATGGCACTACCATCATACTAATTTCCACAGTCAAACTGTCAATTTGATGCTTTATGGGAACTGTAGGTAGACACCTTGCAGACTATGTACAGGGTTTCCCCAGCACACAGAACAAAGGAGCTCAATGGCACATTTGCTGGTGACTTTCTCTCCTTGTTTTCATTTAACTCTTTCATTTTTCCGCTATACATCTAAGTAGTCCGCCCACCCTTTCTGACACACCGAAACCACACACACTCACACATGTGCATGTGCACACACACACACACCATTTTTGCCTTTCCATTTGCTCATGGGCCCCCAGATATAAGTCAATGTCTTGAATTACTCACCCAATGAGGGCCACCATCTGCTCCACTATATGTGCTTGCTGGAGGTATCACAAAGACTTTCTGTATGAGAGAGAGAAGTCACTCCATCAGTTATCCATGTGCTCATTGGGGAGTGGTACTGGGTGATACACTCATAACCACATCAGATGCCCCCCTATGGACCTTCTAACACAGCAAATGAGCAGGCGGTGGTCAGCAGAAAGAGTGCTTTTTCTGTGATCAGAGGATAAAGCACAACATGACACACCTTGGAGCTGACAGACAAGGCCTCATACAGATGGCGTGAGCCTTGCAAGGCCCAGGGCTACAGCTAATACACTCGAGGGAGGGGGGACTGTTAAAAAAAAAAAAGAAAAAAGAAAAAAAGAAACAAAAACATGTCTGAAAACCTGACTGGAAGAAAAGCAGGATCAAAGATGGCTCCTGTCCAGTCTAGATCCTGCTGACTCACAAGTTCAGCCATGATAAAAGGCAGGATGGGCGGCGTGGGTGTTGGGGGTCGGGGTTTTGTTGGCTGGTGCCTGGTGCAACTCAATCAGTTGAGACTTACTCATTATGTTTTTCTGCTGCAGTGTTTGTCACGGCTGTCATTGCTGATTCGCACAAACACACTCCGTAATGTCTGGGGCCTGCATAATCACATCTGGAGGTACTTTCAATTAGTGGTATCGCTTTATTTGTGCAGTTAAAATTAGTATATGCTTAATGTATAAAGTACATGCATGAATTGTTTATTTTTGAATCATGTTTTGGTGGGTTTAGGGGAATTAATTATAAAGAATAAATAAAGATCTCATTTTTGGTAATCTTTGATAATTTAATTTTAATGATTGTGGAATCTCTCTTTATATATATATATACACACCTCATGTGAAAATAAATTGTTTACAAATGGAAACAACCATTATAGATAGTAAATCTTAATTATAAAAAAATAAATAACAATTAAAAAATAAAAACACATGGCGTATATGGTTATGTTGTTGCATACCAGCATAAATACCTATGTTTCTGTTGTTTTTTTTTATATATAACTAATCACAATATACAAAACAGCATAATGTACAAAACATGCTAATTCTAAAACACCAGTACAGCACCAGATCTCAGTAAGTGCTTGCCAGAATAGGTGAGGGTTAATCCCAATGAAATAAAAGAAAACATCTGAGACGAGTGTATCATGTTATATACAAAAACATATTGTGTGTCTTAATACACCTGATCCACAGGTGAGGCCATTCAGACATTGTATATGTATGACTAACACAGACACACACACATTTTCTGTCTCACCGTTCATGCACTTACCTAGATGCACACACTCGATCACACTCTTATTCTCATCATCTTACACACCAATGCACACACTCACTTTTCCCCTTTCCTCCTCCTCGGAAACACACGCAACTTTACCATAACAGTCCAAACAGCGCAAATCTATTCTCTTCATTGCATCATTTAGCACATCAATACAATTATTATGAGACATATCTAAAGGGACTTGAGAAAGTATGGTATTTACACAAACTTACATTTTACTTAGAAAAATAATTATTGCGCATTATAAGGCAATGCTGCAAACAAAACAGACTTCTTTTAAAATGGGATTTCAATGACAGATTAATTATTTGTTTCTTTGGTCCCCACTAATTTTGAATATTTTGTTACATCCTTACTGCAGTATAAGGGAATAATAGGATTGTGTTGCCTCTATAAGCATTTAATTCTAAGAAAGAAACAACATTAAAATCTCAAACAACTACACATTTTCATTACAGCTACAGATTAATTTCACTTATGTATGTAAGAGCATGTGGATTGATTTCAAACACTGATATGAAGGCAGTAATGTTTCATTTTCAATTTGAGTGTTTTGCCAGCTGTCATAACGGTTATGTTAACAAGCTGTGAGTAAACTCTGCTGAAATTACTAGACGCAAGATCTTTTTCAGGCCCACTTCATCAGGGTGAATGTGAAGAGGCAACATTAATACTTCTTTTCAATCTTATCTGTAGGCATTTAGTGCAAAGGTATTTAAATACACATAAAAATATATAAATACATTTTAAATGCACTGGTACAATGTAAAACAAGAGTACCCTGTATATATGATATATGTTAAAATTGAGTCTGACTCCCTAAACTTGCTTCCTAAGCATCGTTCTACTGAAACTACTGAAAGTATGCATTACTTCATATTTGGACAATTTCCACCATAATTTAATACATCTGAGTATGGAATGAATGTCAAGAGGCTACAGCTGCAACTTTCACAAAATGGAGGCAGATAAACACAAAATGGCCGCCTCTGATTTTACTTTAGAGTCACACCCTGATTCCACAAATATGAAGTTATGGAAATATTATACTTTGTAATATACTTTGGATGAATACCTTGTAGTTATGGTTATATATGTATGGATACATATATTTTTTAATATATACATACATATAGGCTACATACAGAGACATATATTAAGTGTTCATATAATCACAAACATACAGCTCCTTTAACAATAATGTACATTTCTCTTTTACCTATTTATTTGTCTTTGTTTGCATTTAAGTAACTAAGAATTACACAAACACATGATTGCTGCACAATTTCTTAAATGTGTGCATGTCAGAGACAAGTAAATGTTTGTACTGTCAAATTCATGTTAGATGACAATTGTGAATTATTTCATCATATGTATATATATATATGATTCACAATCGTCATCTAACATGAACTGTGAACACAAATCCCACAACCTGTATACAACAGTTTATTTTCTATTGACGAATCAGCATCACTTTTGTATGTTTGTGAGAAACAAAGTCTTTACTCACCTCAGAGAGTGTCTTTATTTTCAGTGCTGTAAGTAAAGCAGTGGTAAAGTCCAGAAAGGGTTTGAGAAAATGTCCAGAGGTGGTCCATGACACAGATATGAGATCTGAAATAGACAAAAAGATCGTAAAGGTCTAGGAAAGCATGAGGGGGGAAAACATTAAATTCTTTTGTTCTGAATATATATTTTAAATAAATGTAATGCAATAAAGTAACAGTGGTATTTACTTTGCTCTTTATGAAAGTAAAATAGATAAGTTGGCATTAATAATTAAATTCTGGAAAACACACAAGGAAGAACAAGAATCCTTCAATCCAATTCCATAATAAAATTGTGATTTTTTTTTGAGAGTGGAAGCTCTGAATAAGACTATTCATCACTGTCAAACAGTGACATATTCTTGCTATTACTAATAACCCTGAAAGGTTTTCTATTCGTCAGAACACTAACAGAGACACGGGCAAGCATTCCTGAGGAACCTCTCGGATTGCAAAATTTGTTCTGATGGCAAAGATCTAAAGAGGAAAGGATTAAAAGTAAAGTGTAAGAGAAAAGTGCTATCAGAAAAATTAGTTAGACATAAATTAACATATCTGACTATTGAAAATTAAGAGTTAGACATTGAGCTTACCCTTACGAAACAAATGAAAAAAATATTTTTTAAACCGTTATCTTAATACTTATGCAGACTACCTGAAGGAAAACATAACACAGATAAAACAATTGACATTTCAATATTTTAAAGTATCAAAATTTGATGCATTTAATGTGTAATAATATTTAAAGGTCTGCTGTGGTTTAACTAACACATAGGCTACATAATGTATGAAAAGGAGGAAAAGCATATTTAAAACATTATCTTTTACATTATCAAAAACTAATAATTAGAGCTCAGTAAAATCATTTTCCACAATTGTCTAGAGACAGTTGGAGAAAAAAAAAGGCTTAAAAAACTGACGTTACTAATAATTCTTTTAAAAAATGCTTACACACACTTTGTGGTCTTTGCAGAGCAAAACTATCCGTAGCTTTTCAAGGTTTTACAGAGCTAAAAATGATTTAACGTCTAGTAAAAAATATTTATATATTACTATGCCAGCAGGCAAATAGAAATGAAGTTATGATAATACAGAGACAAATACGACAATAGCAAAAACAGTAATGATAAAGATATTTTTTTCATTCATTTTAACATAATAACTGTTTGATTCTGAGTCAAAGCTTAAATGAAATATATTTTAGGTATTTAGTAATACATTAAACACCTGTCACTTTTGATTTTTAGTGAATGAATCAGTTTCACCTAAACCGATCCATAAAAGTGAGACAAATCTGAATACACTGTGAAAAACTGCTTGCTGAAATGATTCTTTCATGCTTTTGCCATGCTTCGTTATTTTTTATTTTACCAAAAACATATCTGAAGAGTACATCAAATTCTTGTTTAAATAATAACCACACTGTAGTGTAGAGACATTCTGACAATGCACTAAATGTATTATCTCATCTATGTAGTTCATTTAATCATTCCCAGTTTAAAACACTCATCTTAAACTGATTTTGATCTAAAAAAAAACAAAAACCTTTACTTCACTGTAAGTAAACACTTTTTAAGAATCTTATTTTGCAAGTTTTAATTAGTTAACATGATTTGGGAGGATTCTGTTAGCACAAAATGTTGCCTCATCTTCTGAGAATATCATACAAACCATTTAGTTTAAAAAACACATACTTTTAAAATTGTTTTTGAGCTTCAGATAATGTAAAAGCATGTCTGAATTAACTGATTTTGATGAAACAATTAGAACAAATCGAAGTATCTTAAGAACAAAGGAATCAAAGGAGGATTTATGAGGATTTTAGCCAGAATTCGAACTGATAAAGCAGGAGAAGAATAGTTTACAGAATAGAAGAAAATTGGCATGTTTTTAGCATGAAAAAGATTTGTAATAGTGCATTATAAATTCTGTTCTCTTAGTATGTTTTTTTTCTTTTTGTTTTTTTATATGATATCTGGTATCTCCCCACTACTTTTGAATTATCTGTAGAAAACCAAGGAGAGAGGGAAAAAGAAGAAGGTCTGTGTTCACTTAAGAACAAGTAGTTAAACTACACTAATTACATCAACCTACTGTTCTGTAGCACACTTCTTAGAAATAGAACAAGACAACTATATATATTTTTTAATAGAACCTTATTTTGCAAATGCATATTTTTGCAGGATTTGTTCTCAAAATATTAGATACAGTAAAATGTATGAATGTATAAATGTATCTTACCTAAAACATTTAATTCTTATGTTCCATACTATATAATTTTACAAAACAAACATTCAAATGTTTAACCCTTACCAGAAAGATCCATGAACCTTTGACTGACACATTTTAAATTTCCATTGAATTGGAATGGGGTACAAGACCAGACGCCTAGGTGCTTCCAGTGAGTCACAGAAAGCCTGACATATCTGAAGCTTTATTTCTCACAAAAGGCTATTTTACTGAAATGACACAGATTTTCCTGCAGATATCCTTTCTGGGAAGAGGGGTGGTATATAAAAAACTATATAATGAAAAAAACATCTAGGAAAAGATAATAACATCAGATTTTAAGGACAATGTTTTGGATGTTTGCATGAATGACGCATTCATGTCTAGCAGATATAAAAACTTTTGATAAACAAACTAACAAATATACAGATTTTATTTTATTTTATGTATTTTTTAACAGTCTAACTAATTGCAAGTTAAATGACGGGTTTAGATGGACAAGCAAACCAGGTTAATAATTTTAAAACAGCAAAATTTGTAGTAGCTGGATTTGTGCTTAATTTTAATCCTCTTAAAGTTTAATTCATCATATCTATATCTATATCTATATATAATATATAATATCTCTAGATATAGATATATCTCATAATGAAAATCTAAAAGCACTTAAGAGTATCTTAATTTTTATTATACAATCAAAACTGGTAAAAATAATTATTAGTCTATTAAACAGACATTTTAATGCGTTAACAAAATGACAACAATTATTCTAAATAATATTTGAACTATTTATGCATTTTATAGGATTTAGGTCATTGTAAAACATATTCTAAATTTGCCTCCTTAAAAATGCATTTCATAATCATTCTGCAAATATGAAACATTACCATTCATCTCAGGATCAATGCATGTGCATGTTTTTCATTCAAATAATTTTTTACAGTTCAGTGCATACACATATAATGCTCTATTTATCTCGTATAACTGAAAATAAATCTTTAACACCCACTGATCATAAAAATGAGCAGAGGCACTGACAGAATTGGTGACAGGTGGCAAATACAATTAATATATTGATGACATGGGCCAATGATATCATCTTTAATTCATTTACTGTACATAGGTTGAGAATGCTTTTTGCTGCAAGAGATAAAAGTACATTAGCACTCAATATAATGGTCGAAGGGCATGGGAGGGGATTTTTACTGAATCAAACCTAATATGGACATCAAATCGGTCCAAGAAAAGCTGGCAGGGGAGAGAAAGGAGGGGTGATGGGGAGCAAGTAGAACAGCTGCATTTTGATTGGACAAACTTGAAAATTCCGAATTTGTTCTGTCCAATCACAAAGACTGTTTGGACACATAGCAACAGCACATTTCATTCCATTGCCGTTTCTCTCTCTCTCTCTCTCTCTCTCTCTCTCTCTCTAGATTCTTCTGTTCATTTTTACAGTAAACCAGACGTAAAAATGGCTGTCGAAAATGTCAGGTTGGTAAGAGAGGAATGTCTTTTGTTCAGAGGTTGAGCACTCTGGATCAGCTTTAAACCGCAGGATGAAAGTGTTTGATTAAAGAGCAACATTCATGCCCATCCCCATTACAAACACATCATTCTGCTCCGAGCAGTGAGTCACATTCAAACGGGCACAAGAAACTGCTGAGTAATGTCAAGACTAAATCACTGCATTCAGGTCCAGTCACAAGTCTCTCATCTGTCTTCAAAGGTATCTTTTATCTCCAGACATCTGTATACACTATCACTCGCCGCCCATCTACCCCACACCGAACAGATGCAGCAAAATGTGTAAATTTCCAATATTAGCAACAAAACGGAGCCCATAAGGTGGACTAAAAGTTCTCAGAATGTTTTGTATTGCTTGTGCCGCTGACTAATCCCCCTTAGTCATTTAACCCTGAAAACAATGCAGAAAACTGATGGGAGCAAAATCGAGCAGCTATTTCAGAGTTTTATAGAGCGGTACACATGTAATCATGCCGTTATGTGACGTATTCATAATTTTAGTGGGAAGTTTCCTTCTGTAACCACAACAGTGGCCATCTGACACGATGAATGAATATCCAGACTGGTTGTTCTTTTTTATTTCAATCTATTTCAATCTTTTTCTCATGCACATGGAAAATTACCATTTGGCAAAGCATTCAGCCACCACAACCTCCGCGTTTACCAGCTCCAACCCAGCATCCCTCAGGGCAGGGTTTACCAGCAATTACATTTAAGAGATCTCGTCAAAGGTGCGCCTTCAGTAAAACCATGGGAGACAGTTTCGGCTCTCTGATATGTTTCCAGCACTATTCAGCATTTTTTTGTAAAGCTTCTGATGTTGGTTATCATCACCATTATTTATTTTTAAATTTTTTGGGGGCTTGTTTTATAAAGTTCACAAGTTCAGAGAGCATATGATTTTCTGGAGGCAGTTTATGGCATATTTTGATCATATACCGAGACATGGATTTACCAGAATCCATTGTTGGAAAATTATTTTTACCCCAAAGATGCTCTACTTAGTATATTTAGTGAAGAACCATAAGTCTTTTGTTACCAGAGAAATGACGAGGATTGACGCATATAGACAAAAGACTTCCCTAATCCACATTCACACCTAATAATATTCCTCTTTCCATGCCACATTCAACAGTTACAGCTTCCCCTTACGTCAATGACACCTTGGTAACAATAGCAGCACTCCTATACACTATCAAAATTTACCTGAGCCTGGCTAACGTTAATAGAGCTCGTTTGAGAGACAGTTGTCCCAAAAATGAAAAGTCTATGATCATTTATGCATTTTCTTTTTTCTGTGGAAAACAACTTTTTTTGTGAATATAACAGAAGTCAATGGGGACCAAAACAACACTGGACTTGCATTATATGGAAAAAAGAAGAAGAAACAAAGTCATTCAGATTTTTAATGACAGAAGGGTGAGTAAAACATGACACTTTTCATTTTTGGGACTAACTAACCCTTTAACATCAACTTTTTATTCTTTGTTATTTTTGATTCAAAGGCTAATCGCTCGGGTAATAGATTTCAATGAGGTTATTTGCATCGTTTTTCATTTTCATTTGCATGGAATGTTAATTTGTCCGTCTGTGAAGCAAGTGAGCTTGCAAAAGCAAACATTACGGATGATCTAACACGATCCGGAAAATCAGACTGCCAGCTGGGAGAATCACAGGAAGACCGTAATCAGGTTATAAAGTAAATTGTACCCCCCCCCCCCCCCCTCATTATTATCCCCTTCTTTTATTTATTTATTTATTTATTTATTTTTTTGAATGAAACCCTTTCAGACAGGCATCAAGACAAACGTCTCTGGCACAACATGCCGCCAAATATCAAAGTCCTTTATACGAGCCGCTCTCTCTCTCTCTCTCTCTCACACACACTCTCTCTCTCTTTCTACGGCGTAACGCAGGAAGTGATAATGGGTGCCTGACGTAATCAGACCGTTCCAGGGAGGGAGAGACAAAAAAAATTCAAATCTATCTATCACAAAGAGGAAAAAAATGTGCACCCTGGAGTCCACGTTGACAAATTCTTTAACAAGCTGTGGTCAAAGGGAAGCTGGTTGAAGACTGACTCAGCCCCTCCTTTCAGCAGTTTACTGGAAACACGGGGGGAGGCAGGGGGAGGAGGGAGTTTCAGAGAAGTCACATGACCTATAAGGGCAGGGCTAACCACAGCTCCGGGAGGAGGAGAGGAGCAGAGAGGAATCAGGGCGAGGGGGGAGGCCGATACACGCCCTTCACTGAGCAGATGCCTCCGAATCGGGTTACTTACTCGACTGCCTGGGAGTTGGCAGAGGAGAATTCACAGACTAGCTAACCCTTTAACCCTTTAAGTGCTGGAGACAATGATTCATAAAACAAAATTAGCTTTTTTTAAACAGTGTTAATCCAAAATAAACAAGGAAGTAGACAGTTTTTGCTCTTGTTTTAACACTGTTTTTTAAATAAAATAAAACATCAACAACAAAAAAACCCCCTAATGTGACTATGACGAAAACAGCTGGTCATGACTATAAATGGATGCAGCTGATGATGCCTCGTTGCTTTGTGCCAGCCTGGCTCGTGTGTGTTCAGTCACACACGTGCGATATGTCTGGTGCCCTCTACAAACCAACATGACGACACAGACACTTGACATATAATCCCATGCCCTTGACCTTTGGGCAAAGGATGTCTGGATCCATTCTGTTAGACTTAGAAGTCACACAAACACAGAAACGTACCTAGAAACACATAAACAAATTAGTAAAACACACAAAAACCCATTTAATCATTTAAATGCTCCGTCAAAGCTGAAAAATCTTTAAAAATTGACAATTACTCAATATTTGCAATACTACTGAGGATATTGTCCTGGACAAAACGCAGTTTACAAAAAAGCATTAGAAAACAAACTAAAATCAAATCCGCTTAGGAAAAAGGGACCCGCTTCGTCTTCACTCGCAACGCTACTGGAGGATGATTTCAAATTCAAAGTGGCAGAAGATTTCGGTAGATTTAAAAAAAAAAAAAAAAAAAAAAAGCCATAGAAGAAGAAAGCATGCCGTCTTCAGTCACAGAGCAAATGAGGAGTAAAAGCAGAGATTTGGGGGGAATCAGGCTTCAAACTGCACAGGGAAACTCTCCTGCAGCGCCAGAAAGAGATGCTGTGATCCAGAAGCGGACGTCAGAATGACCAAACAGCGACAGAGAGGGAGTGAGAGATTAAAAAAGGGAGAAAGAGAGAGAGCGCAGGAGAGAGACAGATAGGAGAGGTAGAGAAAGCAAAGGAGACACACCGCAACTCGAAAAAGTCAGTTGAGAGACCTGAAAAAGGAATGCTAGTTTTCTTCGAACAACTATCCCTCCCTCTTTCGGTATTGTGGAGAAATGTGAGGATAGGACAACACAAATAGACACGCATAAACATAAACATTTATAAACAAAATTAATACACACACACATATTAGTATATAGCAGCAGCTCTCAACTGGTGGGTCGTGACCCCATCTGTTTTGATGAGAAACTATGCTGAATGCATTTAATAAAATGTAACTAATAATCAGAAAAAAAAACTAGGTTAGCAAAATAAACTGGCTTTTAGGGAGGAGAAAACTCCCATATCTTATGTTGTTGGCTGTGAGTCCAATCAAATGCTACAAATAAATCTGTTAAAAGTTAACCAAATGAAATGCCAGCATGTCCACAATGTGTTTTGTGCAGTAAATCTTACATCTGCACATTTGCTGGAAACTGCAGAGTTGTCCTAAACTAAATGCATCAATGCTGTTATGTAATCACAAAGTTTTTATTCTGTGAAATGAAATGATTGGCTGTTGAGGTGTAGAGTAATTCAGAAACAAAATGACCACATGACAAATGAGTCACGATACATACTTCCATCAGTGACTGTTTGAGGTTAACAACCAAGATAAAGGTTCCCTGTAAGTCTGACATGACTAGAAACTTCCCATTCATGAGAAAGACTGTTGAGAAAGACCTATATCTGTCATATCACACAAAATGCGTTCATAGATATTTTTATTGGTTGGCTTTTTAACATGGGGGCCAAAAAAAAAAAAAGAATGTGAAATTTGATATTTACATTTTCTGAGAAAACATTTTCCATGCAAAACCCTACACCATAATGCCAGGACAATTGCCAAGGTGGTGCTATACAGTCGCTAAAGTGTTCTGAAAGGTTAAAAAGTTGCTATGCCACTGCTAGAGTGTTCTGAATGGTTAGCAATTTCTGAATGGTTAACAAGTTGCTATAGCATTAGAGTTGCATGGTTGCCATTTCTAGGGTGATCTGAACAAGTTGCTATGCCATTGCTACCATGTTCTGAATGGTTGGTTAGCACATTGCTATGCCATTGATATGGTGGACTGAATGGTTGTTAGCATATTGCTATGCCATTGCTAGGTTGTTCTGAATGGTTTGCAAGTTCTGAATGGTTAACAAATTGCTATAGCATTAGAGTGGCCTGAATGGTTGCAATTTCTAGGGTGTTCTGAACAAGTTGTTATGCCATTGCTACCATGTTCTGAATGGTTATTAGCATATTGCTATGCCATTTGTATGGTGTTCTGAATGGTTAGCAAGTTGCTATGCTATTTCAAGGGTGTTCATAACGGTTAACAAGTTGTTGCCATTTCTAGGGTGTTCTCAAAAAGTTGATATTGCTATCATGTTCTGAAGGGTTGCTTAGCATATTGCTATGCCATTTCAAGGGTGCTCAGAATGGTTGTAAACATGTGGCTATGCCATTGCTAGTGTGTTCTGAATGGTTATTAGCATATTGCTATGCCATATCAAGAGTATTCAGAATGGTTTAGCAAGTTGTTGCCATTTCTAGGGTGTTCTGAACAAGTTGCTACACCATTGCTACCATGTTCTGAATGGTTGATAACACATTGCTATGCCATTTATATGGCGCTCTGAATGGTTGTTAGCATGTTGCTATGCCATTTCTAGGATGTTCTGAATGGTTAGCACGTTGCTATGGCATTGCTAGAGTGTTTGAATGGTTGTCAACGCGTTGCTATGTGGTTGCTAAGGTGTTCTGGGTTAGGTCCCTCCTTCAATGTAAGTCTATGCAGTAGTTTTGCTTTGAAAAGTAATAGCACAACAAATAGCACAAACGGTGCAAAACGACTTATGTGCTGTTTTGAAAAAGTGTTTGATCAAATTGTGGAATAGAAAGACTTGACAGTTTGACACCAGTTTTCAGAACAGTTGGTTGTGTTTATGAGTGGATGAGGCTATTGTGGTTAAACTCCGCTCAGTCATTATCACAGTTGCCATGGCGACAGGCCACCTATTGGTTGCAGATTAATCAGAGGGATAAACCATGTGATAGGTTTCCTTAGTAATGTTTGTAAATGATAGGCAAAAAGCCAAAACCTCCTCCTGGAGTATTATGGGAGTGTTCTATATGTGAAATTTCATTCATTCATTCACAAGTCAAGTGTCGAGTTTGTTTAAATCTCTAACCATAAGTATTAGTACTAACAGTGATGCTTGTTTAAGCAATCACCTCTAACAATATTCAAAAGACGTTTTTGAGAAAAGGAGAACAAGAAACAGGCATCATGTGAAACATGGGGGTGTGGTTGTGGATTAAATACAGGACAGAAAAGAGGAATAAAAAGAGCGCTGAAATAAAAGATAGCAAGAGAATAAGCAGGTCAAGTGAAAAGGTGAGAGAGAGGGAGGCATAAATGTGATATGACCCACCTGACTGCTCTTAACATTGTTGAGTGGAACATTTCTGCAAACTCCTCATAAGCTTCATCACACGGGCCCGTCCCTGACAACTCGGCTGCCCGGGCCGTGAAGAACTCAGGGGCCTCCCCTATCACCTTTCCCACACCCTACACCCTGTGAACACACACGCACATGATCACTGACATTTTATGACTATATACATGACTGTGCATAAAAAAAGGCAATGAATCCTTCACAGAGTCACATGATTATTTCATCGAAAATCAAAAAGCATTGTTCCGTGGCATATCAAATTATGACAGCTAAAGTTTAGACAAGTTTTCTCCTCTCTCGTGCTGTTGTCAGGCTGACATTAATAGGTCTGTTATTTAATCTGGACATCCTGCCTCACATCCTGTCTCTTCAACACAACTGGCTTTGATGGTGGCCGACACTGCATTACTCACAAAGCAGTTGGCCCTAATCTCCTGGGCAGCTGTCCTATTCAATGCCACTCAGTAGGAGGTGTTTGGTTAGTGTGAGTGTGTGTTCCACCTGCCCCTTGGGTGGGGAGTGTGGAAAGCCCACTAATATCTACAGGGGGTTTGTAGGGTGGCACAGGAACAGATGAGCTCTGCAGGAGAGGAGAGCTCCACTTTCCCTGATAAACCGCCGCCAACCTGGATGGGTGTGTGTGTGTTAAAACAAGTAACCCTTGCCCTGAGAACTCTCACCTTTGAACAGACAGGAACATGTGTTTGTGTGTATATGTGCGGCATGAGTTCTGCCCCCTTAACCGTAGAAAGACCTGAGGGTAAAAACACACACACAATAACGTGTAGTTAATGTCTCTCCTGCCAATGACGGTGCTACGAACAAGAGTTATGACATCGTCAGTCTCCTGAGAATGGGTGCAGCCTGGCAGACAGTCTGGCACTACCAGGTGTTTTGAGACCCATATTGCCTTCACTCTAGGTTTGCTTTACTGAAAACTAACACCGATTAGGCACAGACTCAGAATGGAAAAGACCAGATGTTTGGGGGGAAATAAAATAAATCCAAAAAATTATTTAGGAAAACCAGCAAAAACAGGCTTTTTTTGTCTGGACGTATTTAAATGTCATTTCACTGTCAGACAAAAAGGTACGGTGCTTGTCACTGGGGCAGTACGCTAAGGTACAAAGGTAAAAAGGTACTTATATGTACTTTTAAAGTACTAATATGTACCTTTAAGGTACAAATATGCACTTTTAAAGACCTAATGTGCACCATTTAGGGGTAAGTAAGGTACAAAGATGTACCTTTTCACTTTTGTACTGCCCCAGTGACAAGCACCGTGCCCTTTTTTCTGACAGTGTTGAAACTATAATATTAACATCTACATTATTCTTTGTATTAATCTCAATGTGTAAATCTAATCTGAATGTACACTATTTTGTATTAATCTCAAGTGTATCAAACTGTCAACTTCTTAAAGATTTAAAAAAAATTGCCATATTTAGTGGTACTCACTGAAAAAGTACATTTGTTACATTATTTCTTCATCTGTGGTGATCAAACAGGAAAATTGCTAATTGTACATTATGTATATACATAATTGCACAATACAATATTGTACAATTTCAAATTGTTTATTCTCTTTATTATCTCCCTTAGGAGAAATTTGTCTTAGGAAATCAAGAGAGCAGGTCAAACATACAACAATCCACTATTCAGTTCACACTCTATCCATACAAGCAAAAAAATAAATAAATAAATCACTCATTACACAATACTAATATTAAACTAACATTACACATTATCCTTCACATTACCCTCGCCCACATTAACAATTCATCACTTATTGTTCAATAATTTACATGATAATGGAATTAGAGAAAATTTGTACCTATTCAACTTTTAAGTTGGTACCCTATAAATTGGGGCTTTAAAATGTTAGTACTATTTATTAGTATTTAATATTTGACAGCTCATGTAAAACACGGCAACACAAATTTAAAAAAGTATTTTATCAATATAATAAAATGTATTTTATTAAAACCAATGGTGTGAGTTAGGGGTGGAACAGATGGAATGGAGTGTTTGAAACGTATTACTTTTTCAATTTGTTTGTTACACAGAAATGACATACTTCACCTTTAACGGTTTTTTATGCCACTTTGCCTTTATTAGACCGGGCAGCATAACAGAAAAGATGAGTTACAGAAAACCAGATTGATATATAGCGCAGGCCGAACTCAATCATAAATCCCACATGCACTGCAGTTGTGGGCATGTGCCAGATGCTGCACCCTGACAAGCCCAACATTTTTTTTTTTTTTTCAGCGCAACATGATATTTATACATCACAGAGATTTCTACAAGAGCAGCACATCATGAATCATTTACAATGAGTGTACTACAAAATCATAAACACTAAATGCGGCAAAACATATTTACAGTGTTGAACAAAGACCCTGATGGTGAGTCTCTGTATTTAGAATCTATTTCTATGAATTCAAGATTAGTTATAAATTTATATATATACTAGGGGTGTAACGATCCCCTCATGACACGATTCGATACATATCACGATACTGAACTCACAATACTCCGAACATATGGTAAATGGTTAAATTTTTTTTACTTTTGATTAAAATGCTAAATTTGTTATTACATGGGGGGTGGAAATTAATAGGCTTGGACTTCAATGCTGGTAACCCAATGCACAGGACAATGTTGATACCAGAATAAAAATATTCATGACTCTGAAGCTAAAAATACAGAATTATTTTAGACGAGTATTGCACTCTGTCACTGACTAGATATATTTAAAATAATGTAGGCCAATTTTTACTGGTAGCATAAGACATTCAGCATTATCAGGACCCACAATTATTCCCCCACTGCATTATTGTACATGATATTCAACATTATATATAGAAGTTTAATGTAGTACTGACACTAAAACTCTGTAAACTAGATTTTTTTCCCCCTCACACAGTCATTTTATTTTTGGCTGAATTATACACAATACATATTTTCACTATCCACGATACATATTGTTGCATTTTTATATTGTGATACATTGTTAGCAACAACATCTCAGTTATTTCACAACAAGCAAGAGGTCATCACTGCTCCTTTTGCATGTCTAAAAGTTGTTCAACAGAAGGTCTGTTTTGCACATGAAGTGCTGATAGACATGATGTGATACTGACGTCACATATACAAGTGCACTTCCTATTTCTGAGTGGAAAAATAGCTCAAGAGCATCATTTACTGGAGGCTTCTCGTTATTTCTTCTCACATTCGCAAGCAAAGTGCTGTTTTTCTCTGTAATTAAACCTTCCCCAGAATTTTCTAAGAAAGCAACACATGCATTTGGTCTGAGGACAGAGGTCATAATCAGCCAATCGGTGATTTACGCATACTAGACGTATTATCTGCAAATACTTCCGGAACTAAAGATAATGATCTTTCTCCAATTATTTAAAACAAGGAAGAATTTTGGGGAAACCTGTTAGTCGTTATTTTAGCATTAAAAATGTAGATGTATAATATAAAGATTCAGTGAGTCAGAAATGATAACAGGACAACCTACATAGCTCTGGTTTAAAGCCACAACAGTAAGCACAATGTAAGCAAACACTATGCATATGCAAACTGAGGTGAGTGCCAGGAAGATGGTAAGAACATTTCTAGATCAGCCTGTACCATCTTTGCCTTGTCAATAGAATCACTTCCTCATTGGGTCGTGCATATGCGCATGCGATTGGAGGAGAGTTTGTTTTAAGGAACAGGCTGTACTACTCATAGTAAAAAAAAAATGCTAAACCACATGTCTGGTGTGAGAAGTGTGAAACCGCTAGTAAGCAGCAGCAGGGAAATTCACAAACATTGACAGGTTATTTCCCCACCACACACACTTATCATTCAGAAAAAAAGACCTCAATGAAATCAGACCTTAGTATTAATAACATTAACTGGGCCATGTATCATAAGCAGGCCCAGAGAGAATCTGCAGCCTTTTTTTCTTTGCTGGTTTTGAATCTGCTGAATGAATTTTAACATGTTCAAAAAGCTTTTTGGTAGCTAAACGCATTATCGAACCAGCCAAAATATGTTGTGGTCCAAAAGTCTGAGACTACGGTGAACATGTGGAATTTAATTCTGGAAATGAACAAATTTGTGGGGTTTCTGGCAAATTCAAAACAAAGAAACTTTATGACATAAAATGAGTAAGAAATATTGCACTATTTATACATCACTAATATTGTGGCAAACTTGACCATATAAACCCCTTTGAACAAAAGGTCAGATTTCCTTGCCTCCAGGCTGCTGTGTGACTCTTCTGCAGTGCAGATCTGGTCAGTGCAGGGTGATTTGGTGGTGGGTTACACTCACATGGGCGATGACACTGTAAGACAAATAGAGATGATTATTAGTAATGCTTTAGAAATGTACAAGTACGACGAGTGACTTTTAATCTACATTAAGAGGGCAAATACGGTTCTGGATAGGCGTAAACAAATAAATAATTGTTCATATTAAAAAGACTGTATGCCAAAAAAAAAAAAAAAAAAAAAGAAAGAAAGAAAGAAATTTCTGTCATCATTTACTCATGCCGACCATTAAAAGAGAGGCAGAATGATTGAGCTGTTAACTTCAACACTGTGAAAGTGAACAGGAATCAGGGGCTGTGAAACTCTAAAGCATTTCAAGTCTGATGAAGCTGAAGAAGTTATTAATTTTTATATTTTATTTTTAAAAAGTCAGAATCTTGCTTTGATAATCTTGCTTGACAGTTGTGGTCACCATTCACTTTCATTGTACGAAAAAGAAAAGCTTGGACTTTCTGCTATAAATAACTCATTTTGTGTTTCAAAAGAGTCACATGGTTTCCAAACACATGATGGTAGAATTTTAATTTTGGGTGAACTGGTCCCCACATAAACAATTTGAATATTAATATTAACAATTTTTTTTAATATGTGATCATTTTTTCTTTATCCCTTTGTTTTACTTTTATCTCACGACTAAGCACATTGGTCTAGTGATTAAAAATCATCTTTTAAAAATCAGATTTAAACACACCATTTCTTTTTTTTTTTTAGAAATGTAATATTTGTGTTGACTCCATACAATAATCTTTTGTTCCAAAAAGTAATAATTCTGAAAATGTAGTACAATAATTAAGTCCTAAAGAACTACAATATGGTCCTTGCATCACAAATACATAGAAGTTGTTTTTTTTTGTTTTTTTTTACAAATGAATGTTTGATAATCACAGTGATAAGGGTCTATAGGTGTTCTCCCTGCTTTATATCTTTCTTGTCACATTACAATAAAATAGCATGTGTGGTGATGCCACACCAACTTTTCACACAAGTTTTCCAAATATTTCAGCCTTTAAATGAAACAACAAAATGGTAAAACATGTCAAATCATGGTGGTGTAATGCTGTAATGTTTTGCATGAATTGCATTTGAATAACTTTTTAGATCGAGACAGAAATGAAAGTCACATCACTGACCCTTGTAACACATGAGTGGGAGACAGAGGGGGTGATAATTGGAAACCCAAGGGGGCAGAAACGAACCCCTGATCAAAAGAGGAAAAGAAACTCTGGGGAAGAAACGGCCGTTACTAAGGGTGAGTCCTGCACCTGTGACAAACTCACTCTGACAAAAAGGCATGAATGAGCATCAGAGAACTTTCCTTTATACACACACACACACACACACACACACACACACACACAACAAAAGCACAGGAACACACACATTCACTGCTTCTCTGCAATCCATTCATATCACAAATACAGAAATGATGTGTCACCAGCCAACTGTTGCTCCATTTAAGGTGTCCATTTAAGGTGAGAGTGGGAGGGAAGATGATGCAATGTGACCCCATGACCTTAAGTCTCATTACCCTACCTAGTTCCTTAAGTTGTGAATCCGGGCACTAGCAATAGCCTTTATCGTCAACACTGGGACACTGGTAACTCAATCACCAGCGACACAGTGTACATTTGTCGACATTAAACAAATTTAAAAATAAAATTTCATAAACATAAAAAGAGGGAGCTCTTGTTAAACTTCTAGCAATCTTATTTTTGCATAATACTCGGAAAGATTGTTTCCTTTTCATGCACATTATCTTTTAAAGATGCCACTGAATGATCACCACATTTACACACCAAGGTATTTTTACGGTACTTTGAGACAAGATGGCACTTTTATGATACTTGCAAACTGGAACTGATAACCAACAAAGGGGTTCCTTGGAGGAAAAACAACAACAACAACAAAAAATACTTTTTTTAAAAAAAGAAAATTTTACAAAATGTAATTTACAAAAGCTGACATGCAAACTTAAGATACTCATGATATATATGTAATGTAAGTAACATAACTATTTTTTACATAAACTAGTTTTTAAGAGGAAGAAAAAAAATATCAGCATATAGTTTTCTGAAAATTGTTTTCCAACTCTCTGTCAACTTATTTTTTTTTCTAGATAATATTTTAGCAATTTGCAATATAAAAACCAATTTATTTAATTTTATG
Source organism: Hypophthalmichthys molitrix (assembly GCA_037950675.1). Lineage (NCBI taxonomy): Eukaryota > Metazoa > Chordata > Actinopteri > Cypriniformes > Xenocyprididae > Hypophthalmichthys > Hypophthalmichthys molitrix. Next base: position 36,753,706 of record CM075501.1, read on the forward strand.
AATTATTATTTGGTTTTCTTTTCTTTACAATATCACAGTATACACACAGTATAAATGTTGGGTTAAAAAATGGACCAACCCAGCTACTGGGTTGTTTTGACCAAGTGTTTGGGTTAAATGTTGGACCCAACCTGCTGAGTAGTTTTATTTAACTCAACTATTGTTTAAAAAGTACTATATTGCTCACTTAAAATGAACACAAAATAGGTTGGAAATGAACATTAATTAATGTGTTTAATAAATTAAATATTTATTAATAAGTTTAATCAATAATAATTAAATAATAAACATTCATTAAATTAATTATTAATAAATGTTCACCTTTTGGTTATTACTGATGGCTCTAGTAATTATGTGTATGATATGTGTATGAACCTTTTTTGGGTTCATTTTAAGCCAGCCATATAGTAATTTTTAAATAAACTTCCCAGCAGTTTGGTCAAACATTTAAAGGGTTAGTTCACCCAAAAATTAAATTTCTGTCATTAATTACTCATCCTCATGTCGTTCCACACCCGTAAGGCCTTTGTTCATCTTCAGAACACAAATTAAGATATTTTTGAAGAAATCCGATGGCTCAGTGAGGCCTGCATTGCCAGCAAGATCATTTCATTTGCCCAGAAAGCTACTAAAGACATATTTAAAACAGTTCATGTGAGTACAGTGGTTCAACCTTAATATTATAAAGCGACAAGAATACTTTTTGTGTGCCAAAAAAAAAAAAAAAAAAATTCATGAAGCTTCATTAAGCTTCGAAGCTTTACGAATCTTTTCTTTCGAATCAGTGGTTTGGAGCACGTATCAAACTGCCAAAGTCACATGAACTATTGAAATTTTGAAACACATGATGTAACAAAGCCTTGTTTACTGAAATCACGTGATTTGGCGCTCTGAACCACTGATTCGAAACAAAAGATTCGTAAAGCTTTGAAGCTTCATGAAGCAGTGTTTTGAAATCGCTAGATATTGAACAAAATCGTTATTTTTGTTTTGTTTTTTGGCGCACAAAAAGTATTCTCGTCTGTTTATAATATTCAAGTTGAAACACTGTTCTCACATGAACTGTTTTAGTACTTTTTTGGGCATTGAAAAAGGAAATGATCTTGCTGGCAATGCTGAGCCATCGGATTTGATCAAAAATATCTTAATTTGTGTTCCAAAGATGAACGAAGGTCTTACGGGTGTGGAACGACATGAGGGTGAGTAATTAATGACTGAATTTTCATTTTTAGGTGAACTAACCCTTTAACCCAATCGCTGGGTCAAAGCAACCAAAACGCTGGGTTCGTCCACATTTAACAACTTGGGTTGTTTTTAATGTACATTTTTCCATACAGTATAAATGGGTTTTATACTTCTTTCACAAGGGGATCATCATATTAGAGGGTCATTCCCATCAAAAAGTTTGAAAACCCCTGTTCTAATATATGTACCACAGAGAAGATGTTAAAGAGTTACAGTGATGGTTAAATTCTCGTCTGATATTATTATTAATTTTATATGAGCACAGCTGCAGCTGGCCATGTTTGTTTTGATTCTGCCGTGTTTCTTCTCGAAAGGAGACGGGAAAATATTCGAATGACTTAGCACCTGAAGGAAAGAACGGAATTCTGATGATAAATCCCAAGCTTGTCTCAACATATCTTTACACACACACGCACAGCTGATGACCAACATCCAGCCTGTCCCAACAAATCAGAAAGAGCACAATATTTGAATTGACAATATTCCCCTGACACAGAATTCACGTTTCTGCACGGTTCAACACCACCGGCCTTTTTATTGTGTAAACAAACGTGGCTCTTTCAGGTAGTTTGTTTATGACCGAATGGTTATTTAACAGGGTGTAAAAGAGGAGTGCTCGCTGACGCACATTCTACAAACAAGCCAGAGAAGGATTATGCAATTGACTGCTGAAAGGGCCTTTTGCAATAGGGTGGGGAACTGACTTCCGGTACAAAGTAGGGCAAAACCATCAGAACTAAACCAGGACAGAGAAACAGATCCTTTAACAATGGCATTAACACCGGCGGGCATATTCCTTTCAAGTCAGGAATGCTTTTTGGAGTCTGAATCATCAGAGAAATCATACCAAACTGTCACTTGTTTTCCAGGGTTTCATATAGGCCTTAATGAGTCAAGAGTACTTCTGATATCAAGCAAAGGCGAGAGCTTCCTCAAATCTAATGTGTTTGTGAGCATTACACAACAATGTGAGTGATTCTGAGGTGCAGTTTCTACCTTAGAGAGGATTTGTCGCAATGGCCCATTGCGCCAAATAAAGGGAAGATGTTGTAATTGCCTAACAATGAAGATTTTACTTTTTAAAAAAGGAAACTGTGATAATGAGAGAAAAAGAAACAGATGTAGTTAAACATAATTCAGTATTACTATCAAAATGCACAGAATGACTTGGGTGATTCCGTTTAGCTACAGCCCCTGTAAAAGTGAGACAACTCCTAAAAAAAAAGTGACTAAATGAGAGAAACGGCAAGTATTTCTGACTCTATATGCATGCAATAGAAGTGTTCACCTCTGACCTGGTGTTCTTTTCAACTTCTCGTTCAGATGTCTCATGGTCTTAAAATACCATCTGTGTGTAGATTAACAAATAGAGCAGAACATGTATTAAAGAAAAGTCTTAACTTTTCAGAGTTGTGAATAGTGTTTACTTAAATGAATGAATAAACTTAAGTTATAATAACATTACATAAATGTCCTTACTCTCTATACAGGTAGTTGATGAAAAACTTCTATGAGCTTTTTTTTTTTTTTTTCAATATCAAGAATTTAAGTTCAAATTTATATAGAATGGGTTCTAAAGTGAGCACAATAATCTTTTTCCATTTAAAACAAGGAATAAACCGGTTTTAAATTTTTAAAAGATATAAAACTAAGAAAAGTTAGGACATTTGATTATATATAAATTTGGTAACACATTTTACAGTAAGGTTCAGTAGTTAACATTAGTTAACTACATTAGTTAACATGAACTTCTACAGCATTTATTAATCTTAGTTAATGTTAATTTAAACATTTACTAATACATTATCAAAATCAAAAGTTGTATTTGTTAACGTTAGTTAATGCACTGTGACTTACCATGAAGAAACAGCTGGATTTTTATTAACTAATGTTAACAAATGAACCTTATTTTAAAGTGTTACAATAAATTTATGATTATTTCAGATCAGTAATCTACTATATTCGTCACACCGATCATGTGAACTTCTGATTATTCGTCCAAAAGATGATATGTTCTTATTTAAATTGATAACACAATCTTCAGGTTTTACACAAACTTTCATGCAGCTAGTGCTGCTGCCATTAAAGGGAAAAACCAAATACTAAGACACTCAAGTGCATTTTTTAACTTTTCTGATCATTTAATTTGTAACAAAAAAAAACATGCATTTAAAAAATGCAAAATAGAAGCATTTTCACTAGTGGAATGTATGAATATTTTGTAGGTGTAGTAAATGATCAACTTTTTCATTTTTTTTCTTAACTTTTTGTCTGTGGTGTGACAAATGAACTTCTCTCAATTAATATATGACATTAAAACTGCATGCATAATTATTAGACAAGAATTACATTAGAATTTTTTTTTTATTAAGCAACAATGCAAAACATCTTATGCAATTTTGAAAGTAAATTTATCTTGTTTATCAAGGAGTTTTAAATTAAGTTTTCTAAATAAAATGCATTTCTACATTTTTTCTTACCTTACTGGCAAAAAAAATCATTTTAAAATGTCATCTACCCTTGATATAACACCCAGAATTATGATTTTGAGTCTGGTGTAAATCTATGTTTCGCAGCAGCCATGTGGCGTTATACACTACATTTGTAAGTAACAAATTAAATTGGCCTGAGAAATTAAGAACCAGGCGCTTGGCTCTTAATCTGAGTGGGAGTTTGTAATCGTCTAGCAATAACAAGACAAGAAGAGGTGAAGAGGAGGGAATGAGTGGAGAAAAGGGGAGTGAATGTGAGAAGATGCGAGGAAAACAAGAGACAAGAGGGCTGTTCGGATAACGGCCTCCACACAGGGAGCCGTTTACCCTCCCTGACGTTCCACAGCGGAAAAAAAATAGCTGAATTATGTCAGCAACTGTGAAGTCTATAAAATGGCCTAATACTTGTCTTTTTTTCCACAATAGCCCGTCTGCACCAAACACCGGTCCAGAAGTCTAAGCCATGGGATAATGGAAAGAAAATAGCGGACATTCTTGTGGCGGCCCACAGAAACCCGGGCCGTGCAATAAAGACAGGCGAGATCACTACTAAAGTGTACACACATTCAAACAGGGGAAAGATGCAGCCAACTCTGCCACATGGGAGGGAAGGACGTGGGGTCTGGCAGCCCTCCCTTATGATCTGTGAACTGGCAAACGGCTGCTCTCTAACTGCTGGGCTCAAATGATGTGTAGCTATGAAAAATGAAAGTGATATATTATTGCTAATCTGAGAGACATGTTCTCTATTAAGCCCATTAGATTTTTTTAATGTTTGTTAAATCTCTAAGGAAACAGGAGGGGGAAAATGCCTGACCACAAAGGCAATTTGTATTCAAGCACATGTATAATAAGAAAAACAAACACATGATAAAACATCAATAATAAACATTATATAATGCTGAATAAACCAGTTTTATTCAAGTGAAAAAAAATATTCACTGTCATAGCTATGGTAGGTTGCAGAATCAAGTCCGGCTTCCATGTCCTGTTCCCACTCCCCCTCTAACCCACACTTTCCTGTCTATACTTGGCCGTCTGATAAATCAGCCCAAAACAACAAACAAACAAATATATAGGCCTAAACTAAAGATTTATGCATCGGAATTGCATATACATTTTCGGTAACACTTTATTTTACTGTGTCATTGTTACACATGTTACATGTAGTTACTGTAGTAATAACTATATAAATTATGCATAATTACATGCAATTAATCCTAAACCAAACCCTCATCCTAACCCTACAGTAAGTACATCTAGTTCATTATTATTAATCAGTACTTAAATGTATAATTACACAGTAATTCTGACACCAGTGTAACCAAATTTTCCATCCTTTTGGATTACAGTTACCATAGTTAAAAAATAAACTAATTAACTTAATGTATATTTGTCAGTCATACATAATTGAAACGGGTAAGATTTCTGTAATATGCCTAGTACTAATAAACAATGTCTTAAAATGAACACTAATTAAATTTATATATTTATCATCAATAAATCCAATTTGGCTTCAGTATCATACATTTTCACTAACTGAATATTGCTTGTTCCACAGCTAGCCATATATTTAAACAATGTTCATACTTATAAACTGAATAAATTTAATTGGGTTACACTTTATTTTATGGTGATGTAGTTACATTGTACTTAAGTGAGCACTGAGTAATATTAATTAACAACATAGTTACTATAGAGTTACATGGTTTAGGGTTAGTTAATTGTAATTTTGCATAATTTACTATTATTACTATAGTAAGTACATGTAGTAATGTGTAACTACGTCACCTTAAAATAAAGTAATACCTTTAATAGTTTTCTCAGGTAACAGTTTTTTGATGATTCTAAACTATCTGAATAATAATAAACAATTTTTTTTTTTACATACAGAAATCTTACCCGTGTCTTACTGGTTTAAGTTATGTATGACAGACCATTGACAAATATTCTCACATTAACTTTTAGTTAATTCGTTTGTTAAAACTGTGTAATATTTATGGTGAAAAATTTTATTTATTTCTTTTATTACATATTTACTATAACTGAATCAACCTGTTGTTTTCAAAGTAGATCGTTCCAGCATTGAAAGCATGAATGAGGTTGATAATATAATAATATAACAGACAACAATAACTGACAAAACTTAAAACAGTCTAGTTTTGTGCCACGTTTTGTTTTACTTCAGTGGAAAATGTATTGATTTCTTGATTTCTCTCTCTCTCTCTCTCTCTTTCTCTATACACACACACACACACACACACACACAACCAGTCAAAAGTTTGGAATCGTTAAGATTTTTAATGTTTTTAAAAGAAGTTTCGTCTGCTCACCAAGGCTGCATTTATTTAATTAAAAATACAGTAAAAACAGTAATATTGTGAAATATTATTACAATTTAAAATTACTTTATAAAATATATTCAAACAGAAAACAGTTATTTATTCCTGTGATCAAAGCTGAATTTTCAGCATCATTACTCCAGTCTTCAGTGTCACATGATCCTTCAGAAATCATTCTAATATGCTGATCTGCTGCTCAAGAAACATTTATTGTGTACAATTGTACAAAATATTTGTGTACAATATTTTTTTTTTGATGAATAAAAAGTTCAAAAGAACAGCATTTATTTGAAATATAATCTTTTGTAACATTATAAATGTCTTTACTGTCACTTTTGATCGATTTAATGCATCCTTGCTGAATAAAAGTATTAATTTCTTTAATTTCTTTTCAAAAAAATAAAAATTCTTACTGACCCCAAACGTTTGAACGGTAGTGTATAATGTTACAAAAGCTTTGTATATCAGATAAATGCTGTTCTTTTGAACTTTCTATTCATCAAGGAATCCTGAAAAAAAAAAAAAAGTACACAACTGTTTTCAACATTGATAATAATCATAAATGAGCAGCAAATCAGCATATTAGAATGATCATGTGACATTGAAGACTGGAGTAATGATGCTGAAAATTCAGCTTTGATCACAGGAATAAATTACTTTATAAAATATATTCAAACAGAAAACACATATTTTAAATTGTAATACTATTTCACAATATTACTGTTTTTACTGTATTTTTAATTAAATAGATGCAGCCTTGGTGAGCAGACGAAACTTCTTTTAAAAACATTAAAAATCTTACGGTGTCCAAACTTTTGACTGGTAGTGTATATATACACACAAACACACACACACACACACAAAGTATGCAAAGGTAAGGTAAAAAAAATAATTTAAGCTCTAAATCAAGCTTGGATGATGACTTTAGACTACCAGTGAGGTCATCTGGCACCCGCAAAGCTTCTGTGAAACTCATTTGTACTTGATGTGTGTAGGAAACATCATCCAAATCACTTTGGACTGCATGATCAATCGCTGATGACGGAGAATGTTCGGATTGCAATCTGGAGTGAGAGACAGTGTATGTGTGTGTGTTTCGGTGACTATGAGACAGCATCCCCTGGGTTGAAATAATGTGTGGTTGGGTGTGTGTGTGTGTGTGTGTGTGTGTGTGTGTGTGTGTGTGTGTGTGTGTGTGTGTGTGTGTGTGTATATATGTGTGGAGGTTAGCCCATGATTTATCAATGTGGGACTTTCAACCACATGATCTCATTCTAGTTCCTCCACCCACTGCAATGCCACCGGAACATACACATGCTGTCCAGCCCAAGGACAATTAGGTGAGGACATCGATGAGACAGGCCCCAAACAAGTCTTATGACTATTATTGGCATTTAAACAGACACAATGTGCATTGATTGACTGGTTACATTCACATATGGTCTTTCATGCATCACACGATTTCCAGACAATTAAAAATCCTGCCATTTATGTCCTAATTTGTTTTGATCTGTCGGGAGGGAAGGGAGTGTCCTGCTTCAGAAAGACATCAAGCGGCACAAACACCAACGCCTTTGTAATTCATAATTTATTGGCCTCATCATGAACAGAACTGCCAACTCTCCTATTCAGAACGGCAAAGAAACAGATTCTCTAGCAACTGGAGTATGTTCTTACAAATATTTTGAGACAATGGTCTGCAGTTGGCTTTAGAAATTGACAAAGAACAAGAACTTCAACTGAAAAGTGAAGTCAATTTACAATAAGGTAATTTGTATACATTAGTTAATGTATTAACAAACATCAACTAACAATGAGCAATACATTACAGTATTCATTAATCTATGTTAGTTAATAGTTAATCAAAATACAGTAATTCATTGTTCATGTTAGTATGTTAGTTAATGCACTGTGAACTAACAAAATACAACTTTTGATTTTAATAATGTATTAAAAGATGAAATTAACATTAACTAAGATTAATAAATGCTGTAGAAGTATTGTTCATTTTTAGAAACTAAAGTAGTTAACTAATGAAATCTTATTGTAAAGCGTTACTGCATTCTCTAATATAAACAATGAACAATATATATATATATATATATATATATATATATATATATATATATATATATTTATTTAAGCATTTATTAATATTGGTTAAAGCTAGTTAATAGAAACACAATCATTTGTGTTTGTTCGTGTGCATATAACTTATGTTAACAGATACAACTTTGTGTTGAAATTAACAAGATTAAAAAAGGCTGTAGAAATTGTTCATTGTTAGTTCATGTTAACTCATTTAGTTAACTAATGTTTACAAATGAAACCTTAATATAAAGTGTTACTGAATAATCTTTTAAAGGGCTACAGGATGTAAACAAGATCAGTCTATAATCTATGATTCAGATGGTATTCAGAGGATTCTAGCATTTTTCTTACTAAACCGCTACTTAATAAAAAAAAGGAAAAAAAGGAAAGCTATTTGGAGCAATTGAACATCATTCATTTCCAGTGAAAGTTGTGAAATGTCACACAAATGTCACACAAAACATCCGCTTGCAGATCCTATCCCCCTTTATCAATCAAAAATGTTGTACATTTTCTTGTGCTAGATAATCAAAAGAGCTTTTCCTATAATGTTAGCGCTACGCTAAGTTGTAGGCTAAGTGGAAAACACAAAAACGAGAAATGTTTTAATTGAACATTTTAGCTGTGGTAATATAATGTGAAATTTATGTAATGTAAAATATATTAATTAACATTTGCAAGATTGAAAATAAATACACTGCAAAGCATTATGACCAAATAAGCTCAAATACATGCAAACAAGAACCTAAATAATTTGCATACAACAGCAGAAAAAGAACGCCTACTAGAAACCTACAATCTTGTAGAACAGTTCAACACACTCAAACATGCACATGCACAAACACAGAGGCTATTTACAAATGTCCCTTTTGTTTTATCAGCAGTAAGTCAGACGTAGGATGAATGTCACGTCATCGCCCTTCTGGTGAATGAGAGAAAGAATCAATGAAAACGCCTGTTTCATTCATCCCATAAACAAGATTCTTCAGATATAAAAAAGGAGCTTTTGTCTATGTTTTAGCACAAATAGAAAAAAAAAAAAAACAATTAAATTTGAGAGAAAAAGATTATAGGATCTTAAGACCTTGTGCTGAACATCAGTACCGCTTTACCTTTAACACATAAACAGGCACGTCTGTACACATTTACACCTGTCACATCACCCGCATAAATTGGCCTTTTCCTTTCGTGTGTCTCAAACGCGGTTTCACGGCCCTAAGCAGGTACAGATCTGACTCAGAGCTCAAACCCGCCCACAATCATGAATGACGAGCCTGATTACAATGCCATTGTGAGGGGATTGAGAGGACAGGGAGGGGTGAGGTATCTGAGTGTGCGTTTGTCTGCACCTATGGTGTTTACGTTTAGGACTGCAAGTGGATTTGGTATAATTAAGTAAAGTTTATGTCAGACACAAAAAGAATTTCTCAAAACGGGCTTCAGAATCTGGATCGTGTGTTTAATTTTGTACTTCTGTGCGTGTGTGTGTGTGTGTGTGTGTACAGGTTTGGCTATACTTGCGAGAGCCAAATGTCCTCACTTCTATAGTGAAATATCATGACAACCGACTAGTGAGGACATTTTACTCCTTCTCACTAGTTAAAAAGGCTTAAAATTTGGCCAAAACATGTTTTTATTTAAATGTAGTGTTTTGCACATTTATGTCATGGGTAGGTTTAAGGGTAAGAGTTGGGTTACGCGATAGGGTTAAGTAGGGGGATAGAATGTACAGTTTGTACAGTATAAAAACCATTACGCCTATGAAATGTCCTCACTTTGATAGCAAAATAAACCTCTCTCTCTGTGTGTGTGTGTGTGTGTGTGTGTGTGTGTGTGTGTGTGTGTATGAAGCCTAGACAAATATATAGATAAAATATGCCCAGGAGTTAGCAAAGTTTGGGGAATAAATAATTAAAATCTGACATTAAACAAATTTTTTTTTTCTTACTTTTAAAAATTCTAAATGTTTTATGTAAGGTTTGGAGTTTGGTTGAAATGTGTCTAGTCATTTGAAACCAATTAAAATTCTTTTATGGCACAGCGACATTTTTGCAAGAGAAATGTGCATGCTCGTGCAAGTTAATGAACAGTTAGACTAACGGTTTAAAAATAGCTAATTGTTCTGTAAAATATTTTAACCAACTTGTGCATTTTTGTCCAAATGTATATTAATAATTTTATTTATATTTTAATTATGTTACAATTTTAAGGATTTAAGTTTGAGACAGTGGAGCAATAAAGCATCAAACATAAAACACTGAAACACAGAAGAAGAAACTACAGTCTCTTGAAGCTTTTATTTTACAACTAGAAAAAAAAAAAAATCTTTTCACTCTTTATAACACTAACTTGTGTATAATTTAATATATTAAGCGCAAAAACTAATAACATGTTATTCGTGCGACTGAAAGTTTGTTAATAAACAGCGACACACCAAATCTATTGGAACATGATATGAAATATAATATCACTGTACACTGACCCAACCCTGACATTTATATTGTTACAGCTTCAGGGAACCAATTGCAATTTTATTTAAGGGTCTTTTTTAATTTGTGAACACTTAAACACATTTATCACGTTCTATAATCACTGTAAAACTTTATATAGAGAAATGCGGTGTACTTTCTTTATTGATGGATGCCAGGTGCCTTATTTCAAATGGACTATTAGCCCTTTCCTTCACATCCTACACAAACGTGTTTTAAAGCTGATTATGGCAAAATGACATTGTAGGAACACACTATGTAAATAGCTGGAGGAAAACTGCCACACACACACACACACACACACACACACTCCATCGCTCTTTTTTATGAGGGACTGCCTAAATGACGGCTTTCATTCATGTGTAAATGCTGAAATACAATGCCATCATGTTTTTATGCTCAAATTTGTTGGTAATTTCCAAACTGACCATAAAAGTGCATTGACAACAGCAATTACTGACAGCAATATATTCACGAAAATCTCTACTACGGGTGTTTTTTGAACATGGTACCAGGATAATACCATGGTTTTTGGACATGGTATTTCATAAAGTACTAGAGTGTCATGTAAACACTACGGTATACGATAATTATAATTATTATAGCATATATATATATATATATATATATATATTACACACACCGTGGACATGCAATTTACATCACAGTCCAGTTCTAAGGTCCATAAAAGTACCCGCTGGTTGAAGTTATAACAAGTGACTTTCCTGCGAGGGGGTAGAGTACACGTGGTCCTGCCTCCCACTGAGAGACACAAAGGGAGATGTTGGGGTCGAATTGTGACTCACACGAGTCTCTGAGATACTAGACAAAACAGCCATTAGAAACAAATCACGAGAAGTTCATAAAGACCTTTATCACAGTGCTCGTTCAGTGAGTAACTGCCTTTTTCAGCTTTGAATGAGCTGGCGATATGGGTCACCTGTCATTCATTAGAGGCCAGTAAAAACTTACAACTCCATAAATTTATATTGAACATTTTCATCGCAGTTTTATGTATCCTTTCCATATTTCTGATGGACTGACAGCTCCATTAGGAAATAGTGACTTCACAAAAGGGGGATTGAATTGACATCAGGTCCTCTTTAAATAATTATACCCTTCACCCTCTGCTGGACAACAGCGAGAACTAAATGTGTGCCCTTAATCACTTAATCAAAACTCGGTGGATAAAACAGTCATTGATGCTCAGAAAACATCCAAATTGATTAAAACAAATTTGGTTGTGAAAGTAAATGTATTAAACAGCACTAAATGATGATGAATGGGGAAATGTTCAGGTTATATTTCACCTTAAAAAAAAGACTAAATAAGATTTTATAGTTTGCATAAAGAACGTGAAGTCATTGTAATTTTTTGTGAGATTATTTTCACAACATTTAACCTCATTTTCCTCCATACTTAATATTGTGAAAAACAGAAATGAAAACTTAAAAAAAAAAAAAAAAAAAAAGTAATAATATCAGGTGATGTCACCATGATGTGTACTTGTTTACAATTGTACTCTACAAATCAAATAATATCATTATACATTTTATTTTGTAAATTACGACAGATCTCAAACATTTTTTTGTAAAAAAAAAAATGAAAATATTCATTACACAAAAAAGTACAGATGCTAATGCTAATGCACTGTCAAATTAAAATGTAAATTATTATGATAATGAATTTGCAATGTAAGCATCAAAGGAGTTTAACTGTCATGATAATAACTGATTCAATTTTTTTTCTTTATGCAAAGTGTAATCTGGATGACCTAGATATTTCCGACAGGTTTTATAAGATTCACCCAATGTACTAAAACTGTATTTTTACTTCCAGCAATGTATGTGTTCAAGCTCAAAACTCAAAAACTGAACTACTAGTATTCAGTTCTGTCCAGAGAAAAATATAGCGAGAAATGACATATCACACAGCGCGTATCATATGACTGGAGACGTGCCATTACGTTATCCAACAAAGTACATTTGCTCTGCGTCACAAAAGACCAACAGGAAAACATGACTGCTGAATGCAGGTCAGACAACACCTTCACAGGTTAAAAGCAAGCATTATTTCTCTAGATAAGAGAAATCCATGTTGAAAATCTAAAAAAGTCTCCTTTAGTAGTTTAAGCACACAACAGGTAACAAGTCTATTCATTTCTTAAACACAATGTGGAGCAAAATCGTGTCGGTCTCAGATAACATCTGGACTCTTTAGTAATAGCAGGGCCAACAACTCACACTGGTCTATGGCGCCATCTTCTGGACATTATGTAGAGTTGAAGGAAAACAAAACAGAATGAAGTTCTATCTGTCTGTTTTAATATTTTCTAAATCTTAAAATCTAAATCTGTTTATTTTCAGCTTTAATATGTAATAAATACATAACCAGCAACTAAAAAAAATAAAAAATAAACTTTGTATTAATCCCCTATTCACGGAGAAAATCTCCTATTGAAAAAAAAGAAGACATTTTCCGAATTGGGGGGGGGGGGGGGGGGGTAGTGCTTATAGCAATAAATGCATCTGGGATGCTGGTTAAATAGTCCTTGAGATGGAGTAACGACTCATCCATTAAATATTTGACATAATCCACCATTATCTTTTTAAATTAGTGCTAGATTATAGCAATACTAATCTTAAAATAAGCAGAAACAATAATCAGCCAATAAATCTCAAATATCGGACCACAACAACAACTAAACACCCTAAATGTCCGACAATAGTGTTGATATAATGTAGATTCATGTTTTCATTTTTAAATGTGTGTGTGTGTGTGTGTGTGCTATATATATATATATATATATATATATATATATATATATATATATATATATATATATATATATATATATATATAGCTTAGCTTGTTAATTAAAGTCTATGCATGACTAGCCTAGTAAAACAAAATGTGTGTAATTATATATAATATATATATATATATATATATATATATATATACACACACACACACACACATTATATATATATATATATATATATATATATATATATATATATATATATATAGAGAGAGAGAGAGAGAGAGAGAGAGAGAGAGAGAGAGAGAGAGAGAGAAAGAGAGTGAGAGTGTGTGTGTGTGTGTGTGTTAAAGTATATGCATGACTAGCCTAATTTATCAGTTCCTAGTAAACCTCAATGAATCCGAGGGGTCACTGGGTTCGTCTGTTACATAACCAACCACACGATGTCGCTGCAGTTCTAGCAAGATAACAGGAGAAACCTAACAACATGCCAAACCGTAAAAAACAAGTCACTAAACCTTCTCAGATTACATTTAGGGCAGGAAAGTTCTCTTTCCAGAGGAAGTTTCTAGTACATTCTTTCAGCACTTGAATCCAGAGACGCTGCCAACTGAAACATAGCAACTGCGTAGCGCGCGTGTGACGCAGAGGGATATTCACAGTTAGTCAGCCCTCCCTTAAACCTACCAGATGTTTGAAGCATCTGTCTGTGGCCGTGCCAACACCTGTATGTCAAAACAGAAGCTTAACGTAAACATTTTTGCGACATATGATAAAAAGTAACGATGGAGCAAGACGAGGAGAAACACACAAGGTGCAGAGAGAGAGAAAGAACAACAAGACAGAGACGTACGTGCGTGCGTAAGAGGGGGCGTGTCCTCAGCGAAACCGCGGGTCAACGGGTTCGTTCATTCCAAAAGCCTTGTGAAATGACAACCGATCCCAAACACGATGTGCCGTTCTGACATACACACACACACAGCACGGAACCAATCATCACCCGTTATCGATTCGAATCAACACAGACACACACTTGCAGAGCCCAAACACTGCTGTGAAACCATCACACGCACGTGGATTCTCTTTCAGTCTCAACAACATACATTGTTTACAGGCGCATATGCAACAAGGAAGCAATGTGTGGGTTATACAACCACTCTCACCAGAAAAACAGTATTGCACTAGCCTTTAGGAAGATGCAACCTGAAATACATGCATGCAGCATGAAACGATCCCCATAAAAAAACTATAATAAAATACATTTGCATGGCATACACATGATGCAGGTGGTTCTTACCAGATGAAGAAGCTCTGCACGCCAGTCCAGCAGGGCAGAAAACCTCATAAACTTTCTTCATACGCGTAAGGTACACCGACACATCTGAAGCAGGCAACTACATGTGGGAGAAAGTGAAAGACAAATGAGAAGGGAGCAGAGAGGTATAGACTTATGGGAAGAGAAAGAGAAGTGCGACACAGCAGGAAAGGGGAGAGGAAAATAGATAGAGAGAGAGAGAGAGAGAGAGAGGTAGAGAGAGAGAGAGGTAAAGAGAGAGAGAGAGAGAGAGAGAGAGAGAGAGGGGCACCTCAGTGTGAGTTCTTGCTGTTGCAGAGAGGGGTGGTCGGAGCTGTAGGGTACCAGAGTTCAAAGCACGGAGAGAATAAGAGTGTTATTCTGCTACAGCCAGCCAAGTCTTACACAACACCAACCAGGGGCAGCAAGTTCCTTCTGCCTATCTCTCCCTCCCTCGCTCTCATTCACCAACTCGCTCACTGTCTCATTCTCTCGCTTACAGATTCCCTATTCTTTCCATTTCATCTATTTCTGTTTCTCTTTCACTCAGATTTTTCTTCATCACTTCCCACATGAAAACAAAAATGAGATTTCTTTTAAAGTAAAAATACATTGCAAATTATGGGGATGGTTCAACCAAAAATAAAAGTTCTGTCATCATTTACTTCACCTCATACCCCTGTATGCATTTTGAAGAGCATTGGGAACCAAACAACATCAGAGCTCACAGACTTCCATAGTAGACCCATATTCGTCAAAATATCTTCTTATGTTCCACAGAAACAAAAAAAAAAAAATCATACTGTATAATGATGTCATACTGTATAAATCAATAATGTCTCAAATTGTGCTCAGATTTGCCACGGCACCAAGTATATTCTTCCAAGATCATATGATCTAAACTACGTAATTCAAATTCATTTTATACTCTCTTGCTGCACATTAACAGTTTTGTATAATTTGTGTCTATTTTTATTGCTCCTATAAGGAATTTTAGAAGAAACATCTGAGACGAATTCATTAATTGGCTATGAAAGAGCAAGATCTGAGCTGTAAAATGTTCCTCTGGGTTTCTCCATCTCCTGCTGGTGAAGGGGACATGTTGTTTTGCAGTCCTAGCAAAACTTGTGGGTTTATATTATTATGGAAGCATTGAAGAGTTTCTGGAAAAGGGCTAGAAATCTGCATCACTGGAATTCCAGGAAAGTAAAACAGTATCATTCCCCACTTCATACGACATTAAGTTGTAAGTGTAGACCTTTGTAGACCTTTCAAAGCTATTACACAGCATGCTGGTTTGCTTTTATGGCTATTATAAATGTAAGAGATTAAACACAGCATGCACAGTAGGATTTGGTTTAAATTTAAGGTCACAGCTGGGTTAAGGTGTTTGTTTGACCACTGGCACTGCTGAATCTGTATTTAAAGGGATAGTACAACCAAAAATGTAAATTGTAATCTCTCTTTCAAACCTGTATGACTTTCTTCTGTGGAACATAAAAACAATGTTTCAGTGTTTTGTTTTGTCTGTATATGAAAAGTAGTGTAGTCTGTGTGTTATTTTTGGACCCCACTGACTTTCATTATATGGACAAAACAGTTGAAATATCATCTTTTGTGTTCAACAGAAGAAAAGAAGACATACAGGTTTGGAACAACCTCAGGGTGAGTAAATGATACCAGAATTTTACATTTTGGGTGAACTATCCCTTTAAGGATTTGAATAAATAGTGTTTTTTTTTATATGCAATGTTTTGCCAGATGCAGGTAGAAACTGTTTATACAAGTCTGATATAAAATCTGCAAAGTCATCCTTCATAAATCACTGGTGTCAGGTTCAGCAATAATTAGAGTTTGTTATGTGGAAGAGATGGAGATGTCAAGGCATGTTTTTGTGCTGAGCTAGAGAGGGCATTACGCAACCACTCAAAAACAAAATAAATAAATAAATAAATATATCTTTAAAATAACAGCATCATAAATTAGGGTTTTAATGCAGTCAAATAAATGCACAACGTGATCAAAGATCAACACCAGCTCATCATCGTTTCTAAAAGACTTGACACTATTGAAGTCTAAAAATAGATAGAAAGATTTCATAATTGTTACATAACAGTAGGCTCAGCTTCACCTTCTGATGTGCTGCCTGAAGAGAGACGGCAGTAAAGAGGAGGAAACAAGGCTATAACCATGGTACACATTTGGCCATACAAAAATGTACACAAATAAACAGACCATTTGGAAATATGCAATAGCACAATGCAGCAAAGTAAACTAGACTGACATCTAAAGTCTTTAAAAGACAGTCCAGGTCGGAGCTGTGACCTAGCAGTGAGCAACAACACATTAAGCAAAGGGGCTCAAATGGAAAACAGAAGTTTGAGTCCAACCCTCGATCTCTTCTCAATAATTCCATTTCAACTCACCTACTGTCTCATACAAGAAAAAGTGGTAGAAACCCCAAAATTAAAACATTTAAAATACAACAATTAGCAGTCTAAATTGTAAAAATATATTGTCTGGACACCTAAAAATGTGCATCATTAACTCCAAAAGTCATTTTAAAAATCTGATCAGCTAGAAAAAGCTCCTTATAGCAACGATGATACTACTTCACTGTAGAACTATCCCTTTACTTTTCATATTAAAAATGAGCTGTGAACAAATGGGAACATGCTCAGGGGAGTGGATCCTATTTTGTTGCAGTCATTTGCGTCAATTGTGAGCTGCCGTACTGGAAAAGCCAAAGTCAGACGCCTGGTCCAGGAATGTCAGACTTAGTCATATTAGAATCATTTCCACATCAGTCTTGCGAGTCAGAGCATTTCGCCTGATTAAATGCTCCCACACATGCTGAGAGGCGACTTGAGTGTTCGCATGAAAGTTGTGTTTTTCCATGTAAACTTGCCAGTTAAAGCACAATTAAAGCTGCACATTATCAGCCCCTGAACGAAAAGTAGTCAGTCAATATGAAGATGGTAGGCCGAAAGAAGCGAGTTTCTGTATTATCTAATACAAAAACTAAATACAATACAATATTTACAAATTTGTCATGTGCATCACACTATGTAAACATTAAAGTGGCCTATTTGAACAGTATGTGCTCTTGAGCTCACATTCAGCTGTGTGGGAGGAAACCGCTCAGAGGCCCCTAGTTCTAAGTGTTTAACTACTGGTATTACATACCCGAGGCTGTTTCGCAAGAACAGCCTTACTCACCTAAGCTTTTTCAAGCCTCTTCTGCAGAACTGAAACAAAATCTATTAAAATAATCTCAGGGGGTTTTAATAAACCCAGACCATCTTGGCAAAGACTCCCTCCGACTTACAGTTAGAATGTCATTCTTAATTTGCGAGAACCGCTGCAAGTGTTTTTATTGGATTAAGATGAGGCTTTAAGATGTAAATGACACTGTTAATGGTGATTCTTAAATCTTTTTGAGGCATAAAGTATCAAGCATTTAGATTTAATTTTTGGAATTTGACCTTTTGATCAACTTCAACATGATGAGTGTCTGTAGCAGGAAGTACTGCAGCGGGAGGAACCTCTTCTTATCCATTTGGTTTTACTGCTTATCATGTACATTTATATGCACATATATCCCAACAACACCAACAAAAGTTGTATATATACACACAACTGTTCAAAAGTGACAATAAAGACATTAATAATATTTCCATTTTTAAATAAAAGCTGTTCTTTTGAACCTTCTATTCATCAAAGAATCATGAAAAAAATTATCACAGTTTCCACAAAAATATCAAGCAGCACAACTGTTTTCAACATTGATAATAATAAGATGTTTCTTGAGCACTAAATCAGCATGTGTGAATGATTTCTGAACTATCATGTGACACTGAAGACTGGACTAATGGCTGCTGAAAATTCAGCTTTGCCATCACAGACGTGATGTAAGCATGGACCACAAAACCAGTCATAAGGGTCAGTTTTTTTTAAATTTATATTTATACATCATATGAAAGCTGAATAAATAAACTTTCCTTTGGTTTGTATGGTTTGTTAGGATAGGACAATATTTGGCTGAAATTTGAAAATCTGGAATCTGAGGGTGCAAAAAAATTAATTTTTTTTTTTTTAGAAAATCGCCTTTAAAGTTGTCCAAATTAGCAATGCATATCCACTCACAAAAATGAATTTTTCATATATTTACGGTAGGAAATTTACAACATATCTTCATGGAAAATGATCTTTACATATAAGATCTTATATCTATCTATCTATCTATCTATCTATCTATCTATCTATCTATCTATCATATATATATATATATATATATATATATATATATATATATATATATATATATATATATATATATATATATATATATATATATATATATATATATATATCTCCTAATCAAATACTGCTTGTGAATTTGCAGGATGCAACAATATAATGTATTTACATCTGAATTTTCAATTGCCTTTGAAAAAGTACATTAAGTGTGCATATTTCTGTTATAGTAAGGTCAATGAGTACATTAGAAGGAAGCCTGCAAGGCTGACCTGTATTTTCAGAGCTCTGATTTTGCTGGTCCCACAGTCCCACTGTTCAAGGAAACTTTAACTCTGTCCCATTTTCAGCCATCTCATTATAGAGATTCAGGCACCTGAGGGACAGAAAATCACAATGTTTAAAATGTCTTTTAGGCCCACACAGAATAAGACGGAAAGGGGAAGTGTCTGCATTCACATTCTTGTCTGTTCTCTCTCTTCTCTTTCTCTGATTATTCTGGCGGCTGCAGTTCTTTGCAGTTTTGCAAATTACTGTAACCCAATCAGACCTGTGCATGACCCAGTGACACAACCATCTGCACTGCCAGAATCATCATGGATGCCAAGGCAGGAGTGCAAACCACATTATGTAAAGCTAAAACCAACAAATCTGCCAGTTCTTTTTCAGAATTTTTTAAATTTAGAACCTAAACATCCCATTATTATCATTAAAATGACAGTTCACCTAAAAATGAATAGTCTGCCATAATTTACTCACTATCATGTCATTCAAAATCTGTATGATTTACTTTTTTTAGTGGAACACAAAAGGAGATATTTAACATGGTCACACTGCACTTTTCCATACAATAAAACTAGATAGTGACCATCCCAGAGATTGTGCTAAACTTTCTACAGAAAAAAAAGGTCATTTGAAATGACATAAGGGGTGAATAAACGACAGAAGTTTTACTTTTGAGTGAACTATCCCTTTAAAGTCGACATGAAAGTTGCAATAGTCATTTCTTCGCTATTAAGATGTCTGAGTAAAATTGGCTTCTCAAACAAGAAAACATGTAGGGTGGGATTTTGCCCTTCAGGAATTAATTAAATCATTCGATGGTTGTGGTTTACTGTGATCACATGTGAGTCACAGGTTGTCCCGCACTTGCACCAGTAAACACCTCATCAGAGAACAGAAGAGATGTCATTGCAAGAGGGAGGTGAAGTTATTTTGAACTGAGATTATGAAGGCATTATTTTTTTTTAAAAAAGCACTCATGCATGAATAAATCATATATAATAAATACTGTAATATTCCATAAAAAAATAAGAACAGTCAATTTTGATTTCATGGTGACTTTAAGAGTGAAAGATTGCATGTGACAAACTCACAGGAAGGATGAGTATTTGTGCGCTTAACGATACCCTAGTGTGATCTCACATGCACTAAATAGGCCAGTGGCATGACAGTCTATATAAAGACTCTCATTCCAGTTACCAACCACACAAAAAACCCTGAGGCCCACCACAAACACACTGAAAATAACCCCAAGTACTGCAGGCTTTTGAAAACACGCAAACAAAATGTTTTTAGCAGTGCCATCACTGCGGAAGGTACTGCACGTTGCTGTGAAAATGTTTGATGCAGGTTTTATCTTGGATCAGATCTTTTCACATCTCTTTCTTTTGTTTGTCAAAAAACATTGAGTACTTGTTCTCGATTCTCAAATTTCACTGTGCATCAACACGAAGACATAAGAAAAAAACACACCTATCATGCAAATTTTCAGCTGAAATGCATGCCTAACATAATGTAATGTGCATTTGTAATTGTATTCAATTTTGTATTCTTTACAATTACCGATTTCACATAATGCCTTCACTAAGGATGGATAACCTTCACTGTTGGTGTCAAATCAGCAGGTGAACAGCAACCTAGATAAACAACAACAACAACAACAAAAGAGCCAGCAGGTAAGACAATCTTGAATGTCATAATCAAGAACATTTTGTCAGTAGTAAGAGTCTTACACAATCCTGAGCACACCTGCTCTCCCAAGGGTACACTAAGGGTGAAAACCATGAGAGACCAGGCCAAAAAACAGTGTCTGGTTTCAAAGCCTATTTACACTGTCTTAAATTAGGCTGGGCCTCTGGGGGTTTAAAAGAGTAAAGAATTAAAAGTACCCGGATAAGAGATTGGGCCCTAATTGTGGTAGTAGATAGGCAGCTGTTACTGCATGCACCTGCCTTTAAATGGACTATATAGCTGTGCCTTAAGTAACCCATAATTCTCAAAAAATCTGTCTCAGTAGGTAGGTTACTAGATTTTGTAACATAATCACACTTACAATGCCAAATGTCATATGCATAACGAGGCAAACAAGACAAAAACACATTTGGCCTAGTGAAATGATGGACTAGCCTGCTTCCTTTCTACAATCCAGAAAAAAAAAAATCAAAAGAGCCTAAAAAAAAGAGGTGTGAAATGAAGGTACTCGCTTTACAATATTCATTAATACGGATATAATACAAATTATATTTATTTTTGCTGCATATTTATCAGTTTTCCGCGGTTTCTTTAAACTCGTGACGTCATCAACCAGCGTCGGCTTGAAAGAAGCGGCTCGTGGAGTTTGCTGGAAACTTCAGGTTGCTGAATCATTTTGATTGCTGGTGAGTCTGATTCTAAATGGTCTTAAATACATTTATTCTGAATAGTCTCATCAGCAATGGTTAGTTTAATTTAGGTCGTTTAAATGAACACGTTTTAACTAATTGTTCTAGTCGGCCAGATTGTCAGCAGTTGCCATGGACGAATGGCATTAGAGACATTCATATGTGCATTCGTTTTATAGAATATTAATGCTCATTTGACTTAGTGCGTGTTATAACATATTCTTACCAAAATGACCATGGTTACCATAGTAACAAAATGAATATTTCATTTCCTCCATACACTATTTTTCAGAATCTTTATGTCATAGTTTCATTTTATATGCTCTTTTCAATTGCACCTCAATGCTAATATGATCAATTCTGTGAAAATTCTGATTTAAACACTAGATTTATTTCAAACTGGCTTCTTATTAGATGTGACTATTAGTATAGTTAATGTTTATAACGGTTATTTTTACTAATATAAAGATATAATAAATGAATGTGTTTTCCTCCATACAATGTTTTCAGAATCTTTCCGTCATTTAATATGGTAGACAAGTTTTATTGTAGTAAAATTAACCTTTGTACTATGGTTAGCATGGTCATTTTGTGTAAGGGTAGAGAACTGCATTGATGTTACATCACTAATCACCAGTGTTGGGTGTAATTAATTACTGTAATTGAATTACTTTTTCCTTGAAAGAGTAAAGTAATGAATTACACTTACTTCTGATGTAATTGCATTATACTGTATAGACTTGAGAACAATTCTATATAAATATATATAACAATGGATTCAGCATCAAAACGTTCAAGTGTATGTTTTTAATGTAACCTTCTCCCCTTAAATACTTTGGTCAGTTCAAGAATGATTAATGCAATTTTATATTATTTATTTGAAAGAATTAAAAGAGCAGTTCCATGTCTATCCTTGTATTGTCTAGTCAAGGTTGATATGGAATTTAGACAAGTGATTAATAAGTAATGCAGTACTTTTAAGAGAGTAATTGGTACAGTAATCTAATTACACTGACTTTTTTTTTATTTTTTTTAAGAGTAACTTACCCAACACTGCCATTCACTTTGTATTTCATCAGGTATGATGGATTCTCTGTATGGGCCTGTCGCTCTGGGTATACTTGCAGGTGTGGGGTGTGGGCTCTGCCTCGGATGGCAGCTCAGTGGACGTTTTGGTAGATCGTCCCGCAGCATGATGGCGGGTTTAGGAAACGGCGCCGGTGCTGGCAGCGAGGCCAGTGTGATGGGAGAGAGTGGAGAGTTCAAAATGATCCTGGTGGTCCGAACTGATCTGAAGATGGGCAAAGGTAAAGTGGCGGCGCAGTGCTCTCATGCTGCGGTGTCCGCCTACAAGCAGGTCCATCGCAGAAACCCAGAGCTCCTGAAACAGTGGGAATACTGCGGCCAACCCAAAGTGGTGGTCAAGGCTCCAGACGAGGACTGTCTGCTGGAGCTGCTGACCCACGCCAAAGAGGTCGGACTTCCGGTCAGCTTAATCCAAGATGCTGGAAGAACCCAAATTGCACCAGGGTCTCGGACGGTTCTTGGCGTGGGACCTGGACCAGCTGATCTTGTTGACAAAGTGACAGGACACTTAAAACTCTACTGAGTAACACTATTAAAATAAGATGGGGCAGAATTCTTTAGTTTTTATACGATCAGAATGACTGGAGAACTTGAATTAAAAGGGTTAAAATGACACTGATTTATAGGTTTAACCATTTATTTTAAGTAAACAGTTCACCCATTCCACCAACATATGAGTACATTTGTTTTATCGTAAGTTTATGTACAGAAAATTTGTTATTTTTTTATCGTATTAGAATCACCCCCCTCATACCCAATGGAATTAAGGACTTTTGTTGGTTAAACTTTGATTGAAAAATTTCCTGCTGTCCATTTATGCTAATATGACCTGTGAGCATTTAACTGGATTTATGTCAAACTGGCTGTTTATTAAATCAGACTTGAGTGTTTGAGCCACAAATTCTCACTTTAAAGCATCATTTATGTTATGCATATCTGAACGAAACCGTCCAGTGAGTATGAAGAGGGAGGAATTACTAAAAGAATACATGGCACATGAAACTAGATTTGTTAGACCAGATTTTTCTTGACAAACAAGAAGCCTTTATTTATATGGTAGTCTGTGGGGGGGAAATCTCATTCTCTTTGTGCACAATCAGATCACTACAATATACGTGTATATGTATGATTAATCTCAACTCAGTGAAAACTGAGTACAGGTCACATAGTTTAAATCTTTCTTAAACCAAATTACCATTTGCGATTTCTCTTCTTTACAAATAAAGGGAGTTTCGGAATAACTGGCAGGATAAACTGGCTTTCTAGTCTCATTTCGGTGCCGTACAGTGACCTAAACATCACAACAATAGCATACACACATACGCACACACACGCTGCAGCACAGAGAGGTAAGGTTAGTAAAATACACACAGGTGTGGAGAGAGGCATATATATATTTATATATATTTTAATCATTATCCCTCCTCAAATGGATGGTCCCACACAATGAGCACGGGTTACTGCACAACAAAAGTTTGTTTTTCATTATGGAAAACAAAAAGGTACTGGAGAACCTGCATAGGTCAGGGAAAAGGTTTGCCGTACGAACATTTCTTTACTCATTTAAAATAACCTTTTTATATATATATATATTGAGCGCTACACACCCGCACTGAATTACTGGTGTTGAGTAGTGTTTGTTTGTGGAGGCTGTAGTCGCACATTTTTCTTGATTTTATTTTCTTTCCTGGAATATACAATAGTTAAATGCAGACAGACCGAACAAGCTGCTCACACACATCAAAATGATACATTAGTTGTTTTTCTCTGACCACGGAGTGCAAATCAGATTTTCTGTCTTATTTTAATTAAACTGACTTGCTTCCTCCCACAAGTCTCCTCATTGTATACACCATTCCCCTTTAAACTGACAGATAAAATTGAAAGGAAATTAAATCTAGTAGATATTTGGAATGTGAAAAAAAATAATTCTCGATGAGATCTTTGACAATATAGAAATAAAGTCCTTCATGATGGTATAAAGAAAACATGATAAACAAAAACAATCATTTTAAAAAAGGTAAAGTAAAAGAATAACATTTGCTCAAATCCCCCATTATGAGCACAAAGTAATCGAGTCGGACTGTTGGAGGACTGAGGGAGAGAGATCCACGGGGATGCTGGACCGAACCAAGCGGCAGCAGGAAGAGGGGCGAGCGGGAAACAGGGAGGTCCTTACATGCCGTAACCGAAACCCGGCTGGGCCTGAGGAGCCTGGGGATAGCCAGGCGCTGCTGTGTACCCGTAGCCGTAAGCCTGTTGCGGGGGAACGGCCACACTGGGGCCTGCTGTCAGCATGAGCTGAGGTGTGCCTGAGGAGTGGGAAAACTCGTTAAAATGTATTTAAAAACATATATAAATAGTCAGTTTCCATTGCAATGCGCTTTCATTGTTTTACCATAAACAATGGGTTGAGTTTCCGTCGCCTGCTCCTCCTCTTTCCTCAAAGACTCAGAGGTCTCCAGCTTGTCCACCTAAAAACAAGAGAGAAATAAATTCTCAGTCTGTGTGTTAACTTCTGTTGAGGACTAGGAATAATTTATTTTAAAACAATAATAAAATGAATACAGTCATTCAAAGATAATGTAAAAATAAATTTACTAATATAATTAATAATAGTTATACTAATAATTATAGTTATTTAATTTAATTATAATACTAATAAAATTTACTATATGTAAATGTTAAATCTTTTCAAACTGACAAATAGATTTAAAACGTTAGACAAATTTATTCACATTTTTATCCTTAAATATATTGATAATTGATGTCTTCATTTTGTTATACTAAATTATAGTAATAGAATTTAAAGTATATAAATGTTAATAAATCACATTTCAAAGTGACAAATGGATATTTAAAAATGTTTAAATTTATGTTTAAATAGTCAAATGTATTCATTTTTTTAAATTAATATAATAATTTGTGTTCATTATGTTATACTAATTATTTAATAAAAATAAACTAATATAAATGTTAATAAAATCAAATTTCAAAGTGACAGATGTTTAATTTGTGTTTAAGATTAAAATTATTCATGTTTTGTCCCAAAATTATTCATGTTTTTTTAAGATACACCGATAATTGATGTCTTTACATTATACTAATAATTAGTATTATTTAATAATATATGATTATAATATAATAATATATACTAATATAATTTTCTGCATGCAAATGTTAATAAATCACCTTTTCAAAATGACAAATGAACATATTTAAAATGATTTATGTTTAAAAAGTGCCACTTGTAGTCCACACATTTATACCCCATTTTAGAGTTGAAGCCCATCCTTACCTTGCTGAGGTATTCCCTCATCACCTGGATGAAGTAAGGCATGGCAAAGTCCATGATGTTGTGCCTCCATGCCGTCTCCAGCACCACATCAGGCCTGAGCAGGTCGTAGCAGGTAAAGAGGCAGGCAGCGAAACACTCCTTCTTATCCTCCTGAAGGAACCACTGCAGCAGCTCCTCGGCCAGCTCTATGTCCTTCGACTCAGATGCATACTGCATGGCATCCTGGGTCAAAGAACATGCGTAGCTGTTATGAATCAGATCAGCTATACATTTACAAACATCATGACTGAGATAAAAACCCTGTCATCCACCTCACCTTGTAGAGCTTATCTTTCTTGCACAGCTCAACGCTCTGCTTCCATCTGTTGTTGCCTTTGAAGAGGTAAGCAGCAATTCTCCTGAACTCAATCAGCTCATGCTTCTCCAGACGCTGGGCCAGCGAGATGTTGTCGAAGTTATCATAAGCATCTATAGATGTCCTGAGTGCCTGCGGACGGGACAGATCAACAGCAGATGAGGTGGTGGACAATAAGCTACTATAACTGTTCAATCAATGATTTTCAGAAAAATACTGTAGTTTGTACCTGATAGTCTTCCTCTGAGATGAAGAGGTTGTTAAGTGCTTCATTGACAGACTTGTTGTTGTGGTTTTGTACTGATCGCAGGTAAGGCTTAATGAGAGGAAGCTGCTTAACCTGAAGAAACGAAAAACTCTTGTTTTACCTGATTTTAAGAGGCATTGTTGAAGTTAAAGAAGTTCAAAGGTTCGCCACATAGAAAAGTTGGCCTTGTGCTTGCTTCCTTTACCTTGCTGAAGAAGTTGACGGCTCGTGAGTGATCCAGTCTTGGGGAAAGAACTATGAGCAGGTCGTTCAGTACCAAGGGCTTGAACTCCAGATAAAACTGGATTGCTTTGTAGTACAGCTCCACATTGGCCACCTAAACAAGACAAAAAACACGATCATTTATTTAATTCATTTCCTGGTGTTATTTTAGTATTATTTATATACTAGTATAGTATTTATTATTTTTTATATTAACTTCACATTTTTATGTCCTTTTTCATTTCATTAGTATGTTTTTTTTATTATTATTTAGCTTTATTTTTTATTTTAGTTGTAATCATTTTAGTACTTCAAAAATGTAATTTATATTATTTCAACAAGCTGCCAAGGCAACATCTCATTTTAATGCTTAATGAATATTACGTTTAATAAATATTAATATATTCATAATTGATTTCTTCGTTTTATTTAATGTTATACTAAGAATCATTTAATAAAAATTACACTTACACAAAAATATTATTTACTATATGTAAATGTCAATTAATCACTTATGTGCTTTTTCATTCCATTAGTCTGTTTTTTTTAATTAATTAGCTTTAATTTATTTTTATTTTAGTTGTAATCATTTTAGTATTTCAAAAATGTAATTTATTTTATTTCAATAAGCTGCCAAGCCAACGTTTCTAATTTTAACGTTTAATGAATATTACATTTAATGAATATTCATTTATTTTTTTAATTAATATATTCATAATTGATGTCTTTGTTTTATTTAATGTTATACTAATAATTACAATCATTTAATTAAAAATTACACTTATACACAAATATTTACTATATGTAAATGTCAATAAATCACTTAATTTTAAGATTGTTTATTTACTTTGACATTTTAAACAATTTAGTAAATAAAATAAACATTAACATTTTTGTTGATATATTGATAAAATATATTTAATTTATTTGATACATGATAAATGTCTTAATTTATTTTATTTTCTGTTATATTAATTATAATTAATAATAATTATATAATTAACTATATGTAATGTTAAATAACTCTAAATTGACAAATAAATAGATATTTAATTCATATTTATACAGCTTTATTTCAGTTAACAAAAACAATTTTAATAGCTTTAGATTTAGTAGTTTTAACATAACTCAAAAGGAGTTCATTGGAAGTGTATTTATCTATAAATGAAAGCAGTTGAACTTTACCTTGGTGATGATGTCCTTGAACTGTCCCTCTTTCCAGGCATCTGTGGGATGGCTCATCATGGTGATGATGGCATTGTCAAACTCTTCATACTTGTCGTAAAGGAAAACAAGCTCCGCCCACAGGTGAGCCTGCTCTGCGGCCCTCAGGACCTGAAAGAGAAAAATGTCAAGTAGTGAAGGAGACAGACTTTGTAACATCTGTGCATTGCACATGATGACACTAAGATCATCCCTTTGGAGAATATCAGATTACATGTTGAATTAAATTATAGCTGAAGGGGAATAATGGGAAGAAAAATCAATGAACCCCTGCTGTTTAACAGAACTGAGTGAGGGACACTTAAGAGTGAAAGAGTGTTACAAACCAACATCTGCAATAACAATCATCTCTAGTACTGCTGTGTACCTTGGGGATGTTGACTCTGGACCAGAATAGTTCCAGGTGCTCCCTCATCTTCTGAGGTTTGAATTTAGAGTAGAGGATGGCCAGCTCTGTGAACATGCCCATGTGAGCACGCTCCAACCCCAGCGCTGCCTCCAGCATGGTGATCAGCTCCTCGAAGTAGCCACGGTCCTACAGAGAGCATTTTAAAACAATTCAACTTTATCAGATCTGTTAGTTGCAGAATTTTCTTCTTTTTTTGTGTAGGATCAAAACTTGCCTGGTAATAGTTGATGAGCTCTTCTAGTTCATCAGCATGGACCACGATGTGAAGGCCGCACATCTGAGCCAATCTGAACTCCTTCCCGTCCACACAAGCAAAGCACACCTCCTTCCAAGTGCGAGTGCTGTTAGCCTTACGGGCACCGTCCACAGCGGCCTGATACTCACCCAGGTGGACCAGTGTAGAAGCCAAACGGCCGAAGTTGGAGACGTTATTGTACAGCAGTTTGGCTGCCTCGTACATTTTCTCATCGTAGCAGCGATCTCCAACCTGTGAGCGAAAATAAAGCAAGGGAACTTCAAATGTGATGCTTTGTTTGCCTTAGCTAAAAATATAGACAAGCTCTATCAATCATCGGTCTTCATATACAGTGTTATCGTTAAAGGGTTAGTTCACCCAAAAATGAAATTTCTGTCATTAATTACTCGCACTCACATCGTTCCACACCCGTAAGACCTTCATTCATCTTCGGGACACAAATTAAGATATTTTTGATTAAATTCAAGAGTTTTTTTTTTTTTTTTATCCTCAATAGAAAGCAACAAAATTATCACATTCAAGCTCTAGAAAAGAAGTAAAAACATTGTTAAAACAGTCAATGTGACTACAGCGGTTCAACCTTAATGTTATGAAACGACTAGAATACTTTTTGTGTGCAAAAACAAGTCAGAATGCTGACTCAGTATTGGCCGATGCCTGTTCACACGAGCAGCACGACGCATGCATGTGATGCTGACACAGGAGCCGGCCAATTCTAAGCCAGCGTTCGGACATAAACACGGAAGTGCTGAAATGCGTTCACTTGCGTCAACTGCGTACGAGTGACAGGGTAAAGAAGAAATTGTTGAATAAATGTTGTTGTTTTTGTTTTTGCGCACAAAAAGGATTCTCGTCACTTCATAACCTTAAGGTTGAACCACTGTAGTCACGTTGACTATTTTAACGATGTCTTCAATACCCTTCTGGACCTTGAATTATGGTAATTACGTTGCTTTCTATGGGGGATTAAAAATCGCTTGGATTTCAATATTTTAATTTGTGTTCTGAAGATGAACGAAGGTCTTATGGGTGTGGAATGACATGAAGGTGAGTACTTAATGACAGAAATTTCATTTTTGGGTGAACTAACCCTTTAAATAAAACTAAAACCTTAAATAGTTTTAAAAATAAAATATAAATATTAAATGAAAAAACCTGCTGCCCAGGCAACTAACTGAAATAAATGCATTTAAGTTGATGTACTAAAATTACTAAAACTGAAATAAAAATAAATTGAAGCTAAATAGAAACATAAAAAAATTATAAAAATGACAAAAAGCACATAAAAACATACACTAAAATGAAATCTAAAAATATAAAAATAAAAGCTCATTTAAAATGTTAATAAATACTATAATAAAGTATAAATAACACTAAATAATAAAATAACACTGTTATTACACATAAAATTGTGCATTACCTGCTGGATGTGTGCATTATTTGGTCCATTTATAAACTCCTCCAGTTCAGCGAGACGGTTGGTTTTGGCCAGTGCGAAGATCAGCTCTGTCTCCACGTATGACTCTCTGGCCTTCTTTCTGGCCATCTGCAAAAACTTTACCAGGTCCTCCCAGTTACCTTCGCCAGGAAAAATAGTCATGAATATAGAATCAGAGGAAAAACTCTAAAAGTAAAATGATTGATTATCTAGAACTACAACTGAAGAGGACATACCACTCTGGTCAGCAGCCTGAACAACCTCCATGTAAGCTGAGGGGTCATCAGCCTTGATGTAGGAGTCAATGGACTCTTTGACGAGACCCTTTTGCAGCTGAGCCTTAGCCAGCTGACTCCACACCGCAGGTTCATTACAGCGCTCCGCAAACTCGTAGGCCCGGTCCAGATTACCGATGTGCTCAATCAGAACCTGAGGAGGACAGGAAACATCAGCTCTTTACTTATCTGTTATTAAATAAATCACATTATCAAGCCTACTTGAAAGTGAAGGATGAGGGCTGCTGAGAGATTTACGGAGTATGGCTCAACTATATACCTGCACTGCCGAGGTGTTGACATCAAACTTCCTAAAGATAGCAAAGGCCTCCTCGAACAGCTCGCTGCTGATGGCAATGTTGGCGATGTCTGGGGCGTCGTAATTGTCCAGGCGGTTGATGTATTCCATGACGCGGGTGCGGTCAGCTTTGATGGCTGTTAGGATGAGCAGGTTCTGCAGGTTTCTAGGAACGGGATGAGGATTATTTAAATGAGATAAGAATTAAATATTAATTTGCTTTTAAAAGTTGTGCAAGACTGTTTGGGCTTGGAATTCAATGTCTGTAAAAGTCAGAAAATACACAAAAATGCCCTGTTCCAGCTGTTTATATGTTGGAATATTTTTGGGCTCATGCACCTGTGTTCACTGAAGACCGAGTTGTCCAGGACGATCTTTTCCAGCAGCTCAATGAGTTCATTGGGCAGGTCAGCAGTCATGAAGGCCTTCACTGTGACCGACACCTCCTCTGGGTCCTGAGTCTCTGACAGGGCTGTCTGCACCACCTAAAGACACAAACAACAACAACTTGAACCCCAGCACATTCCAAAAACATACAAGAAGGTCAAAAGTGAATCAGAGATTAAGACATATTGCTTATAATTTGAGTTTTAATGACAAGTGCAGGGCATAAAACACATCTAAAACATTAGATACACTAAGTTTGTGGTCGGTAATGTTTTAAATGTTTTTGAAAGTCTTATATGTTCACCAAGGTTGCATTTATTTGATCAACAATACAGTAGAAACAGTAATGAAAATGACTTCTGAAAATAACTTTTGTATGAGAGTATATTTTAAAATGTAATTTATTTCTTTTGATGGCAAAACTGAATTTTTTTTAGCATCATTACTCAAGTCTTCAGTGCCACATAATCCTTAAAAAAATTCTACCCAAAATACAGACTGTTCCAAACAGAAGGTAGCATAATTATGATTAAGAATCCCAGAATGCATTTCAACATACTTCATCCCATGAGTTTTGAATGGCGATTATTTATACAATACATTCAATACAGCAAAGTTTTGATAAGATTAATTGTATCTACTTAAAATAGACTATTTCACCCAATATTAATGTGAAATTGAGAAAATAAGATAATCATGCACTTCCAGTTCCTGTATGAGCCATGGTTATGTATTATGAGAGATGAATGCATCACACATATATATCTATGTATTACCTGGTCAATAAGAGGCCTCCTAAAGGGGTTGGTCTCCAGAAGCACACTGGCCCAGAGCTCCGGGTCTCTGCGGCGCACCAGGTACCGGGACAAACTCTTGAACAGCGAGTTCTCATTGCAGACCTGTGGAGAAAAATATAAAGATACATATTTTATTCTTCATGTTGTTTGGTTGCAGAGAACTTGGTATGAACTGGCTTATTTATGGTCAAGCATTACTAACGTTTATGAGCTCCTGGTCACACTGTCCTCTCTCATAGGCCACACAGGCCAGGTGAGGGTCTCTTTTCTCACAGTATTTCCCCACCACACGGCTGTCGTAGTACGGGTTCTCCCGCAGGAATCGTTCTGGGTTGTTGTTGCTGTCGATGTAGATCTTGGCCAGGGCATTGTGGGTAGCTGGCTCCTCACAGCCCTCGTGGATACGAGACTCCAGCCATGGCAACAACAGCTTCAGTCTGCAAAAGAAAAATTTTAAACTCAACTCAGCCAAGCTATCATATAATTCTCTTCTCCCCCAGACATCCAATTACAATGTTTAAGTTTAAATCATTTTTTTCCCCTCACAAAATGACTATAAACACCATATTGCAACTGCAAGCACCATCGTTAAACAATCAGAACAGCTACTGCTGTTTGTTTTCTTTGTTTACTTGTGCAATCAAAATTTCATCTGGAAACTCTCATGATGTACACAAACAAATGATTGAACACTGCCAAAAATAAACAGAAGCATCCTGGAATAATTCTGAGTCTAAGATAGCATAACATCATTCTTTCAACTGTTTTGTTTTGATAACTTTGAGTTCGATATTGGCATGCAAAGTTCATACCTGTTTCTCTTCTCGACCTCTGCCACCAGCTCATCGGTGGAAAATTGGCCCCGCACAACCAAGATCAGATTCTTGATGACGTCCTCAGAGCAGTCAACATCAAGGAGCCCTCCAATCACCACAGGCAGACGGCTTGGGTTCACCTACATGTATAAATTATCCTTTACCTTTTGTTCATTGCTTGACTACAGAGGCTACGTGAGTAACTAAAGGTTTCTTACCTTCTGCACGTATATTTCAATGTACTTCTGCAGGCTGTTTCGGTACAGGTAGAGTACGAGGTCATGGACAAAGTCGAAACGATCGCACACAATGATCAGAGGCAGCTGGTCAGTGAGT
Source organism: Hypophthalmichthys molitrix (assembly GCA_037950675.1). Classification (NCBI taxonomy): domain Eukaryota; kingdom Metazoa; phylum Chordata; class Actinopteri; order Cypriniformes; family Xenocyprididae; genus Hypophthalmichthys; species Hypophthalmichthys molitrix. The sequence continues at coordinate 36,786,789 of CM075501.1, forward strand.
TTAGCTTCCTGTCAGTCAAATGATGGGGAAACGAGAAGATAACATCAGATGTCAAAATGACATAAGGCATGTGTTCAGGAATACAGTCAAATCTGCAAAAAACTCCAGGCAATTTTTAAAGTTTAAAAGTGACTTTTTAATCAATAGAATGAAATTTAATGCAAAACATTGCATTAATTATTCAGTATAACACTTAATTTTACACAACTTCAAAATGTATATGGATGACAAAGCTTATAAAAACAGATTTGACTGTATTTGTTAAAAATAAATAATACTAAAATTACTGAAAATGATTAGATCTACAAAAACCTACCAATTAATAATTAAAAAGTAAATATTAAAGCAATAAAAAAGTGTTTTATAAAACCTACTAATTAATAAAGCAAATACTAAAGCAATAAAAACTAGTTCTATAAAAACCTACCAAGTAATTAACACATTTAAAAAGTAAATATTAAAGCAATGAAGTAATTCATAATTTAAAAAGTAATATTTCATAAATAAAAACTAGTTCTCTAAAAACCTGCCAAATAATTCACAATTTAAAGACAGAAAATAAAAAATAAAATGTTTAAGCAATAAAAACAAGATTAGAGGATAATTCAGTAGTCCACAAAAGATGTTTTTTGACGAATTGTGTGGTTAGTGGGAAAAAAAAAAATCTAAAACTGAACAAGGCTTGAATCAACTCGGGGTTTGATGTGGCAGCTTTGCTCCCCCTGCTGGCTATAACATGTAACTATTCTTGTGCCACACAGTGCAGTTTACAACACATACAGGATTAATAAACTGGGATTGTACAATTCACTCCACAGAAACATCACAGATCGACCTCCACAACCTTCAAAACATGAAGCTTGTCTACAAACATTTACAGACAAGACTATATTAAACAAGACTATATTAAACTTAAACAAGTCTCAAAATCATTCCACAAAACGTGGCTCTCCAGATCCACCCTCTGAAGCTGGCATGGCAGAGTCCAACTGTGAGGTCAACTTTAAAATGGTCTGACTCTGGTGGAGTAGATTCTGAAAAAGACCCAAGGCTTCCATTTCTGCAGAACATGGTAACCACAAATCAACCACAGCCAAACACACATCAATACACTACCACAAAACCACAAGTTCAATCTCAGCCCGGTCATCAGGGGTGGGCTCAAGTTCAGGACGAGAGAGGGTTGTTCCCAGCAAACAATGCTTTTCGAAACCTCCCTGTATGTGCATTGCACACACCAATCCCAGTATTAATCCTTCAACTGACCATTGGGAGAAAAGAAGGGATGATAAAAGAAAAGAGAAGGGAATAAAGTAAAGGGAGTCTTGTAGTACTTAGGATGAATTTACCTGATACAAGTCCTGACCATTCCAAAAGTACAGGGTAAAGCACAGGAGATAACAACAGCCACCGTGAGGATTAAAGAGTGAGATCAACTCCCTAAAACTAGAAAACTAGAGGAACATGGCTGCCTGATCCCCCTAATCAACATTATTCCACAAATGCTGCAGAAAGAGCTTAATTTGTAATCATTAAAGTTTAAATCTTGTGGCTTGATTTTAAAATCGTGTATGTCTAATATCTATTTTAATACTATTTGCATTATAAGCCTCTTAATGTAACCACAATTTTTGTTTAATTCTGTGGTAATTGACATTATGCCACAAATGCTGTTATTAGAATTAATAGAACTTGCATTAAACCCACAACATTCCTTTACCATAAAATGCCAGATCAAACTCACATTTCCATAAAAAAACAAAACAAAAAAAAAGCTAATTTGGTCAGAAAATTAAAACTGCTTGCATCTGAATTTGCAAATGATAAAAGACAGATCAGTAGAAGAGAACAAAACAGGAAATGTAATGAGGGGAAACGATGGAAAGAGTTTTAACAGATGAGAAACTAGAGAATATAATGTGCTTTTTGCGGTCGGCTATGGATCATTTCTAGACGGGTTTTACTGACAGAGTCTTGGCAGTACCTTGAGAAAGTTCTTGACACGTTCAGGGTCGTAGCAGTTGCTTTCCCGACAGATCCGCTCCACCTCTTTGATTTGGCCCGTCTTGCATGCGGCCTGGATGTATTTGAAATGCACCTCTGGGTCCTGGCTGAAGTTCACAATTGAGCCGAGGAAGTAGAACAGACCTGCATCCAGCACAGAACAATAAATGATGCTTGACTTTTACTGGACAGACGTCAGGTTGCGGTTTGATCTACACATTTTGTATATGCAGATTTTGTGTGGTATTTTTATGTGCTTTTTTGTCCTTTTAAAATATTTTATGTTCCACAGAGGAAAGTCAAACGGGTTTGGAATGACACGAGGGCGAGTAAATGATGACAGGGTGCACAAACCCTTTAAATTACTGATCAAACCGCTATATTTGCATGAGCACTGCATTTCCATTAAAATCTAGCTTCTTGTCAAAAGCACTCTTACTCTTGCTGTCATGTAAAAAGCCTGAGGGATTGTGGGTGGCCGCAGGCCTTGTGCTGCTGCCTGCTCTGATTGCCAACCCTTTTGTCCTACTTAGCCCAAAACGGAAGGCTACATGCTGCTCCACACACAGATCAGTGCCATTATACGGCCAAGATACCAGTCAAATTGTGTCTGCACTATGAAAGCCAACCAGCAGAGTGACCACGAGTGTTTAGATACAAGTTCAAATACACACAAGAGTGATTTACTGGCAGTGTCTGCCAACAGAAGTGTTAGGCCAGCCAAATGTATCAAATGAAACTTCATGGGCAATGTAAACTCTAGGTGGGATTCATATTTGCAGGAAAAATGGTGGGTTTATCCAACACTTCTTTTTCAGTCTTATTGCTTTTGAATGAACTTTATGAACCTTACAGTTGTTTCTGATTATTGGATAAGGATTACTTTTTAGATATCATTCACTAACCAATTTGTATGGAAGTTTGTTTCCACCACTAAATAAAAAATAAAAAGGGTAATCATGACTTGTCTCACAATTCTGACTTTTTGTCTCAGAATTGCGAGATATAAACTCACAATTGCAAGAAAAAGTCAGAACTGCGCGTTATAAACTCACAATTGCGATATAAACTCGCAATTCTCACTTTTTTTCTCAGAATTGTTAGATAAATTCGCAATGGCGAGTCATAAAGTCCAATTCTAAGGAAAAAAAGACTGAGTTTATAACTCACAATTCTGACTTTAGAACTTGCAATTGCGAGTTTATATCATGCAATTCTAAGAAAAAAAGTCAGAAATGCGAGATAAGAAGTCGCAATTAAACTTTTTATAAGTTTTTATTCAGTGACGGAAACAAGCTTCCATAATTTGTGCATTTGGTTTGGCAAAAAAAAAATTATTGAAAAGAAATCACTTAAAAGATCAAGACATGTTCTTGCTTTCAAAATTAGCCTCAACATGCATTTTTAAAAAATTGACTTGTTTTTAGCTTCAAGAATACGGCTATGAGCCGCACTCAAAATTTCAAATCTTTTTAGTTAATTTATTTTACATTTTTCACAGGGGAATAACATACATTTCAGCTTGCAGGCCTTCTTCAGTGTGTTGTCTTTAGCTATTTCTTTTTAGCTTGACATACTTCTTTAAAAACACAACACCTGTCGTGGTAACCTCAAAAACAGTGGCGAAATGGGCAAAGAATGCACATTGCTGTAGTAGCAGTGCTTTTAAGTCATAAAGCGGAAGTCCTTTTCTTCCCTATTGTGACGTATATCCAAAGTGACACGGCTTCTTGAACAAGAAAAAAAAATATAGGGCAGGATTTGATTTTGTAAATTGGAAATTGACTGGATCGTTGGATGGTTGGTATTTTGTTATTGCTGTAATCTCTTGCTGTAATTAAAGAAGGGAGGGGTTTCAGAAAACATACTAATCTACAAAAACAGTGTAATGCCTAAACCTCAGTTAAGTACAACAGCTAAAAATATAGCATAATTTCATAAACGCCAATAAAGTCTTTAGTAAAACCTTTTTCTGATCTGGAAAACACCGTTTTAATATTCCCTGATATTTCCAGGTTTTCCATGACCGTGGAAGCACTCATGTCAAAGTGGTTAAACTTTCCTGTGACACTAGATAATAAATCAGAAGGAATGAAAGGATGTTCTTACCCTCAAAACTCTTGAAAGACTCAAAAAGCTCTGTGAGGGCCTGGGTAGTCAGCTGCTCATGATACTTGGAGGCCACCTGGACACAGATCTGAAGGTTCTGCCTGATGTTAGCAGACAGCATGGCTCTCAGACACTCCACAGAGTCCTCCACTGACAGAGAACCAAAGTAGTTCACCAGCCACTGCAGACATTAACAGAGAGCAAAATAAAGAGAGACAGAATGAAAAAAAGGGTCACTCTTTAATTCGGCATGAATAAGTTAAGTCAACACTTGTTGGGTACCTCCGGGTTGAGCAGGTGGGTGTGTACGACAGCTCGTTTGATGTCGTACAGGTCAGTATAGTGCTCCAAAGCTCTCTGCAGAAGCCCCGCCTTCTCACACAGCTGGGCAATATGGGCACGATCGTAGTTAGTGAACATCTGGTTTCCTAGGATGGCATCTGCAACCTGCAAGAGATCATTTTGCTTGAAAATAGTCTAATACAAAGACAATAAGTGAGTCAAGATGCTTATTAGTATGTTTTTCTGCATTGTGTACCTGTGGTGCATGCATCAGGTTCATCTCCAGCAGACGGGTCTGCAGGGGTCCTTCTGCTGGCCTGTTGTTTTTCAGAGCATCCAAAAGGAAGGACGTGCACTGCTGGACCAGGTTATACTCCATAAACACATCAACAATCTGGGAGAAAAACGCAGTTTGTCAGTGAATGTCCTTCTGAGTTCATTAAATAAGACAAACAGCTTTCTGGGTCACATGGTTTCTCTCTAAAACATTTCAATTCTCCTCCTTTTGTTCCTTTCTTCTCAACCTCCCACTTCACTTTCATCTCCTCTCCTCCTTTGTTCCTGACCTGCGTGATGTCAGCCAGCGGTTCCTCATCCTGAACAAGCATCTGAGCAAACTGCAGACCCTGATCCGGACTGATTCGCATCACGTTCCTCAGAAGGAAGATCCAGTCTGGAGTGTAGCCCACCTATAACCACCAAATGAAGTGTGAGTATGTTTTCAGACCTGTTTAATTTGAGCTCATACTTCAATTTCAGTTCATTCAATTATATTTAAGCTTAAAATACTGATTGATCTGTCATCATACCTTTTTGGCATACAGGACGATCTTGGGGAACTGGCCGGTTTCTGCGAAACACTGAATGACTTTGTTGGGTACGTTGGCCCTCAGATAGACGCTGAGAGCAAGAGTGGGGTCCACAGACTTCACCAGGTCGCCCAACTCCTCTGAGCATTCAAGCTGAGGAGAACAACAGAATTTTACAATAAAGGTTATAAGCACATCAAAAGCACAATTTTAAAGTGCAGTGTTGTTCGATTCACATGTATTTGATTCTTAAGAACCGGTTCTTTTTCATGAATAACACAAAGGGTTCACAAAATTGTGGTTTTGAACTTGCTCGTGAGTTAGCCAGTTCAACCGACTAAGTTATTAATTCAAAATCATTCAAAAGTCACTTCTAAATTTATAACTGACATCCTTACTGAACTGTGAATCATTTTTAAGTTATGCCTGAATGAAAATAAACCTGTGATGTTTATTTTAGGTTACACTTATATCGGTCTATTTAATGATTGCTAGATTATGAGACTTTAAAATGAATTTCTTAAAATTTTTAAAAAGTGGTATATAAGGTCCAAACTGTAAAGATGAATTGAATGCAAGGAAATCTTTATTTGGTATATAGTGTTCTTTGTGTGTATTTGTGCAATTCAAAGGTATTTCAGCAATGAGCAAAGGATCATGGTCCTCAACTCTCCAAATAAATCATGTTCGTGGAACAACAAATCACGTAAGTACAATCAATAAACTGAGAGATGTTACTTGTTGAGGCTATGAGAAAGAACATTTTTAGTTATTTTGAGTGTGGATTGTAAAAAACAGGCTGGAATGAATCCCAAGACTTTCCTCTTCGGTGCTTTAGACGGAAAGAACCCAAACACCCCTCGCCCCACATAACAAACACATGACATCACATCTAAAGCAAACATCTTAGATAACAGACACACATTCACACACAAACACAGTCATTCTTACAATCAACAAAGTCTGTTTTCACACAGACCCCTTCTTTGTCAAAAATATGGAGGCATTCTTTCTGTTTGTGGGAAAAAAAAAAGAAAAAAAACAACAACATGTGAAGAACACACCCTGTTCCCTATGCCTCTCACACAAACACATGCATACAGAGGAAGAGGCTCTACTGGGTGTGTGTGGAGATAACCCATCTCTCCCCTGCGACCTCCTCCACATACCTTGTCCTCCTTCAGCCATTTCTCCAGCAGTTGTTTGCGGCCCTGCTGAAGGACGGGTCTGCACAGCTCCAGAGACTCAAACTTGTTGAGCTGGCCCTGGTCCAGCAGGATCCCGAAATACTGTAGCAGTGGGGATGTCTGGCCGGGCTGGGCTGGGACGCTCTGGAACCGGCGGATGGTGTCAGGGGTACGCAGGATACCCTGAGATAAACAAGACGTGAAGAGAAGTGGGTCAGCAAGCAAATATGACTCACATACATAGAGCCCAATCATTACATTTGTTGAATCAAGTGAACATTATTTAATATATATATATATATATATATATATATATATATATATATATATATATATATATTTATTAGTTGTTTTATAATTTATAATAATAATAATAATAACAATAAAGTATATATTTAATAATAATACTTATTTTAAATTTAATTAAAAATATTATGCTATTATTAAATAATGTTTTACAAGAACATTCAGCTCTCCTCACCTTTGGAGCGTTAGCGGCCACTTTAGCTGCCTCTGAGTAGCTCCCTGCGGCAAAAAGGTTATTAAACTTGCGGGCGAACAGCTCTTCTGCTCCTGCCAGATTATTCCGGACTGCCATCCGTAAAGCCAGGTCTGGATTCTGCAGCACATTGGTGATGTACGGGATGATGTTCTCCTCCTCAACACACACTGACAACACCTAAGAAACACACACAAAATTAACAAAGTTTGTGATTTGTTTGCAATTAGTAATTTTCTTTTGCAACTGATGTACAGTAAGGTGAGACATTTAATCTTTCAGACCACATTTCTGGTACATATAAGGGCTTTTCACACTGCGCTTAACAATCGTTTATCGGTTATCGTCGTTCTAAATACCGCTTTTAACCCCGGGTAGAGGAACGTTTCAGACTTGTAATTTAGAAGAGTGGTTAGCACCGCTTTTTACCCGGGGTTATAAAACCCTGCTCTGGAGTAGGGTTCGCACTGCTTTTGAGCAGTTAACCCCTCATTACAGTGTCAAACTTGTACAGTGTGAAACGATAGTTACAGCTAGATGCTTAGCAACAGAAAACAATCGCGTATTCATATTCGCACCTCGCATTGTATATAAAACAGTAAATTCAGCATTTGAGAGGGAAAATGTCAAATGCTGATTGAAAACGCGACAGTTTGAGTGAAAAAAAAAAAAAAAGAGACAGTTTCATTCTTACCTTTATAGTCCGAAATGTCCATTCAGTATAAACTCGATAGTATAGTCGGTAATACAAGGATGTGCAATGCTAGAGCTATGTAAACAGGTCATGTGCAGTGTTTATCAAATCAGTGACACTGACACCACAAATATGCAAATAAGATCGTTAGCCCAGGATTTGGAATGTACAATGTGAAACGTCAGCTTATGAATACCGAGGAATAATTGTTAGCCCCAGGTAAATTATGAGCAGTGTGAAACGTGAAGCAAGACAACCCAGGTTTAGAATGACCCAGAGTTGACGGTTTTAAGTGTAAAAAGCCCTATAGAGAATCAGACCAGAAAAAGAGAGGAGAATGAACAACTCTTAACATTTTTAATTTCATTATTATTATCATTATCATATTATTAAATGTTAAATTTTGTTTGTTTTAAATGTTTTTATTTGTCAAATTATCTCAACAGAGCTTGTAATTCAGCACCAGGAAATAGGAACAAACAGGAAGTTCAGGGACATCCCTAGTGGCCAAACCCTCAAAGCCCATTTAACTATGTAATTTTTTAGCTTGACCAAAACATTTAATTTGTAACAAATTACAAATCTAATATTTTGAGACTTCTAAATAGTGATTACAATATCACATCAAATTACACCAGGTATCTATAATTAGCTCATTTTTGACAGTTATCACACTCAGTAGGATATTGCCAACTTGAAAATTTTCATGGCCACGTTTACCTGCATAAAAGCAGCTGGAAAATCTATCACACACAGAGCACAACTGATCTATTGTACAATATCCCCTTTCAATGACCCTTAATGAGAAAACATAACACCTCGTATCAGCTGACCTCCTCACACTGAAGCTAAGGTGCACACTAATGCTCGTCTCGAGTATGTAACATGATCAGATGCAGGAGTGCAGTGAGACGTGGAGGGAGTCCTCTTTCAACCAACTCACTGCTTTGATCAAGCGTCTTTTATCTTTATTTCCATTAAAACTTGCTACTAATAAAACCTCTAGAAATTAGTGACCAGATATTTATAAAGTTTGACATTATTACTGTAGATGTTTGGCCAAGAGACACAAGCTGAAGTTGCCAAAAGCCCATCAAAGCACAACATTCAGCAATATTTCTCTGGAAATACAGTACATATTGAAGCCTGGAAGGTCATTTTCTTTAGCTACTGACACACAAGCCAGTAAAACAGATTTATGATGTTTAACGCATACTTAACTTGTATGAACATGGATTAGACTAGACAAGTGAGGGCAGGTTATTTTAAATTAATCAAGATCAAACCCACCCCCCCCCCCAAGTCCAAGGATCCCAAGTCCTTTAATTTCTTGCAAACAAGAAGGTGGACAAGAGTGCACTGTATCTCTGCTGCATGTTGTAAGTGTTTGTACGCTACTATGTTCAATAACGGCATCAGCAGGTCAAAGTCACAGCCGTTATTCTGCATGGATGCACATCACTCTCCATTTAAACCTGCACAGCCCACCCCCAACAATATGGGTCAGCTCACCCAGAGATGGAGGGAGGCAGAGACACTAAAGAGAGGAGTAAAAATAGAGCAGCTCATTGTGTCTATCAGCTTTCCTCCACAAAGAGGCAGTGAAAGAGAATGAAAAGGAGAGGGCAAGTGAATGAGAGATTACATTTGCGCGTGTGTGATAGACAGAGGCTGCAATAGCCAACAGGGAAAAAAGCTGCATTGACGTCAATAAAAGCCCAAGGCCTGAGGAGATGATGATAGTAATAATGAGTCATTCCTGATGAGGACCCCAAACTCAAACATCTGCCCAGAGCACATCCCAGTTTCTCTGTTCTCAAATGGACAAGATATCTATTCCAGTTTGAATAAATGAATATATATTTTATAAAAAACTTTTGATTGAGAGTCATGTTACAATAGTCCAATTCAGTACTACAGTGTAGTAGGCATGATCGAAGAAAAAAAAAAAAAAAAGGGAGGGCAAAGCGTGATGTCACAGAAGCTGATGATGTATTCTCCCTACGCATACTGTGACTGGCAGTCAGGTTCCGCCTCTGTTAATGTGAAAGGATTTAGGACGCCAGTCAATGCCTCCCACGGCAAGATCACATGATAACTGCCACTTTTTTTCTCTCTCTCTCTCAGCCTGTCTCCCTCTTGCATTCTATCCGCAGCTATTTTCAGTGAAGGCTCTCTCTCAAGGTCAGTCCGCTCACGAGTGCAGACGCAGCTGGTTAGAACCTGACTTTTCATCACCCACCAGTGCTGAGTGGTGCAGAGGACAGGAAGATGGAGAATGCCAGTATGAGCAGGGGAAATAGGGAAAGGAAAAGAGATCTGCATACCTTTTCCTTTACCTAAACTTAAATAAATCATGTTAAGACAATTATTCCAGTGTGAAATTTACTCTATAACGAATCCATCCATAATGTACTAGATCTTACTACCACATTAAATAATAGATGAACTTATTGTAATTATGTAACGCTCTACAAAATAACTAAGATAAACACACATAACCCTTCAGTCCATTAGTTGACAAATGCATTAACTCTATGCCGTTCATCTTTGTAATGTTGTGCATGGTATTGCTGGTTGACCCAGGCGGAGGTTCTGTATTATTGAGAAAGGTAACAGTGCTCTTCAGGTTCAGCGTGACACAATTTGGATTGGCTTTCTGTCACCTGCTGCATAATTTAAGACTTTCTCCAGCATGGCTGGAAAATTATTTACCCGCCCGTAGGATCCATTAACAAGCTCATAATAGAGCATTGTGAAAAAGGAGAGCCTTTGGACAGAAGTGTCGACTCACCTAAGATACTAAACAACCGAGTATTTATAAATCTAACATTCTGGGATTCAGTATGCTGAACCGGGGAGAAATTTATCCTTTTGATATAATTTATGACATCAAGATGCTTCTAATAACTATGGTGTCCTCAATCTACAAGTATCAAGTAAAACAATTTCAGGATGGAGAAGGATGAGAGATGCTTCAAGCTAGGAAATGAAAAAAGATAGAAGGAAACGTGTAGAGGGAGGATGGGTGGTTTCCGTGTCTCAGTAAGACGGGGTATTAAATGTTTTGCCTCTGGGGTAATCAGCTGAGTTGTGTCCTCCTTAGATTCCGTCTGACAGAGCGGAGATCCAACCACACACACATAGAGCTCCACAGTGCAGGATCAAAGTGACACAGCTGCTAGAAATTTGAAATACTGACACTAATTACAGCTGAAGCGTGTCATTTTTTCAATGTTAATACACTTCCTCTTAATGCAGCTTAATATGCAGAGACAACTTTAAGTATGCCATTTGAAGGTCAAGTTCCTTGAAAATTGTAAACATTGTGGCACTTTTATCATTGCTTGGTTTAATTTGCTGGAGGAAAGAGATCCAGATTTATTCACACTTTATAGCTAAATCTGAATTTAAGTTTCAGCACGTACCTGTCCTTTCCTGTTGACGCCGATGATTCCAGCTGTGGCTTCGTGGGGTGCCGTCACAAAAATGGTCTCTCCGCTGATTCGGTTCATGTAGATGCAGGTGCCTGTCTCCAGGTCGTACAGATGAATGTAACCATATTTAGTGATGAGAAACACAACGTCCTGTTTGGAGCTGATCTGTGTGATGAGAAATATGTTGTATTACACTGAGTTTACATTAGCATTCAAAACTTTGGGGCGGTAAGATTTTTTGAATATTTTTGAATGAAAGAATGAAAGAAAGAAAGTTAAAGACCAAGAAACCACTTACCTGCATGGCCACAGGGAAGTCATTTTGCGCTTCTGGAGGGAAGAATACATCCACAGCTTTCTTTGGGAATGGCTGGTTGCCGGTCGGTGGTGTCCCCACTTCAATAATGTGAAGCTGCATAGTGAATCCTTTAGTTAATTTCATGTTGTGAAGTAAAACACACATCTCAAAGTGCTTCAAAAATGATGCAACAGATGTAAGTGACAAATTAAGTGTTCATCAAACAATTAGCTCTTGAAAGTAATTAACATTAACATTAGTAACATGAACATCTGAAACTAAAACTAGCAAGCTACATGACCTCTTCCTCAAAAATGGCAGTTTACACCCAAAAAAAAAAAAAAAAAAAACTGTCCAGACCACTTCCTATTTTTCTTAGACAACTGTGGAATACTAGTAATTTAGTCATGTATGCATCTTTGCTGGATGTTTCCAGTTAATGTAATTAAATGTGATAAAGACATGTGGAAACGCACCTTTCCTCCTGCCTGACCCCGCACAGCGAAACAGAAGAGAGTGGATTCTTCTGCATTTCCCTCCATTTTGAACTGGCCAAAGGCTGCAGCGTGACCCTCGATAGGCTGTGACACCTTCCTGTCAACTGAGTACAGCTGCATGGCACCAACAACTCTGTTTTGCTGTAACAAGAAACAGAATACTTGAGAGATTTGGAAAAAAAAAAAAAAAACACCTTTGTTTTTCTTTCAGTCGAATGTTGGATACTGAATCAAGGGAATAATTAAAAAAAAAAAAAGAAGGAAAATAAAGAAATTATGAATTAAATAATTTAAATGAAAAAGAAATAATGAAAGCATATCTCAATGTGAGCATGTGTATGTCTACTACAATAACAACTGTGTGCATAATTCTAGACCAGAAATCATGAATGATCATTTAAAATGATTATGACACCTGAGCAGAAATGCCAATGAGCAGCAACCACTTCTGCTTGGCATCGGTGCGGTAGTTGATGATTTGACAGCCTGCCAGGCTGGAATGTCTGTCAAACACTTTGACCGGCTGAGAGTCTCCCTCCATGCTCCAATGATAGACGGCATTATCGGTCACCAGGGCAACCGTGTTAAGAGAGATCCACTTCCAGAAAGTGACATCATCGGTCATGGTGTGGGCTTTCATCTTACTCTTCATCTCGATGTTAAAGATCTGAAGGGTTTTGGCAGCTGAGAGGAATAAAGGAGAAGTGTCATGTAGAAAACATTTTCACATTTACACACATAAAACAATTTAATTAGATTACAAAGACATCAGGGTAGAAATATTGTCAGTCATGGCTGGAAGTGCATCAGGCAAGCCCACCATGACAGCTCATTCAGCAGTTAGACAAATGAAGCCAAGCAATCAAAAAGCAAGTGTGGAGAGAATTTGTGAAAGGAACACAATTTAGACATCTCAAATTAAACACCAGAGATTGATTTCATCTTAGCACAAGACTTACTGCACACACATTGTGAATGGCGAATAATGTGTGTTATGGGAAAGGAAAACTTGGCGGCAACTCACCTGATTAACTTCCAACCGATTATTCATATAAACACTAATCTATGTGGTGAATTACTTCTTTCAGGTTTCAGTTAATCTGATCTTTGTGCACCGATACAATTAAGACAAGGATTACATTATAATGCAAAGGTCTCTAAAGTCAACATGAAATGCACCCCTTTTTACTTTCGCAATGTGGTTTTACTGCCAGCTTTCGAGGCAGCCATTTAACCAAGATGTGGATTTTTAAATTGTTTTTTCCCCAAAATGTCTAATTTAAAGGGTTAGATCATACAAAAATTAAAAGTCTGTCATCATTTACTTACCCTTATGTTGTTCCAAACCTTTATGAGTTCTTTCTTCTGTTGAACTAAAAAGAAGATATTTTGAAGAATGTTATACCAGACAGATGACAGTGGCCATTGACTTCCATAGTAGGAAAAAAATACTACGGAAGTCAATGGCTACCATCAACTCTCTGGTTATCAACATTCTTCACAATATCTTCTTTTGTGTTCAACAGAAGAAAGAAACTTTTTTGTTGGAACAACATTAAGAGTGAGTAAATGACGCAATTTTCATTTTTTGGGTGAACTATTCCTTTAACCTTAAACATTAATGCAAATCAATGTAAAATGGATGCATTAACTACAGATAAGCTTTGAGGAATGCACAACAGTAACCCAAAATTATGCCTAAATATATGGGACTGGTTAACATCTCCTCTGTGCCTAAGTTGATGTCAGCAGAATATGGTTTCAAAAACATTTTATTTATTTCCTTTTTGTTGAATTAAAAAAAAAAAAAAGGAAAAGGTATTGGTAAAATTTTGAGTTCATCTTGACTTCAAACAGCTGGTCAGATCTATTTTTTCTGTGCTGGCATTACTGTAAGTTGCGATAAAAGTAGTGACAGATCTTTTCTTCCACATCCAGGTGAAACAGATTATCGAAAAAGATAAACTTGGGCAGGGACTTTGTTCTATCCATCAGTTCATTGGATTTTGAGATGTGTGCGTTACGCTCAAAAATGGAGTCAGATCTGAATGCGAGCTTACAAGGACAGGGTATAGACAGCCTATGATTGGAAAAATCTGGCTTACATAATCAGAGAGAAGTCTCATTTACACAGAAAGATCTAATTCAGTCAAAATAAAAAAACATTATGCACGAATAAATCATTCACACTAAGATCAACGCATTTTGAAAATGGATCGATTTCATGCCGACTTTGAATTTTTTAGTAGAACTAGTGAGATTGCAGGCTGCTGTGAAGCTGATTGCTGCAGAGGTCAGAATTTAGTCTATATGCATCGACGGAAGCAAATTAACAGGCCGTTATGGATATGATTCCCATAATACAACCTAAAACTCAAAACACATGGCAAGGGTGGTAGTGTGAGCATTACAGAGTGAGAAAGGGATAGAAGGGATTTAAATCCACATTTAAGACTGTCTCAACATAATAAGAGAGCAGGAAACAGCACTATAGTCCTAAACACACTAAACACAAGAAGACAGCAACAACGTCTCAACATAATAATAATTACAAGCTCAAATCCTGCTTTTGGACATCAAACTCAATACAGAGTGTCGTTCCAACCTAGCTCTAACCTGAAAACCTTAATTAATTGGTTCATATAGTTGAAATTAACAAATCTGATTTATTAATTTGGATAGTCAGTCCTAAAGATCAGCAAATCAGATGAACAAAGGCCAAAAGCAAAACTGTGCAAGTCTGGATCACTGCAGATTAAATATTGCTCAAGAAATGTGCTAGTTGATTCATACAGGATATTGTGAATCCAAAATAGGATAATAAAATGGTCTGTATCCACAAACAAGCAATCGATTTAAAGCTAATCTAATTTTAAACTGCAACAGTGACTGTTTTGGCTATTCACTGCTCTTTTTGCCTCTATTCAAAAGGCAAAGCAAACAGGTTTGATGCTACAAATAACTTTAATGTATCAATTACAATTAAAACATACTAAAAATTGGAGAGATGACTCCGAAATAGCCATTTGCGCAGCATGACAAAACTCTCAACTCTACACTAAGGCACTAAGGCACTAAGCTTAGTGCTAAAAGCTATTGATATTTATTTAAACATCAACCATGACACTGATACAATGTTAGTCAAACAATAGCTACCTAAACACAAGCTGCATAGTGATTAAAACCTAATGGACTATGAACTACCACAAGAACCATAAAACTATGAGGCTACCTTTACCCAGGTTCATTTATATGGACATATTGAGACATTTGACGTTAAGATTACATAGTGAGGGTGGAGGAAAGGACTCAATATGGCAAGCGTTTTAAAAAAAATTATAATTGAAATTAAATAAACAGAAAAGCACATGTATGCCCAACAATATTTCAGACCCCAGGAAGAGAAACTGGATTACTTATGTCTACAGAAATCAACATGATGTGAAAATTCAAGCTATGAATTTTGTGAAAGTCGAATCCTGTTTAGCCGAATTGGGTTAATTATGTGGTATACTGTTGGCTAAACAGTCTTTATCTATGTAAACAATATCAGAGAGATGCCACGACATGTTTGCTTTACATTCCCTATCATGGCTTGAATTTGCATGGGGCCTAAGTCCGAACCTTGAGCCACACCTCTCCTATATTTACAATGCCAATATTGTTGATTTTCAAACTGCCGTTGCTCTTATTACACATTCAATACAACCAAATATTTCAGCTTTTAAAGTTTTTATGTCATAATAATGTAAGCATTTCTTTGCGAAATGGACAAGAACAATGTATCCTAAAACATTATTTAAAACATTTTCTGGCTTGAAGTGGAGGCTCTAGAAACACCTACACCTACACACAAGGTTAAGCAATGAGGCCAAACAATTCTACATGATGTTCATTTTAGAAACAGGATTATAACTTTCACAAATGATTGTACTAAAATATTAACTCACCGTCTGCATACACATGAGAAAGCAGCAACAAAAAAGGAAACAAAACAAAAAGACAAAGCAATTATGGCTGCATGACAAAAAATACACAACATATCATGTTACCGAAAGCTAAGATGTAGACTATAATGAGGAAAATGTAAAAAACATTTGCTTAAGAAATTGGTCTAGTATAATTTAAACTAAAAAGGAACTGTGTTAATGAATGAATCTAAGAAAACAACACACTTAAGTTCTAGTTTAAAACAATTTGTTTGGATCAGTTCTATGATTCAGTTCAGCTAAAATGCAGTAGTCATTACAATTAGGTTAATACGAGTATATGTGGCTCTAATAATCTATATCTCCTACCTTTAAGTGCAATAACTTTGCTTGCAGGGTTCATGATGGCGCTGTCTGCAGAGATGGGCCTGCGGATGGGGGTGTTTGGGTCCGCCATGTCGATGATCACCACCTGTGCCTGTTCTCCGACCTTCTCCCGGACACAGATGAACTTATCCGACTCCATCGTCAGGGTGCTGAACCCGATGTTGGCCGGGTTGATCCCCAAATTTTGGAGCTAGGAAAAGTTTTTTTTTTAAAAATTTGATTAAATTTGATATAAAAAAAACAACAATGAAAAAACAATTATATGATTAGTGAGTACAATTCACATTTTAGAAGTGTATACAAACAAGAACATGTCCTTTTCAAGAGCCATGAATGAAATCATCACACATGGGGATTAAGTTTACTAAATGATATCAGGTTTCACTCTGACCCCGTGAATTATTATAAGAATTGATCTTTAAGGGAAAAAAACAAAAAAACAATGACTGTGTATCCCACACTACTGATTAAAATGGATCTTTACAAGGGGCACAACCACACCAGAGTAACAACAAAGAACTTTGTCTTTTGTTGCTTATGAGATTAACAATACTTTTTCACCCACTCCACTAAGCCAAACAAATGGTTTCACTGTCTGAAAAGGCCTTGAGGAATTTATCTCAGGGACTCAAAGAACAGATACAAGAAACAGATACATTAAGTAACAATGTGGTGAAAAATTGTTAACTGTTTAACATCACTATTCTTTTTACATCACACGTAATTTTTTTACTGTTCAAGTCAAATTTGTTTTTTTGCACAAAAACTTTGAATAACTGTATAATTTACAGAGAAAAACAGTAAAAGGACATTCCCAGAAGTCCCTTCATTTATTAGAAAATTGTTGCAAATAGCAACAGTCACGAACAAGCTAACCTTTTTACAAGCGCACAGAAGCAACGCATCTGGAAAGATCAGAGGAGAGACAAAAACACTTGAATCATTTAGTAGAGCTCTTGAACATCCTCAGTTTCCCTCAATTACCACAGATACAAAAACAGCAGGTCAGAGTACTTTTCTTGGCACAAGCTGCTCAACACATACAGCAAGACAACAGCAAATAACATCTAACACTATCTTGCAGATTATAGACCTTTCACAAAATAAATGCACATAATTATCAAGCAATATCTGCCTTTTAAAGCTTATGGCCGATGGTTTTAATTTGATCAGTAATCAAGCGATAAATATCAGTGGCATCTCTACCCACTAATATTTCCTGTAAGGCCACATCGGGAACATACCAGGTAATACTCAACATAGACACTGAACTCATATCCGCTAAATGAAACATGCTTCAAAGCGGGTTTCAAGCCATTAAAGAGACAATATCTCAGCCTCAGGTCTTTACTATTAGAACTAAACCAACCATGACAAGACTCGAGTATAAGTCAATTAGAGACAAAAATAAAAGTCAGTTGGACGCCAGCTTAGCAGCACTACACCAGCTGCCTTGGAAGTCTGAGTCACCAAAGGCTCGGTCAGAAAGACTGACCCTGAGATGGAGAATAAGATCCACACTGATCTTCACACTAATAAATGCTGATCTTTTCTTGTACAGTAAATTATTCTAATTCTAACTTGTCTTAGACAGTATGATTCACACCATATGACTAAGCACCACATTTAGACGAGAAAATGCAGAGACATCAAATCTGAAAAGAGACTTACGTTTGAAATGGGTTCAGAGAGGAGCAGAGGAGGAGGATTTAGTGTAGGAGACATCTTGAATTCAGGCATTTTCAACTAAACTGACAGCTGCTTCTGAAACGACTCTTCTAATACAAAGTGAGATGGCCAAAAGGGTGAAGTTGTAACTTTATTTCTGATGAGCAGCCAAAACCCAGCCTTGGTTTTTATCAGCTGCCAAACAGATCTCGAATACCAGTAAGCTCAAACAGAGGCAGCAGTTGAGTTTGTGACACAGATGTATCGCCAATCACAATTCTAATGTTTGAAACCGTGCACCAGCTGCCGCACTTTGAATTACGGAGATCAGAGCTGACAGCTGGACACACAGGGATGAGAAGCCGTGGTCTTATGTAACATCACCTACAGCATTCAATGAAAAACTGTGACACAAATGAACCGTGATGCTGTACAGGAGGAGTACTCTGTGACATTAACAATGGTTAGTGTTTAGCAGTTATTTCCCTATAGTGCCAAGCTATTTTCCCAAGATTATTTGTTTTGTCTAATATCAACTTATGTTTTTGCTTTGCATTTTGGGCTGATAACTGTCACAAAGAGCATACATGAATTGAAGCAGACTTGAAAGTACAAGGACATAAAGGACAAATTTGACAGATATTATTATTAATGCGATATTATTTACATAGTTGTGTGACTTATATGGCTCATATGTGTGATTATATGGCTGCGGAAAACTTGGAATACAGTGCATGAATCATTTGGACTACATGTAAGATAGTTTTATGATGATTGTTAAGTACTTTGAGACTTTCACAGCCCCTGGTCCCAATCCACTTTTTAATTGTACGGAAGACAAAAGAGTGAACCTAAATCAGAACTTCTCCTTTCGTGTTCTACAGAAGAAAGAACGTCATATGGGTTTGAGACGACATGAGGGTGAGTAACCAATGACAATTTTAATTTTTGGGTGAACTAACTCAAATTACAAGGGCCTTGGATATCTAATACAGAGATTTGAACTTTAATTTGTTAAATACTAAATTACTAAATTAAGAAAATAAATATTAACTCATAATAAACAGTCAGTTGCCTTTAGCAGAAATGAAATGCTGTATCTTTGTCTCATGCTGCAGTTTTCAGGCCTAATCAAAGAACAGGAAGGAACAGGAAACACATTTTCTAGGAAGAGCTCAACGGAATTAGCAGCACCTTTTATCAATGGGGAACGGATGCCGACACACCCGAAGCCACACCCACATTCCTTTGTCATGTTGCACAGAAAGCCACATCATCACTAGCTCTAAGCAAGAATTGTGAAATCAAAAAAATAAAAACCGAATGATATAAAATATTTTTAAAAAATATATTAAATATAATATAACATGGGGCTAATTCTGAATTACCATTCAAACCGAATAACAATGTTTAAAGCTACTTTAAGTAAAAATGTTATTTTTCAGCAATTTTTAAAAAATGTTTATTTTTTTGTTATTTATTACATATATTTAAAAAGGAGATAAGGGATAAACAGACAAAACTAAACAAAAAAAATGTACAGAAACATATAATAATAAAAAAAAAAAAATACAAAACATGGCTACTGAGAGAACAGTAGCTTGCTCACGCACATTTCTGTGACCTTTCTTACGGCATCTCAAAGATGACATCACATATGAAGACGTCACTGCTGAGCAGGCGGTTCGGATTGGCTGAGGGGAAACTCTGCCCTTGCAAACTCTCATAACGTAATGAGAGAGTGTGAAGCAAACGTAAGTGAGAGAGCTCTCTGCTGTAGCGTCAGCCTCAGGCCAAGCGTGATTCATCCACAGCATGTACCTGAAGAAAGCAGCAGTGTCGTCACAGACATGCCCAGAAACTAACCCTCTTTCCCATTAGGTAGTTCATCACTGTCCAGCCTCCAAGAACATGCTGCGTAGCTCGAGAAACATCTATTCAAAAATAGCTAGCCAGTTCCTTACTGGATCTTTGTGGACATCTCTGGTCTGTGCAAAGGAGGATGTGATATTGATTTTATCCTGGCAAGGAATTTGAATCAATAATTGCTAGGTGGTACAAGGAAAGCTGCTCTTTTTGTACAAGAAATAATTCAGTCCAAAAGAAGATATTGAAGGTGACAATATATATTTTAAAATTTAATAAGGTCAGATCTGATATATGCTACAGGTCAAAAGTCTGGACACACATACTCATTGTTTATTAATTACTAGAATAACAGACTATTCTTTGATCTTGTATCCAACTTGACAATGAAAAATAAATAATTTAAAGCACTGGTCTCAAAGTCAATTTCTGGAGGGCCACAGCTCTGCACAGTTTTGCTGCAACCCTAATCAAACAAACCTGATCCAGCTAATCAAGGTCTTCAGGATTACTAGAAACTTCCAAGCAGGTGAGAGTTTGAGCTGATTGGAGCTAAACTGCAGAGCTGTGGCCCTCCAGGAGTTTGAGACCACTGATTTAAAGCATTTGAACATAAACTTTAAAATGATTAGATGACATTTCAATCAAATGTGTCCAAACTTCTGTGGTTTGTACAGCTTGGTAAACTCAAATTGTTGGCAATGGCATATGTTCATTGACATAGACAGACACTCTAGCAAACAAAATGGAATTATCAAGCGGTTGTTTGAAAGCACTGACAATATCTCCCCTGTCTGCTGGTGTATACTTGACTTCCCATTTTAGACTGTTTATTTTACAGTGGTTAGATAAAGATCAGTGCTGTGAACTTTACCAGTGAGTTAGCAAACTAAAGCCAAGATACGAGAGATGATGGTATGAACAACGGATGAAGAAAGAGACAGACGTTAGCCGAATCATGCCTCCTAACAGTGCGTGTATAATGAGATTGTCAAAAAAACAAAAAAAACATATGCAGAGTAAGTTTGGGATCAGCACAATTTTTTTTTTTAAAGAAATTAATTAATTTAGTCACACTTTAGATTAGGGTCCAATTCTCACTATTAACTAACTATTAACTACAACTTTTGCCTCAAACTCCTAATTACTCCTTATTAATAGTTAGTAAGATAGTTGTTAAGTTTAGGTATTGGGTAGGATTAAGGGATGTAGAATATTGTCATGCAGAATAAGGCATTAATATGTGCTTTATAAGTACTAATAAACAGCCAATATCCTAGTAATATGCATGCTAATAAGCAACTAGTTAATACTGAGAATTGAACCCTAAAGTGTTATCAATCTTTTATTCAGCAAGGATGCATTAAATTGATCAAAACTGTCAGTAAAGACATGCATGAGGTTACAAAATATTACCATTTCAAATAAATACTGTTGTTTTTAACTTTCTAGTCATAAAAAAAAACCCTGAGAAAATGTATCACTGTTTTTACAAAAATATTAAGCAATCCAACTGATTTCGACATAAGAAATGCTTCTTGAGCACCAAATCAGCAATTTAATGATTTCTGGATCATGTGACTGGAGTGCTGAAAATAGCTGCTGAAAATTCATCATTGCCATCTCATAAATAAACTTAAAACATTAAAATAGAAAACATCTATTTTAAATTGTAATAATGTTTTACTGTATTACTGTTTTACAGTATTTTTGATCAAATAAATGCAGCCTTGCTGAGGCATAAGAGACTTTTTTCAAACTTAAAATTGTATGTTCCCCAAATGGTACTGTACCTACTTACTTTATAGAGGCAAGATCACATGCATGTAGAAATATACTGTATTATTGCCACCTTAGTCAGAGTAACATGGCAAGTGTGCATGCAGCTACAAACCTACATCGAGATAACTTACATAACATGATCCCATTAGGACATTAAACTTGCCTCCCTGCTGGCACTTTCACTGATCATTACCAGTGTGGCATTCTGCATTAAACCTTAACAACAACCACAGACACTCGACTTTACTGAGTTAACTTGAGTGGTTTTCGGTTATGCTGACCTACACTACTTTTGAAGTGTTCATGCTTTTCACACATTTTAATGGTCGCGCTTTGCTTTCACAAATCAGGGCGAGTGAGAGAAACGCGTAATACTTGAAGTGTCAAGAGCTTCTTTGGGTTTGAGCAGATAAATTCAGCACGTCATTTAAATTCATGACTTTTTAAAGCTGTCAGCACTTTTTTTTTCTCCAACCTCCTGTGCTCACTTAACCCCTTTCCTTCTCCGTCCAGGGAAATATGGCACCTTGCTCAGCACAAACCCCTTGTGCCTTATGACAGCAGGAGGCTCGGGGAAGGATACGCAATATGCTGAGGCTTGCACTACACTGCCATCCTCCTCCATAACAGGAAGCGGGGACCCATTGTGCAGAAAGCTAAATCAACATGTTAAGAGCTGTGACCATATGACCATAAGTGGCATGTGACCAGCCTAGCAGGTTCAGTGTGGACAGCAGAGCGGGAAATGAACGGGAAAGGGAAAAGAAGGAATGAATTCCGAGTTCAGTCAGTGCTGAGCAGTTCAAAATGGATAATGGATCTCCAGCTACATGAGACAGTCATGTGTGATCAGCAGGGTAGAGTTCAAAGATCAAATGCATTCACAGGGCTTTAAGGTAACGTATTAAACAGCATCACATAAAACACACGAAATCCATCTGAAGATCATCTGACTTGCCCCTGTATAATGCTTTTTATGTTACTCTTAAAACCAGAGTGATTTACTCAAGTGATCTGCATTAAAATCAATGCACTATAGGTTATCAGAAACAACTAATTTGCTGCACTGATATGCAGTGCTAATGTGCATAACTAAAGTGCAGCCATGCTTCCAGCATTCAATGAATATTATACATTGCATTCAACTGAAACAGTCATTGCCTAGTTTTTAGTTTGCATTGCTTAGGTAAGGAGTAATTGCAAAGTGATAATTCTGCCCTTAGTGTTGTCAAAATTATTGACCGCAATACCAAGTCGGTACCGACATTTTAAAAATATGATGCTTTGAGCACTGTTGAGCAGATTCGTAAACACCTCTGATTGGCCTTTGTGTTCATGCGCTCATCAGATATGTCTGTGATTGACTACAATGATCAATGCTTCAATAACATGTTGTAAATAGACATCAGTGATGCTCTTCACCCCCTTACACATGGAAGAGTTTGAAAGCAAGTGTCTATCATCATCATATTTTTAAAATATCAGTACTGACTTGGTATCGTGGTCGGTACTTTTGACAACACTGCCCTTGTATAACTGAAATCATTTAGTAAGGTATATATAAACTAAGGCCGCATTTACACTGCAGGTCTTGATGCCCAGTTCCGATTTGTTGACTTTATCAGATTTTTTTGACAACCAGCTTACATCTTTACAGATATTGTGAGCTTAAGCCAGAAAGGGAAAAAAAAGACAACTGACGCAGAAGACGCTTTCTGCACCATCTTTAAAGGTCAGCAAAATATTGGTCTCTCAAGGTCGAGAGAAAAAAAAAAAAAAAAAAAAAAAAAAGAGGAGAGTCCTTGTCGCAGGCTGGGCATTGAAAAGAGTCACGTGATCATGGTTGGTGTCCACCTGAGTTGACGCCATTCGCCACCGTTGCTTTTTCAATGATGTACGACTCGCGTTGACGGGAATATCCAATCGGTCCGCTTACTTGACAGACACGTGGCATGCACATATCCAGTTAATATCAGATTTATTTCCACTTATGAATGAGGCCTGAAACTGATCTGAGAATAGTGGAATTCTTGTGTTTTTTTTTTTTTTTAACTGCTTACATGTTCGTGGGTAATACCCGACCTGTGCCACATGGGAGGAAAAAAAATCGTAACTGGGTCAATGTAATGTAAAAACGGCCTCAATGATGTATACGGAAAAAGTCATTAACATTAACATACCAATCTTTATACTATTCATTTGGCATCTAATTGCTGTGCCTTAGAGATTTCAGCAAACTGAAATAAGCAGCTCTACGATGTGATTTGGACTACACAAGCAGGTTGTCTTTATAATACGGTCTTCCTATTCCAACCGATTCCTGTTGTTTTCTTACCATTAGCTGGCACTTCACTGGAAAAATGCTGTTCCACATTTGCATTTCATGAAGTGAAAATACCAACTACGGGCTTCAGGCTCTTTTTGGTCCATTATGCTCTTTGCACTACTCTGCTTGGGATCAGTATCCAAAATATAATACATTTTGACAGGATATATAGTATGGCATGCCTAAACTAAAAACACATTAATTTCTGCCACTGATAATATGCACTGTAAAATAGAATTGTAGGTTTAACTTAAAAAAGTAAGTGACCTGGTTGCCTTAAAATTTTGAATTCACTGAAATTAAAAATTTGAGTTAATACAATGAAGGTGATTGATTTAATCAACAGAACTCAAAATATTATGTTATCTGAACCACATAAATTATTTAAGTTGATTTGACAAAAGAAAAAAAATGTTGTGATAAATTCCAAATGTTCAGTACAAAAAAGACAAATGTGCATAGACCATCTACACTTTCTTACCTTTTCTTGATAAAGCTCTAATCTGATTGGCTGCAATGTTATTTTAATATAATGTACTATTACAGTGTTTATTAATTTTGAATTAGCATTTTTTAAAAAATTTTAATTAGCTTTAAGTCTGAGCAGTTTTGTGTGCGTCTGTCTTTTTCACTAGTTTTTTTTTTAAAATATATATTTCTATTTAATTTTAATTTATTTCAGTCTTAGTTTTAGTAATTTTAGTACTTATTTAGGTTAGTGCCAATGCCATTTTCTTTTAGTTTTTAAACTAATATTTACATTTTAATTTTACTTCAGCTTTATTTCAATTAACTAAATCTATTTTAATAGTTTTAGCTTAGGTAACAACAATAACAACAGCACTGAATGGCAGACTTTTCAATTAATCAGCCTGGAATCAAAATCCTGTTTGGTGCCAGTTAATAACTACAATTGCATTCGAGAATGAAATAATCAGTCAATAGTACGCCAAAGTTTGCCACATTAATGACATCTAATTGTGTCTAAACAGGTTGTTCTAGTCCAAAATAAGCTGTGGTGTAGACAATTACACAAAACTATTACAAATGACAAACACTGGCCATTACAGGCCTGACATTTTGCAAATATGATGTTAAACAATACCAAATATATCCAGCAGTAGGACTGTTGGTCATAATATGACCTATGTCAAGGGCACAAAAGCAACAATACACTCAAAAAAAATTAAAAATACAAACCATCCATTATAATTGTAAAGACAATGTTTTAAGTTGCATTACAAGTATAACTGGTGACCAAAATGAATTACACCAAGCCAATAACGTGACAGAACCTCAACTGATATAGTATAAACAGATCAAAAGTGACAGCAAAGCAATGTATGAGTTCAGTGCAAATAATGAATGGTTTCAGAGGCATCATGGGACCACACACACGTCTATAGGTGGGGCATTTTACACCTGCTACCTGCTACCTAATCTCGACACCTCAAACAAAAATCTGTCTTATTACATTATAATACTCCAGGAAATAGGGTATAAAACAATACTGAATCCCTTCTATTATATACAGTGATTCATTTCACTAATTAAGAGTCTAAGTTTTCCTCTGTAGATTATATATATATATATATATATATATATATATATATATATATATATATATATACACACACACACACACACACACACACAAGGAGACAACCAGAGGCCAAGACAGCTGACTAGAGTTGATAAGCACTGTGACTGCAAATCTCAATATATTCTCAACACAATCACTTTAATCTTCCTGCCGTAAATCGTTTCATTACTTATAGTTTCAATACTAGATTCGAATGACTTTGCCAAATCCTCTTGAATGATCGAACAATTATGCCCAAAAAGGCTGTCTGGAAAGGCAGTTCAATAGATTTTTATTTTTTTTGTGACACAACCAGTATTTAATATTCAGCTGGTTAACATCGACAGTAGCTAAGCTAACTGCTAACGTTACTTACTACAGCTGCTGATGGGAGGTCATATTCATCGGCGAATGGGTTACTACGTCCGTTTATTTAAAAAACACACTGATGTTTTCACTACAAGCGCATAATAAAATAAACGAGAACCTCATTTGAAGATGTTTCAAAGTCCTTACCTGCAGGTGCTCCTGGAATCTGATGGGCAGGATTTGAGCCATGATGATGGTGGTTCCTCTTCGCTTTCCTCTCTAATTCCTGCTATTATTTCTGCCCAGTCTAAACTACCCCAGAGCCGGGAATGAATGGAGGTGGTCTTGTGTTTTTTGGGGGGGCAGATGAACCGGTAATGTGTTAGGTTTCTCTAGTCGCCCGTTGAATGTAAATGAGGCGCTTCAACTCCAGAATGTCAACCGCCGCTGAGAGGAACTCTAGAAACCTGCAATGGCGGCGGAACCCGTCCGGTGGAGAAACGCACCGGAAAGAGACGTAGATCTCAATGGAGGCGGAGGGATACGAGCACTGTAGGGAAGAAGGATTTTAGTTCGTTTGACAATAAAATGCAAGTAAAATACATGTAGGGATATTGTGAATGTGTTATAAGTATTTTTCTTAACATGGAAGAACTTACTAAAATAAGTTTTACCGTAAAGGCTGAGGGTACTAGTTCTTTGCGAATCGCCCTTTGCTTTTTGCCACATCATTCGTCCTAGTGAACTGACGTCAGTTCCGATATTATTTCTTATGTTTTATTTGTATATTACAGCAGAGGCGTTTCATCAGCACTGGGGAACGGTAGCCTGCGAGTCGTTTTAGTAAACTTAATAAAGATATTCTTCGTCGCATGCAATTTAACGATAGGATTCATTCGCAGGTGTGGTCTCAATTGATAGTAAATAAATCGCTCCTTTTGTTCTTTGTGTTCAACTTATCTCATGTTTTACTGAGTGAAAACCGCTCCAAACGATTCAGTGTGCGAGAGATTTGTCCGAATCATTCAAACTGAATCTCGATCTGTTTCTGTTTGCCGAACGATTTGAGCAATTTATAGAAAAGAACCGACTCAAAAGAATGATTCATTTGCTAATCAGGTAGCGCTAGCTTTAGAAAATGAGGTTGGAGATCATGTCTATTTTATTTACTTGACTGCCAAGATTATATTTATTATTTTCAATACGTGCATCTATTTTTGCAAGTCTAAGCATATAAAAACAGCATATTACCCATTTGTGAAATAGAAAGTTCAAAAGAACAGCATTTATTTGAAATATAATCTTTTGTAACATTATAAATGTCTTTACTGTCACTTCTGATCGATTTAATGCATCCTTGCTAAATAAAAGTATTCATTTCTTTAATTTCTTTTCATAAAAATTAAAATTCTTACTGACTCCAAACTTTTGAACAGTAGTGTATAATGTTACAAAAGCTTTGTATATGAGATAAATGCTGTTCTTTTGAACTTTCTATTCATCAAGGAATCCTGAAAAAAAAAAAGTACACAACTGTTTTCCACATTGATAATAATCATAAATGTTTCCTGAGCAGCAGATCAGCATATTAGAATGATTTCTGAAGGATCATGTGACACTGAAGACTGGAGTAATGATGCTGAAAATTCAGCTTTGCATCACAGAAATAAATTACTTTATAAAATATATTCAAACAGAAAAGTTAAATTGTAATAATATTTCACAATACTACTGTTTTTACTGTATTTTTAATTAAATAAATGCAGCCTTGGTGAGCAGACAAAACTTCTTTTAAAAACATTAAAAATCTTACCATGTCCAAACTTTTGACTGGTAGTGTGTATGTGTATGTGTATATATATATCATACACAATTTTTCATTAATCTACCATAAATGTACCACATACAAAATGTGCAATTGTAAACAGCTCAACCACCAATTAATTCTTCATCTTTGTAATTCCAGAAAGTGGATAAATGCATTACAAAACACTATAATATGAAATTAAGGAAGGTAATGCAATATGAAATACTTGTAATGAAGCACAAATAAAGATGAACAATGCACTGTGACAGCAACCTATTTTCCCAAGCACCTGGTTCATATTGGATGCACACTATAGAAATGTGAAACAGACAAGGGTGTGGGAAAAAAGTGAAGTGAATTTGTTAAGCAATTCCTCTCGAGTCTGTAATGGTGGGGCTGATAGCCATGAATTATAGTCATTTCCTCTTAAACTTGGTCAGTTTGTGAACAGTTTGCGCTGCTCAGAAGGTGTGGCCAGCATAGTGAACTTGTTGATCTGAATCATTTAAAAAAAAAAAAAAAACGCATCTGTACTGCTTGTGTGTCCATGAAATTTCCATACACCACAAAACAGAAACACTGCTTGAGAGAATGAGCTAAATAAAGCTATACAATGAAACAGTATTGCAGTTCTATGCTATTTAATAAAAACAACTCACTCAAAGATATTGTAGACCAAGACCTTGGTGGCTGTGCCCTATTTAAAGAAAACGTGAAATACTATGCCGTACTGCCACCTAGTGTTTTCCTAACAAAACTACAAAAACAACAGTAACATCAAATAATCAAAACAAATTTGTATTACTTGAAAATGTTTTTTTTATTGTTATCCATAATTTAAGTGGTCTATGCAATACATAATACTTTACTGTGAATAAATAAAACATTTGGTCACTGAAACTATGACAAAAACATGTTGTAAAGTGTTATCAAATGATCCCATATAACATAAATACAGTACACATCTCCATTACCATAAAAATTGAAATACTTGAAATTCCTAATCCAATATATATGAAGTTTACCTTATACACGTTCTATTACAAATAATCTAAAGTGCAAACAGTTACTGTTATCTTTCTTTAAAAAATAGACCAGTCACAAATTCAAAAAACAGTGACAACTACAAAAATACACTTTTAAAAAATTTGGTCAGTCATCTTAGTGGTAACTTCAAAAAAAAAACTTTTCAATAGAACACCCCTCACATTGACACCAATGAACTAACATACTGTAGTAACAGTGGTCACTGAAGCTGGTGTACAAAGTTGGAAGGACTGCCCCAGTAGCCGTGCTTGCTGCGGTAACCCTGCTGGACCCAGCTGTGCGGTTTAAAGGAATGGTTGGGTCTGCAAGGGGGGCGGATCATGTAGTGTGGCCGCTGAGGATAATGCCCTTTCCCTGGGCCAAATTTCTTTCTTGGTAGAGGATTCCATACTGGGGCACTGGCATACATAAGCTTTACAAAAGAAAGAAGAAATTGATAGAAATGGTACATGCATGTGCATTGTATTTCACCGATTTCAAGATGAAACCTTTTTAAAAATATCTTTCAAAGAGATAGTTCACCCAAAAATGAAAATTCTGTCACCATTTACTCACCCTCATGTCGTTCCAAACCTGTAAGACTCTCTTTCATCTTTGGAACACAAATAAAGATATTTTAAAGAATGTTGGTAATCAAACAGTTGACGGTAGCCATTGATTTCCATAGTAGGAAAAAATACTATGGAAGTCAATGGCTACCGTCAACTGTTTGATTACCAAGATTCTTTAAAAGATCTTCATTTGTGTTCAACAGAAGAAACAAACCCATAGAGGTGTGGAACAACATGAGGGTGAGTAAATGATGACAATTTTCATTTTTGAGTGAACAATCCCTTTAATGGCATTTCTAAATAGAACTGCTGCAAGACGGTCAGTCCGTAAAAAATGTAATAACCAACAATATCATTCAAGTTTGGAATAAGTGGATTTTTTTTTTTTTTTAATGAAAGGACACTTTAAATTGATAATATTTATGATGTTACAAAAAATTTCTATTTCAAATAAATGCTGTTCTTTTGGACTTTCTGTTTTTAAGAATCCTGACAAACTGAAGTTTCCACCAAAATATTAAAGGGTTAGTTCACCCAAAAATGAAAATTCTGTCATTTATAACTCACACCAATGTCGTTCCAAACCCGTAAGACTTTCGTTCATCTTCGGAACACAAATGAAGATCTTTTTGATGAAATCTGAGAGATTTCTGTCCCTCTAAATACAGCTACGTGACTACCACTTTGACGCTTCAAAAAGTTCATAAAGAGATCATAAAACTAATCCATATGAATTGAGTTGTTTAGTTTTCTGAAGAGACTCAATTGCTTTATATGGATGAACAGATTTAATTTAGGCTTTTATTCACATATAAACATTGATCAGCAAACATAAAAGCTCAACCAAACCTGCTTGGGAACAAACCTCGAGAACAAACCTCTTCCTGAAGCTCAAACGTGTCACGTAACATGAGAATGAACCTCATTGGTTCTCGCACACGTCAAGCGAACATGTTTGAGCTTCCGTTTAGCACAACTGATGTGTGAGTTGAAGAATGTTTATATGTGAATAAAAGCCTAAATTCGATCTCTTCATCATATAAAGTGATCGTGTCTCTTCAGAAAATTTGGACTAAACCGCTCAATTCATATGGATTAGTTCTACGATCTCTTTATG
The DNA here is from genome assembly GCA_037950675.1 of Hypophthalmichthys molitrix. NCBI lineage: Eukaryota > Metazoa > Chordata > Actinopteri > Cypriniformes > Xenocyprididae > Hypophthalmichthys > Hypophthalmichthys molitrix. Next base: position 36,816,976 of record CM075501.1, read on the forward strand.
AACTTTTTGAAGCATCAAAGTGTCAGTTGCATAGCTGTCTATGGAGGAACAGAAAGCTGTCAGATTTAATCAAAAATAACTTAATTTGTGTTACAAAGGTGAAGGTGAGTAATAAATGACAGAATTTTCAATTTTGGGTGACCTATCCCTTTAAGCACAGCTGCTTAACACTGAAAATTATGAGAAATGTTCTTGAGCACTAAATTCAGTGTAGCCATCATAGGAATAAATTTCATTTTTAAATATTATAACAAAGAAAAACTGTTATTTTAAATTATAATAATACAATATTTCACAATATTACTTTTTTACTTATCCATTTTTGATCAAATAAATGTCCCTTGGTAAGCAGAAGACACTACTTTTAACAGAAAAAAAAAAAAGAAAATCATACCAACCCCAAACTTTTGAACAGTACTATGCCTATGGCAATCAAGGCAATACAAATACATTTAGGACATTGTACCTGGTATGGAGAGTGGTTGTGGAGAGGTGGGGTGTACTGGGGCTCTCTGCAGCTGGTGTCCTCATCCGAGGAAGATCCGGAGTGGTAATCCGACGTGACCCTCTCCACAGCGCTCGTCACCTTCTTTGTCACATCCTCTTTATCATCATCGTCATCACTTGAGAATGTGGCCACAGTGAAACCATGATTCTTCTCACCATACCTGCAGCCATTTCAGAAGTAAAGATTTGTCAAAAAACAAACCAGCAGAGCAACATACGGTTGTAAAGAAGTAGAAAAACTCACCTACAGCACACCTCTCCAGGGTCGACCCAAAGCGTGAGCTCCTTAGGCAGACCAAGGTCTTTGTACTGCACTCCACTCTCAGCACATGCTCGGAACAATTCAGCATCCTCTTTATGGAAGCGGTTCACTCTGATGCACCTACACAGAATACATTTATAGCTCATTTTAACATGTGAAGCATCACATGCATCCTGTTCTGACTAGCTGTGAATCTAAAGTACATGAGATCTCCATCATTAAGATGTACTGCTTATCAGACTGACGTACCTGAATGCTTGGCCCTTGCTGGGGTTGTCTGGATACCAATGACCCTTGTACTTCTCCTGTAATGCTACAGTTAACCGCTCCACAAACAGGTCCACCTTGTCTGCATCCAACTTCTCAGCCTTCTTTATCAACCGCTTCAGGAAAAATACAACCGCTGCTATTTCTTTCTTCATTGTTAGCTGTTTAGCTGAAATTCAGGTCCAACTTCTATGAATGCAAATACAGAGACTTAGAAATACCACAACAACACTATTAATGCATTCTCATGAATACAAAATAAATTTACCAAAACATGACTTTTAATTAAAGAAACGCAGCCATAAATAATAATAAACATCAAAAACATCAATCTACGCGTGTACCAGAAACATAAGCTCCTAAGATCTTGGCTGTCTATGGACACTAAACCTAGAGAGCACTACAGCAAGTGATTAACATAAAGCTGGTTGGTCAGACGGCGGGACAGAACAGCAGGATGGCGGGCTAATACATCACGACCGTTTGAAAAACAAGACCATAACAGAAATGACCATTAGTCTAAGGACCTCAATATCACCAGTATATATATAAAAAAAACACTCAATCTTATTTTTTTTAACTGCATTACATTTTCATAATTATTGTATACTTTTAAATTCCTGAGTTGTAATTTAACTATCAAATATTATATAAAACACTAGCGGATAATAAACGTAATATTATTATATATTTTTTAAAAAAACGTATTGATGGTTATTGCTCATTATACATAAGCTTATTTGGAAGACTGTTAGTACCAGAAGTAAAATTTGTTTCGCTTTTCCAACTGGACACGAGCTAACCGCAGCGGTCTTATTTAAATGACATATTAAAACTATACTCCATTTCCATTTTTAATAAATATTGAAATAATTATTACAAACTGAAACTAGCTAACTGTAGCCTAGCCGAAGTTAACGTGGCCTCGATTCCATTTTCAGTTGGCTTTTCTGAGTTTCCTTTAAACCCATTTGTTTTTAAATTATTTTTAATGTAATATTTGGAGTTTATAAACATATTACTTGTATGCGAATTCGCTACATTACTGCAAACAAGATATACTGACCTTGTTTTCCTTTCATCCACATGTGGACAACTCCTGCTGCCTGGCGCACTAGACACTTCCAGATCTGCTGCTCCGCGCGAATACCGATGACGTGACTTTGTCTTGTGCGCATGCTCAGAGAAAGCGATTCAGGAGTCGATTCTTTTAAGTCATGAACCGAAAGATTCATTGATTTTGGGAGAGGGTGGAGAAGAGCCGAGCACACACATAAGTAGGTGCGGGTTGGAAGGGTTTTACTCTGTAAATTTTACCAATCAAACAAAGTAATCAAAATAAATCAAAATAAATATTTAATCTTTTTTTAAATTTTGGGAACAGGAATGAAAAAGTAAAGACTGGTGTCCTGTCACTTCAGTTCAATGAGAACTGTGGGCAGTTTTATAAATTGGACAATGGCGCCCTCTAGCTAGCAAAGTGATGTCATAGTTTGTAAAGTGCTTGATGAATTGTGAAAGGGTGATAGGGAGTCTGTGTTTTGAATAATTTACCTATCCACTCAGAATGAATATACCTTTAATTTTTAACATGAGAAGCACATGTTGTCAGCAGGAAATATCTATATCAGGGTATCCACTGTAGTCATAATAAAAGTGCTAAACTGAGGTTGCACATCTTGTCAACAGGAAATACATATCAGGATGTAGCTAGTCTCACTTCACTTCATACACTGTCACAAGGACAAAATAACATTGCAACCTGGATTGCATGGAACTACTAAAAATAAAACACGACACAGGGTTTTGTATATGGGGTTATTGAATTTGCTCCACTCCAGGTAAAATCAGATCAATCAATCAATCAATATAAAATGAAACAAATCAGGGTTTTAAACTGTATTTGCACAAGTTATACATGGCTCACTGGAATAATATTCTAGAATAATGAGTTTTGTGGAGGTGACTGTTAGCTGGATGAAGATCCCTCTGTACTGAATACAGCAGCTCAGTCTTCAGGTCAGGTGCAGGATAAGGTCAGACGCGACACTGACCTCTACAGGCTGTTGACAGGATCTCCATGGACAACCTTGAGAACATTATTGCAGCAAAAAATTCTGATCATTGATGTTCGTATTGATAAAAACATGGGGAAGAGGTTGTATTGGAGATCATATTTTAAACTCAGTGACATACTCACACATTAACGTGATGATCAGGAAAACAGGAGTTAGCAGTGCAGAGAAGAACAAAGCGATCCAAATATGACAGTCTATAAAAGATGATTATTGAAGGGTTATTCTGTATTTTGATGCTTCTATGCAGAATAAAAATATGTATGTGTAATGTGTAATACCTCTAAACCTCTTTCTGTTCTCATAACAGTCAGCAGGAGACGGGTGGAGAATCATTGGTTGGCTCAGGGAAGAGTGATTTACCCAACACGAGTAGTTTGTACAGTCAGATACATTCAAATATGAATGAAGCGTGAATGACCCATCTGGGTTGGTTTTGTTAATGATGTATGTGTGAGAGATGTTCTGAAATTCTCCATTTCTCATCCACACCAGCTCTAGAGAAGAAGGGTAAAACCCCTCAGAGCGGCAAAGAATCATGTGAAATCCATCTGATGCTTTAACGTGTGACACAGACACCTTGGGGTGTGCTATAGTAAATATAAGAGTAACTGGTAAAAAGCTGTAGTATTAGGAGCAGATATTTGTCACACTAAGTTAGCATGATTTCTGACTCTACTCATAATAAACTTACCAATCACTTGAACAAAAGTTCTTTCTTCTCTCAAAAGCACAGAAGGAGGTGGTATGGTTCTTGTCACAACACATTTGTAAATGCCAGTATCATTTATCTGTAGATTTGACACCTCAAATAATATTTCAACAGTTTTTGGAATCCAAGCGAATCTAATGTTATCTTGACATGAGTGATATGTCCATGATTTGATATAATTCATTAAGGAATGAAAGCACAATTTATTAGTAGTTTCCAGGTCCACTGTGAATCTTTCAGTGTCATTTGATGGTTTGTAGTTACAGCTGATATTGACTGACTTTCCTCGATGTACAGTTTGAACTGAGATGCCATTGAATTCTGTATGTCCAGCTATAACAACTGAAAAAGACAGAACAGCAATAATAATAAAAGTAATAATAACTTTTTAAGATTTAGTTATCAGTAACCAGTTCACTAGATTTTATTTAAAATACTATTAATTAAATAAAAATAATTAATTAAATAATAAATAAATATTTAAATTAAATATAAATATAATATAAATATTTAAAATAAAAACAATTCTGATTAAATTACCAGACAGAAGCATCCATACATATGTGGTTACAGAACTAAACTTTGATGACATCTAGAGAAAACAGAAACAGAAATATTGCTATACATATTTGTATTAGAGTTACAATTTGATGAAATATTGTGATACATGTTTGTATTACATTACTGATCCTTTTCACATTTCCGAGTTTTGAACGCAGAAGTAAACTATAGCAGGGTAGATCAGGGTAGACAGTCTTGCATTTCCATGCAAGAAACTTGTATAACTTGAAAAATGAAAAACATGTTGTCATGACTTATTGATGATTTAATGTTCTACATGAACAAAAAACAGAAGAGAAAAAGATCAGTTACTCCTTACTCTTTTGTAATTTATTGTCTGGGTAATATAACACAAAGTGTAGTGTTGTCAATGCATAAATATAGTAGCATAAAAATAAAAATAAAATAAAAATAAATATAGTCAATGCATAAAAATAGTTTTACAATGTTAATTAATGTTATAAAAATGTTCATGTTCACGTTAGTTCACAGTTAATTAACTAATGTTAACAGATCCAACTTTTGGTATTAAAAAAGTATTAGTAAATGCTGAGATAACTAAGATTAATAAATGCTGTACATGTATTGTTAATTGTTAGTTCATGTTTACCAATGTATGAGACCTTATTGTAAAGTGTTATTAAAATATTTGGGCCGAACACCACAATTGACCAATCAGACTTATGCCAGAGAGCCACACAATAAGCAGTTTGTCTTTCCTGATACATGCAAGTGATACAATGCAAGACTACATATTTGAAATGAATTGACTCTATATGGCTCCCAAAAAGGCACACATACCCAAAAACACTTTGTGTTGTTTCAGTTAATGTCAGCAGTTACAGTAAAAGTCAGTAAAAGTTATTTAAATTCACCAGCAACGCAAAATACTCTGCATTATTGTAACGTTTTTCCATTGATTTGGCCTATTTGTTTTATGTATTATAAAAATGCAATATTCTCACCATGTTATTTTTCAGAGATGTCTTCCTCATTTGTATTTCTCAGGTACTGAGTGTTCTAACTAATAGGATTGCAAATGAAGAAGTGATGTTGGTCTGCGGTGGTGATGTAATTTTAGTCAAGTCAGGAACAAGTTCAACCAATCCGACTAAGGCAGTCTGAGATAATACACAGGTAGTGTGTATGTGGAAGAGAAACAAATTAAAGTTGTTTTTTTAATCCGTCACTCCTTGGGTGCTTAATACAGATACAGAATACAGAGTTTTGTTTTGTTGATCGGTATTCATCGAGCAGCCAATCATAGCTGTTTTCTTCTTTCAGGCCTTCAATGATTGGACGACACCAGTATAACAGTGTTGCAAGGCTCTGAAAACAACTCAGGGTTAGATTTATTCCTAGCTGAAGAAGAAATATTATGACCTGCAGCTGAGTGACAATTTCTAAAAAAAAAAAAAAAGTGCATAAGTTTAAACAGTGAAACCAAATGTCCTGTACACATTATTTGCTCATATTTGTCTCAAACAAGTTTTTTTTAGAGCATCATCATCATCTGACTGAGCAGCTGAACTGAGAAAATGAAGCGGTCTGGTTATTTTAACCACACAGTGTTTACATGCAAGGTGGATGTAGGCCATGAGAAAAGGTACAAAAGCAGTACAAATAAAGAATGAACTATTTATTAATAATTATTTAAATAGGTAGTACGTCAACACAGGAGAGAAAACTGCACTCAGCAAACCATTTCATTGGGTTTTTAAGTGCTGAAGTTGCAAATAACAGAGGCCTCATGGTATTTTCGGTGTCATATATTTTGTCAGCACACATATATATAATCAAAATGTTAAGCGAAGTAAATGAAACATAGAAATAAATCATATAACTATATTGCCTACACAAATTGGCATCTCGTCAGTGAATGATATAGACATGGATCAGGCTATCTATCATTGTAAAAGGTCTTCATTTGGTGTTTATTGTGGAAATGAGCGGACTCCAACAGGGCTGCATGGAACTGGATGATGGTCACCCAGTGTTGAATACACTATCTCAGTCTGCAGGTGAGCATGGAGGACAGGCTCAGGTGTGACACTCACTCCTACAGCAGACACAGACCGCCGAAGTGCTCTTTCTGGAAGGTCATGAGAATAATGGCTTGAATTAGTTCTGATTGCTATTATGGGTCAAAAAGCAATGCATAAGAGGAGTTGTCCCCATCCCCCTTTTTGTTAAAAACATTAAACAATTTGCACTGTTATTTTGTTTACATGTTTATTTTCTGTATAAAATGTCATTTTCATTTTCTTAAAATGGATTCATGAAGAAACACACAACCTGTAAAACAAGACTAATTCTGATATTCATTCTGTGAACAGCTAGGGGGCCTAGGAGGCGCATGTGAATTTCACTTAATGCAATACCATGTGCGTGAGTAAACACGGCATCTGATAAACTGTTCATGTTTTGGTCATTTCAATTTGAGTCACAGTAAAGAACCTTGGTTTCATCACGTTTGTCGTTACTTGGGTGTGTTACATTATACGCTGTAAAAAAATATTACACCACACTGCATCATATTTGCTGAAAGAAATCTAATACAAATGTACTAATTTTGGGGTGTTAATTACAAAAACAGTGCTTATTTTGTTCTATATTGCCAAACTTTATATGAAATATGATGTGCATTTTTGCTTTTGACTCTTTTATTATCACTTAGTGACCATTTACACATACCACTGTCAACTAAAAATGGAAAACAATTTATGCATAGCCAAAAGGCCATTCATTTACATGACAACAGCATTTTGGGGGCCTGAAAATGCAAAGGAAAAACGTTTCTGTTATTAGTATTTAGTATTATTTGAACATATTTTTCCACTCCTAAATGATACAAAGTTTTGACATTTTCCTACTTTAGTTATTTTGATAAGTGCATTAAAGCCAATACATATATTTAAATTAAAAAATCATCATTGTGAAAAATTTATGAAAAAACTGTATGTGATGCAAAGTATTGATATTTTTAAACTCATTGGAGTATGTTTTACAAGAAAATGTGCTTTTAATAGTTCTACTTTTTCAAAATTCCATGTTTAATTCAAGGTTATCTCTTGAATTTCTTGAAAATTGAAAATTGTTTCAACGTAAATCCCACACCAATTTATTGAACATATGAAGGGATATGGAAACTTCATTACCCTACTCTTTGTGTGTTTGTTTGTTAGATTTCACTTATAATCATTATTCTGTGGTAAAGATTCTGTACCAAGAGAGTGATAACAGACACTATGTTTTGGAGATCAAATATTAAACTCACTGAAACGCTCACACACGACTGTGATAATCAGTATTGCGAGAATCAGCAGCACACAAGTCACCAGAACCATCCATGTATTATCTATAAAAGAGGAATATTGAGCAGAATTACATAACAAAATAATTCCCATATGTGCTATAAATGAAAAAATATGTAATACCTCTGTTCTCATAACAGTCAGCAGGAGACAGGTGGAGAATCATTGGTTGGCTCAGGGAAGAGTGATTTACCCAACACGAGTAGTTTGTATAGTCAGATACATTCAAATATGAATGAAGGGTGAATGACCCATCTGGGTTAGTTTTGTTAATGTTGTATGTGTGAGAGATGTTCTGAAATTCTCCATTTCTCATCCACACCAGCTCCAGAGAAGAAGGGTAAAACCCCTCAGAGCGGCAAAGAATCTCATGAAATCCATCCGATGCTCTTACGTGTGACACAGACACCTTAGGTTGTGCTATAGTAAATATAAGAGTTATTAGAAAATAACTCATATGAGCTCATTGAGCAGATATGTATTATGCCATTATATAATATCTACACTCATGTCACTGTGATTACTGATTGTAGTCAAAATAAACTTACCAATCACTTGAACAAATGTTCTTTCTTCTCTCAAAATCACAGAAGGAGGTGGTATGGTTCTTGTCACAACACATTTGTAAATGCCAGTATCATTTATCTGTAGATTTGACACCTCAAATAACATTTCAACAGTCTTTGGAATCCAAATGAATGTAATGTTATTTTGACATGAGTGATATGTCCATGATTTGATATAATTCATTAAGGAATGAAAGCACAATTTATTAGTAGTTTCCAGGTCCACTGTGAATCTTTCAGTGTCATTTGATGGTTTGTAGTTACAGCTGATATTGACTGACTTTCCTCGATGAACAGTTTGAACTGAGGTGCCATTGAATTCTGTATGTCCAGCTATAACAACTGAAAAAGACAGGACACCCAATAAAAATCCAGTTTCACATTTGAATTCATATTTAAAAAATGGGGGTCTTTATTGTCATTGCTGCATCAAAGAAAATTCAGTTCAGTGAATTTTCACATTTTGAACAGTATTGCATAATCATTACCAGAAAACAAGGACAGCAGCATCAGTGCACATGTGTTCACAGAGTTACACTTTGATGATATCTATTAAGAAAAGACAGAGAAATACTGTGATACATATTACACAAAAATATATTTTGTTTTGGTTTGTTCTGCAATAATGACTGTCTGACTGCACATGCTTAGGTGCTTAGTTAAATAAATAAATATGAAATATTTAATTGAACTGCAATTGTTAAATGATAGGATACAAAATACATGAAACTAGCACGAAAAGTGTGAGACCGCCGACTGCCGACTGCAATTTTTAAAATATATTTGACAACAGAATGCCACAACTGACGAATCAAAATCAAGCATTCAAGAATATCTTTCCACAAAATTATACATTTCAATACTACAAACATCACATGAATTACTCTATAGCTATGCTTCACAAAACTGACCAAACCATGTATTATATTTGAATGAAAAACATAAGAAAGCAAAAGCTGGTTCAATCTATTTACGAAATTCACCATCAACAAAAAATATTTTTGCATAGATATATTATTATTTTAACATGAAAATCCCATATTCTCACCATTTCATATTTTGGAAACTGCGTCCTCTTTTGCATTTTGCAAGTACTGGCCGTTCTAACACATGATGGTGCAAATGAAGAAGTGATGTTGGTCTGAGGTGGCGATGTAAGTTTCGTCAAGTCAGAAACATGCTCAACCAATCCGACTGAGGCAATCTGAGAAAACACTTCATTTGTAGACTGAAAGAAAAATAAACTAAAGCTTTTTTTTTTTTTTTTTTTAATCTAAAATTAAAACATGACTATCAAGAGTACTATGAGTTTCCCATTAAGTTAAACAAACAACCTACAAAGTTGATATGTATTTATCCAGGGAGCAGCCAATCACAATGTCCTTTTTAAGGCCTTCATTGATTGGAGGGGACCAATATAAGTGGCATTACTCATTGTCCAAGCTACAATGGAGAAGTAACATCATGACCTAGCTGTCTGACAATGTCTAAAAGTGCAAGGGAGCTTAAATGCTTAAACCAAATGTCTTGCAAACCTCATTTGCTCATAACTGTCTGCACCAAGACCTCTTTTGTAGAGCATCTTCACGCTCTGAAGAGGCGGTGAGGTCTAGTTATTTTAACCACAGCGTGGTTGTATACACATGAAATGCAGGGAAGCTGTCATTTAGGTCACGTGTGAAAATGTAGGCATGAAATAAAAAAAATGAGTTATACAAAGTTCACAAAGTCAGTGCATTGACTGCGTCCTCAAACTGAATTACTGCCTGCAGTTGCACACAAGTTTCAGTTGCAGTTGAAAAGGAAGTTTTCTGTTTATTTATACAATATGCAATGCTGTTTTTAACGTTTAGTTCTGCATCTTGCCATCCTTTTATTCCTGCAATTGATGTGAAGAAATGTGTTTGCCCTGTGTTAAGTTTGTTTGTGTTTTGGTAAGGTGGTAGCCTAGTCTTAAAGTCACCATTTAATGGAGGTTTCAATAGTCTTTTCTTCCCTATTGTGACATATATTCAAGTGACACTATTTCTCAAAAAAGAAAAATTGTTGTGGTTTGCTATTACTGTTATCAGTTTTTTCTGCCCTCACGTGGAAAAGAGAACTCAGAAGAGTACTGTAAATGACTGAGGACTACACGGTCCTCAGTCGTGCCACTATGAGTTATTATGAGATTTCAACTTGTAAAAAAGCGTTCACATCCTCGTAGAGCTCATAATTACAACTTTCTGAGAGCTCCTACTTGTACCATGTGACCGCTGTACCACCTGACTGCTGTAGATTTATTTAGGCATTGTTGCCACAGAAATGCAAAATTCCCAGTCCGGCGATGTGAACAACATCACGTGTTGTCATCTTGAAATTTTGGTAATTACGACATGCCATGAACGCTTGATGCTAGTAGCTGCATGACAAATGAAAACAATTGTGCTCTAAAATTGGCTCAAAATATCAACCACATTTCCTCCAACTGGATGGAATCATAGTCTGAATCTTGTCATACGCTATGCGATTTTCTGTGAAATTTGCCAACACAGACTTCCAAAAATCTACAGACTGATTGAATGAACACTGCAGAAAAAGAGCAGTAGTGAAGCAGTTGCAGATAATCAGAGTTATGCTGCAAACTGCACGATTGCAATGTTTCCTTTCGCTCAATAAACAATACGTTAGTTATACAATAGGGTTTGTTCACCCCAAAGTTAAAATTCTGTCATTAATCACTCATCCTCATGTCGTTCCAAACCCGTAAGACTTTTGTTCATCTTTGGAACACAAATGAAGATCTTTTTGATGTAAAATGGAGAGATGTCTGTTCCTCCATTGACTGCCTTTGCAACTTGATCTAACCAATGAGGTTCATTCTCATGTGTTACGCAGCACATTTAGGCTTCTGGAAGAGGTTTGTTTTTGTGCGTTTTTCATGTTCGGTTGAGCTTCTGTTTATGTTTGCTGATCAATGTTTACATCTGAGTAAAAGCCAAAATTAAATCTTTTTATCATAAAAAGCGATTGAGTCTCTTCAGAAAATTTGGACTAAAACACTCAATTTACATGGATTAGTTTCCAGATTTCTTTATGAACTTTTTGAAGCGTCAAAGTGGTAGTTGCAAAGGCAGTCAATGGAAGGACAGAAAGCCCTCAGATTTCATCAAAAAGATCTTCATTTATGTTCCGAAGATGAACGAAAGTCATACGAGTTTGGAACGACATGAGGGTAAGTAATTATTAATGACAGAATTTTCATTTTGGGGTGAACTAACCCTTTAAGTAACTGAACAAATCACTGTTTTTTGAACAAAACGAGTAAATGATTCAGTGTATCACCCATAAAGAGTCACTTGTTTTGTTCCTGAATGAATCATGTTTGAACAAATCAGTTAAGTGAATTCAATGCCTCACTTTTAATAACAACCACATGTCTTGTTGCTAATTGAATCTTTTTTTTTTAATCACTTGGTTGAGTGAATGATTCTTGCTTGACTTGCTTGATTCATTCCAGAATGATGTTTCCAAACAAATAAGTTGAATGCATGATCAGTTGAATACATGACAACTTGTTTATAAAAAAAAAAAAAAAAACATTGTTGCCTGGTGTATCGATGTAACCTGCTGAAAGACTTGTCGAATCTCTTCCACTAATGCACTTTTGGATCGCTATACTTGGCCAATCAAATTGGAAGACTGGAACTACTGTTGTACAACTGCTGTTGTATAATTGTACTATAGTGAATACACAGAGATCTATCATTGTAAAATGTCTTCATTCAGTGTTTATTGTGGAGATGAGCGGACTCCAACAGTGCCGCATGGAACTGGATGATGGTCACCCAGTGTTGAATACACTATCTCAGTCTGCAGGTGAGTGTGGAGGACAGGCTCAGGTGTGAAACTCACTCTTACAGCAGACACAGACCGCCGACCTGTTCTTCCTGGAAGATCATTAAAACATTTATTCAGTCATTGTGATGGTGATGAAAGTCTGAATCACATATGAGGGAAAATTAACACTCTATTACTTAAAAATAGAACAACATATATAAATAAAATCAATCATATATCAATAAAATCAAGAACTGGTACTAAGCATGGGAGATTTATGACTCACTGTGACTGCTGAGGAATAATGTTACCTTTTTATAATTATGCCATAACATTACATGACATGATGCCTAATGACATTTTGCTTGTAATTAAAATGTAATTTCAACAGTCTTGTGTTTGCAAAAAAGAAAAAAAAAAAAAAGATTTTCCTTTTCAGAATGACATTTAAAACAAAATGTAACTTTTAGGATGGACAGTGAGACTTACTGTAATGTTTACACATGACTGCAATGAAAATGGCTGCAATGATCAAAAAGACAGCCAACACTGAAGAGATGATAAACACCATATTCACAGGTACACCTACAAGACCTAAAATAATTCCAAAGGCCTCATAAATCAGTATGTAACACATTTAAATAAGAAATACACAATATCTCAAAACTTACCTTCTCTTTCATAGCAGACAGAGCTTGATAAATTGGCCACGAGTGGTTTGTTTAATGATGAGTGGTTTACCCAGCAGGAGTAGATGGTGTCATTGAAGGTTTGTGGCGGCAGTATGAGGTATGATTTCTGATTAAAGAATCCATTGAATGATTTGTTTGAGTATGAACTGTTGAGGACGTCTCCATCTCTGATCCACAGCTGTTCAAGAGAATCGTGGTAAAATCCCACAGAGCACAAAATCATGGAAGATCCATCAGGCCTCTTCACACAGGATAGGGACAAGATGGGACGTACTGCAAATAGTGGAGGAATTCAAAAATATTATTATAATCTGTCTATCTATATATCTATCGATCTATCTATCTATCTATATCTCTTTTTGTCTGATTATGAAATAAGTATTTACCAATAACTTGAACTCTTTCTACTCCCAGATCCTCTTCAGGTGGTTTTGCAATCCTCTTCACAATACAGGTGTATGTGCCGGTATCCTGAATTCGCAAATTTAATAGCTCAAATGATATTTCCATAGTCTCATTAATCCATATGAATCTGATGTGATCATTACAGTAATTTTTTCCCCATGAATTCATGTGCATGTAACACAGTGTACCACTTATTGTTTGAAGATTCACTGTCATGATTTCTGTGTCATTTGTTCGTCTGTAGTTGCACCGAATTTTGGCAGACTGTCCATGATTGACAAATAAAGTTGTAGTGTGATTTACTGCCGCATTGCCAAAAGCTGAAAAACAAAGACCAGCAACAACTTGAATTTCTCTTGCTTTCTCGTTGCACATGCAGGTGCTTCCTGTGTAATTTACTGAGGCACAAAATTTCTGATAGATTTAACATCAAGTACTTGATGCTACATTGTGATCTCTTTAGTTAGATGATATTTAATGCAGTTTCTATTACCGAAAACTGAAGGCAGCAGCATCCACCCACAACAGATCAGAGAGAAACACTGCAAAAAAAGTTTACACATTAAACAGAAACATCATATGAAGTATATAATTTCAACAAAGATGTGATAGGATACAGAGCAGCATATTTTTAATTGGTTAAGACACTGACATTTAACGAGCATCAATTTTTGAAACATGTTTACTTTTTTTGCATACAGTGATAGCAGCATTTTTTTCCATTGTAACAAAAACAAAAGAAAGATTAAACATGATTTCAGCTTAGTAAAAACATTATATTAATTTAGATCTAAAAATAATTTTCACTTATCATCATAAGAATATCACACACTCACCATCAATCTTTCCTCGGAAAGTATTGGTTGTGGCTGCTGTCTCAATGTGTTTTGCTGAAGTATCTCAAGCTGAAACTGGGCTAAGGTTGTGATTTCCTCTTTATATAATGCAAAAAGTTAGTAGCAGTAGACAGCAATACATGATCTGGATCCCGTCAAATTCCTTGTATATTTTATAAAGAGAAAATGACTAGAATCATGGTACTAGACAAAAATTAATCAAAACAAATAAGAAGAACACAACTAACCAAACAAAATCTTACTAACAAAATCAGGACTGTTTGTCCCATTTTCAACCACCAACAGAGAGTAATATAGAGATGTAAATTACTTTATTTATATTATTCTAATTTTATACCCTAAATTTGCTTGTTAGCCGAGAGTTTGAGAAAGGGATGCAAACCGTTTGCTTTTTATCTTCATACTTGTTAACCACACTGGGCAGGACTGGAAAATTTAGTTTCAGGCCTATGACGCACCCAATGGTATTTACTTAGCACTGAAGTTAACGTTGTTCAAAGATTTTTGCATTTTTCACTGCAACCCACAATTTCATCAGTGCCTAGATCGTGTGAGATAGCAACAGTTTGATTTGATAGTAGAGCGGCTTTGACGCAAAACATTTTTATGACATGTTATTTATTTGCAAAAAAATACATACAATTCATTTGTAAATAAAATACAATTTCAATATTATTAGTCCAAAGACCATAACAAAAACAAAAGTCATGTCACAAAAAGTGCAGAGAGATCGCAATAATGCCCTAGCATTTTAGCCAAGAAAAACAGATATGAATTTCCTGCTTATAATCGTAAAACATCCTGCAAGTTTCATAGCTCACAAACGTCCTCCTCATTATAAACAAAGCATTTATTTAATCCAGAAATGGCTTGTTTTGATATTGCGTGATCTGTGACGTCACACGGGCAAATATATTTGCATATGTCTGCCTCCAGAGCAAGATATCGACAAATAGTTATACATCATCATACCATAGGCTCCGCCCACCAGCATTCAGTCACTTAAAGGCACAATATGTAAGATTTTTGGATTAACCCTTTGAGCGGTACGGTCCCACATATGGGATTTTTATTTCTGTGCCCCAGGGCGTACAGTCCCACATATGGGATTTAGAACGTTCAGCGACGTCACATAACTGCCAGATTCAAACTGTGCTTTCGCACTTTGGCTGCGAGATGAACGCGCTCATCTCTTGTCATACATCACAGCTATGCAGTGTTTTCAGCCACATAATGTTTTTTTTTTTTAAGGTTTCAGACATTTAAATACGCATAAGAACCAGTAAAACAATACATTTAGAGTTCATAAAATACACACTGATGTCAGACATCAGTGGAAGCAGCAATAACAATCCATTCAAATATAATTTGACGACATTTATTCATATCAGACACACATAATGAGCCTAAGTAACTATAAAGTTTACTTACTTGCATATATTTCGGGAGAAACTGATTTCACCTGCTGTAAATCCGACTGACAGGACTCTGCGAACTGCGGGGCAAACTAAGATGGCGGCGCCGATCTCGTGTTATAGATCAAGATAAAGATAATTTATAAAGGTTTTTAAACCACAAAACACACTCACTTACACATATTTGAGTATCGGCGATCCATCTGTCATACAGTGTTATTGTAGCTGCGTTTAGCATACATGACATGCATGACACATCGCCATGGAAACATAAAGGGCAAACGTTCTAAAATAACGGTCGCCTTAAAAAAAACTCACTCTGGGGGGTCAGTTAGAATATTTTAAAATCACACTTGAAAGGGTTAACATATTCCAAAAACACTAGAAAAATGTTATATATTTTGTTGACTTGTGTACTTACATTATCCCAAATGTTTAAATCCAGAGAAATAAGCAATTTTAACCAGGACACAGACGGTGTCCATGCATTGCCTATCAATGACATCATACGCGTTACCCTCAATTTCCATTTTTATTTTGTAGAAACTATGGAAACACCAAAGACTATATATTATGTGTCTTAATTGACAGGTGAGCAACTGTTTGGATGCATTCATCAAAAGAAAACTAATCATGTTATATAGCTCAACACAGTAAGTCTTATTGTTTAAATCTTGTTTTCTTGATTTACCGCGAGTACAGTGTTTTAACATGCCTAATATCAAACTTGCTTACTGCAGTGTGCAACAAGTGTCTCATAGTAGCCAAACGCACAGAGTAGCATTATAACAACTTTCAACACACAAATGTATCTAATTTGATAAAATTGCGTTGCGTTACCCCACATTCGCATGACCGGAAGAAGCGGAAGCCACACCCTGCTTCATACATCAGTAATGTTAATAAATCTTTAATACATTAGCTTATCCAAGAATATGATTTCTTTTCCACCGGCTATAGACGTGAAGACAGCACCTCCCATGATTCCGCAAAATCAAGGCGTCATCAAGATATGCCTATGTTTTGAATAAGTGACCTCTAGGAGCTAAAAATTACAAATTGTGCCTTTAATGTCTGGCATTTGCTTACACTGGATGTGACCATGACATTGTGCCAAAAGCAAATATAACCCATTATAATCACTGATGCTGTCTGCACTGTTTACGGCATACACTAAGTGTCTGAGTACTCCATGCATTTGAGTCTGTCGACAACAAGACAAACAGAAGAGTGAAAGAATGTTTGTTTTGATCTGTCCTGTTTAAATAGCTCATTTGCGCCTCTGTACAGACTTCAGATGGATCCCAGCGTCGAAAACAAGTGGATGGGTAATTGTAATGGTATCCTTAATCACGTCGGAGGATTTTATGTTTGTTCAGAGCATTTTAGTGTACAGCACAGGCACAGTGTAATGGAGAGTTAGCAAAATAACTTTTGTTGAAAGATGAAGCAGCCAACTGTATTTGAACTGAATCTGACAGCATCTGCATCACAAACCATAAGTAGCCTAAATGATTTCATAATGCTTTGTCTGTAAATGACAGTTTTCTGTGGATAATGTTTTCAAAACACTTGATACTGCTTCCTATGCAATGATGTTAACCAGTCATAACAGTGGCCATTTACTGCCTTAAATGAACCACCCCTTAAAAATGTATATTTTCAGAGGGCCAGAATGAAGGTTGAAAATAATACAGTATATATATAAAACAAATGTTATTAGCATTATAAGTAAACCTCAAGGAACATATTAAAATTAAAATTAAAAAAATCCATGTCATGACCACTTTAATTTTCCACATAGGCCTATAGCCTATAATTTAGTGCTCCTATACAATGTTTAAAAACAATGACAGCACAATTATTCTGAAAATACTGATTGTATGTGCCAACTTACTGTTTTATTATTATTATTACTATTATTGTTATTGTGGACTGTCAACATGAAGGGATTATAAACAATACATTGAGAATTTGCTTCACACTCACGCGCTCTTCTCAGTAAAACTGCTTAACACACTTTAGTCTACATGTTGCCTCTGTAGCAACTGTAGGGCATGTTTGGCATTAAAGCAAAGGTTATGTTATGCAAGCAACAGTGGTTAGTTCTCATAAATACACTAGTGGCTGTGGTTTAGCAAAGGCTTTATTACTGAACCAATTCAATTTTTAGATGCATTTCTGTCTCTTGCCTCTCTGCCTGCACAATCAAACAAACCCAGTGGGTAATGTTAGCTTATTTCAGTTGCTAAACTGCCCCAGCTAAGGGGGCTTTAATAATGGCAGTTTAGTTCAACAAAGAACGGTTCTCATGAAGAATTAGTAATGTGAACACTGTCATGAGGACCGGGTGCTCACCGGGGTACTAACCCCGAAACTACCTGTAGGAGGTGGTCAGAGATCATTTGCGAGGTAACTATGGCGTGATTTGTGTGAATGTGAAAGCAACTCACTCAATCTTGAGTCTGCACTTGTTCAGGAAGTAAAATATCACGCACAATCTATACAGACAAAGATGTTATTAGTTCAGTGAAACGTGGGGAGATGACAGTGGTGAAGATTAACTTTGGATAAGAGTGTGTTGTCTCCTCAAAAGACATTTTAGCCTATAATATATTGACCTGAGTTGTGTTTTCTATCATGCACTACTAATAACCAAATTGGCCAATGTATACTTAGCATTTTGTTCTAAAGTTGAGTATATTATTAAATTCTAGATAACTTTGAATTAACGTCCTACTAACACTACTGAAAAAAGTTTGTTTGTCATAAGTTTGAAAGAACCTTGCCAGAACATTCTGAGAATGTTCCCT
The DNA here is from genome assembly GCA_037950675.1 of Hypophthalmichthys molitrix. NCBI lineage: Eukaryota > Metazoa > Chordata > Actinopteri > Cypriniformes > Xenocyprididae > Hypophthalmichthys > Hypophthalmichthys molitrix. The sequence continues at coordinate 36,835,241 of CM075501.1, forward strand.
GTTTTTTGTTTTCCTAATGGGGATGTAAGGGTAGTTTACCATATGCTACGAATGTTCATTCACCATTTTTAATTTTTAGCCTTCCTTAAGATTTTGACGTCAATGTGACAGAAAGCAGAAATAGACATAAGGAAGGATCACTGATGTAGGCCTATATATAGAGTTTCTTGAGTTCTTTTTTTCAACTGCTGAACTACTCCTTAAATTGCATTATTGTGAAACATATGAATAAATAATAAATTAAGACTCTTCATGGTAATTTACCAAAGTTATCACACATTTATGATTTTCATCAGGCAGGAAAATTATTTTTTGGTTACAGTTGATTGGATTTGACCAGTATAACAGATGCAGTGTAGCAATGCTCTGAAACAAATGGTTAAACCAAATGCCCTGTAAACCTCATTTCCACCAAAACCTCTTTTGTAGATCAACATCTTCATGCTCCGATTGGGTAGCTGAACTGAACAAGCGATGAAGTGGTCTGGCTATTTTAACCACAACGTGTGGGAGGTTGTATGTGTATGTTTAGGCAGGTGATACATCAAAGGTTGATGTAGGTCAATGGTGAACGTGCAAAGGCCGTACATGTAAAATAAATTAAGATTACTTATCATGACCTTTACTGCCTGCAGATGCACACACGTTTCAGCTGCACATCGTAGGGATGTCATAAGACGCTGTTTTTGAAAGCTATTTCCTCATGATAATTTCTATGATGTTTTATTAGCAAAGTTTTGGAGGAACACATTCAAAGTATTTAATTAATTATGCAATTCCAACCAGCAGTCAGCAATCAGCAATCAATATGTCTACCCAATCAGCATGAGTGTTGACCTATATATATATATATATATATATATATATATATATATATATATATATATATATATATATATATATATATATATATGCAGTCGACTCACCTATGTTTCTTGACAGTTTTCAGCATCCCTCCACCACCCTGTCTCCTCACACTTGCCTGGTTACTTTCCTAACAAGAAATATGAGTGGAATACTCTGGGTTCGGGCCAAAATACAGAGCTCGGGGCCCTTTCCTCGGATAGCACGGCAAATACACATACTACTTTACTCTATCAGGGCCTGTATGTATAAAACTTTTTAGAAATGCTCTTAAGAATAGTCTTAAAGGGTTAGTTCACCCAAAAATGAAAATAATGTAATTTATTACTCACCCTCATGTCGTTCTACACCCGTAAGACATTTGTTCATCTTCGGAACACAAATTAAGATATTTTGATTAAATCCGATGGCTCAGTGAGGCCTCTATAGACAGCAATGCCATTGTAAATCTCAAGATCCATAAAGGTACTAAAAACACATTTAAAACAGTTCATGTGAGTTCAGTGGTTCTACCTTAATATTAAAAAGCGACGAGAATACTATTTGTGCACCAAAAAAACAAAATAACGACTTTTCAAAAATATAGTGATGGGCCGATTTCAAAACACAGTGATTTCAGCAGTTTAGCCGTTTGATAGGAGATCCGAATCACTGATTCGATTCGTAAAGCTCGAAGCAGTGTTTTGAAATCGGCCCATCACTATATTGTTGAAAAGTCGTTTTTTTTTTTTTTTTGGAGCACAAAAAGTAGAGGCCTCACTGAGCCATCGGATTTAATCAAAATATCTTAATTTGTGTTCGGAAGATGAACGAATGTCTTACAGGTGTAGAACGACATGAGGGTGAGTAATAACAAAGTCCCCTTAAAACAAGTAATTTCACTCAGCGGCCATCTTTGAAAAGCCTCTCGGGCATGCAAGTGCAACTCATATCTCTTTGAATGGGGAAGCATCAAATTCTCCAAAGCTGTTTGCCAAGATTTCGATTAAATTTCATATTTGTAATCACCAATGAAATGTGACAACTACTGTCTCAAATTTTTTTTCTAAATGCTCAAATCATGACAAAAAAAAAAAAATGGTATTTTTAAGGCTGGATCAAGCTAATGCGCATGCGCAGACTTAAATGCGCGTCTCTTGTGTCTCATTTCGGAGGCGCGAGTCTGACTGTTTCTATAGAAACCGGAGCTTCTAACGGCCGCTGCAGTGACACGATGACTTTACCAGTCGGCGATTGGCTCTTATTTAGAAGGCGGGACTTATTCCGCCATATTGCACGTTGCACTTTCTCCCATTCAAAACAATACGAGTGACACGTCTTGTGTTATTCTATAGTCTTTGGTAATAAATGACATTATTTTCATTTTTGGTTGAACTAACCCTTTAAGTTTTGACTTAAGTGTCAAAAAAATCTTAGTAAAGAGTAGGACTTTTCTAAGAGTAGGAGAGTTTTATAAAGAAGCTAAAAGCAACTTTTGGTAAAGTCTAAGACTGATTCTTAAGTGCTGACTTAAGTGTTGTGAACTAAGGACTACAATGATGATCAACTCAAAATGGCCACCCTCAACCTCTGAATCAGCCAATAGCGAGCCTGCAAGGGTGAAGTCACAGCAGCACAACACCAATAAATTAATGTTATTTTAAAAAAAAAAATCATTTAAAAAAGACACTGAAGCATTTTAATATTTAAATTTACTTTTAAAAATAGCTTTGCATTGTGCAAAATTATCACAAATTATTATTGATGGTGTGGAAAATATTTTCTATTGATATATGTCTCCTCATTTACAGTTGGAGCAATGATGTGTCATGAGTTCCATCAACAGCACCAACAACTCCAGTGAAGCCCACTATCAACATAAAAGTGGCTTGTTTTTGTCACATGTTTTGATGGTCAGTTGGAAAGTCAATGCACTGCTATACAGTAGTGGCCAAATGTGATGTCCAGCCATATGAAAATTTACGACATCAACCTTAATTCAAATATTTAAAAAAATGTGTTAAAAGATGTAAGCATTTTGCGTAGCTGTGCTTGGAGTCAATTCTTTCATGTGTGATAATGAAATGAAATTTCAAATTATTTCAAATGATTTCAAATTATTTTTGGCCAGGCTGTCATACAAAGAAATTATGAACATGTGCAAAAACAAGAGGACCAATGAAGTATTAAAAACTGATTATGTTTTAGTCAATGTGTGCTTTTTTTCTGAGCTTTTTTGTTTTTCTGAAACCCTATTGCTGTAGTTTTCTTTTTTTTTGCCAAAATTATAGTTTAGTGTTTTAATCTTCTCTCATGTGGTAAGTTTAGCAATAGTACTATTTATGAGCCTGTCTGATACAATGTCTTCTGGCAGGCCATAGAAATGAAACACGTAGTTGCAAAGGATTTCTGCGGTCTCAAAAGCGGCGGGTAGCTTGGGGAGTGGTATAAGTCAGCAAGCTTTGGAAAATCGGTCAATGACCGTGAGACTAGTGGTATGGCCAAGGGACTCAGGAAGGTCGGTGACAATGTCAGTTGCTATGTGGGACCAGGGGCGTTGAGGAATGGGTAGAGGCTTCAGCAGGTGCTTGGTGAGACAATGGATCTGCTTTGGTGTTTCTTGATCCTGGTCGGTAAGTTACAGTGAACTGAAAGCGAGTGAAGAACATGGCCCATCTAGCTTGCCTGGGGTTTAGACGTTTAGAAGAACGGAGGTCTTCAAGATTCTTGTGGTCGGTGAGTATGATGAAAGGGTGTTAAGCTCCCTCCAGCCAATGACGCCACTCCTCCAATGCCGCCTTCATCGCTAGTAGCTCCCGGTTGCCTACATCGTAGTTACGCTCTGCTGCTGATAACTTTCTGGAGTAGAATGCGCATGGGAACATTTTAGCAGGATTACCTTGGCGTTGTGAGAGTCTGGCCCCGATGCCTGTGCTGGAAGCGTCGACCTCAACAATGAAAGGAAGGTCTGGGTCTGCATGACGGAGAATGGGAGCTGTGGTGAAACGTTCTTTCAACTCTTGAAAAGCGTGTATAGCCTCATTGGACCATGAGAGGAGCGTGGACTGCCGTTTAGTCATGGAGGTTAGGGGAGCTGCTATGCCACTGAAGTTTCGTATGAACCACCTGTAGAAATTGGCAAATCCCAGGAATCATTGTAACTCTTTTAGGGTTCGTGGTTGTGGCCATTCGAGTACTGCCCTTACTTTACTATCATCCATAGCCACTCCCTCCTGACTGATGATATACCCCAGAAAAGATGTGGAAGTACGATGAAACTCACATTTCTCGGCTTTGGCATAGAGTTTATGTTGGATGAGCTGTTGTAACACTGCCCGGACATGTTGGACGTTCTCCTCAAAGGTGTTTGAATAAATTAGGATGTCGTCAATGTAGACTATGACCCAGCGATTGAGCATGTCCCAAAAGACGTCGTTGATGAAGGATTGGAATATGGAGGGACTGTTGGATAGCCCGAACGGCATCACGAGGGTCTCATAGTGGCCAGTGGCGGTGGAAAAGGCTGTTTTCCATTTATCCCCCTCTCTGATGCGAATCAGATTGTAAGCGCAGCGAAGGTCCAGCTTGGTAAAGTACTTGGCCTGTCTTAGCTGCTCAAGGGCTGCGGGGACCAGAGGCAGAGGGTAGCGAAACTTCACAGTAATATTGTTCAGTCCGCGGAAGTCAATGCAGGATCGGAGGCTACCGTCTTTCTTTTTAACAAAGAAGAAACCTGATGCCGCTGGGGACGTGCAAGACTGGATGTATCACTTGGCTAGTTCCTCCTCGATGTATGTTTTCATAGCGGCTGATTCAGGTTGTGATAAAGTGAATATTCTGCCCTTAGGGGGCGTGGTACCAGGTAGCAGGTCAATGGCACAGTCGCTGGGACGATGTGGAGGTAACTCGGTAGACTTGCTTTTACTGAAGGCGATCGCCAGGTCAGCATACTCAGCAGGAACGTTGGGCTCGTCGGCATTGGTTTCGTGAACTGACACAGCTTGAACAAGTAATGGGGTGACTTGTTTCAAACAGCGTTCGTGACAGGCTGAGTCCCATTGAATGATCTGCCCCTCCTTCTAGGAGATATGGGGGTTATGGGTTCTGAGCCACGGGAGACCAAGAATGACTGGATTGTTAGGTGAGTGGATGACGTAAAATTTGATGTGCTCGTGATGTAGTACTCCCACTTGCAGAGCGATTTCGGCTGTGATGTGCGCCACTTTCCCACTCCAATAGGCCGACCATCTAGCGCCTCTACTGTCAATTGAGAATTACAGGCTGTTAGCGTGATGTTGTGTTCCTTGATGAACGTGTCTGACATGAAATTTCCCGCTGCCCCAGAGTCTAAGAGAGCATGATTGGATATGCGTTGACTGTTAACGGTTACTTGAACTGGTATTTTGAGACTGTTAGTGGAATAGCAGGTGGAAAATGGGGAACTCACCGCTTTCGGGTTGGATTTGGTCGAATGGGACAACTGACTTTGATGTGGCCGGCCTGACCACAGTACAGACATAGGTGAAGTTGTCTTCTTCTTTCTCTCTCTTCTGGGTTAAGTAGTGTATAGCCAAGCTGCATGGGTTCTGGAGAGGGATTGGTCAGAGTGGGCAGATGGACAGGACGCCGAGAGCGGAGCAAATTGTCAATTTGAATGGCCAGTTCAATGAATTCGCTGAGCGATCTTCCCTCGTCGCGGCATGCTAGCTCAGCCTGAAGCTCCAGGGACAGTCCCTTGCGAAACAGCAGTTTCAGCGTGTCTTCGACCCAGTTCGTTTGAACGGCTAGAGTTTGGAAGGTCAAAGCATATTCAGCGGCTGTGGTTTTACCCTGACTCAATGACAGCAGTTGATCTCCAGCGCTTTTCCCTCCCTCGGGGTGCTCGAAGACCTCTTTGAAACTTCGCAGGAAGGCAGAGAAAGTGGGAAACACTGAGCCGTCCTCTCTCCATACCGCCGTGCCCCAATCCAGCGCTTTAGCAGACAGCAGTGAGCAAACGAAGGTGATGCGACTGGAATCGGTGGGAGATAGAGAGGGTTGTTGGTTAACAAAGAGTGAACAATGAAGTAGAAGTCCCTTACACTTGGCTGGATTGCCGTCAAACTTCTCCGGGAAGGCGAGTCGCGGGTTCACTGCAGGAGTGGTAGTGAAGGCCTGGCTGGCGGGAGCTGCAGGCGGTGGGGTGGCGGCTTCGGCAGGACTGAACCGAAGGCTCTACAGGGTCTTTACCAGCTCCTCGGTAAGAGAAGTCATTCGGTTAAGCTGATGTTGATGAACCGCGAGCTGGTTGGCCTGGGTGGACAGCTCGGTGGAGATCTGCATGATGGCTGCTGGATCACTGGTTGGCGAAGTCTTCTGTAATGATGGGTTGACAGAATGGGGATCCATTTGCAGCTTATTAAGATAAGTACAAATGCAGACAAGGGCAAATATGTGAACAGGGGCAGGCAATGGTCGAGGCAGGCGGCAGACAGACAGAATCGGAATACAGGCAGAGATCAGGGCAGGAGGCAAGCAAACACAGTCCAGTAAACAGGCAGAGATCAGGCCAGGCGGCAGAGAATCACAGAGGGTAAACAGTCCAAACGGCAACAGAATAACAATCCACAAAAAAAACGCTCAGAAATGATCACCGGGGCAAATCAAGACTTTGCAGTGTGAGTGCGTGTGTGTGGCTTAAATAGTGTGAGTGTGATGTGGTGCAGGTGTGTGCACAATCAGTCCCAGGAAAGAGGGCCTATGGGAAACGTAGTCCGAATGGTGGAAAGTCAATATTCAGGTGACGGCTCCCTCCGGTGGTGCGGAGGAGGAGGCGCGGGAGCCACATTCATGACAGATGGGTCCAAGTCATCGCCGGTGAACTGCTGCATGTTTTACGATTACCAAAAAAAGGTAATTACTATTTCATTTCTACAGTTAGAGCATTGATTTGTAGAGTGGGAGAAGTTATTACAATTAAAGTTAAAAAAAGTTTATTCAAAGTCATTAAATGTATTAAAATGCATTAAATGTATTAATTATTGTTTAAGTAATATTTATTAAATTTATTACATTTATTTAAAGTTATTACATTTCTTATTAGGTCAGTTACAAAAAGAATTGTCAATCAAGTTAATATAATTTTATCAACTCCATCTCATCATATAACTCCAATACATCATATCTTCATTGGAAAGATTGTCTCCTCTTTTTTGCTGCCATCTTGTTACTCCTAACTAGGTTAGGTCAGGAGACCTAAATAATTTAGACCTAGTCTTGACACTTAGGAACCTTTATGAATTATACTTATTCTTAAGGAAGTCTATAGAAATAAGAGTAAAATTACGTCAGTATTGGAATTTTGACACACGTCATTCTAAAATTTGACTCTGAGGGGCTTTATACATACGGCCCTTGTGTGAACTTGTGAAATAATATATGCAGTGTTATTTTAGGCTGTTGTGTGTTGAAGCTACCCTGAAACCATTTTTTTCATGTCATTGAATTGCTGATACTATATCTAACATGAGTGATCGATACAAAAATTTAAAAAAGTTTACATATGCTATAATACCGCAGTCAAAGCTATCACTACAGACTCAGGAAATTAAAATGTGAGTTTTATGGTTTTTAGTCTAAATCTATTACATTTGAGGTCATCTTATTGTACTCCTAAAAGTCGACACAATTCACATTTAGCAAATGGCATTCTTTCAAAAAATTACAAGATTTCTCTTCTGGGGAAACGGACCAAAGTGACTCATTTAGGTAATTTCCTTCCCTAGAATTAGCATGATCCTTCATATGCCCTTTAATAAAAAATGTTTGCCCCCTTCAAAACAGCGTCTGTTCTCTTCATGACGTGTCTCGGTAGTCTCAGCCTCAGACTTCACGCCCACAGACCGCTGGCTGAATGTCTGATGCATATGGTACACAAAATTGGACACTTCAGGAGTTTCGAAGTCATCATCTGATTAAATTCTACAGGATTTCTGGGTGATGTGTGTGTCGTGTTCTTTAACGGTCCACCTAGAAACAAAGATGCCGTGACGCCAAACACCCACATGGAAGAAGAAAGCTGTTGTGTTAACCTTTTCAAGTGTGATTTTAAAATATTCTAGCTGATCCCCCAGAGTGAGTTTTTTTTAAGGCAACCGTGCTTGTCATGTAACACCGCAGCCACAATAACACTGTATGACAGATGTATTGCTATTTTTTTGTTTTTCCTTTTTTATTTAAAATATTCACACACTTGCTTAACATATCATCAACTATCTGATGTTCCAATTTTCAAATGTGTAAATGCATGTGTTTTGTTGCTTAAAAAACCTTTATAAATGATATTTATCTTAATCTATAATGTGAGATGGGCGCCGCCATCTTTGTTTGCACCATAGTTCACAGAGTCCTGTTAGTCGGATTTACAGCATGTGAATTCATCAGTTTCTCCCGAAATACATGCAAGTAAGTGGCTGGTGAACTGGAAGAATAATAGAGTAAAGTTTATAGTTACTTAGGCCCACTATGTGTGTCTGATATGAATAAATGTCGGCAAATTATATTTGAATGGATTGTTATTGCTGCTTCCACTGATGTCTGACATCAGTGTGTATTTTATAAACTCTGAATGTGTTGTTTTACTGGTGCTTATGTGTATTTAAATGTCTGAAACCTTAAAAAAAAAACATTATGTGGCTGAAAACACTGCATAGTTGTGATATATGACAAGCGCATCCGTCTCACAGCCAAAACGCGAAAGCACAGTTTGAATCTGGCAGTTATGTGATGTCACTGAATGTTCTAAATCCCATATGTGGGACCGTACCGCTCAAAAGATTAACAACTGTGACATTGAGCGCTTATAAGGATCAACTATATGCTATATGTAAAGCCTATGTAAAGTTCACGGCATAGATTCTTTAAAATATGTCTGTTATTGTAAGGACATCAATGTTACATTTTTACGCCACTATGCGGAACAAAACAAACTGGTTGTTTTACATGTCAGTCAGATGGCTTCTGGGCGGTCCTTGGCCAATGAAAGCTGCTATAGAGTCCAGATCTTCTGCCGTCAGTCTGAAGGTCTGGCTACATGAGACTAGTGTCTCGGTGGAGGCCGGGTGGGCCTAAATATCCTCCACACCTGACTGCATACACCAAATCAAATCTGATCTACATTTGTTGTCATTCCAGAAGCCGTTTCACTCAGATAAACGTCAAAGTATAGGGAAGACGAGACTATTGCAACTTCTGTTTCATGCCGACTTTAACTTGAGCACTTTTTTAGAACAGCATGTCATGAGCAAGACGCTGAAAATAACACAAGACGTGATTGCAGTGGTCAGTGACATCCGTCTAACGCATGTTTGCATAGAAATGCAATGGAGCAGCTTAGTGGAATGCAAAAACGCATCAGTTCATTCTTATGCAGTCTTGCATTCTTGTGTTCTCGTATTAAGTCATCACCAACCTTCGAAGTTCAGTTCAAATACTCAAGAACACAATTACAGAGGACGCATGAAAGCACCCAGATGATTTTCTTGATATCAAGGGTGCAACGAATGCAGACTTGAGAGAACTGAACCGTTAGAAATCCTAAAAGTAATTGCAGGCTGATGACATACGGAAGCCTGTAAATTTTTAAACTTCTCTTGATCTCACTTAGGCTGCATTTAACTCCACTTTTAGACACACACTCACAAACCTCCCTAAGCACTTTCTCACAGGAAAATTCCCACCGCCATTTTGGAGTGCATTTAATTTCGTCAAGTGGATGAGGGAAGTTTATTTGGACAGACCCTCGACCCCTCGATTTTGACCAAGGGAGTGAATCTATTCATATTTACACTTCAGGCAGATCCATAAACCACACTGCAACATGATTGTGACGTCATAACAGCAACTCACACGGTGGGCTCAATAGCAGATTCCAAGTGATCAAGGACTCAGGGCGTTCCATAACCCATTGCAAGGGTTCCGCAAGTAGTGGGCAATGTAAGCAATGACGTACATCAGAGTGAGCAAGAAAGAGGGACGATAGTGAGGGAAGGGCTTAAATAAGCCTTAGTCGGCATGAAATGGAGCCTGCCATAGTCTTTTCTTACCTATTGTGTTGTATATCCAAGTGATCTCATGTGAGTGACAGGTTGTCCAGCCCTTACGTCAGTAAACACATCATCAGAGAAGAGAAGAGAAGAGAAGAGAAGAGAAGAGAAGAGAAGAGAAGAGAAGAGAAGAGAAGAGAAGAGTTGCTGCAAGAGGGAAGGAAAGTTATTTTGATTAAAGATTATGAGAGCACATTAATTAAAATAATAATGATGTGCACATATAAATCATTTATAATAAATAGGCCAACTACTGCAATATTCCATAAAAAACAAGAATTGTCCATTTTGATTCGGTTACATGATTCCCCTCTGCAAACTTGTAAATACATGGTGGTTCGTGAAAGAAAACATTTGTAATTTTGTTTGGCATCATTTTAACAAAGAGATAGATACCTGGAGAAAATCTGCAGTACTTTATTGGTATATTAAAAAAGAGTTAACATTAACAAAGCATGGGTAACATTAAAGTATACATACTCATTTACACAAATACACGCATACATTTTAATAATAAAATAAAAAGACATGAAATATAAAAAAAAAAAATGTTTTAATGGGTTATGACATCTGTGATGTTATGTTTTATTTATTGTGCATAGTGTGGTCCTCCACTCCATTCTTCTTCACGTTCTTCACTTAGAATAGAGAAACAGCAGTTTACAGTTCCAGTTTCAGAATGACATTTAAAAGACTAATAAAAAAAGATGCTTAGTAGAGAAACAGAATTCGTACTTGAGACTTACTGTAACATTATACACGACTACAATGATCAAAAAGACAGTCAACACTGCAGAGATGACAAAAGCCACTGCCAGAGCCACAGTTAAATCTACAAGACACAATTATTGCAAAGGCCTCTTATAAACCACCTTATACTGCCTACTAATTATGTCATACAGTATTTAGCACATTTAAAAAATAAATACTCAATATCTCAAAACTTACCTCCTCTTTCATAGCAGACAGAGCTTGATAAATTGGCCACGAGTGGTTTGTTTAATGACAAGTGGTTTACCCAGCAGGAGTAGATGGTGTCATTGAAGGTTTGTGGCGGCAGTATAAGGTATGATTTCTGATTAAAGAATCCATTTAATGATTTGTTTGAGTATGAACTGTTGAGGACGTCTCCATCTCTGATCCACAGCTGTTCAAGAGAATCGTGGTAAAATCCTACAGAGCACAAAATCATGGAAGATCCATCAGGCCTCTTCACACAGGATAGAGACAAGACGGGACATACTGCAAATAGTGGAAGGATTGATACAAAAATATTACATCTTTCAGATCTTTCAATAAATCTATCTATTAATCTGTCTGTCTACCTATCTATTATTTTTTTCTCTTTTGATTACAAATAATTATTATTTACCAATAACTTAAACTCTTTCTATTCCCAGATCCTCTTCACAGTACAGGAGTATGTGCCAGTATCCTGATTTCGCAAATTTAATAGCTCAAATGATATTTCCATAGTCTCATTAATCCATATGAATCTGATGTGATCATTACAGTAATTTTTTCCCATGAATTTATGTGCATGTAACACAGTGTACCACAGATTCACTGTCATGACTTCTGAATACCATGCCAATCTGTAAATTGCACATTTAGTTATAGGATATTTTATGTCATAATTTATGATAGATTTAGCATATTTAACATTCTTATTACCGAAAGCTGAAAACAGAAGCATCCACCCACAACAGTTCAAAAATAAACACTGAAAAAGAAAGAAAGTCACAGGCAGGTCGGAACAATGTGAGGGTGAGTAAATGATGACAGAATGTACATTGTGAACAGTAATATGAACACCTGTGGTTTTAATACAACAACTAAAGCTAAAGATTAATTAAAAATTCACATCACATCCATACACATATAAAATAGTTTTCTCATAAGATTCACACACTCACCATTCCTCTTTTCAGGGAAAGTGCTGCATGTGGCTGCTGTCTCTCTGAGGTGTTTTCTGAAGTGTCTCATCCTGTAAAACTGGGCAAAGGTGGTGATTTCCTCTTTAAGTAATCCAGAAGTTAGCAGCAGCCAGCAGTCAACAGCAGCACATCATCTGAATCCTGTCATATTCTATATAGCGTGTGCATTACACATTTTACAAAGGAAATTACAGTTTTTCCTCAAATGCTTTTTCTCAATTCTCAGATTTTTTTTCTCTCAAAACAATATGTTCAGATCTCTGAACAATTAGTTTCCGGTTCCTATTAGATTTGAGTTTCTCATTAAGCAAATTGCATGTGTTTTGGCACACGTGTGCAAAAGAGTAAGTACAATTGTCAAGAATTTGCGCAATAACTAAATGCACATGGCTTGTTGAAAAACTGATAAGTTGATTCTCAGTAAAATTGTCAAACTCTTCACAAGTTCTGTTTTTTCATCGTGTGAGCCATCACATGCAAAATCATCCATTCAGCCATCAAAATCTGTCAGACATGCATGTATATTCCATAAATATCTGACATGGAATGTTTGTAATGTCTGTTTAATTGGCAAATGGCCATAGTAATGAAATAGGAATCACAATGTTACCAGTCAAGTTTAGAATCATATATGCAGTTTGCCTAGCACAATCACTACCAATTTTGAACATGGAGGAACGTCTAAATCCCTAAACTGCAGCAGCTACAGCAGTACTGTACAAATAAATGTACTGTATAAATACAAATATTCATTTTCTTTTGTGTACAACGTTGACTTGATTTTCCTAAATGTATACGTACTGTTGAAATCTGTTTTTTAAAAAGCTCAGTGTGATACAACAGAGCATTCAGCTAGACAGCACTGACATTCTTGTACAGAAAGCAGTCAGTGTCAATAAAAAGCAGAAAAAAAACATGAAAATTTAAACAAATATTTCCATGGTGAAAAAACCATCTAAACATTTTGAGCAGTATGGCTCACACGATGACAAAAACACTTATTATTTTGGTGGCACTGGCCAATTTACTGACACAAAAACTACATTTTGACGCATGAATGAAATGTTTTGGGTGAGTTACTACATTTTGCAGACATGCAATAGAGTTCTGATGTTCCAGCAAACAGTTTCTGACATTTGCACTTACAGTTTAGAGAATGTTAAGAGTGCTTCTGGAATGTGCCAAAACGATTGAGAAAAACTATATAAAATTTCTAATGACTATACTATGCAAAAATGAGAGAATTACTGTAAATAGAAAGGTATATTTTATTGTTGGCTTGATCTGGTTGGTTATCTGATGAAGGCCTTGGACGGCCTAAATGTCGTGTTTTTTAATTAGTAAAGCTAGAGCACTGTAAGAATGAGTGTTGCACCTTTGGTCAGTTCAATAAGTTGGCTGGTAACACTTTACAATAAGGTTCATTAGTTAAACATTAGTTAATGTATTAACTAACATGAACTAACCATGATCAATACATTTGTTACTGTATTTACTAATCTTCGTTAACATTAGTTAAAGAAAATTTATTGTTGTTCATTGTTTGTTCATGTTAGTTCACAGTGCATTAACTAATGTTAACAAACACTGAAATTAACATTAACAAAGGTTAATAAATGCTGTATAAGTGCAATTCATTATTAGTTCATGAAGTTAACTAATGAACCTTATTGTAAAGTGTTACCGTTTGGCTTGAAAAAAAGATTAGACTCAGTTAAACTGCCATTCTATTTCTAAGCCATTTAATATTAATGTTTTGATGACTTATTCATGTGCGGTGAGACTTCATAAGTACTTGTCAACCACAAACACTCATGGCCATGACTCCCTATGCTAAATGGTGCAAAGTATACATTTTTACTAAATAAACACCGTTTACTCAGAACTGAAGACACAATTGCACAAACTGTGACCTTTATTAAGTGATAATTTTTAATTGCAAACCAAAAAGTTCATCAGAGCATATGAGATGGTGTGTGAGATGAATAAGTGTAAGATTATTTTCTGCTAAGTTTGATTTGACAGTAGAGAGACTACAAAAAAGGCTTTTATGATGTTTTATTTACAAGAAATTAAATACAACAGTATTTTGTCCAAACACCATACCAAAACCAAAAGTCACATGACAAAAAGTGCAACGTGAGACTGTAATAATGCCCTAGCATTTCATGTAATAAAAACATATATGAAGTCCTGTTCATAATCATATAATTTAATTTAAGACACATAATAGTTTAGTAGGCTACTCTTATACACTGCTTAAATACAACGAGAACTTCAAAAATACTGATAAAAGTGCCTATACTTACAGTTTTCAAGTCAGTAAGTGGCCATTTTCTTCACATTCAAGGTGCACCATCAAATATCTAAAATACGTAGCACACGTACTGCGTTCGTAACAACTGTTCCAATCTGGCGTTAAACAAAGCTAATGTAAGCAGCAGCAGTTAATTCTCATAAATACACTCTTCTGTCTGAGGTTTATCAATGGACTGTGTGTTTTGGCGGGACATGGCGAAACTGAAGTTCTCATACACTTTATTACTGAACACTATAGATCCGCTTTCGTCTCGCTTTCTACCTGCAAAATCAAACAGACACCCAGTTAGACAGAGAAGAACACACACATACAAATACAATCAACATACACGTATTTCCTTTCCACAGATAAACAGTCATATTAACATATTTATACCTAAATTATTTATGAGGGGTTTGTGCAATATAAACTGTTATGGTCATTATGGTAAAAGTGGATCTACTAAAAATTAGTGTCTAAACTGTCAAATTATATATATATATATATATATATATATATATATATATATATATATATATATATATATATATAGGCTACTTCAATTTAAAGAAAACATTTTTTTTGTGACGATAATGTTTATTTACCGCAGTTGCTTGTCGCCATCTAGTGGTGTTCTCTAAAAATATGTTTACAATATACTGGATAGGTCAGGACGAATTTAAAGTTTTTAGTGATCCGTGAGAACTATTATTATTACATAAGTAGACGAATACAACAACCTCAGAACATCCTTAGTTACTTTCCCACGTAGGCCTAACTACTACAGATATTGTTTGTTTTGGTCTCGGTCTTACTCATTTACTCAAAATAAGATCTACAACCAGCTAATTTGTTGTTTCTAGCTGAACGGTTAGGGTTTTGTTAGCTGGTCAGGATGGGAAACCAGCTAGACTAGATTAAACCAGCTAGGACCAGCATCTTACCTTCTATTTTAGCTGTTTTTAGTTCACCATATGCTACAAACAGATATGTTCATTCACTGTTTTTAATTTCAGATGTTGTTCTGAAAATATAAAAATGCTGTCCTTAAGATTTTAACGTCATAGTGACAGAAAGCAGAAATAGACATAGGGAAGGATACAGATGTTTAGAGATAGAGAGGTGTTTGAACAGAGGGAGGAAGATTTTTTCCGTCATTATTTCCGTCAAATTCTTGCATTCTTTTTTAAACTGCTGACCTGTTTCTTAACTTTCATTATTGTGTAACATGAATAAAGTAAGATTCTTCATGCAATGTCCTATTTTTATTGAAGTCGCAGTTACTATAATTCGCCGCTCCCCCGTGGGAGTCAGTGGTTTCTATAAATCAAAGTAATCTGAGTTGTATTAATTGTTCAAGAGATAAACATAATCATATACTCACATTTGCAAAGAACAACAATGATGATGATGCAGAGGATGAGGCCTGCAGCAGCACTGCATATGATGATCAACTGCTTAGTGCCAAAAGCTGTCATCGTCATAAAGAGGGTATGATCAGATCATACACATCAGACAGATGAATTAGCAAAGGCAACAAGAAAACAGCAAGAATCTTTCCTCATTTAACCACTCAGGTTGCTAGAGACCATCACATGCTATTTGCGATAAAGCAAAAAAAAAAAAAAAAAAAAAAAAACGTATATAGGCCTATGTACTGGAATTAATGTGTATTAGCATTTTTAAGTAAATAACAAAATTTCTTTAATAGAAATGCTTAATAACATCAAAAGCATCTGTAAATCAATAAGTATTTGGAGGCAGTAGTATTTTAGTACAATTGAGATACTATGTTTTTTTTTTAGTCTGGTTAAAGTCAAATCCCGTTATTCAAACAAACTGCTCTATATCTAACATTTAAACAGGTATATGTGGTTTCAGCATTATTTAGCAGTTAACAATAAGGCTGGTGGGAATTTGCTTACTTTACTCATTTAGTACATTGAACATTGTACTCTAATTTGTCCTGGTTAAAGTGATAGGTAGTTTAAACGACTCACCTTTGTCAGAACCATGCTGTAAGGTGAGTTGTTCACTTGTTTGGGTTTGGCTATTTGAGTAGCTGGCGTGGCAGGTGATCGTGTCTCCATCACTCCAGTCAGGTTTACACAGATGCACCTCACTCTTCATGTCATAAAATGTGGATGTATGAAGTGACCTTTGATCCTTTCCACTCCAGGTGAAGTTCACCAGCTCAGGGTTCAGACCCTCCAGAGAGCAGAGCAGATGAAAACAGGTGTCATTACTGCTTTTCAGTTGCTTAATTGACAGGCGTGGATGTGCTGTAGTGGAGATGGAAATTATGTTTATTACAGTCATCTAGGTAAGATGGTGAACAACAACAAGCGACAGTTTAAATAAATCACTTATGAATGGCATTTACCTGCAACATGGAGTGTCACATTTGAGATGTCGTCCAATGTCGGTGGTGGAATTATTCTTGTTGTTTTACAGCTGTAATTACCAGAGTCATTGAGCTGAACATTTTCTATACTTAGTGTAAAAGATGTTTTGTTGAGTTTAAAACGAGGAGTGCAAACATTGGAGGAGGATCCAGATCCAGTCCATTCACAAATATTTTTGCTAGTTGCACTATTTTTTGTCCACTTTACAGAAACTTGTATACTGTCATTAAATTGTGAGGGGCAGGGCAGATGGACAGTCGCTCCTTCATCTGCTCTGATAGACTGCGCATCTGTGGATTGACACAAATTTCAGGGTAACCAACAACAGCATGTTCCCTTCAAATATACAATACATATATCAAAATTACTGTTAAAGATTTCACAGAAAGTCTACCACATAGAAGATGCGTTGACAATAAAGTTTCATTTGTTAACATTAGTTAACTACATTTGTTAACATGAACTAACAATGGACAATACTTTTACAGAATTTGTCTTAATCTTAATGTTCATTTTTACATTTACTACTACATTTAAAAAAAACAAAAACAAATTAGTTAAAGCATGTGAACTAACATTAACAAACAATGAACCTGTACCCTATTTTTATCAACTAACAGTAATAAGAGTTAATAAATGCTGTAAAAATATATTGCTCATAATTAGTTCATGTTATCTTATGTTATGAAATGAGACCTTATTATGAAATGTTACCACATTTATTAAGCCCATCACTGGCATTGTTGTCTTGTGTAACTAACAGCAGAATGGTCCCTTAAAATATGCAGTACATATGTCACATTTATTTGAAAAGATATATAAAAAAAAAAAAAAAAAAAAACGCATCTGCATTCATTTAGTCTATCACTGAGATCTTTGGTAGGTTTATATTTCTTAGACAGTATAAGTACAACTGAGACATTAGGCTATTTTACTGCTTCTTTGCTTTAAATAAAAGGCCAAAGTAAACAGAACTAAAGTCTCTTACCTGTATGCGGGAGACAAATTAAAGTCAAAAATAAAAGACAGTTTGTAACTTGTTTTAAAAACATGTTGATGCGCTCAGCGTGTGAGACACTTCTGCACTCGTACACACATTCTGAGTGATGAACTTCCTGTCCATGAGCCCACCCACAATCTAGATCACAAGTCAAAAAAAAAAAACAAAAAAAAAAAAACAAGGGGGGTGGGGGGGCCTTTGCTTATACACTCAGAGAATCACTTTAACACAGGTTGTATTTACTTACGGAATGGATATTACCATCAAATCGTTGTTTTACACCATTCTGAAAGGACTGTTTATAAACTTAATCTGTTTCTGTAAATAGAGCTTCTATTATCTTGAATGAAATCTTTCTGACTCATTGACTTTGTTGTTGTGTATTCGATGGTATAGAGGAAAATAAAGAGGTAACATTTTAAAAAATGCATTTTACTTTCAAACATGGAGGGGTAGAGAACATGGAGTCTGTTGTCTAATGTGTTCTTTCTTTTTTCAGTGCTTCTGCTTTCCACATAAAAACCTACACAAGACGCCACAGAGTACTGGAAAGGGACACCACAACATTTCACAACATGCTCAGTGTTCACCTCCTACTAGTACAGGCAGATGTGTCATGCACTTGACGTTTTGAGGGGGCAGACTTGGCACAACCTCTTGTGATTGCGGGTCGACTGATAGTCTAGTGGTGTAATTTTAGTTTAGTATATGCAAGGGAACAAGGGTTATTTATGATAAACGACACAAAGTGCAACTGAACTTGACAGCCCTTAAAAATGACACCACCAAACACTTGACTGCAAAATCTGTTGTACAAATCATGTAAATCACATATTAGATTTAAAATGGTGAATTTTGTCAAAATGGGAATGAGTTTGGAGCACTAAAGTATTATCTACAATTATCAAGTCAATAATTTTATCCCTTAACACTCATCTTTGATCACCAAAGTGACGTATTTAAAAAAATTTCCCTGTGAAAAAAAGTCCTCATGCTTTAAAATAGCCTGAATGTAACTTTACACCCTTGCTTCATTTAATATACGCGGATCTATGAATATGCTAATTAGCCCCACCTCCACTCACTCGCGCGAGATCAGAGATCCACTCGGTCGACTTACTGAGGTAAATGCTGCACAATGGTATGGCTTTTACAATGCCGGACACATGACTTTAATTAATATGATTAGCCTTTTGCTTGACTACATTAGCAAGCAACTGCTAATAATGTGTTGCTAATGATACAAACCATATTCCAGTTCACCATCTGAGTCAGACAGCTGCCTTCTAAAAATCAGTATCCTTAGAAACGCTTTGAACTTTGAACGCTTTTGACTTAGAACGTCAATGGAGAAAGGCATTGGCCTATCAGTCATCACAACATCGTAATATACATCATACACCCGCTATATTGTTAAATCTATTATCTACCCGATTTTTCATATCAACAGAAAAACATACCAGGATAATATTCTCTTGAGACTCCCGTGCTTTAGAGCAGTCATAGTAATGATATGCTAAAGCCCAGCGGCACGTTGGCGTGATTGGTTACAAGGTAGTTTGTGATGTTACAGACAGCAGCGATTTCAAACCGCGTTTTTGAACCGTCTTTAGATCACTGCAATTTTAAAGGGAAAATACTTTTTCAATTGTGTTGAATTTGCACATTGTTTGTCTTAAAGCATATTAAAAACACCACATAGACATATAAACAACATTAAAAACTTGATTTTCATCACAGGAGGACTATAAAGATTACATTTTTTTTTTTTTTTCGTTTTTGGAATGTACATTAAAAATGACTTCTCAGAATCTGAGGGGTTTGAATGAGAACAACACGTCTGAGGGTCTCCTTATGAGGATGAATTATGAACCTCTCAAAGGGATCCTAAAATGTCATTTACTCACCCTCATGTCATTCAAAATCTGTATGAGATTTTCTCTTCTGCAGAACACACAAGAAGATATTTTGAGCAATGATGGTTTTGGTGACCACTGACTATTTAAAAATCATTTCTAAAAATAATTTGTTTCATGTTCCACTGAAGAAAGAGCATCATAACATAAGGGTCATTTCTTCTTTCATGTTCCACAGAAGAAATAAGTTCATAAGGAATGACATGAGAATGAGTAAATAATGTAAGAATTTTCATTTTAAGTGCACTCTTTAAGTGAGGCAGGACAGCCCTCATGGACACCATATTTAGAGCTTCAAGTCATATGACACTTTCAGCATTCATTTAATATTTGTAACATTTGGTTTTATAGTGGACAAGAAAATTCTTTGCATATTAGATATTTATTTATAAGTGATTACATAAAACAGAACAGAAGTAGTCCTATAATTGCTATTTGATTTTAACAGCACAGTCAAGGAAAATCAACTTGCATTAATTCTCTGGAAAACACAAAGCAGCCATTTTTAAGAAAGCATAGTTTATAAGAAAAGTATAACTGGTAAACTATCATGTAATTTATTGTTTAGTGTGTCTCCACGGCAGCAGGTCAGAGTCTTGTCTGCAGGATGACACGTATTGTCTCTTAATTTACCTTGTTTTTGTACAAAGCTAGCAGTGGTTTGTTTCAGTGGTTGCAGTGGTTTCACATTCAAAGCAAATTAAATTAACGCTGGATTAGAGATTCTAAAGGAATCACAACACAATCACAAATTTTCTTTTCTGCTAAATGGAAAAAATATCATTTGAACATGCAGAACAATATCTAGATGAAGATGATGCAGATGAAGATGCTGAAAATGGCCACAAAAACAGCTGGAAAGTTCTGTATGAATTCTGGAAAAGACAGAACTCTGGTTAGCCTGATGGATTGGTTGATTTATATATTTTTTTTATATTTATAATTAATTTCCTTTTGAGAGATAATGGCAGTGGAATGGCAGTTTTTTTGCTAAAAAGTGATAGATACTTTAAATGACACACCTTTGTCAGAAGCACACTGTGAGGCGAGTTGTATACTTGTTTGGGTTTGGCTATTTGAGTAGCTGGCGTGGCAGATGATCCTGTCTCCATCACTCCAGTCAGGTTTACACAAATGCAACTCACTCTTCATGTTATAAGATGTGGATGTATGAAGTAACCTTTGACTTTCTTGGCTCCAGGTGAAGTTCACCAGCTCAGGGTTCAGACCCTCCAGAGAGCAGAGCAGATGAATACAGGTGTCATCACTGCTGTTCAGGAGCTGCAGGGACACACCTGGATGTGCTGTAGTGAAGGAAGATGAGGAACATGGCAAGCATGTCTTGGTTAACAATGATACATTACCATTGTGTATTAGTGACATCTAGATCAAGGACATTTTAAACAAATCATTTATGAAAGGCAAAATCACCTGCAACATGGAGTGTCACATTTGAGATGTCGTCCAGTGTTGGTGGTGGAATTATTCTTGTTGTTTTACAGCTGTAATTACCAGAGTCACTGAGCTGAATATTTTCTATACTTAGTGTAAAAGACGTTCTGTTGAATGTAAAATGAGGAATGCATTCTCCAGTAGAAGATCCAGTAATTTTATTAATATTCCATTTACAAATAGTTTTGCTAGTTGCACTATTTTTTGTCCATTCTACACTAACTATTTCTCTGTCATCAGACGGTGAGGGGCAGGGCAGATGGACAGTCGCTCCTTCAGCTGCTCTGATAGACTCCGCATCTGTGGATTGACACAAAAAAACAACAGCAGAATTTTGCCTTCAAACATACAGTAAATAAATCACATTTATTGTGAAAGATACGCATCACAGAAAAATCTACGACATTTATTAGGTCTATCACTGGGATCTTTGTTATTAGTCGGTTAAGAAGTATAAGTCACAAATGAGACATTATAAACTTATTTGATTTAGATAAAAGGCCAAAGTAAACAGAACTGAAGTCTCTTACCTGTATGCGGGAGATAAATGAAACTAAAAAATAAAAGACTGTTTGGAGCCCATTTTAAAAACATGCTGATACGCTCAGCGTGTGACATTTCTGCACTCATACGCACTATTTCTGAGTGATGAACTTCCTGTCCATGAGCCCACCCACAATCTAGAAAGGTTAAATCACACACACATACACGCGCACACATGCACATCTTCCGCTGGTCAAACACAAAGAGATTCACTTTGACACAAATTGTGCTTATTTAAATTAACTGTAGATTATTATCATCACTGTTATCTGTTTACGCTGCTCAATTCTGTTTGTAGACTTGATTTATTTCTGTGAATAGAATTTTATCTTTTGTCTTGAATGAAATCTTTCCAACATGTATTGATGTGTATTGGCCTAGCAAAGAGGAAATGATAGTAAACTAGTTTAAATAGAAAAAAAATAACTGTTCTGCTTTCCGTGTTAAGGCAAAATATCACTGCATCCTGGAAGGAAAGACCACAAAATTTCACAATCTGCCCTAAATATACAATCTTCACACGGTTTTTCTTTACAGTATCTTCATGAATCAGCCTCACACTCAATAAGGGCAAGCTAGCTATTATTTTATTTAAAAAGTTTGGTTTTATACAACTGGGTGACAGGAGAATTATCTATATATTACATGTTTGTTCAGTGATACTTTGATTACATAATCAGAGATAGTCTATATACTGTATGTGTGTATGTGTGTGTGTGTGTGTGTGTGTGTGTTATATAATTACAGAAACAGAATTATACAATAAGTTTATGTTGTTGATGGTCCACTGCAGCAGGTCACACTCTTATCTGTGGGATGAGACATGAATACAGTTCTTATACAGTCAAAGTTAAATTATCTGGTAATGAAATGGTTCACCAATAACAATGAATTTCCCATACATATGTTCAATGAAGTCATTTGTCGGCTCTGTCTTTTTTATTTAATAACATATCACACATTTTGTTTTTGTTTGAATGGAAATGAATATTTAGTAGATATTTTTAAAATGTCAGATTTTGCATATATTGAATGTGCAAAATGCACAGTATGTCTTACATTTGGAAAAGCAGAAGAACATCCAGATGAAAGCGATGCAGATGATGAAGGTGCTGAAAAGGACGACACAAATCGCTAGAGATTTCTGGATGGATTCTGGAAGATGGAAGATTTTATTTAGATTTTTATGGACAGTTTATTTACTTTAAAAATTGTTTTGCAAATAAAAAATGTCAAATATTTAATTTCATTCAATTTAAATATGTATTTACTTTTGAGAATTTAAAAGATAAGGGACATGATATACACCACCCACAAAAACAGAAAATGTTCATGACACAGATGATCACATTTTCTAATCAGTGCAGCTGTGTGGACAGTAATTTTCTTATTTCTTATTTTTAAATCACTCACCCTCATTTCTGAAGCCAAGTGTTTTGTTCCAGCTGAGCGGTGTTTGGGTGCTTGAGTAGCTGGCGTGGCAGGTGATCGTGTCTCCATCACTCCAGTCAGGTTTACACAGATGCAGCTCACTCTTCATGTCATAAAATGTGGGCGGATGAAGTGACCTTTGACTTTCTCGGCTCCAGGTGAAGTTCACCAGCTCAGGGTTCAGACCCTCCAGAGAGCAGAGCAGATGAATACAGGTGTCATCACTGCTGTTCAGGAGCTGCAGGGACACACCTGGATGTGCTGTAGTGAAGGAAGATGAGGAACATGGCAAGCATGTCTTGGTTAACAATGATACATTACCATTGTGTATTAGTGACATCTAGATCAAGGTGATTCTCTACAGCAAGACATTTTAAACAAATTAATTATTTATGAAAGGCAAAATCACCTGTAACTTGGAGTTTCAGATTTGAGATGTTGTCCAATGGTGGTGGTGGAATTATTCTTGTTGTTTTACAGCTCTAATTACCAGAGTCACTGAGCTGAACATTTTCTATACTTAGTGTAAAAGATGTTTTGTTGAATGTAAAACGAGGAGTGCAAACACTGGAGGAGGATCCAGATCCAGTCCATTCACAAATATTTTTGCTAGTTGCACTATTTTTTGTCCACTTTACAGAAACTTGTATACTGTCATTAAATTGTGAGGGGCAGGGCAGATGGACAGTCGCTCCTTCAACTGCTCTGATAGACTCCGCATCTGTGGATTGACACAAATTTCAGTGTAACCAACAACAGAATTTTGCCTTCAAATATACAGTAAATAAATCACATTTATTCTGAAAGATACGCATCACAGAAAAATCTACATTTATTAGGTCCATCATCTGTTATTAGTCAGTTACACAGTATAAGTCACAACTGAGACATTATATAAAACTTCTTTGATTGAAATAAACACAGCTGAAGTCTCTTACCTGTATGTGGGAGATAAATTAAAGTAAAAAATAAAAAACATTTTGTAGCCCGTTTTAAAAACATGTCGATGCTCTCAGGTTGTGTGACACTTCTGCACTCTTACACACTATTTCTGAGTGATGAACTTCCTGTCCATGAGCCCACCCACAATCTAGATCACCATTAAAGATTAAACACACACACACACACACACACAATCTTACATTGGTCAGAGATTTGCTGTGACACAAATAGTGCTTATTTACAGTAACTATAGTTATCACCGTTATGTTTACTCTGTTTACGCTATTCAATACTGTTTGTAGACTTAATCTATTTCTGTGAATAGTACTTTATCTATTGTCTTAAATTAAATCTTTCCATCATTTTTTGCAAAGAGCAATTGAGAATAAACTACTTCAAATAAAAAAGATAACTTTTTTTTTCTCTTGTTCTGCTTTCTGTGTTAAGGTGACGTATCATGGCACCCTGGAAAGAAAGACCACAAAATTTCACAATCTGCCCTAAATCTTCACACTTACTTTCTTTACGGTATCTTCATGAATCAACATTACACTTCTTAAGGGCATGCCAGCTATTATTTTATTTAAAAAGTTTGGTTTTATACAGTTGGGTGACAGGAGAATCATTTATATATTACATGTTTGTTCATTGATACTTTGATTATATAATCAGAGAAGTAGACCTATATTTGCAGTTTATGATACATCATTTGTATGCAATGTACGCATTAAATTAAGGATAGTGAAAAAAATTGAAGGATCTCAACAAATGTGTGTGTACAGTATATATATATATATATATATATATATATATATATATATATTACAGTAACATAATGATTTAATAAGTTTCTCATGTTGATGGTCCACTGCAGCAGGTCTCACTCTTATCTGCGGGATGAGACATGAATGTTTTACGTACATAAATTAGCCACAGTTCTTATACAGTCAAAGTCAAAAGAACTTGTAATGTTTCATGAAATGTTTCACCAATAAAGATGAATTTCCCATACATATGTTCAATAAAGACATTTGTTGGCACTGTCTTTTTTGTTTAATATTATATATCATATCATATCAAATGAATATTTAGTTATTATTTTTAAAATTTTAGATTTTGCATATATTGAATGTGCAAAATGCACAGTATGTCTTACATTTGGAAAAGCAGAAGAACATCCAGATGAAAACGATGCAGATGATGAAGGTGCCGAAAAGGACGACACAGAACTCTGGAGATTTCTGGCTGGATTCTGAAAGATGGATCTCAGGTTGGCCTGACAGATTGGTTGATATTTTAGTTATAGTTTTTATATTTTTATGGTTTTTTGCATTTCAAATGTTTAATTTCATTCAATTTAAAAATGTATTTACTTTTGAGAGTTTAAAAGATAAGGGACATTATAAATGCCACCCACAAAAACAGAAAATGTTCATGACACACAGACATCATGATCACATTACCCACAGTGCCCTTTATGCATTTTATTTTCTAATCAGTGCAGCTGTGTGGACAGAAATTTTCTTATTTCCTTTTTTAAAATCACTCACCCTCATTGCTGAAGTCAAGTGTAATGTTCCAGCTGAGCGGTGTTTGGGCGCTTGAGTAGCTGGCGTGGCAGGTGATCGTGTCTCCATCACTCCAGTCAGGTTTACACAGATGCAGCTCACTCTTCATTGCATAAGATGTGGATGTATGAAGTGACCTTTGACTTTCTCGGCTCCAGGTGAAGTTCACCAGCTCAGGGTTCAGACCCTCCAGAGAGCAGAGCAGATGAATACAGGTGTCATCACTGCTGTTCAGGAGCTGCAGGGACACACCTGGATGTGCTATTGGGGAGATGGAAATTGTTTATTACAGACATCTATTAGGTTAGATGGTCTACAAGAAGTGGACAGTTCAAATAAATAAATCATTTAATCACCTGTAATTTGAAGTATCACATTTGAGATGTCGTCCAATGTCGGTGGTGGAATTATTCTTGTTGTTTTACAGCTGTAATTACCAGAGTCACTGAGCTGAACATTTTTTATACTTAGCGACTTTCTGTTGAATGTAAAATGAGGAATGCATCCTCCAGCAGAAGATTCAGTAATTTTATTAATATTCCATTTACAAATAGTTTTGCTAGTTGCACAATTTTTGGTCCACTCTACAGAAAATAGTTCACTGTCATCAGGTGGAGAGTGGCAGGGCAGATGGACAGTCGCTCCGTCATCTGCTCTGATAGACTCAGCATCTGTGGTTTGACACAAATAATGTCTTCAAATGTACAGTAAATAAATCACATTCTGTTATTAGTCAGTTAACACTTGTTACACAGTATAAGTCACAACTTCTTTGATTTACATAAAAGGGCAAAGTAAACAGAACTAAAGTCTCTTACCTGTATGCTGGAGAAAAATTAAAGTCAAAAATGAAAAACAGTTTGTAACCCATTTTAAAAACATATGAACAGAACACATTTTTGAGCTGTGCTTAGCGTGACACCTCTGCACTCGTATACAATCTGAGTGGTGAACTTCCTGTCCATGCGCCCACCCCCCATCTAGATCACCATAAAAGATAAAATGAAAAACCTTTCTTTGACCAAACACTTAGAGATTCACTTTGATAATTTGTGCTTATTTAAAGTGTAGGTTATCATTACCATTATCTGTTTATAATACACAATTCTAAAAGGACTGTGTTTGTATTTCTGTGAATATAATGTTATTTTTTTTATCTTAAATTATATCTTTCCAACATTTATTGTTGTGTATTTGCTTGGCAAAGGCAAATGAGAGTGGTCAGGTTGTACAGCGATCACGTGGTGCAAGTTGGAGCTCTCAGAAAATTCCCAGTTTACAAGTTGCAATTATGAGCTCTACGAGGACTAAATCTTGAGTTGGAATCTTGTTATTACGGTATTGTGACATGCCGCGAATGTACCTATATAGAGCACTGAGTCATATGACACCTTTAGCTTTTATTTTATTAAAAAAGTTTGGTTTTATACATTTGGTTAACGAGAATTATTTGCATACATATTTGTTTAGTGATATTAATTACATAAAATGCTGTATCGTAGAAACACTTGCTAGAAGCAGGATTCGGATCCACAGAAATTTTATTTCAAACCAAAAACAGAAGACTAGGGAAATGCAGGAGAAAATGACACAACTACGCAGCTTAAACAAGACAAATACTGACCCGGAGCAAACTGAAACTTTGGGCTTATATACATGGAAAACAAGGGAACAAATTAACAAGACACACCAGAACAGAATACTCAAATCAATCAGAAACCATGGCGACAAACAAGCAGGGGACAGTGACAGAACTAATTAACAATTTAGAAGATTAACAAAGAAACTCAGACATGAATAGCACAGAAAAAGTGATCAAAAACAAACTCTAAACATGAACGTATGAACTCAAAATGTGACACCCATATTTTAAATTAATGATACATTATACTACATGTGAGTTATGTATTCAATACATGCCTTCAATAGTGAATAATCTAAAGGATTATAACAAAAGTATATATATATATTTAAAATATTACAGTAATGGAATGACTCCATAACACTCTATAATGGCTCACATGTTGAGGGTCCATGGCAGCATGTCAAACTCTCACTCTCTGCCTGTCTGTAAAAAGAATGTTTCATTTTAGTAAGATCAGCTCATCTTCAATTTAAATGAATGCTGGTCTGGAGATTCTAACCTGAATCACACACTTTGTTTGATGGATGGAAAAGCATTTATATACAATTATTTTACATATTTTATATACAGTTTATATATACAATTATTTTTTTAGAGTGTCATACTTCAGAGCAAATATTAGTGGAGGTCTTACATTTTAACACCCAGAACAATATCCAGATGAAGCCGATGGCGATGATGCTGATGCTTAAAAAAGCCACAAAAACTACTGAAAAGTCCTGGCTAGACTCTGAAAAAGACAAATCTCAGGTTAGCCTGATGAATTGGTTGATTTATATTTGTCTATTTCTTAAACGTTCAGATTTTATTATTCTAAATAATTTAATTAATTTACTTTTGTGAGGTGAAAAGTAATGTGACGTTAGACGCACCAAACACGAACGGAAATGATCACCCCACACAAACAAGCATTACCCACTTCCTAAATGGAGTCTAATCAGTCCAGCCATATGGACTGTGACTTTCTTATATTTTATTTTAAAATCACTCACCCTCATTGCTGAAGTCAAGTGTTTTGTTCCAGCTGAGCGGTGTTTGGGTGCTTGAGTAGCTGGCGTGGCAGGTGATCGTGTCTCCATCACTCCAGTCAGGTTTACACAGATGCAGCTCACTCTTCATGTCATAAGATGTGGATGGATGAAGTGACCTTTGACCTTCTCGGCTCCAGGTGAAGTCCACCAGCTCAGGGTTCAGACTCTCCAGAGAGCAGAGCAGATGAATACAGGTGTCATTACTGCTGTTCAGGAGCTGCAGGGACACACCTGGATGTAATGCAGTGGAGATGGAAATTATGTTTATTATAGACATCTAGGTAAGATAGTCAACAACAAGTGACAGTTTAAATAAATCATTTATGAATGGCATTTACCTGCAACATGGAGTGTCACATTTGAGATGTCGTCCAATGTCGGTGGTGGAATTATTCTTGTTGTTTTACAGCTGTAATTACCAGAGTCACTGAGCTGAACATTTTCTATACTTAGTGTAAAAGATGTTTTGTTGAGTTTAAAATGAGGAATGCAAACATTGGAGGAGGATCCAGATCCAGTCCATTCACAAATATTTTCGCTAGTTGCAATATTGTTTGTCCACTTTACAAAAACTTGTGCACTGTTATTAAATTGTGAGGGGCAGGGCAGATGGACAGTCGCTCCCTTGAATGCTGTGAAAACCAAAACACCTGTGAAGTGAAATTAAAAGGTAATTCAGCTCAACTGTAATTTAATAGAAACAATCAACACCCCCCCCCCCCCCCACCACACACAAACTTTTTTTTTTCTATATGATTGATTTTGTACAATGTGCTCAAAGTAAAGAATAAACATCAAGAGCCTCAATTGAAATTTACATTCTACAGAAAACAGACATACTGCTACACAGTTAGGATAACAAATTTTAAATCTCTAAAATAAGGTCATGACAGTTTTTTTTTTTTTTAAATTAAACTAATTATGCATGTAACTGTATATGCTCAAAACACCAATATACACCAAAATCTATGCAACCATCATATTTGACAAATTAAATGGAAACCTGCACACTATGGGTTCTTCAGAAGCTTATTGGTTCAATAATCCAATAATGAAGTAAAAGTGAAGCTAAAAGTTTAATCTAATAGAATCAGACTGTAAAACTTTTTTAGATTCTAACCAGAACTTTTGTTTTCAAAAGTGCGGCAACATTAAAGCAACCTAGATTTCCTTTCATAAAGAATTACTAAAAATATTAGTTGCTTACCCTCACATCCACACATCGTGAAGCTGAAGACAGTAAGAATCAGGTAGTAAAGAGCCAGTAAAGAGACCATTGTATCACTGCATGCAGTGTCTGATTTACTCTGCTGGTTCCTTCATGTCTAACATGTTCATTCATAATGAATGCATTACCTGACAAAGAGGCGTTACCTGTTTATCACGGTGTGCACTACCAGTAAGTGCACTAGCCTAAATAAGTGAACCACAGAACCTCTGTTCTGCTCAAAACCTTTTTGTGTTGTAGGTATTTTCACTTTAGGGCTGTTAATAAAAAAAGGGAAAGAAAAAAAGAGAATTGGTTTTCATCACAATGATTATTTTTATTGATACCGGCAATAATAAATATTATTTTTATTATAATTATTATATACAGCCCACAATTTTAATATAATATTAAAGTATAATAATGTAATTAATATTTTTAATATAGTTGTTTAATAAAAACATTTACATATGAAATATGCATTTTATTACCAAATTTAAGTTTTTTTTTTGCCAATTTTATCAAAAATTAAATTAATAATATTGTACATTTTTATTTACAACCTCCAAATTAAAGTACAATCAAGAAAGTATAATAATTTAATTCATATTTTTAAATAATAATAATAATAATTTTAATGAATAAAATATCACTTAAAAATAACATTTTGTCAAAATTATTTTCTTTGTTAAAAATTAAATCAAATGTTTTAGATGAGTAAAAAATAAATAAAATTAATACTCATATTGGTAAACTAATGTAAAATCTATTGTCCAAACCTATCCAAATCAGTAACTTTCATGAAGTGAAAGCAAGACAGCAGACCGACAGTTTCATATGTATGTTACTTTAATAGGTGTTTAAAGAATAACATTTGCGTCAGCAGACAGTGTTATGACATAAGACTCAGTGAGAAGGGCAATGGCAAAGGGGTCCCTCTCTCTACGCAGGGGGTCAGTAAGGCAAGGCTGCATCAACAACTGGGCTGTAACAATCAGATCCATACATTGCATCATACAGTACTAGTGACAATAATCAGATCAAGCACACAAGTATAAACTCCTTAGAGGAATAAAGAACAGGATCTCGGGTAAGCGTTTAAAAAGACGGCGCCACAACTGCATCTAAAGCCATGAACGTACATTCTTGTACAGAGCAGAGAAAATCCTCATCATTGACGGGGTGCATATTCAAGGTTATTAAGACTCGAAAACGAGTTGAGAAGGTGAAACGTGGAAGGTTTGGCAACTGATATCCGTGATTGCTGATATTGCACGTTTCAGGGCTAAATGCGTAAAAGTGAAAGTTATTTGATGTCAGATATGACGGTGGCAGTTGTACTGCACACTACGGAGGTCAGGGTGTGTGTCTTGAGGATGACTGGAAGTTTTTACAAATTATTCAGGTACTGTTAGGAAGCAGCCTAGAATTCCTCCATATAAAGCCACCGCATACAGAAAGACTGGATTGGAATTAGAAAAATACAGGTACAAAATCCATTACATTCAAGAGACAATCTAGCACAAAAGGGAAATATTATAATCTTTATAGCTAATATAGGAATTTCTGTTTCATAGAGGCATTTTGCTAAGAGGCATCTTCTAAATAGAAAAAAGTGGGGTGAAATTCATGACGGGGGCATCATGGGATGGAATCAGATTCTAAAGATGCATCATGCAGGGACGTTCAAATAAGCCGTGTTATCATTCAACGCATAATAATTCTCGCTAGCAATGACAAATTTTAAAATACACATATTCTCCCTCTTGATATGCAAGAGAAGTTATGATTAAGAATGACAATCATGAGGGGACACTGGCGAGATGGGGAGATCAATCTTTATGGAGGTAGTTCACTCAAAAATGTAATTCTGGTACCATTTTCTCACTGCATTTTTCCGTACAGTGAATGAATGGTGACCCAAAATGATGAAAAAGCACCATAAAAGTATCCACTAATGACTTAAATTTTCTCCACACAAAACTATTATATGGCTTCAGAAGACTTGAAATAGTCATATGAACCACTTTTATGGTGTTTTTTACGACATTTTTACATTAGCTTCAATTATTAAAGAGTGCAGCCTGAACATTCTGCTAAACATCATCTTTTGTGTTCCTCAAAATCATGCAGATATTGAAACATGATGACAGAATTGTAATTTTTGGGTGAACAATCCCTTTAAAAACATGATGTTGTTTTGGTATGGGTTTAAGGTGCAAATATTGTCTTTCTAAAATAGGCATTAAAAAGGTGCCAACATTTTGCACACCACTCTCACTGCAGGTTAATTCAGAGGAAAAACTATCAGAAAAGATTAGAAGAATTAGTTGTGCTGATAAAATACATTTGAAACCTGAAGACGGACCCGCTGGCTAAGCCCAGCGGAATAAAGCCTGGCTCTCTGCATCATGAAATTTCCCTTACAGACTATTTTCGCTTTTCTTTGGCAAATGTCTGAGAGAATGACGCATGTACAACACGTCTCCTGATCGCCGGGAAGAACTTAAATTGCGTCCGAGGCGCATTACGCGCGAGGGAAGACGTATTACAGTAACTTCCTGTGAACAACAAACATGGAACTCGGGTGAGTTGCGTAAACTATGATATATCGACCTTTGAGGATACAGATCATTTTCCAATGGGCCTTACGGTGCGGTCACATTAGCGACATTTCAGCTAAATTTTGTGTGTAAAAAAGGTCCATTGTATATTGTCAATAGCGAAGAGATGCATGAAGCACAGCTCACACAGAAGCCCACTTTCAAACCAAGCAGCTTTCTGTTGGTCAGCAAGGTGAATTCGCTTGACCAGCATGAACATGAGCGAAATCTGCGTGCGGAACTTTTTCGCCCTCGCACGAAACTCCCGAAAGCACGGATTCCAATTGTAATGACTGAATTACGCACACAAAAATTTCACCGAGCAACGGTAAATGCAACCGAACTTTTAGTCAGGGTGGATGCATTTGCATAAAATTAAACAAAGCATTCATTCTGACTAAGGTATGGAAGCTTGTTTCCGCCGCTGAATAAAAAATAAACAAGGTAATATCGCAATTGTGAGTTTATTGAGATGTAAACTCGCAATTGCGAGAAAAAAAGTCAGAATTGCGTGATATAAAGTCGCAATTGTGTTATCAAGTCAGAATTGCGAGTTATAGACTCAAAATTCTGACTTTTTTCTTGCAATTGCGAGTTTACATCTCAAACTTACAATTGCGAGAAAAAAAATCTGAATTGTGTTATATAAAGTTGCAATTGCGAGTTACAAAGTCAGAATTGCGAGTTACATAGTTGCAATTGCGTGTTATAAAATCAGAAATGGGAGATATAAACTCGCAATTTTGATGAATTTTTCTCAGAATTGTGAGTTTATAACACGAAATTGTGAGTTAGAAAGTCAGAATTGTGAGATATAATCTTTTTTCCTCAGAATTGGACTTTATAACTCAAAATTGCGAGTTCATATCTCACAATTCTGAGAAAAGAAGTCAGAATTGTGAAATAAACAGTCGCATTTACCTTTTTTATTCAGTGGCGGAAACAAGCTTCCATACTAAGGTCCGAAGAGGGGATAATTCACGATCAGATTACTGGTTGATACAATTCAAATTGTCCACAATGACAATCAACTGATTCAAAACAGCTGAGCAGGAGGTTTAACATCTTATAATTCTTGATTTATAATATTTTTACCCTACTATACACTTTTAAAGTTTTATAAGCGGGGCCGTACAGGTGATTTATAAAATTAGCTTAATAAAATCACACTTATAAAAGTGATTAGGTCCTGATTTTTCAGGTAAACATCATCAATATGTCTCACGACTGCCTCAGGCACAATTACAGCCTACAAGCTTTCTATTACTTAAAATACACTGAGGTTTAAACCCTTGGCTTGGAGTAAATGCCTCTATTGTATAAATAACAGGAAAGGGGGACATTCAGACACAGATCTCGCGCCCCACCACGCACGCCAGACGTAGGCCATATGCGGCAATGCAGTTGCCTCGCACGTGCGCGTCAGTAAGCAGGAACTAAACGTCTAGAGGCGCTGCATTCTTTATCAGTGCTTGTTGGCTTAACAGGTAAGCATAGGTATATATACACAGATATTTGTATATGAGCTTTTGACAACAGTCTCGATCCAGTAGAGCACACCTCAGGAAAGGCTGAGGTTTCTAAACGAAATGTTACGAACAAAGCGAGGAAAAACAGCGCCCTACAGAAGGTGTTCTAGGGAGAACAAATTAAATACAGTATTTCGAAGGAGTACAAAAAAACCTTATTAGTTATAAGTTCATAAATTCACAGACAATATCATTTATAGAAGAAAAATTGGTGACTTTAAAAAGCAAAACAAACAAAAGAACATCAATCGTCTTATTAAAAAGGAAAAAACTTGACTGTAACAGTGAAAGAGTGTGCGGTTTTTAAACCTGTGATCTGGCTTATAGCATTCCTTCATTTATCTAATCTAAGGCTCCCTGCGACCTCAGGAGGGTTTCGGGAAGAAGAGTCTGAGGTTCGAACCAGCCCAAGAACACAGGGAACTGATGTGCACTGCAAAAATCATCTGGTTTTCCAGTAAAATATCTAAACATCCTGAAAACAAGATTAATTTACTTGAGAAGCAAAACCGTTTAAGATAATTGAACGAATCTGTGTTTTTGAATGCATCTGTTAAGTAGATTAATCATTCGCATTCAGTTCCATGACTCATAAAACCTTTCTGAAGAGTTTTAGTACATTTTTAGGCACTCAAATTGTAATAAATGATAATAAGGCGGGTTTTTAACATGAATAACTTTGGTTTTTAAACGTTTCAGTTCATAACTAAAAATGAAACTCACGTATCACCATTTACTGGCATAATGACCTACAGAAAGAATCACTGAATGAATCGTTTTAGTGAACTCATTCAAAATGTTTGATTTACTCAAATCTAAATCAACACCACTAATCTTGAATTATTCTTATTTTTCTTTACTTTTATCTAACAAAATTTTGTTAGGTTTGTTTTTTAAAAAGAAGAAGAAAAAAGCCAATCATAAAAAATACAATCAAGTCTTATCTTACACAATTTTGCTTCTCAGACAAATTGATCTTGTTTTAAATTTTTTTTTTTAGATATTTTTACAAGACAAAAAACTAATAAGAACATGATTTTTTTCCCCAATGTGTCGCTGATACAAAGCACATAATCTGGCTTGAAGACCAGAAGACGACCGTGGAGGGGTCTGACTCACAAGTGCCTGAAACACAGGATGTGCACGTTTCAGAAGAACATGCTATGCTGACTCTCACAATTCAAGGTTTATGTGTGTGTGTGTGTGTGTGAGAGAGAGAGAGAGAAAGAAAAACACCTTTCTCTTCTACATCAGTCCCTGTTTTCTTTTCCTCTCCAACTTTCTCCCACCATGTGCTTGGAGGAATGGACAGAATCAGCAAAACTTTGAGTTGGAA
Source organism: Hypophthalmichthys molitrix (assembly GCA_037950675.1). NCBI lineage: Eukaryota > Metazoa > Chordata > Actinopteri > Cypriniformes > Xenocyprididae > Hypophthalmichthys > Hypophthalmichthys molitrix. The sequence continues at coordinate 36,870,011 of CM075501.1, forward strand.
TGGCGTCTACAGCCTCAGGTACAAGAAGAAAACGAGGGCTGAGTATCTCAGTGATGATACAAAAGCTAAACTGAGACTAAAACGAAAACAAAGCAAAAACAAACAAAATCCGCTGTTATAACAAAAGCCAACGACAACTACAAGCATTGTCTACGGTAGCTAGAAATTAGTGCAGTGTCTATTATTAAACTATATTAGAGAGGAGTAGCACACTTTTGGATTAGCCAGCAAGATGCTACACACTGCAGTAAGGTCAAGTATTGACATAAAATGCATTTTTTTTCGTTCAAGTATCGCCATACTGCTCTGATAATGAACTCATCGATAGCTGTGTATGTCAGAAAAGAGCGCAGAGCTAAAAGTGACGGGGCGTCACAATATAAAAAGGTTCGACCGTCTTTCCATCGGGTGATTCAGTCAGAAACACTTGTAGGCAGGGTCTAAAATTAACTTTCGCAACAACTGCCAACGGTTAATGAAAATTTCTGGCCAGAAATATTGATTACTTATAACAAATTTTATTTTACATTATAAAAAATGGTGGGGGAAAATATAAATATGTACTGTTAAATTTAAGAAAATACACAACCTTTCAAAGTTTGGGGTCAGGAGGATTTTGTTTTTAAAGAAATTAATACTGTTCAGTTGCATTAAATTGATCAAAAGATTTCAGTCTCAAATAAATGCTGTTTAAAAAAAAAAAAAATTGAGTAAAAAAAGTATCACGGTTTCCATTATTAAGCAGCACAACTGTTTTAACATTCATAGTAATAAGAAATGTTTCTTGTGTACCAAATCAGCATATTAAAACGATTTCTGAAGGATCATGTGACACTAAAGACTGGCTGCTGAAAATTCAGCTTTGATAAATTACATTTTAATAAATTACATTTTAAAATGTATTAAAATAGTTATTGTAATAATATTTCACAATATTACAGTTTTTACTGTATTTTTGATCAAATAAATGCAGCCTTGTTTAGCATTAGATACTCCTTTCATAACTGGCCGCACATTTTTGAACGGTAGCGTATTTTTATTCATACATATATATATATTTGGTGCTATGCAAATGATAATTTTGGACCCTGCTCGTCGGTATGCCTCCGACTGCAGCGCATCTTGCGCAAACATCCGGCTTTCCCTTCGACACGTAGCGCTGCTGTTTGTAAGAGGATAACAGGTGGTTTTCTCTCTGGTTAACTGTCATCTACAGAGGCACCAGACACATTGAGGGTCATTGCTTGAAAGAAAGAGGCATCTAGGCATTGACTGTGCATTATGAAGGTGAAGGTGGTGCTTCTGTGCAGAGAAAAAATCTGAACAGGGTTGTGAGGTATGAGGCTGAGGTTGAGCAGTCTGAAAACACTCATTCTCTCTCTTCATAAGATTCAAAGCAGGAAAGAGGGCAGGAAGCCACAAAACGTTCCTCTGACCATGAGGTGGTGTACGCTGCTGTGTGAAAAAGATGTTTGTGCAATGAAGCTAACCAGGAACAGAAACGTAAAAGATAGAGAAAGACAAAGAGGGAGCACTTGCTTCAAATGCACTTTTTGTAGGCAAAACTTGACCTTAAATAGTAGCCATTTCTTGCAGATTGTAAAGTCTGATAACTGGTCCGGAGCCACCAGAGGAAACAGGCTTAGGGACCAGAATTGGCTCCCCCAGGGCCCTGAGGGGGGTGAGAGGGAGGGAGGGTGGGGTTGGGTGTAAGGTGAAGGCTTCTGGGATAAAACATCTTCATCTGTCTCAGAGCTTCCCTCATCCCTTTCCAGTCTCTCTCGCTCTCGTTCGCTCTAAACCCTCGGCATCAGGGGCCGAGAGTCAAGAATAAGGCCCCAGCATGTCCGTACATAAGCCCAGTCCGGACTAAACCCGGCCCGGGCCAGGCTGAGGCCTCACTGGTCCGCGCAGGAAATCAGCACAGGAGCCATGTCCTTCACTTGACCTTCAGTGGGGATGCTCACAGCACGCTGGGCTCTGGAACAAACACACAGGCTTTATTATCAACACACACACACACCATTACGCCCATGAGTTTGCAGGGTGTCCCATCTACCTGTGCACATTCTCCATGGCTGCAACCTCAGCGAGAGCAGCTAAGCTGAAGAAGGCCGGGAGGCTTCCGGACGTATCCGGTGCGTCCTCTTCCGCTGATCTGGGGTCATTGTAGGAGACCCTCCTATTGCATAATGTCTCTTGAGTGAATGGCTTTTCATCCTGATTCTTGGTCTGATCCTTAGATTTGTCTTCTGCTGCAACAGAGAAATATAATTTTAGACTTTTAGACAATTATGTTACCCCCCCCCAATCTTCTTTTATTGGCAGGACAGCATAAACTAACACTTACATGATATGAATAATCCAGTCATTTACAGTAAATGGCCTAAAAAAAAGCTATTTTATTTAACATGAGGAAGTTGCGCCAGGTTAAGATGATGTGGCTAGCTTACTGTAGATCATTTTATCTTAGTAACCTTCTATTGGTGGACACTTTTGGTTGCGGTATACATTGGTGACAAATACATTAGACAAGTCCACAATGGCTTTAGTGGCTAACTTTTTGTTATTGCAAAATGCTTGAAGAAATGAAAATACAAAGCAGAACTGTTTCTCTGCAAAATGCACAGCAGTGTTTCATTTCTGAATCGGTGTTTTGTTTGTTTGTTTATTTTTATTGCCATATCAGCATCTGTGGCTATTTTCATGGCAAGAACATTAAAAAATAAATAAATAAACATAATTAGCACAGTCACAGTAAAAAACAACAGTTGATAATGAATCTGTGTTTTGAATGAACCGTGAAAAGCGATTCAGCGGACCATTCATAAAAGACTTGTTGGACTCACTACACAGACCTAACTGCTCTCGTGATGCTTCGATGTCATACACGACCGGTCTGTGTAGCACCTCTTCAAGTCCAACAAGTCTGAAGAGAACCATATACTTCACTCCTGAATGAATCAGCCGTTTGAATGATTCGAATGAATTAATGAACAACTTAATCATTAAGACATTTACCGCCACCTACTGGCAGTTTTATTTTTTTTTATTTAGAGTCTAATTTTATTTTAAAAATAATTTCATATTTCCATATTAAATAAAAAAAAATTAAAAGTATAGTTCATCCAAAAATGAAAATTCAGTCATCATTTACTCAACCTCATGGTCCAAAAGTTCATGTGGAATAAATTATGTGGAATAAAATAAAGTATTACTTTCTGACGCTACTTTTTGTAATGTCCATTTCAGGGCTTGGCAAGTAAGTTTGGCATCGGACCAAAAAGTATTTTCACCGCCAGATAGCAGGCCAGAACATAGTCAAAGGATAATTTAAGAAATTAATTGATGAAAAATGCAACTAGAATTGCCTGTGACAGACTGTTACAGTGTCTTTTGTAACTGGTAGTGAGCTGAGCTGTTAAATCCTGTAGTAGGACAGTCATTAACAAAAAGCCACATTTGTGTGGCAGTGTCCGGGTTTTACACTGGATAAATTAATAAAGCAGAGTAGTGACACATAACCTGGCAAGTATCTTTATTCACCAACTTGCAACACAGACCGCCTTGCTAAAACACACATATATGGGAGATACGGAATGGATAAAAAAAATAATAAGGACTTGAATCAGGCCATTAATGGCATGTTTGCGTCATGCTCTTAACGAACTATATTTTATTACCTCTTTCCATATTGTGAATAATAAAGGTGTATCATTTTAATTTGCTTGTAACACATTGGAGCCTAACTTATTGTAATAATTATTTGACGTAGCCTACTTTTACAATCAGAGTTATTCCTTGGCATCCTCACATACTAAACTGCATTTTTAAAAATTGTTTGCATACTGGAGGTGTGCAGAGAAGCTGGTGAGAGAAAATGGCACTATCAAAGAAAGTTGACAGCAAAATAGAGCATACAAAGAAGAATGGAAAGACCTAGTTTTGTGAATGCAAAGCTGGTGTGTTTTATCTGCAATGAAATTGTCGCTGTTTGCAAATAATATAACACTGTGTCTACACAGGATTCGAGCGGCGCGACGCGTCAATAGATAACAGAACCCATTATAATCAGTGATATTGTCTACACTGAATGAGGTGTACAAAGCTCTATTTCAGAACCAGCCGCTATCAAAATAATCTGGCTGCGGGTGCGGGCCAGATATTATTGCTGGCGGGCCGCCTATTGCCGACCACTGGTCTATTTGATGCTTTACACAATAATGACTACAAATTATCTTTTGGGGGTAATTTTTCAGCCAAAATTGATGTGCGATTAAACTGTGATTAATTCGATTAATAAATCGCCACATCGTGTAATTAATTAATAACTGTTCTTTTGATCTTTCTATTCTTCAAAGAATCCTGAAAAATGCAGCACAATATTACAATAACAATAATAATCATAATAAGAAGAAATGCTTCTTGAGCACCAAATCAGTATATTAGAATGAGTAAGGATCATGTGACACTGAAGACTGGAGTAATGGATGCTGAAAAATCAGATTTGCCATCACAGGAATAATTTACATTTTAAAATATATTAAATACATGTTACTTTATAATAATATTTTACAATATAACAATATTACTGTATTTTTGATCAAATAAATGCAGCCTCAATGAGCAAAAAAAACAAAAACAAAAAGTTCTGACAAACTTTTGAACAATAGTGTACATAAAAAAAACCCCAACCAAAGCCAAAATGGGTGCAGAGTGTTTCTTGAAGGAGTTATCTGTTTAGAAATCATAAATAAGACAGTAACAGGAAACTGTGTGTTCAGCTCACCCTCTGCAGGTGACACTCGGCCATCGGCTGTGCGCACCAAATGTGTGATTTTACTCTTCCTGGCCTTCCTTTTCTGACTGCCCACAGGTGTGTCCAGAACCTTCTGGGGTTCAGGAGAGGGAGACACACACGGACTGCCCGACTTCACCACTGGACTCGATTCTGTACCCATGGGGTCAGGTGTGGCGATGTCTAAAAGAACACATGAAATATGTCAAGACTGAGACCTGGAATTCCTAATGTAGACATCCGGGCAATAATTGGTGCTTCAGGATTCTATATTGCATTTAGATTGTGCCAATTGTACTACACCACAACAGGCTGCATCAAAGTAATTACATAACTGGTTCACATGTGCCCCTTTAAGATAACCAGAGTATACAGTGACCTAGATATAACAGCGTTCCCTGCTATGCGGCAGGAAATACTGAGACACACTGGGCAAAACCACGGATAAACAACAACCAACACCACGCAGGCACAGTTTCCAACACTTGTGCACACACTCGTGCTGTCTGAACAGAGAATGAAGCTGATATCAGAACAGTTTCTAATGGCTGTGGGGGTGTCACCTTTGTCTGCGGCACTGGATTTCTCCTTCCTGTGTTTGTACTTGTTCACTATCTTGTGGAATAAGGTCTTTTTCTGAGATGAAGATGAACCTAATTTCAAAAGCAACAAAACAGGAAAAAAAAAAAAAAAAAAAAATACAACACAGCATGCTATGTTAGGTGGAGGTCATGTCATTCTGAACATGAAATGGCTACTTCCTAATAAAGTAAGCAAATGAGGAAATGAGTGTGGGGGCCAGGAGGATGTGATGTCAGTTTCCATACATGCAATGCACTTACCCTTGCAGGTTTTGGGCGGTTCAGGAGGGCTGGATGAACTGTTTTTTTTCTTCTTGATGACCGCCACACTCTTTTTGTCAAATGTCAGGGGGCTGTACTGTGGTAAGCTGTTGAACTTTTTCTCGAACTCCTCCTCAAGCTTTCCTAGTCTGTGAGATTTATAGACAGTAAACATTAGCAATCTGTGTGCAATGTCTGCTCACCTGGATTCAAAATCTTCTAGACAAACTGACTTCAATGTTGCACAATGAAACACAATGGAATGTTCTTAAAAACATTTACTCTGATAAACTATGATGACACACCATGATACTATAATTATGGGATAGCAAATATGAGTATGGCACATGTGTGAAATGTACAAAAGTCCTTTGACTATGTAATTACCAAGCTATAGTAATGCACAGAAAATGACCTAATTAATGACCAATTAAACTAATTAAAATAAAAATAAACAATAGCAAACCCAAAAGTTAGCCACATCATCAAATACACTGATTAAACCAATATCAATGACATAAGCAACCTATAAGCAGTGTTGGGGAAGCTACTCTGAAACTGTAGTTTGACAAGCTACAAGCTACTCATAAATTAAAGTAGTTAAACTAAGTTTTTTTTAAACTTTTTTTACAATGACATATTACAAATGCTTATTACAAATAACTGAATAACTGTTAATGAAGAATGTTAAAGTAAAATGTTTAGGGTTTAAAACAACGCACTGCACTACAATTATGATTTCAAAGCATACTGTTTTCTTTTGTAAACTATCCAAAGATACAATACTCAAAATGTAGCCTATACCTCACACTGACTGTCAAAGTGCAAAACTGCTACAAATGTCACATTAATGCAAGAACAAAATATATGCAACTTAAATTAGATACACAGAAAAATACAGGTTAAACAGCACATGCAGTGATGTTGTTTTGAGATGCGAATCATGCGCTTCTTTGGTGAACATTCTGAAACCCACGCAACCTATTTTAGTAAATCGGCCTTTGCCGTATGATAAACGCATTAAGCTATATTGCGATTTTGTTTTCTGTTCAATTGACGGATGCTTTGCCAATGCAATGATGCAAAACACCACATTAGTTATCTTTTAGGTTCATTATAAAACTGTGTTGGGACAGATTAAACTATGGCAGGTCACCACTGTAATAAAATAGTTTGCATACATTTGATATAGACTGCAATAAAGCAGGACAATCATTTTAAAAAGACTATTATTCAACTGTATGCGCTTGAAGTCTTCGACACAGACAGCGTTTTAATCATTTGTTTATCATAACCTTTACTAATCCATTCATGTGAAGTATAAACCCACTCCTGTCCTTTACATAATCATCAGACGATCATTTCTCAGTGGACTGAAAAGACGAAAGATGTGTGATATAACAATAGATGGTGGTAACGCAAGATTTTAGTTTGTGATCTGAAGACACTGTGCTACTTCAATGCATTGCAGGCTCATCAGAACACAAAACGGAATGTAGTTTTTGGGGGATGGGGGCAGGAGATCAGCAGAAAAAAAGAACACAGCAAAGAAAAAGCACTAGCTGCCACTGAACTTTTATAATTTTTAGTGAAATTATCACTGAATTTTTATAATTTTTAGTGAAAGTATTAATTATTATTAAATTATTAAGATTTTTTTAAAGGTTTAAGGGGGGCGTGACCAAAAAAGCTTCAGAACCACTGCTAAAGCAATGGTAAATAAGGCTGCAACTAATCGAAATTACAAAAAAAAAAAAAAAAAAAATCAACAAATTTGTAATTATTTTGTGCCAGATTTACTAACAGCTTGCGCCAGCAAAAACACTCTTTTGGCATTAAAAAACTACTGACAGGATTTACTAAAGATATGCAGTGAGAAATTTGCAGTGAAATGGCGTGGACACAGTTACTTTTGCGGCTGACCTTATTGCATATGAATTTGTAGGAGTTTCCCTTTCAGACGCAAAATTTATGGAAGGAGAGTATTTAAATCAATTAAGCAACGGGATTCACTAAGGTTTGCGGGAGTCAATTTACTGGTATTTGCGCCATTATTTAACGGCGAAAAAAAGCACGTCAACCCATTCGTGATTAATCTGGAAAAAAAAATCCATTATAAAAAAAGCTGTTAGTTGCAGCCCCATTCAAAAAACTCCTCTGCAGGAGAATAATCACTGTTTCCCTGCAGATTCAGTGATGTGATGGAGAAATTACAGCTCACCCTGGGGTGGTTTCCTCCTTAGACTTGGACTTCTTGAGCTTTTTTGGGTTGCTGGTAGCAGCTTGAGAAAATCCCCAGCTTTCATCATTCCAGCCGCCCTCATGATCGGACACACTGCCTCGAATGGAACCTCTTTTCCCTAGAAAACAGATCAGCAGCCCAAACAGCACATTTTTCATTCACTGTATCAAATGTTTTTAGTTTAAATATGAATCATGAGATAATGAGATAATGGCCAACTGAATCATATTAAGTGAAAATTCTAAATGATATTCAGTATGAGTTAAAGAAATATCACTGAAATGGTACTTCAGCCTTACAGTGGGAGTAACACTGGGAAGCACTTGCTTAGAAAATGCTAGAAAGCACAATTTAAAGACATTTTGTAGTGTTGTCATTTCTGCAGAATAGCACATTGGTTGATAAATGAGGAAGTATGTTTTTTCCATGCTACTATTTGTCAGCTGGAACTAGTGGGAATTGAGTTTCAAATTCAATTTCACACAAAAATCAACTAACAGGAAAGGAACCTGTGGGAGGCGTTACCTCTGTCTACATTTGCTCTCAGTGATGTGAGCATCCCTTCGGACACTAGAGTCTTATAAAGTGCTCCTTTACAGCTTCGCTCAGACTTCCTGGACCCACAGTTCTCTGGCTTAACCTCCAGGTCTTTATCTTCCTGTCTGGTTTGAGGTGGTTTGGTGTCTGTGTCTTTCTCCTCCAGTTCTGTTGGCTGCAGAGGAGAGCAGTGTGGTTCCATGTCCTCCACGCCACTAGGGGGCTCCACCTTCAGGTCTGGTTCACTCTCACACTCAGCTTTAGGGGTCAAAGGAGCTTCCTCAGATTTCATCTCTACATCCTGTGGCTTATTATTAGCCTCTTCTTCCCCTTCTTCCTCTTCTTCCGTGGCGTCGTCTTTTAACTTAAGCTGTTTTTTCGGTTTAGACTTTTTCTTCTTCACAGCTGGAGATTGGTCCGCAGTGGGGCTGCTTTCACTCTCGGAGGGACGAGCTTTTTTCCTGGGCGTCTCTTCTGAGCCCCAAGCACCTTTTGCGACTGCTTCAATGGTGAACATCACACTGTCTAGGTCCGACTCGGATGACTGGCGCTTCTTCGCCTTTTTGGGCGATGCAGGATTTTCATCAGACTCTTTATTTTCTTTCTTCTTTTTCTTCTTCTTCAGCATCTTACAAGGGCTGATATCAGATGGGGTGGTGTCAGTAGGGGAGGATGAGGTGGAGCTGGAGCCGGAGGTAGAGGATGACGATGTAGGGAGAGGAAGTTCGGGAGCGTCCCCCTGCTCTTCGTGGTCTGGGATGGCTGTGCTAATTGAGCTGTGCTGAGCACAGAGAGAGGAGGAACCGCCAGAGGGCTGGGAGGATCGAGCTTCCATTTTCTCAGCCTCAGAGGCCAAACACATCTATATAAACACATAAGGACATCAGGTTATGGAGTTTTGCAATAAAAATTACCTCTGACACAGATATTCATGTCTTACTGGCTATTAGATATCATGCAACATATCAGCTGCCTGAAGGCCGTTCCCAACCCATTTTACTTCAATAATGTGACATGCTGCTAAGTGAAACAGGATATTGGGAAAAATGTAGGGCCTTTAATTTTATACATTAGTAATTTTTGAATTATGTGGTTTCTACATTATTACAAATTCAATTCCTATTCAGTATCTTTGTATTGCTTTAAGTAAAAATATCTAAACATACTTAAAAATAAAAGATAAATTAATTGCATAAGATATAAAACTAATTTTCAACAAATACATCTTAATTTTTTGTTACTTGCTGAAATATTATAGTTTGTATTTGCTTAATAATAATAATAAATATAAAATAATGTTAAACATGGTACTGAAAGATAAAGATATTAAAACTCTTTTTCATCAAATACTTTTTAATAAAACTGTTCAACTGGTGTATTGTTTACTTACAATAAAAATATATTTTTAAAAATAATTGTACATTATTAAAGGAGAAGTATACATATTAATAAATCTGTTATTTTATTAAGTTATTAAGTTATTTTAGAACATACTGATAGAATGAATGCTTGCCAGGGTGTTGTACTTACAAGCCTAAGTGTAATTAATATCTTGCCCAAAATTTGTTGCGTAAGATTTTAAAACTACTTTTCAGCAAAAATTTCTTAAATACAAGTGTTCAATTGGTAGATCGTTTAAAAATCTTGCTTTAAAATAAAACTGTATTTAAATGTAAAAAAGTTAATTGTAAATAAAATTAAATATTTTTATATTTATAATATAATTTACATATTTCTATTTAAAAATACATATTACATATTTATTTATATTATATTATATATAGTAGAAGTATAAATGTTAATAAATCAGTTTTTTTCAAAAAGCCAAGTTGTTTTTAGTACATTTTGAAATTTTTACAACATTTTTCAGGAAATGTGTACTGATTAATCATTCACAGGAGTAACATGTATTAAGAAAGTAAATAGGTCATTTTTACCTTTATGTTGACTTAAAAATATAAACAGCCACCAGGTGGCAGCATACACATCAAAAGTGTCCTAGGATTTATTACATAACATTGCCTGCCATTGTTCATGCCAACCGGTCAACACCAGCCATTGCCTCACTGAGCTTTAATTCTGCACTATAACATCAAATACTGTATGTAGCATAAGATTCATCTCTGTCTTGTATCTTTGTGTAACCCAGGGCAGTGACTGTGCCATGTGATTGTGGGTTGGTGATGTACCTCAGCGAGCTGGAAAAGAGCCGACTGGCCGCACTGCCTCACCTCAGACACTGACTGAGACCTACTGGAGGAGATCTGCTACAGAGACAGTGCAAACATGTATATTAAGACCAATAACAAGCACATTATTCACCCACAGAGAGGAATACACATAGAAATATGGAGCTTATTTAGGGAAAAATATAGACTGCTCATTTATTAAGGAGGATTCTGGGTAAAATCACAATGCTGTAATGGCATTTAAGTAAACTGTATTTAAGTAAAAGACATTTTAAAACATTTTTTACATGTTCTAAAGAAAATGCAAGTGGTACTCGTACATGCAAAACTCGCTGCCATAGTGGCACAGTGTTAAGGGTGGTTGCCAGGGTGTTGTTAGGTGGTCAAAAGATCCCGATCTCTATAATACTCTGGGTCCTATATGACTTGAGAAACTTATTCAATGTAAGGGATTTTTTTTTTAAATTAAAAAAATTAATTAAAATTAATATTCACTGCCTAATATAATATTCACTGCCTGTTATTTTACTATGTATATACTATTATAGCTTTATTCCTTTTTTGAATAAGCTTTTATTTTCATTATTTTTCATTTTTTTTTTCATATTTAAGTTTTAGTAATTTTGTTGCTTAATTTTTTTATTTGTAATATTTTAATAATACTTTAATATTTTTTAACATTTCTATATAGCCTTTATTTTTTATTTTATTTTTATTTAACATAAACTTATATCAGTTAAAGGGTTAGTTCACCCAAAAATGAAAATTCTGTCATAAGTCAAAGTATTTTAAGTTTTTTTTTTTTTTTTTTTTATCTAAAATGTATTATATTTTATTTTAGCTTTAATTACTAGTTTTTGTTTTATTTAACAGTAACCACATTGCCTAATACAACCATCCTCATGTGTCACATGCTGTCATGTTTTGTGCCACCGTTTAAGTGCAAACTTCTCAAATTCTTCAAACCAAACAAAATCAGCTGAGCGTCTTTCCAGTTAATGATGATGATGAGAAGTGCTGAAAACAAAAGCAACAACTGGAAATGGAGGAGTATCAAAATGGCTGCCTGGATGGAGGAAGTTGTTGTTCTAACAGGTAATACACCAGCAAAAGCAGAAGCGAGACATTTTATTTGGTACTCTGAGTTACTGAGGGTTTTTGCTGTGGTCACTGACTTCAGAATATTTGTTTAATAACTGAAAGTTGTGGGGTAAAAAGGCAGCAGGTTTTATCTTAGATTTCTGGTATCAGTATAATAAAGCTAAATAAATAACTAAACTAAATTATTTACAAATATTTTACATATGATTTATAAGTATTTACACTGAGTTTAAAGAAAAAAGTTTATTCTTTTTTAGATAATTTTTTATGTACCCCAATTAAATGTTCTATATAAATTCAGCTAATGAATGGCATTATTTTTTACTAGTGCTGTCAATTGATTAAAAAATTAACTGCACATTTTTCTGTAATTAATCCTGATTAATCACACCTCACATTAAAGTTTTTAATATTTTTTTATATATTGTAATTATTTAAATATATTATAAATATAAATACTCAATACTATATAAATATCCAGAAATTGAATCAAGTTATCAAACACTTCACAGTCTTCACTGTCTCACTAGGCTATATTTATAAAGTAAATATAGATTTTTTTTTTTTAATTAAAGCTACAAAAGTGATTCAGTCAAGAGCAGTGAGTGATTTTCTCTTTTTCTTTTGTTCTTTGATTAACATTAATGACGGACTGCAGCAGGTTTATTAAGCTGCTGTCACTTTAAGACTTGCCGCACATGACGCAGATCTGACACGCATCCTTCTCATAACTCTTCATGTTCATTTAAGATTTTTTAACTCATCTAAGACTGTGCTTACGAGGATACCTGACACAATGGGCGTTTTGATTCATAGACAGCGTGACTGTACTGCACGGAGTTCTCTTTTGTGTCTGTCATGCTTGAATGCTTTAAAAGCATTTGCAAGAATACGAGCGTGATCACATAAACTAGCTAAAAGGATGATGGAAAAAATAGATGCTTAATATATTTTTAATATGTTATTTTTAAACTGAAAAAATTAAATCACATGCTTTAACGTGTTAATTTTGACAGCCCTATTTTTACTACTGTTGCCAAATAAATTGCATAAAATGTAAACACCCCAAAATGCATTTAAAGGGGACCTATAATGCCCCTTTTACAAGATGTAATACAAGACTCTGGTGTCCCCAGAATATGTCTGTGAAGTTTCAGCTCAAAATACCCCACAGATCATTTATTATAGCTTGTCAAATTTGCCCCTATTTGGGTGTGAGCAAAAACATGCCGTTTTTGTGTGTGTCCCTTTAAATGCAAACGAGCTGCAGCTCCCTGCCTGCTTTCCAGAAGAGGGTGGAGCTTCAACAGCTTGCGCTTCAGTTGCTCAACAACAACAAAGCTGGAGAATCTCACATAGCCAATATGACGATTGTCAGATTGTTACATTGTTCATGAGTCAGACACTGATGGAGAGACTCAGGAAGAAGTTACAACTTTTAGAATGCAACTGGACATTTCTGAATGGTTAGTGGATAAATTTATGTAGTTGCTATGGAATTGATTCAACTCATCGACTACCATGTGCCATCATGTTACTCTTTTGTGCAAATCCAGCGGTGAATTGACCCTCATTTGTGAAGCAGTTCGGCGTAAAATGACGGCATGGCAACAACACTTTACTACAGCCAATTGTCCTCTTCTCTTAAGCAGCCCAACATGGCCTTGCCCCCTTTGTAGCCTGTTCTTGGGGGCAGGTTTTATGTAAATTTTAGAGTTAGTGATGTCACTAACCCGGGAAGAAGCTCATTGTAGTCCCTACCAGCAGTTTGTTGTAGTCCTTAAAAAGTGATTTCTTTAAAAGAAAATATCTCCCTTTGCATTGAACTTTGAGTGTTGTAACTTTGCAGATGTTGTTTATGCTCTAACAGCAACATTACACACGAACTAAAGTTAAAGTTAAGATAGATGGAGCAGGCTTGGCTCCAGCTTTAAAATGTAAGGTGGGCCATCACACATTTAGGGTGTGATGTACAGTGGGGGGTTGCAAGTGTGGAAAATGGAGTTTCTAGGAGAGTTTATTACAACTGTACCTCAGCCAGCTGAAACAGGGGTGATTTAACACAACTCTTGGGCAGGTCTGGTGAGCTTGGCTGGGAAGGTCCAGAGGCCTAAGAAGGACATTAAAGCAAACCGAATGAGTGCTCCGATATCATTTTAAATTAAAAAGATAACCAAACCTTCCATAGCACCTAATATAGCACCTATTACACTTAAAGTGTCCAAAACCATGCTTAACTGTCCCTCACCTCTACATGTGTGAGAGAGCTTGTGTCCTCAGCGTTCTTACTTCCTCCAGCAGGCTGCACTGGACTGGAAGAAATCTGAGGAGAAAAAGTACAGGAGTGTCAACAAAATGCATTCAGATCATTAAGCAATTCATGTAGACGCACACAGCCAACCATCCCTATCTGAGATGTCTCACTGCTAAGGAGGTTTTAAAGGGTCTGTTGTTAAGAACTGACAAGTCTTCAGGTGGTCTCACCTCAGCCAGCTGGAAAAGGGCTGATTTCCCAGTGTGCTTAGCAACATCTGTGCATCCTGTCTGGGAAGAGCTGGAGGAAATCTAAAATGAAAGCAGAAAAAAAAGAAAAGAAAAAAATCAGTAAAGCAGAACAAAGCCATTTAAGTAAATCTTGAATCAACATCCTGTTTGAAATGACCAGACTTTTACAACTCAACACCTCCCTCTGTTGACAGCTTGATGGAAAAGCCACAGGTAGATTCAATAAAATAAAAAATACCCATCAATTGCATTGTCTAAACAGGAAGTGACAACGTGACAGCTTGAGGTGTCTACACTGGAAACTTGCTGCATGTCACCGCAGTAACTAGTACTGAAGACATCAGCACAGCAAAACAGGTGAATAATTATATATACTTTGTATTCAATGAAATCCACAGATATGTGGTATTTAAAAAATAAGTATTTTAAATAAAAAGGATTATAATTATACTGTTTTTCAATTACATTTAATATATTTTTTCATAATGCTACATATATACATATATTTTTAAAAAAATATTTAAATAAATAATAGTCATAGAAATTAATTTAAATTAAAATATATTTTCATTAAAATGTGGCTGGAATACACTAACATTTAAAAGTTTGGGGTTGGTAAGATTTTTTCTCTTATGCTCACTAAGGCTGTAGAAATACAGTAAAAACAGTAATGTGAAATATTACAATTCTAAATAATTTTCAATTGTAATATATTCCTAATATGTAATTAATATATGTAATTTATTCCTGAATTTTTGGCAATCATTACTCCAGAAAGAAACAAAAAAACAGCATTTATTTGGAATGGAAATCTTTTGTAATATTATAAATGTTTTTACTTTCACTTTTAACATGTCCTTGCTGAATAAAATTATTAAAATATGTACATATACATTAATTATTAACATATATATTAAATAACAAAGAATATATATATTTTACAGACAACAAACCTTTTAAAGTTAGTGTTGATGTACAGTGAAAGAAAACAGACACAGATCACAGGCTGCCCATAAACACAAAGGATTGCCCTGCATTGGGCACTAGAAATATCACATACTGTTTTTTATGTAACAGTTAAAAAAATATTTGAATATATACTGAATTAAAATTAGAAATCAATTCACCCTAGGGCTGGTTATTATTTGAATGTTGATTCCACTTCCGATTCCGCTTATCGATTCCGATTGTTAACAATTCAGTTTCGATTCAAACCAGTTTCGATTCCAATATTTTAAAAAAGAAAGTCAAAATTTTAGATATCAAACATATTTATTCTGTCATTTTGCAAAAGCATTCTTTTGCAGCTGAATACCATGAACAAAAATTAGCAGCCTAAAGAACAACTAACATCAATTTCAAACATTAAAGACAAGTATACAGTCAGTAATACAATAAGAACAAATACGTACATTAGCAAATAAAAATACAACTAAAAGTTCAGAAATTGAAATCAAATTTAAAATGACTGCATAGTTTTCCTTCTTTTCTTCTTTTTTTTTGAAATATAGATTAATCCTTACTAAAGTTACAAAAGTTATTCAGTGTTACACAAGATCATTGAGTGATTTTCTTTGTCTATTGTTGTTTGATTAACATTAATTACACAGACGACAGCAGGTTTATTAGGCTGCTGTCACTTTAAGACCTACTGCACGGATCCAATATACTGTTACACATACATTTTCTGTTTAAGTTCACTTAAGTCATAACCGACTGTGTTTACGAGGATATTTTGACATAATTTTGTGTATATTTGTCCAAGTGCAAGAAGATGTGAAAGAGAAATGAATTCAGTATTCGTGCACTATATGAGAGGCAGCATTCAGTATTCGTGCCCAGCGCAGAAAACAGCGCACACGTGCCGAAAAGAGTTCTCTTTCGCTTATGCTTGCGCTTGAATGGTTTACAACCACACTAAAATGTGCACATAGGAATTATTTTAAGACAAGTATCCTATTCCTGACCTTGAGAATATTCCAGAATTAGAATCGATTTTTGATTCTTAACCCTAATTCACAAACATGCTATTACTTTATTATTTTAGGCAAACAGCGTAAAGAAAGTAGCTGGTGTAACTATGCAGCACAAAAAAATTAGACGTCCGTCAACACAAAGCAACGTCGACATGGTGTTTAGCAGTGACTTTTCATTTGCAGTGCACTAATGCCAGGCACAGTTGCTTTGGATCAACCTGTGTGTGTGAGATTGTGTTTGACAACAGAGAGACTTAGAAGACAATTCCTGTTCAAACATTACAGACAGTCAACAGGTAGAGCATTCAGCCTTGTCCCATAAAAAAGACTACACATATGATGTATTTGTCTGCAAAACATAAAGGCGCTGCCTTTTGTTTTGTATTAACCTCCCGTGGCCCTGTTCAGTGACAAATGCACTGCGCCGAAGGCAATTAGGATCACTTAGTGGCAGCAAAATGGAATTTACAGAGGATTAACCAGGGTGAGAGTCTGAGGAACCCACAGGAACACACTCAAACAGCTCACATCCCTGAATCACACACACACATTGGCCTGATATCTCAAATGCCTCATAAAGCTATACAATTTATGAAGTCTATGCACCTCCTAATGGTACACAAACCCAGTTTAGGGCCCAAAACAGTCATCCCAGTCTGTTTAGTCACAGGCCGCTGCGGCTGCTGTATCCGTGGAGATGGGCTTGTCACAGTCTATTTACGTGAGCACTGATCATGTGCTCATTATATCAGAGGTCTGCCGTGAGTACAGAATGATGCAGATTTGTCTCAATCACATCAAGATATGAGGACATGGATCTAGACTAATAACTGTTATTCTCATCTAGAATGTGCTCCTGGTTTTAAAACCTCATTTAACTCGACTGTGGTTACACTGTGCTCCTACAACTAATCTGCATATTAACATGTGCAATTACACTGTAATCTTTTCTAAATTTTATTATTGTGGAGTATTTGTGTTTTTCGGTTGCTGTTCTGATCTGCCTATAAACTACAGGAATATTGATATTAATAATAGATGCACTGATATTAAAAATCTGGCCAATATCTTCAAAACAATAATTGTTTTCATATTATGTCTGATAATAAAATCTATATTATTTTGTCTAATTAAATTAAAAACTAAAATCAGCCATTTTAAAAATGGATAAACATTTAAGGATTTGTTAAAGATTACATTTAACAGTGTTTTTAAAGGGTTAGTTCACCCAAAAATGAAAATTGTCCCATGATTTACTTACCCTCAAGCCATCCTAGGTGTATACTACCATCTTATTTCAGATGAACACAATCGGAGATGTATTTAAAAATATCCTGGCTCTTCTAAGCTTTATAATGGTAGTGAAGGGGCTCCAGATTTTAAAGCCCCCCAAAAAATGCATCCATCCATCATAAAAATAATCCATACAGCTCCAGAGGGTTAATAAAGGCCTTCTGAAGCGAAGCAATAGGTTTTTGAAAGAAAAATATCCATATTTAAATCTTTATTATCTATAATAACTAGCTTCCGGCAGACGGCTGTACACATAGATTTGAGGTGGAATAGTAACCCCTGACCCGAAGCATAACGTAATGATGAACACAGGAGCGCAGAGGATAGAGCAAAACAAAACAAAACACCGGTCATGAATTAGAAGTCTAAAAGAGAAATTTTAAAGAGAATTGTCAGAGGATTTCAATATAAGAGAAGAGGAGCTTGAGTTTGTTGCCCAGCCTTATTTGTTTGAACCACAAGAGGCTTCTAAACTTACGCTACTCCTACATCCTGCGACTTTTGTGGTGCAAGTTGGTTTGAGCAGTATGTGTACAGCCGTCTGCCAGAAGATAGTTTTAAATATGTATATTTTTCTTACAAAAACCCACTGCTTAATTTCAGAAGGCCTTTATTAACCCACTGGAGCAGTATGGATTATTTTTAAGATGGATGGATGCATTTTTTTTGGGCTTCAAAATCTGGCTCCCCCTTCACTACCATTATAAAGCTTGGAAGAGCCAGGATATTTTTTAAATATATCTCCGATTGTGTTCGTATGAAAGAAGATAGTCATATACACCTAAAATGGCTTGAGTGTGAGTAAATTATTAAATCATTTTCTTTTTTTGGTGAACTATGCCTTTAAATCATTGTTTTTAAAGATTAACTTTTAGTGAGAGTGAGATGACGACAAAGGTATTCTAAATATAAAAATAGTATGCATGAGCATGCACAATTAAATATTCATAATCATCCAATAATGGTATGGTAATAAGCATCTCTAATTTTAATCAAAATATGGCATTAAGTCATACAGTCCATAGGTTTGCATTCACAGAACAGTCTTGAATGTTTTGATTTGATCAAAGGTGGTACTTGGGCTGAAAGGTTATTTTCATATGTATTAAAATTATGTTACTGTACCTCTCTGGCGGTCAGCGCGTGCTCCCCGGCTAACAGCAGCATGCTTAGGCCTCCCATCTTATTGGGATCTATAAACACAAATAATAAGTAGCTCAGCTGTTTTAACCTTGATAATAATAAGAAATGTTTCTTAAGCACCATGTGACAATGAAGACTGGAGTAATGATGCTGAAAATTCACCTTTGCCATCACATGCTTTTAAAAATACATTAAAATATAAAATTGTTACTTTAAATTGTAATAATAAAGACTTTTTTCAAAAACAGCAGTGTATGTGTGTACACATTCAGGTGCTTGTTTTGTTCCTACCAGCCATGGCGAAGTTGAGCTGAGGTGTGCTGTCAGTTTTGGCCTGTTTTTTGGCAACTGAAGGATCCTTACTAGGATTGGAAGGAAGAGACCAGACCTTTTTGCGGGCGTTACTCACAGAGTGGGAGGGACTCTTTACCGGCTTGTTGGTGGCAGGACACCATTTGTAACCAGGGTTAGCTTTCATGAACGCATCCTTGTACTGTGTCAGACAGAACATACCATCAAATAATAATTTAAACATGTTAAGATTCACATCTTTGAGGAGTTAAAAACTAGCAGCTTTTCAAGCAGCTTAAGTCAATTTTATGTTAGATAAGAGTTTAACATTTCGTTATCACTACAAAAAAACAAGGGACTTATTGTGTGTGGTCTGCCTCCTTTTTACCTCCTTAGCCATGTCTGTGTATTTCTGTTTTTCTTTGGGGTCCAGTACGGCCCACCAGTCTGCCAGGATCTTAGTGGCCCCCCGGTTGTCTAGTCGCGGATGCTCCTGTCGGACCAGCGAGCGGTGGCGTTTGCAGAACAGCAGAAAGGCGTTCATGGGCCGGCGAGCCCGCTGCTCAGAGGAGTATTCTTCACTGTCATCTTCCATCCCGCCACACTCTCCCTCCTGGGCTCTGGTCTCTGCACATAACACTGGCTCCTGGGGTGAAAAGTAGGGAAAAAATTGGACAGAGACATACAGGGACCTGGTTAATTTCAACAGCAACAGTGGACAAAGCTACACTAAGATAAAATCAAGGTCTTTTCACACATTTTTGCTGCAATATTTCACCACAGTAAGATATTAAAATGAAACCATCAATATGGATCGCTTCACATTAAACAAGGGATTCCCAAACTTTTTTGTCAGTCCTGTTTTTATTTTAAAATCATTTCAATTTTACATTTTAAAGATTTACATAATTATTAGCTTTTTTCATCAACTCATAAACCCCCTGCAGTTCCCTCATGAACCTCCATGGGTTCGCAAACAGAAGTTTGGGAAACCCTGCATTTGAACTGCAAGGAAACTACCCAAGGTAGTTTGATTTTGTCCTTCCTCCATGAAATAATTGGCCAAAAATAAGCTTTGGCACATGATTTCATACCTGTACTAATGCATTTCTGAAACTGAAACAGATTGGATGGAAATAGCACATCTATTTTTAATAACCATAGTTTAGCCCAGCTAAAGTTAATCTTATGATCATGCTATTGCCATTTGATACTGATTATTCTCTTTCTAAAGAGTATTTTATTGGGCAAATTTCTGTCTATATAGCTCTCAATATACATTCAAAAGTTTAGGATCAGTAAGATAAATACTTTTATTCTTCAAAGAAGCATTAAATTGATCAAAATGGACAGTAAAGACATTAATAATGTTACAAAAGATTTTAAGTTGAAATAAAAGCTGTTCTTTTGAACTTCGTATTCATCAAAGAATCCTGAAAAAAAAAAGTTTCCACAAAAATAATAAGCAGCACAACTGTTTTCAACACTGATAATAATCAGAAATCTTTCTTGAGCACCAAATCAGCATATAAGAATGATTTCTGAAGGATCATGTGACACTGAAGGACCATGTGATCCGAAATGATGCTGAAAATTCAACTTTGCATCACATCGATAAATTTAATTTTAAAATATATTCAAACAGAAGACTGCTATTTTAAATTTTTGTAATATTTTGCAATATTACAGTTTTTTACTGTATTTTTGATTAAATAAATGCTGTCTTGGTGAGCATAAGATGCGTCTTTCAAAAACAGAAAAAAAATCGTACCAGTCCCAAACATTTGAACAGTAATTTAAGTAAACTTTAAATGTTTAAATTGCCTAAAAGCTAATTTTGTCAATGTTTAGAAGTACACCAGCATTCAGATGACCTCAAAACATATGACAAAACACTAATGGCAGGGTTAATGCAATGCAGTTTGATTAATCATTCACCTTCTCCAGCTCTTCTTCATCTTCCTCCTCCTCTTCCTCAGAGAAGTCTGGGGCTTTCTTGGCCAGCAGCGGGTGCCACTGCAGACACTTGCGTTTGGGCCGCTTTCCACTGACCTCTCCCTCCACCGGAGGTTCTTTCCCTCCACCTCCACCCTTCATACTGCTGCTGACCCTGATGAGGGCAAAGGTCAGAGGTCAAACACGGCCCTTAATGCTCTTTAACATCATATAACAGACAATAGGACAGGAAGAGGCCATGACATACTGATAATTACATTGCCTGGTAGTTAATTCAAAGGTGAAATGTGTAATTGTTTACAACGAGGAAAAAAAAAAAATTGAGAGACAGAAAGGCAGCCACAGTCTGTAAATATAATTTAATGGGCATCATAAGATTATAAGAAAAGCCAAGACTATAATAATGTATTTTTGATATGGCTATAAATCAAGTAGGGTGAATCTAAGCATTATTAGCTGTGGATAAGGAAACTTAAAACACTGTTGATTCAGCATTCAGATTTAGATTCAATGTACAGTGTGTTCCTGTGTGCATTGTTAGTTCAAGAAAAAAACAGGCATGCTGTCGAGTGCAGTGCGGCACAGTGTTCGCTGATGGAGAGCGGACACAGGGTTCCCTGTCTATCTCAGCACTGTTCTTCTGCATCTGCAGCACCGGTGCAGCTCTACTGTACATGTGACCTTCACCAACTCTCTCCTCTCCAATAGGACCAAAGCACACATATCGCACACGTACGCCGCATGCACACAAACAGGAAGGGGAACACACACACACACACACACACCCAGTCACATCACCATGAAACTTAACATACCAGCTCACTTCTAGCTAGACTGTTTCCTAACTCATGTGCCTCAATTATCATGTGTTACATTTTAAACTGCACACAGGAAGGATCCAGAATGGATCTGAAATTGTGAGTACAATGTTTTCTAGACACTGCATTAGCAGCAGACATCTTCTGGAAGGTTGTCCATAGCTTGTGTCTGCTGCCCTCTTGCTGTTAATTCAGTTACAGGACTGAACAAATGCTGACGCTAGACGAGGTCTTGCACGTTCATTCAACGTTGTTAATGTGAGAACTCAAAAAATAGCGGGTTATTAGTGGATGTAAATGTCATTTAGCCCAGATGTTTTCATGCTTTTTCATGCCAAGGACCCAAAAAAAGGCAGCTATATATTTCCATGTAAAAAGTATCATAAGTCATCATGGCAAATTCATTCAAACATATCATTAACAGTAAATAAGCTCCTCTCTAGTGTTTTTTTTTTTTTATTCAAATTTTATAGCTAACTAATGAACTGTGAACATAGGAAAACATTCCTGAGGTAAATATGATTTTATGTGACACATTGTTCACAAGCAGTTTTATTGATGTCTTTCCACGAAACACAGATTAAGTGATTACATGAGACATGATACATTCCAGTAAGTTGTACTGTATCTTTCAACACGATGTTCATGCATGGTTTCTGAGATATAACTTGTATTAATGTGGAAGAAAAGACTGAGGCGCAACAGCGACCTGTCACGTCACATTTAAGACGGTCAAAGCGCCATTTATTGTTAGAAATTCAAGATAAAATAGACAGAACTTGAAAACTGACACTTTATTTCTTATCATAAGTAACAAAGCACAAAGCTCTTTATAATTATTGGATTGGAGCCGCTACAAATAATGTTAGATTTAAAAAATAAATAAAATGCCAACCTGGCAATCCTGACTTGAACTACAGATAATTCATAGGGTCAAATAGAGCCTGCTTTAATGTCGCTATTTTTTAATTGTTTATGCGTTATTATCGCGTTAACCAAATTCAACACGAGAGAATTTCTTCAAAAACAGTATGAGGAAAGCGTTCGACGCGTGTGCACAATCTAGTGGAATTTTTTTTTTAAGCACTCAAGTCACTCGCACATGCGCTGTTGTACACAGACCGTCCGTGCTTTCTCAAAAATTGGGCTGGGAGTGCGGACGTCCGCGGACCCTCCTGATGACAAAAATTACATCATGTGGACGGCTGAAGTGTACTTTGGGCTTAAAGCATTTATAAATTTCAGTTAATGTTAATTTCATGTATTAACTAATGTTAATAAAAATTAAATACTATAACAAATGTACTGCTCATTGAGTCATTGTTAGTTAATGCATTACCTAATGTTAACTAATGGGACCTTATTTTAAAAAAAAGTTACCAAAATATTTCACAAAACTATGCAGATTTGTCACTTTGTTGTTATGACTATAACTATGACTGTCACCAGAATAAAATAACTGCAATTAATCTAATAATTTATGTAGAAAGCAAAACAAAATGAAACGCAAGAAAACAGAAAAATCTGTAGATGTTAACATATTTAATTGTTTGCTGATTAATTTAGAGTAAATGAATAGTTTACTGAATCATGTGCTTTTTTTTTCATTTCAAAACCATCATTTGCGTAATTTCAACCCCTTTTTTCCTGTGGGCACACAAAAGGAAACATTTTGAGGTTGTTCATGTTACACTTTTCCATAAAACGAAAGATTACAGTACCAAGTCGTTCATATGACGTTCGTCTCTTTTTATGGTCCACAGAAAAGCTTTTGCGGGTTTGGAACAACATGAAGGTGAGTAAATGATGACACAAGTTTAATTTATGGGAATGCTGATTCTTTTCTGCAAGGAAAAAAATGAAGCACTGTAAAGCTCCATAAATCAGGCAAAAATTGTACACCGGCCATTTGAATTACACCAATCAAGTCTTGCAGGACAGCAGTTCTCCCTTTATGACCGGTCACTATATGCACTAATGGGCATTCAGCCTGAGTGGCAATAGCCCCTCTTACTGAGTGACAGCTTGATAAAGTGCAATAAAATAGACATAACAGCTTACATTATCAAAAGAGAATAAAAAGCACATTGAAAAGAAAAAAAAAAAAAAAAAAAAAAGAGTTCAAATGGGAAAGATTGTCATGAATATGAAAAAAAAAAAGTACAAACATCTAAAATATATGGATAATACTGTGATTCATGGTTATGAGAATGTAAATATACTTAAAAGAATGTTCTAGTAGCAAGCTGTTGATTACCACAAAATCATTTTGGTGTAAAATAATTGAACAGAAAATTCCCATGGCTAAGTAAGGTGTTTTGATTAATAAATCTACTGATTAAACAATCAGACTTGAATAATACAGACTCTCTTAGACCTCGTAGACATTTGATCATGTATCATTTGATTTTAGTTTGAGTAAACCGATTCTATGGTTACCTGTGTTTCTGCCTCTATGGTGTAAATAACATTACTGTCAAAAGAAATCTGAGTGAAATGTGAATGCTTTGTTTACAGTTCAGGCAACATGATGAAATAAAATTGGAAATCTTGAAAGAGACATTACAATACAAGTTTTTACCCTTCCTGCAAGGGCTGCATGATATATAATTTTAGCATTGAAATCGCGATGTGCGCATCCGCGATAGTCACATCGCATGAAGCGTGATGTCTAGTATAAGGATTGTTAATACATACGGACCAGACACCACGGTTCACGTGATTCTCTGATTAATTGCAAAGTTTAATCATCATTCAATGAAAGTTTATCATCTGAACATGTTTTAGGTCCTGTCAGTTTAAACATTCAAGAGATTTTAAACCATTTTAGCGCACAAAGACGCGAAAGAGAACTCAATTCTGAACGTGCAGCTGTTTTCTGTGCGCGCACACAGAGCCGTGCAGATGCACTTGAACACAGATTGCCACAGATCCAAAATAACAGTATTTTGGATCCGTGCCACGCTGCTTTCTGTGTCGTTAATGTTAATCAAACAAAAGACAAAGAGAAAAATCATGTTTAAAAAAATCAATATATTTAATTTATACAGTGAGACTATACAGTGTTATTTTACATTTGTTTATTCAATTTCTGTACCTGAATACTTACCTGAAAAATATAAAGCACAATTTATTTCATGTGTATCTTTCTATGATATTTATCTATGCTTGTAATTTCTTCATTATTTTCTATGCGTACTCACTCACGTACAAAATCACCCTAATCATCCTAGAACGATTAATTCTTTCCAAAAGAGCTATTCAATTTATCTGGTGAATTTTTTTTTAGATCGCAGAAAAACTATACTAACTACTATCGCAATGTCAGTTTTTTCCAATATCGTGCAGCACTACATCCTGCATGTGTTTTATGTTTGCATGGATTCTCTGACATTCCTGTCTTGTGTACTCGCCGTGCAAGGACTACTTTCAAAAACAAATTTTATCTAAATTTCCCAAATTTTAATGAAACAAGAGTTTAAATTCAGTTTGAACCCTCACTGAAACAAGACAGGGATACAGGACTTGCAACAACAGGTTTGCAGTTAAAAAAGTTATTCTTCCTAGAAACCTGTATATTTAAAGCTATCGATTCTATTCTATATTTTTTAGCCATCCAAGATTAAACTAATGGGTATATTTATCTGGTTGTATCCCTGGTGCATGACATTAATCATAACTTTAATATGAATGTAGTCTAGACTGCTCTATTTGAACAGCAAACATAACGCTTAATAGGGTTACAAACTGACAAACAGGTACGTGTTGTGGCACCTTGATACCTTAAAGGATTAGTTCACTTCTGAATTAAAATTTCCTGATAATTTACTCACCCCCATGTCATCCAAGATGTTCATGTCTTTTTTTTCTTGGGTTGAAAAGAAATTAAGGTTTTTGAGGAAAACATTCCAGGATTTTTCTCCATATAGTGGACTTCAGTGGGGTTCACCGGGTGGAAGGTTTAAATTGCAGTTTCAATGCAGCTTCAAAGGGCTCTACATGATCCCAGCCGAGGAATATGGGTCTTGTCTAGCGAAACGATTGGTCATTTTCTATTTTTTTTTTTTTTTTTTAATTTGTATACTTTTTAACCACAAATGCTCATCTTGCACTGCTCTGCGATCCGCCATGCATGACAATATCACTTTAGAAAGGTCATGCGACATAGGTGAAAGTACAGATCCAGTGTCTACAAAGCGAACGTGCAAAGACTAAGCCAAGCGCCCTTTATAAAAAAGGTAAAACAATTATGTCAGACTATTTTGAAGTTGTAGGAGAAAAAGATGGTGTTTTTTGCCCTACGTCATACTTCTGCCTACGTCACGTGTGACCTTTTGAACGTGATTACATCATGCGTGGCAGATCGCAGAGCAGTGCAAGATGAACATTTGTGGTTTAAAAGTATATACACTTTTTGTTTAGAAAATGGACGATCGTTTCACTAGACAAGACCCATATTCCTCGCCTGCGATCATGTAGAGCCCTTTGAAGCTGCACTGGAATGTTTTCCTCAAAAACCTTAATTTCTTTTCAACTGAAGAAAGAAAGACATGGGGGTGAGTAATACGGTATATGAAAGATGAGGATGGATCATCTTGGATGACATGGGGGTGAGTAAATTATCAGGAAAGTGAAGTGAACTAATCCTTTAATACCTTAACGAAGATGTGGCACCTTGATGCCTTAATATTGTCTAAAAGACTGTAGTGTAAAATAATTTTAACGTATAAAGATATACCTTGACAATCAATTAAAACGTCAAAATGTAAAGATTTTCAGACAGGACAGTGGAAAGGTGTTAAACTGCAGGTGTGGCCAAGTTCCTCATCTGATCTGTCAAAATGCACTTATACAGACCAAAAATGTGGCTTTAAGTCTCAGGTATAATCTAGGCTGCTTTACATAAAACAATATTCTGGGGCTCGTACCATAATGGTAGTTGAACAAACTCAGGGTTTAAGGATTAGTTCAGTTTGACAAAACCAAACCAGTCCAATCATGCTTTGTTGGTACTATGATGCTGATCATCAACTTTCTCTGTCAACTCAGGCTTTGATCCTGAGTTTATGAATAACTATGAAGCACATGCACATGAAACTGTGTGACATCAGTAGCGAACAGCTAATCACATTCAAATTTCAGAATATTACGAGATCGAAAAATATTAAGTATTTAAACGAATTTAGATAGCAAGAAAAGAGTTGTCTATGAAAGAGGACAATTAAAAGAAAACATCTTGCTATATCAGTGTTGTGAAGCAAGTTTATAAACTTTGATAATATATTCACATGTAGTTAATTTTAAAATTAATTGATTCTAAAGCTTATTTATATTACATACTATATTTATATTCATTTAAACTAAGTGCTTAATAATAATTTACCGACTAAAATTGTATGTGTAATGGATTAATGGTATAATATTATTACATAAATAATATCCAAGTCGTACAAAATTATTATTAAAAATGATCATGCTACTTACCAGCAGAAATAATGAAATCAAACTTTAATGATGCATTTTTGATGAATGGAATGCAAAGCTACAGTTTGATGATACTGTGTAAGTGGAAAAGTTAAAAAAAAACAGCGGTTTTGGTATTCATATGTAAATATCAACAGTGAACAGTGCTTGAGTTAGCATTATCAAACTATTAGCTAGAAAAAAAACAAAAAACAAAACCTTGAATAGCACAATCATACAAAAATTAATTGCTCTTTAACCCTTGTGTCGTGTCCTAAGAAACTGCGTTCACCTGTTATCCTTAGGTTAAATTTGACCAACATCGAAAACCATTAAAAATTCATGAATTCTTAATTAGGGTTCAACAGATCTGAAGAAACATTAATTAAAGAAAATCACTTTTTCTTTTCTTAAAGTACATGATGATGAAAATCGTTATATATTGATGGAGTATAACAATTTGATTAAGAACTTTTCCTTAAATTCATTCACTTTTGGCATTTTATAATATCTGAATGACAAAAATGAATGACATGCTATGGATTTTATAATATGCTGTCATATGATTATCAAAAGTACAATTTGTTATTGATGCAGTCAATCAGGAAAGTAGACCATGTTTGAACAGACTGGCTCTTTGCATGATAAAAGGTTGAAGAATGAATATGTGTTTTATCTCGGATTGAGCACAACCCAATAAGCAGGTGATTATGTACAGACACGAGCTTAAAATCTGTGATGTAATGAGTGTTTGATCCGTGATGTTAAGGCATCAGATCCCAATTAGACTGTGAATTTAAGAGATATAACAACTGATGAAAGGGAAAAACACATGGCATGAAGTGAAGGCGTACTTACAGAGCCACAGAATATGGAAATACGGTATTTGAAAGATGAGGATGGATCTGTCAGTCAGGCTGTATCATGCGATGAAGATGACCTACAAAGTAAAACAAAACAAAAAAACACACTGTGCCCTCAGTACAGGAATAAAACGTTGAAAGCAAAGCCAAATGCACCAAAGAACACTGTCCCGAGTCCGACCTCATCGGTCAGCGTCATTTTAACTGTGTAGTGGATTTGATTAGTTAGAGGCATACGTGCACCGCTTCAGCTTCAAACTACGGTGGCATCTTTGGTGTTATTGATGGAAGCATAAAGTTATGACATAATATACACTGAATTCATTAAATCCACTTTAATTATGACAAGCTCCCTAACTAGTATATATTTACTATTATTTATTTTTTAATGTTACTAATACAAAAGTGTCATTCACAATGACAGTGATTTGCAGCAAACAAGTGAACAGACATTGATTTTCGGATTACTACTAAATAGTCCAATAGTGACTAGTATCTCTTTCAATTTTACCGTTTATAGTTTATTAATCTGATAGTAGTACTCATTCATTAGACATTTGTTCTTATACCAACAGTGACTCTATAATTTAGTCATTTGTACTTATTCAATAGATGCTAGTACTATCCAGTAGTGACAAGCAAATGTAAGTAATAAACAACATAATGACTCATTCAAACTCGAATAAGCACTAAATAAACTAGTCAGAAATGAATAGCTGATTTCTGAACCACAGATTCCCATAAAATTCAATTCAATTGCAACTGAATAGACACTAGATACTAGTTATTGGAATTAGGGATGCAGCGATATATCGACCAATAATCGGTCTCAGCCGATAAAAGCGATTAACATAACTATCGGCCATCGATATATTGTTTAAACATGATCAGGGCTGATTATATCCTGTCAATCAAAAGGGGGCGGAAAAACGTGTCAGACTTCAACTTATATTGTGTGTGAAGAAAACGTCTTGTGTTGAATTTAGGGCTGTTGAAGTTAACACAACAGTAACGCATTAACAATTTAAAAGCAATGTTAAAGAAGGCTCTATTTGACCCTATGAATTACCCGTAGTTCAAGACAGGGTTGCCAGGTCCATGGTTTTTCTCTACATCACGCATTTTTTGTAGCTCACCTTCCATCCAATAATCGCAGAGAGCTTTCAAATTCTGTCAATTTTATCAGAAAATTCAAACAATAAATAGCATTTTGACTCTCATAATGTGACGTGACAGATCGTTGTGGCATCTTAGTTCAAACGGCAGCGCGAGAATTTTCTTCCACTTTAATATAGCATGAAAAACATATGTTGAAAGGTACAGTATAACTTACTGACTTAAATGCATCATGTCTTATGTAATTGCTCAATGAGTGTTTCAACTGCGGAAAGACGTCAATAAAACAGCTTGAACAAAATGTTACTTAACGCTGCATTTACCTTTAGGAAAGTTATCCAATATTCACTGTTTGTTTGCTATAAAAAAACACTAGAGAGATGAGCTTATTTACTGTTAATTATACATGTATGTTTGAAAACAACTGTCATGAAGACAGTTTGTGAAAACCAACTTCTTTTCTTAAGAAAATCAAACTATCTGTATTGGTAGATATCATTCTGAAAAATCGGCTATCAGTATTGGTGGAGAAATTTACTATAGGTGCATCTCTAATTGGAATAAGTACTAGCATCTAAGTAATGAATAAAGCCACGTTCATACTAGCAACTTTGTTGTTGCATTTCTTAAGTCGCTGCACTTGTTGGTTGCTAGTAGCCGTTCTTAGTTCAGGTTGACCTAGTCTCGCGTAGCCAGACCTTCAGACTGACGGCACAAGGTCTGGACTCTATCGCAGCTTTCATTGGCCAAGGACCGCACAAGAGGACGTTTGACTGACATGTAACGCAACCAATCACAGTTTGTTTGTCCCTGTAAAGTCGATGTCCCTAGAATAACAGACCGGCGTACATCTAATAAATTATTCATTCAAGAACGTTGTGTAAGTTTACTGCAACAATGGAGCCGTGAACTTCACATACTTTTGAAAATCCAACATTTAGTCGATCCTGGTAATCACTCATTTTCACAGTTGTAAACACGACAGCGTTCTTCTTCTACGAGGGGGTTTGGCGTACACTTCTCCTGTACATCCTGTATAATTCAACCAACCAGATGATGACTTCGAAAATCCTGAAGTGTTTCCAGTTATGTGTGCCATATGCATCAGACGTTCAGCCAAAGGTCCGTGGGTAGGACGTCTGAGGCTGAGACTAAGGTTGACCTAACATGATAATGAAAGTCACTACCGCTAAAATGTTGTTCAGTGTCATTTTGTGCATCAACATGTGCAGGTGCAGCCATCTATCTGTGCCAAGACCACAAATGCAAGGCTATTTGGGTCCACACACAAATAATTGTCATGCATTGTTTACATTACATTTTATATAGTCACTGCATGAAGTCAAATTACATTTACATTAAGTTAAAGTCTGCATGAAATGAAAATTCATCCTATTTTTTAAATGCATGTCACTGATCTTATAGTGAACAATTTATTGGATGCATACGTTTAATTTTTGAAAAAAGTTTGACCTCGTAATGTTTAATCAAAACACCATAACTGGATTTTCTGGTGAAAATGATAAGACTTCTCTCTGGTGACATATGCCAGACTGCTCCAATCATTTAGCCCGCTTAAACTCTTGCAAGCTCACATCTGCCTCCACTTTTGAGTGCAACACCCACATCTCAATCAACAACTGATGGATTGAACCAAGTTCCCACCTAACATTTTATCTTTTTCGATGATTCGTTACACTTGGATGTCCATAATTCCCTTTCATTGCTAAGCATCCTCACAAATAGTTGTGAATGGTCGTTCATACTTAGAGCGAATAAATTACTGGACATTACCGAGTTGATGTAGCCTACTGCTGGTTTCCAGTCTGCGTTCATACTCATACTCCTACTGATGTTGCGTCGCTGCACGTTTACTTTTCAACTTTTTGCATCGCCAATAGTCATAATCGCTCATGTCGAATGAACAACTTCCTGCTGCTTTTCCACTGCATATCACTGTCAGTGTGAACACCTTTATCGCCATATGCATTTACATCTAATGAACAGTTACTAGTGAATGTAAACAATAGGGCTTTTCACAATGTGCTTAACCCTGGGTTTTTGTCATTCTAAACCTTGCTTTTAACCCGGAGTACAGGTAGGTTGCACACTTGTAATTTAGAAGCAGGATTGGCACCGCTTTTTACCCGGGGACGGGGTCATGAAACTCTGCTCTGAGCAGGGTTAGCATGGCTTTTGCAGTGTTAACCCCATTACGGTGCCAAACTTGCTCAGTGTGAAACAATGCACTGATAGAATGTTACGGCTAGATGCTTAGCATACGACAACCAAATGTGTGCCTCGTATTCACGTGCTTTGGAAAGTCATGGAAACACTTTGTGTTGTATATACAGTATAGCGTTTGGGGGGGGGTTCATCAAATGGTGACAGAAAATGCGACAATTGGAGTGAACAATAGAACACTTCATTCTTACCTTTATAGTCCAAAAAGTCCATTCAGGATAACTTTGATAATACAGGGCAATATACAATATGAGGTTGCAGAATGCTAGCATTTATGTAAACATTTTGAATGCAGCATTCATCCAATGAGTGACAGTGACACCAAAAATGTGTAATTAAGGACGTTAACCTGTTAAGCTAAAGGTTTAAGAATGTACAGTGTGGAGCCCCGGGTAAATTATGAGCAATATAAAACATGAATTAAGATAACCCAGGATTTCGTTTACCCTGGGGTTTAGACTGACCCAGGGTTAACTATTTCAAGTGTGAAAAGCCCCAATAAGACCTAGTAACGTTTCAAAAGATACAAGTTTTATCAAACCAATGTTTAAAAGGCTTGCCATACTTCGGCTCGTTCACGTAGGTCTTATTAAAGCAAATCCGACACAGTTTTGTCGAGTGGATGGACGATATATACAGTATTGCAGCGTTTCGTTTTCAGGTACAGCCGGAGAGCGGTGCTCTCTGTGTGTCTCCCTGCACAACTATCGAACACCGAATCAAGAACTCCACAAAGCACCATGTCGACGATATCCTCTGATTATTTAAGCCATCGTACTCATTTCATAACTCATTTGACCCCTTATCTGAACTGTGCACGGTTTGCATCTCGGTGCAAAATGTCGATCTGGGCTCTGACAAGACAGACAGCCGAGAGTCCATCTTGCTTTGGGGAAGATGAAGTATAAATCTCACTCCTGTCAAACTCCGCCAGGGCATTTTCAGAGAGAGATACCCCTCCACAAGCTTTCATTACTTAAACTAGGGGTTTTCAGGGCAGACTTTTCAGATGAGACGGTTTTGTGCTCGGGTTTCTCGCTCCGTTCAGTCAGATAGAATAAAAGTAGCTGGCTAGCCTGCTAGCCCCTGTGATGCGAGATTGCTCTAGCTCGCCTGAACGTGTCATTAGCAGACCCATATGCAATAATCGCACGGTCGGTCGTACATGTTAAAATCGTCGTGAATTTCACAGAAACCCTGATGTTCGGTGAGAGCAGGTGTCAAACACGCCTATCACCAAAGTTGTTTATGCCGAAGCACAACAAACTGGCACGTATTTCGCACTGTCTAAGCGAGAGCTCCCGATCAATCGGAACTCGGGGCTTTTCGCAAACAAAATATGTCCAAGTTTTCAGTCATCGCGGCATATGTGAAGGCAAACTTACCCCTGAAATCCAGTCGAAACGCCAGGGCCTTCTCATTCCAGCCTCAAACTTATTGACACATCAGAACAGTTCTGCACTGGCCGTCCGTACAGTAGCCCCACAGACACTTATATTATTTTTACCGGATGCTTGGAATGGAGCGACACCTCAGCGTGAAGTCGACAAAACTACATCACAATCGCGCCGATCACTCCGAAAACGAATAACGGTGGGGACCGAATGCCACTTGGTACTGGTACTTTCGTTTCAGGCGAACAATTTTCTCAGTTTGTTTTCTCTCGCAGCCCTCCTCCCCCTCCGTGCGTTCAAGTGTTCCCACTGACTGCTCTGTTATGAAGCCCGTGTGCACAGTGTGTGGATGTTCACAGCGCTGGTCTCACTGGCCTACCGTGTCACATCATCATCATCATTCAGTCAGTCGGTGTCCTGTTAGAAAATCCAGTCTAATTTGATACCTGTTTTATATCTAGGTTCTGGCTGGTTGACCAAAAATCAGCTTTACCACCTTATGACGAGCTGGTAGGTGGTTTGCTGCTGGTCCAAGGTAGTTTGCAAGCTTTGACCAGCTGGTCATTAGCTGGTCAAAGCTTACAAACTATCTTGACCAGCCAGAAACCAGCTACCATACCGAAACACATCTAGTTAGTTTGTGAACAGTGTGTAGCTGTTCTGGACTAGCTGGACTATATCATCATCATAATTAGATGGTTGACCAGTCACACGGTTCCATAAAGCAGCTTGACCACCTCACATGACTAGCCGGTAGCTGGTTTGTTGCTGGTCTACCAGCGTATTTAATATTTTAGACCAGCTACCAACTAGACACCACGCTCTAAAACACATCTAGTTAGTTTGTGCAGTGTGTGTGTGGCTGTTCTGGACTGACTTGAATATATCTTCATTATAATAATTTGTTGGTTGACCAGTCACCATGTTCTGAAAACTAGCTTCACCACCACATATGACCAGCTGGTAGCTGGTTTGTTGCTGGTCTACTAGCTTAATGACCATCTTAGACCAGCTAGAAATGAGCAACCATGTTGCAAAAACATGGCTGACCAGCTTAAGCTGGTATTAATGACTTATAACTTGTTTGTCGATGGTCTAAGATGGACCACCATCTAGAAACCGGTACCATGCTTAAAACACATTCTAGTTCACTTGTGCACTTGACTTGACTACCTATATCATATCATATCATATCATATTTTTTGGCCAGTAATGGTTGACAAGTCACTGTGTTCCAAAAACCAGCTTGACCAGCAGGTAGTGATTTATTTATTTTTGCTGGTTCAGGCGCTTAATAACAATCTTCAACACATTCTAGTTCATTCATGCACTTGACTACCCATATCATATCATATCATATCATATATCATTTTTTTATTTATTTATTTTTTTATTTTTTGGCCAATAAATGTTGACCAGTCACTTTGTTCAAAAAAACAGCTTGACCAGCAGGTAGCTGTTTATTTGTTTTATTTTTGCTGGTTCAAGCACTTAATGACAATCTTAGAACAGCTATAATGTTGCAAAAACCTACTTGAAAAACAATAAGCTGGCATGACCGACTGATCACTGGTTTGTTGCTGGTCTATGGTCCACCAGTTTAATGACCCTCTTAGACCAGCTATAATGTTGCAAAACATGGTTTACCACCTTAAGCTGGTATGACTGTTATGATAGCTGGTTTGTTGTTGGTGGACCATTTTAGACCAGCTTGTTACAAAACACACTTATCATTTGAAACTGGATTTACCAGCAGGTTTTAGAGTCAAACCATTCTGCCTAAACTTCCGTGCTGAATTTAAGTTGACTCACTGCACCTACTTCTAGAGGATGACACGACCATACTGGGAATGCTTTTCTGATTCAGATCCACTATCTCTAGAGCTTCCTGGATGTTGTATATTAGTGTCAGATCGGCGTTGCGCTGGTAAAATAAAGTCTAATAGTGCCTGTGCGTCGCCACTTACCTGCAACAGGCCACCAAAGTGACTTAACAGCTCCGTTGTCCACCTCTCGCACCCCTTCGATGGTGTCTTTCTCTGTTCACTTTTTTTTTTTTTTTTGCAACATACAGTCTACTGTACATGCACTGAGTGAAAATATAGTTTTCATGTAAGGACAGTTATGATTGGCCGCACGCTTGAGTGACAGCCCGAGACAGCCACTCAGAGTGCGCGAAACATTTCGGCACGGTTCCGAGATAGAGAGATTAAAACCACATCTTCATAATGTCCTAGACATTCACATAATCCACAAAACACACAACAGTTACAGAAGAAGTGTGCACTATCATTCATTAGATCAACAGGAGGTGTGAATTTATCGATACAGAGACGCCATCGAGAAAAGAGAGCGAGTGACATACGCTTCAGAGCAATCCCAACACACACTTAACAGTCCCCGAGTGCAAACACACATTAGTGAACAACATTGATGTGTTTGCCCCGTATTCACTCTTTGCATACGACTATTGAAAGCTCGTTGTGGTTAAACGACGATAAGCCATGCGTGTGTTCATTCGTGTCACAGCCTCGTTCTCTCACATACTGGTCCACCGTTTTCCTGTCTCGTTGCCCTCTTTATGAGAGTTTTTCATGAGATGGCTCTACGTGCTAACACGAGAGTGGACATCGCATTAGCACCTCTACATATTACTTTGGTCACACACGAGCTGTAATATAAAACAAGCTATTTATGCTCATGATTATTTATGACGTTGATATTGATGAATGATGATGAGGAGGAAGAGGAAGAGGGGGGTCAACAGAGTCGTACCTGAGCGACGCGATTTTTTTGTTAAGTTCATACTTTTCTGTCAATCTTTCGTGAAATACTAAATTTAACTCTATCTCTCCTGAAAAAAACAAAACAAAAACAAAAAAACAGCGTATACCAGCCTAAACTGGTTTGCTGGTCTTAGCATTTCTCCTTGGCTGGTGAAGTTAGTCAGCTTGCTGGCTTTAAATGGGTTTTGAGCACTTTCATACTGGTCTAGCTGGTGTAAATCAGCTTAACCAGCTGAGCACCAACTTGTTCAGGCTACCATCTTAAACCAGCTAAGACCAGCAAATGACCTTAGTAACCTTTTCTTTTTGTTAGTATAGGCTATACATGTGTGCACTCCTACACAATGTCTTTCGTAGGTTACCTTTTGTACCTTGAAATTATCCTAAAAGATACATCACTGTTATTTGACAAATTTATTATGTTCTTTAGGCTTTTTTAACTATTGTTTTCATAGATTATTGCCATTTTCTCTGATGGACTATGACAAGTTATAATGTAATGCTTAGGTGTAGGAGGGTGAGTGATGAATGTGATGATTAATTGACTACTTAAATTTAATGTACCTGAATCACTCTAGTAGTTTGTGTTTATCATATTTTTATGAGTTATGCAACACAACCTCATGAATGTGAAACGTGGTATTCCATAAGCAACCATATCCTTATTAATTACTGCTTTTCTTAATGAAAGTGGACTGACTGTAACAAAACTACCACTCAAACCAAAGGAATCAGCCTCAGTGAGTTAATCTAATGGGCCAATCATTAACCTCCTGGTCAGATAAGTTTGATGAGACATTCTGTTCCCACAAAAGTGAAATCAAATCAGTTGTATTTTGATGTTTAGTGTTAATCACATTAAAACAGTATATGTTAAAAGTCATTTTGTAAAATTGAGCCGTTGAGAGACTGAAAGAGAGAGAGAGTGAGGTGAAGAAAATCACATTAATGACTGATCAGATTATTGCTTTCAATAGTGGCTCTGAAATAAATCAAGTTGTTTGCTTTGGTGGTCTTTTTTAACCCTTCAGATGCCCAACTTTCACAGTCCTGAGAGTGATAATAAGGGCTTCAGAATTACATTGTCCCCTAAACGGCTCCTTTGTGTACACTCCCTCTCTTTTGAGAGGGAATTATATCATGTTGTTTAGGGCTCTAAAATGATTTAAATGCTGCGTTAGATTAATAATTAAAAATGTAATTTTATTATTGTCATTATTGAATCACTACTGCATCACTATTGCAAAATGAATTTGTGTATTTCTTTCGTTTAATCTTGGAAAACCTGGAAATTTTGTGTATTGAATATACATGTAAAACAGTAAAACATATTCTTGCCTAAATATTACTCATGTAGAGTAAAACTTGTTTTGCAAATCAAACTGAATCAGTCTTATGAGTTCTTTCCAATGAATCAGTCAAAGCTCAAAAATCTGAATGATTCATTGATCACTCTGAATCAAAATGTTTTTAAAAACCCTAATGGAAAGGTCATGGAAAACTCGCTTGTCAAAAAGAGTGCAAGTAGCAAGACAGGCTTTCTGTAACATGTATGTTGCATTAATTTTTCATCTATGGGGCCATAAATCATTCATTTTAAACATCATAAAGCTGCAAGTCTTTGATTGTGTAATTCAACAGACAAACCTTCTGCACTTTCTCAACAAAATAATCTGTATTATAAATAAATAATATAATATATAATAAAATAATATATAGAGAGTGTTAACAGCAATAAACATCACAGAACAAAAATAGCTACTGCCTTGATCTATTGGGGCGGTTCCATCAAATACCTACACTTTCTGAAACAATATTTTCCACGTAGGAATGAATTTTATAAAACCACACCTAAGTTGCTGTTTCTGTATAAAGACAAATCTTCCTGCTTGAATTTGCATAGAGCAGCAAAATGCACTGTAATCACTGAGGCTGGCAGGTGTGATGCCCCTATACATTCAGTTTCTAACATCTCACTTTTGACTCTCTTACTGAGGATTTATAGTATACAGCAATACATATTAAGGATTCTTTTCGGGGGATCAAATGTAACCGTTTAAAGGCTTGGTATACCCAAAAATGAAAATTCTGTCATTAATTACTCACCCTCATATCGTTCCAAACCTGTAAGACTTTCGTTCATCTTCAGAACACAAATGAAGATCTTTTTGATGAAATCTGAGAGCTTTCTGCCCCTCCATAGACACGACTACTACTTTGACACTTCAAAAAGTTCATAAAGAGAGAAGTGGTTTAGTCCAAATTTTCTGAAGAGACTCGATCACTTTATCTGATGAACAGATTTAATTTAGGCTTTTATTCACATATAAACATTCATCAGTGAACATAAACAAAAGCTCAACTGAACCTGCTTCACGTGTGAGAACAAACCTCTTGCTGAAGCTCAAACGCGCTGCGTAACACACAAGAATGAACCTCATTGGTTCTTGCACGCGTCAATCAAACATGCTTGAGCTTCTGTTTACCACAACTGCTATGTGAGTTGATGAATGTTTATATGTGAATAAAAGCCTAAATTCAAATTGTTCATCATATAAATTAATCAATTAATAATCAATTCATATGGATTAGTTCTTCAGTCTCATTATGAACTTTTTGAAGTGTCAAAGTGTCAGTTGCGTAGCTGTCTATGGAGGGACAGAAAGCTCTCAGATTTCATCAAAAAGATCTTTATTTGTGTTCTGAAGAGGAACGAAAGTCTTACAGGTTTGGAACGACGTGAGGGCGAGTAATTAATGACAGAATTTTAATTTTTGGGTGAACTAACCCTTTAAGAACTTTGCAATTGAAAAACCCACTAATCTGTAGATTATATAAAGTGTGAGGCCAATTTCTTTAAACTTCTTAAAGTTAAAGTTCTTAATACATATTACAGTGATTGTCTGGTGAGCAAATAGTGTTCAATTTGCAAAGTATAACTTTCCTCAAATTACAACAGTACAGTGATTATGAACAATGAAAGTGCATAATAATAATCATCATTATGTATTGATCCTGCCATGTCTATCTATTCATTAATTGAATTATTATTCATAATAATAAAAAATTAAACAAAAAAATTAAACAATATAATAATAATAAGAATTCTCATTGTCTATTGATCCTGCAGAGTCTCTATTAATTCAATTCCCAGTTTAGGTTAATAAAGATCAATAAATAGGCCTATATTTAAAGTTATAGAGTTGTCAGATTTTAGTCTTCATATTCATACAGAAGACAGTATGCTGTGATTTAAAAGAAAAAATAGTACTATCCTACTTTAACTAAAAAAAATTGTAAGATTCTCCTACACAGCATGCATAGCCAGGTGGACATCACTGGAGGTTAAATTGACATTTATGTTTATCGTCTTATTAATTTGTATTATTGTTTATTTTAGTAATCATATTTTTATTTGCATATCTATTTTGTACTGATAACTTAATAAAAAAAACCTTTGATTGTTTCTTGAGAGTTTCAGTATTCACCCTAACTTTTCTCTTGACAGGCCATTTTTTTGAATGCTTACACTGTGGCACCGTTCCTCAAGCAGGTTTTGAGGATTCCTTCTTGTGATATTTGACCCAGATAAGGAAATTCAGATAATCCGGTACATTCTTGAGCATCTGTAGATCAATGGCAAAGAGGCATAAGAGTTGTTCTGCCCTTTGGCCTCAGAAGATAAGGAG
This sequence comes from Hypophthalmichthys molitrix, assembly GCA_037950675.1. NCBI lineage: Eukaryota > Metazoa > Chordata > Actinopteri > Cypriniformes > Xenocyprididae > Hypophthalmichthys > Hypophthalmichthys molitrix. Next base: position 36,909,257 of record CM075501.1, read on the forward strand.
AAGAGAATCCATTCATCTCACGGTAAGGCATGCCTGACGGCCTTAGTATATTTACTTGCTGATGCCTGGTCTCATTACCGAGTCTGATGTATTGTGTACGTTGATATTTGCCGCTGGTGTCGTTTCCGCGGTACATTAGCACTCTCTAGTGAGGGTTAAAATAACAGCTTCTGTTTGTTCCGCGGCACCTGCTGCCCTCTGCCGGTCACCTGCTACAGTATAGCATCCGTACAGGAATGTGAAACGATCAAGTGTTTTTAAATATGAATTTCATTGTCATAAGCAAATTTAGATATCATAAGCAAAAAATAATGATGATAATAAATCATGATAGGAAATGTAAAAACATTATAAAGATAATAATTTAACTAGATTCAGAACAGAAGGTCATATGAGAAGCGATAGAAAAAGATACATGAAATGAAGGAGTAAAAGAACATTTGGTTCATTTAAGAAGCATCAGTGTTACAGGATTCGATTGGAGCTATAGTCAGTCCATGCTTGATTGTGATTGGCTGGCTGGGGATTTCTAGGTTAGTGCTGTAGGGTAGAGCTGTCTCACTGTTGAGAGAGAGACAGGCAGAAAATAGTCAGCATCAGTCCAGTGGAGCTTGAGATGTGCAGTTTGATTTATTAAAGTTCTAGAACTCTTTTTATGCCTCTTATAAGATGCTAGAATGAAAGATTAAGGTGTTTTGGATGATTTTGGAGGAATTATTTTTTTTGTACTATGAGCTCTGTGGGGCCTCCCTACCATGCGTCCCTCTCGTTTAGACTAATCTCTCTCTGGATGGGTCAAGCAGCGGATGGAAAGACACACAGGGGGTTGCTCTGCTTATTAGCATAAAAAGAAGGATTACACGATAATTGTCCCAGCTGTGAAGGCCATCTAATTTAGCGCTTGGGATGGGAGATCTGGTCCTCCAGTGTGCGATTGGGTTTATGATGCCATAGTTCTAGTTAATGACTGTAGTGGGTCTTGTATAGATAAACACCATTGCTTACAGCAGGGGGCAGCTGGCATTTATGGCAGGGGAAAAGAGAGGGGAGAGCTAGTGGGCAGAGAGATTTGAAATGGAGATTCTCTGTGTGTGCATCTCTCTTTCTGCTCCCCTGGCGTCCCGTTTATCTGACACTAACAAGCTTCAGAGCCATTGAAGTAGACACAGTCCCTCTTCACTTACTGGTAGGCCTCCATCCCTCCAACTAGTGTGAAGATCTGTCAGTTATGTAGCAAGAACATGGTCAGGTATCAGCATGTTGTTGCTTTTCAGTGTTGCCTACAGAAATAATTCAGAAATATTTCAGCACTATCATGAAATAATGTTTGCAAAATGTTTGCCTGTACACTGCTTGGATATATATATATATATATATATATATATATATATTTTGCATGCTCTTCCTAAATTAATGAATTAAAGCTATAAAATTCAACAGTTAGTTCTGGTCTTTTAATTGGTTTGAGAGGCATTTTGTCAAGTAGTGAAAAGTGACTGTGTCAAACTATTTGTTCAGAAACCATACATTTTATGCAGTTGGCAGATGCATTTATACAAAGAAACTTACATTGTATTCAAGGTACACATTTTATATTGAAAGCAAAACAACAGATTGTATTTATGATTGTATTCTGTTCACACCAAGACAAATATAGAGTGCAACAGCAAATGTGTGTTTCAGACCAAATTAATATTTTTTTACAGAGCGGTGTTCTAATGTCTTTTCACACTGTGTCGAAAACTGGACAGCCAATTAGATTCAATCTTTTGGTCATATTCCCAGAGGCGCTGCTGTTACATAAAGCCACAATGCTCACAAACAGACTATTTTGTTAAGCAGACTATTTTGTTTTCATCAAAGTGTGAATTTGCATGTTCATTCAGCTTGTCTGACATTTTTTTTTACACATTTGTACGAACAGACAAATCATGTGCGAAAATTTGACCGAATTTTCATGCCGGACATTTGGGTGTGAACATGCCGTGAGTCATTGAATCATTTACTCAAACGATTTGTTCAACAAAACAAACAAAAAAAACACTGATGCTGCCTCCAAAATCGCATACCGTAGGTACTACATTTGGTTCAAAACTTACTTTGTGACCATTAAAAAAGTACATTCTATGTAGTATGAATGTGTGTTTGTATATGATTTAAATTACGATGTACTACATTCGCCATGCTGTCATGTGACCTTCCAGCACCTTGCATTGCTTCTCTACCATTCATAAATCCTCTCTCGTGGACTCTCGGAATAGTAAAGTGTCCAATGAACGCGCGCTTCAGAAACTCACTGGAAGTAGTAGGTCATCGCCTACTTTTTTGTCAACACTAATCGGACATACTTCTCGGCTCACATACTGTTTTTCGCCTACTATATAATACGGAAGTAGGCATTTTCAGACGCAGCGTGATTCATTCAGGAATTAAATAATTGAATCAGTTAATTTAAATAATTTGTTCAAAACACTGATTCATAGAGGAATGAAACACCACGTGCGTTGCTTGAAAGACACTCTCGAACCTTGCTATTACTACTGTTTATATGAACAAAAGAGAAAAGTGAAAGTGACGTGTGGCCCATATTTGGAATTTGTGCTCTGCATTTCACCCACACACACTGGGGAGCTATTGGGGGTTAGGTGCCTTGCTCACGGGCACCTCAGTTGTGAGGTAATGAGAGTGGAAGAGAGCACTGTTCATTCATCCCCCCCACCTACAATTCCTGCTGGTACTGAGACTTGAATCCGTGACCTTCGGGTTACAAGTCTGATTCTCTAACCATTAGGTCACAACTGCCCCAACAAACTATTATAATTCAAATATAGCTGCAAGCAGCAATTAAGTTGCAAGTATCAGACCAACTGCAACAATAAGCAATTAAAGACATATTAAGATCATTTTAGGCAAAATGGCTGAAAAATCAAATAAAAAGTCACTAATAATTTTTGGTTAATTTAATGGTTTATGACTTTTTTACCAGTAGGTGGCGCTGTGACCAAATTGATGTGCTGTGGTCAGAGTAAGGTGACAATGACACATGCAAAGCTTGGTGTCAAAAGCTGAGTCTCATTTCGAAGGCACCGTCCTTCGGAGGTCGCATTTGTCGGCCACATACGTCACCAGTATTTTACACCTCACAAGGAATAACAGTATATTTTATTATGGTTACTTTTCTTAAATAAGACATCCTAGATGACGTATGCACTATGCAGCCTACAAATGCGACCTCCGGAGGATGCAGCCTCCGAAATGGGATGCAGCAAATATGACAAAACATTGCAGACATACAGCCTCACTGCAGACATACAGGCTCAGAGTCATTTTGGCATCATGTCATCAACATTGTTGATGCGGTATGCGAAAACGTTTTCGTCTATCGACACAAAATCCATAACTTTTTGCCAGCATGGTCTGAAAATGATTCAGTTTTAGTGAAAATCTGAACAACGTCTAGGAGGAGTTAGAAAAATGGACAAAATGAATCAAAAGTTATTAGCATTTTTGGAAATTTCATTATAACTTTTGTCCACAAGGTGGCATGGTGCTGAAGACACATACCGAGTTTTGTAACGATATCAGTGTGTTCATAAAATATAGCTTCCAAATGGCTGACTCCCAAAATGGCAGATATGGGAACACTGGGTATCATTCGTGATTTTTTTCAGAAGTCATAAGCAAAAAGAGCAATTTTTCATTTCTCCTGACCACTAGGTGGCACTGGGCCAAAACAGTGCAGTTACCCTCATGTCATGGTTGTCATAACACACACCCACACTGCATCCAAAATCAAATACTTCTCTACTATATAGCACGCAAAAAACAGTATGCGAAAAGGCTAGTATGTTTGAATTCATAGTATTCGAAAAACAGTAGGCAAAGTAAATTTAGGGTTAGGGTTAGACATTACGCGATTTCGGACAAAAATCATGTACTGTCGGAGTAGGTACTACATTTGAATTTAAATTTACTTCACGACCGTTGAAAAAAGTACGTTATATATAGTATGAATGCGTGTAGTATGAATGAAATCTGGATGTACTACATCCGCCATGTTGTTACTGTCACATGACCTATCAGCGTCACTTACGTCCCCTCAGCTCCAGTCACAAATCCTCTCCCTTGGCCTCATGGGATAGTAAATTGTCCATCAACTTGAATTCCTTTTTTTTTTTTTTTTTTTGGGCATGCTCTGAAGATGATCTGGTTCAATTTTCACGAAAATCTGAGCAATGGCCTAGGAGGAGTTCAAAAAAGTAGGTTTTTCAAAAAATTCAAAATGGCGGAAAAATATTCAAAATGAGGTCATGCAATCGAATCATTTTGAGCCAATGGATCAGAGGAAAAATAATTTTGTTTCTGGCCCTTACAGTTCAAAAGTTATTAACATAAACGTGAGTGCAACTTTGGACAGTTGGTGGCGCTAGAGCGATTGCGTTAGAGTAGTGGTTCTCAAACCTGTCCTGGAGTACCAGCAGCCCTGCACATTTTGTATCTCTGCCTCATCTATCACACCTGATTCAAGACTGCAAGACCTGAAATGGGTGTGTCAGATATAGGGAGACATACAAAATATGCAGGGCTTCTGGTACTCCAGGACAGCTTTGAGAACTACTGCATTAGAGGCTCCAAAATTGCTATGGTGACAGTTCAGACTATCTCTATCTGTGTGCCAAATTTCATAACTTTACCACAAGCGGTTCTATGGGCTGTCATTGACTCAAGAGCAAAAGAAGAAGAAGAAGAAGTGGAAGAAGAAGAAGAAAATTAAGAACGCCAACTAATATATATGCCAATATATAAAAACACCAACCTTCGGTGCCTGGCTCCTAATAAATGCACTCCTGGATTACAGAGTCAAACAGTTTGATTTTCAGCACAGGCTGGTGAACTAAAAATACAACTAATAAAATAAGTAGAATCACAACAAATCAAAATATAACACCTTTCTAATTCATTACATTTATTTAATTATTAATGAATAATTATTTTTAAAATATCAAATAAAAATAAATTAAAATTAAAAATAAATTACTAAAAAAAGAAAAATGATCAAATAAAAAATGATCAGAAAAGAGACGATTATTTTAGTTCAGTTTAGTTCACAGGGGTACAACTGACAAACATTTTTGTGAATCCCCATTCTACAAAATTCCAGTAAAGAGGGGTTTGCAGTACAGTTTTTTGTCCAGCAGGTGGCAGTATACTCTATCTTTTACCCTGTGCTTGAGGCGTCCAAGGAGATGACAAATGTATATGTGAAAGCTGAAATGCTAACTGTAGAGTTTACACATACATTCATATGATAGAAAACACATTTTCACATTATATGAACCAGCTCAGACTGTATCTGAACAATAACTCTTGGCTTGAATCTTCAAACAATCCAGTTCTAGAACTCTCACTCTGTTGCATATGTGGTACATCAGTAACAGATCCTGGTGGCATCAAGGACAGAAGATCAACCCTGTGACATTTAGATCAGATGGACTGACACGACCAGATCTCTCAAATCTCTCTCTCTCTCTCTCTCTGCTTTCCTATAGAGATGGATCGTCTGGCAGACAGTGTGTGGCAGAGAGAGCCTCAGGCCTGATGGAAATGGGGAGATAATGTGTTTAGCATCAGATCTCCTGCAAAGGAAGCACTGCATCACAGCGATTTGATTAGGCCTTTTCCAAACAATCCCATTGATCAGAGTCATTATCTTTACTCAGATTTATGTTAACCATTATGTTGGGTCAACAAAATACGTCGAGGAGGACTCAGCACAGTATCATATCCCATTTCTAATGATGATGAATAGTAAGAGAGTAAATGAAAGATGCTGAGGGGGACGGCAATTGTGTTGACCTAATGTATGTGTGTGTTCATTGATCAAAAGGTCCTGCTGTATTTAAAGGAACACACTATGATAATAGATCCTGCTTTAACTCAAAACTGGTGTTTACATGCACATTCATGTGAGTATGCAGGCATAATACTGCCTTTTTAGCACATATATACTTTTGACCAGTAGTGTATGTGATACTTTAACTCATTGAAAGGCTCCTTGAGCAATCCAGACATTCTGATCTTGAGCTGATTTGATGTTGACGTGACAAGAAAGAAAGTGCCACTAGCTGCCCATTTTTGTTTAACGTGACATCTCTTAGTGTTACATTACATCTCACTTTCACATCCTGATGTAGTCATTGACTATGCAAAACACTAGCGTTGCTGTCGAGATATGAGACATTTTTGGATAATATGCCAGGAAGTGGCTTTGCTGAAAACGCCAGTTTTGTTGAGTTGTTTGAGGTGACGTTAAAAGACAGAAACACAAAACTGGGCACATCCTACTGCTGAATAAATGCTTTTGGCATTTGGCCTCCACAGGCAAACTGATCTCTTTCCTTTCCTCTCACATCAGAGATATGGACATGCTAGTCAGCATAATTTGATTTAGGCTGGGAGCCATTTCCTGTGGAAGTGGACACTGAAAGAGAGAGAGTCTGCACCCAAGTCTTAGTTGACAGAATTGAGCCTGACATTGTCATAGAGCCTCTTCTAGCACTTGTAAAATGCTTCTCAGGTGTTTTGCCACCCATGCAGAAGTCTACAGCATGTTTAAGCAGCTGAAACATGGTGTGAAATGAATAGAATCGTGCAGTCACAGTATAGTATATGACTATATATACTATATGTATATACTATACCTATATATACCTATACCTATATACGAGCTGAGGTGACATGACGGCAGCAGACAAACGGCTAGTCAAGTGGCCGCGCCCTTAATTATGCAGAATTTTAAGGCTTAATGTAATTTAAACAGATTTGTTATAAAAACATTCACCCCCCTCACAGTTGTCATGAAGGGTAAAATTAGCTATATAGACCAAAACCACAATTTGTACCAGGCTGTAAACATGTTTTTTTTTTTCTGCTGTAAAGTTTTAACATGGGGCTCAATGAGATTCTGCTCTCTTTTGGAGCCTGTCCCTAGCGGCCAGTCGATGAATTGCAGTTTAAGTCACTTCCGTATTGGCTTCAAGAGAAACGGGGGGAGGTTGATGTACCTCACTAAATCGCGAACCTAGATTTAAAAAAAAAAAAAAAACGCCGAACAGAGGAGAGTTTGCTGGTAAAAGAGAGAACGTGACAGAGCTCATAATAAAACGTGAATCAACATTTGCTTGGTTGAAATGTAAAAGTGATGCGGAGATGGCATTTTTATCACTCAACAGGTGAGTAAGGTGTTTTATTGAACAGATAAATTGCCATACTGTATGTAGCCCTCTAACAGAGTTCATTGTAAAGCATTTTCTATTGTACAGAGTCAAGTACTGTGTCTATTAACAGATAACGTCTTCAGCTAGTCAGCTTGAGATCCTTTCCATCTAAACTACTTATATCTCTTAAGCCTAGTGAATGTTTTAGGAGCAGTATAATCTCTATCTCTTTTTAATTATGAGAAAGAACCATACGCACATGTCAGGCAGAGCCACAACCAAAACAATGCAGTTTTGTTTTTTAACCGATAGAGAGCCAAAGGTTACATATTTTCAGACATGCCATGTCTTTTTAGAGTTAATTATGCACACTGATTATGTATTTTAAGGTACATAATGTACAGTCCAAATGTTCTACATTGAATAACTGGCATTCAAAATTTAAACTTACAAAATGTTAAACTTAAATAACAATAATAATAAAAATAATTTGAAACATTTAAAACAAACATCACAAAAAATAAATATCATTATTACAAAAGTAATATTAATAAAATAAATTCAAAATAAAATACATTTTGAAATATTTTTATTCATTTCACTCAGATTCTTTATTTTTTTCTTTAGTGTTCTCAGGCTTTTGGTTCCCACTGTACTGTATATAAACTGACAATGATCTAGTATGACTGACAGTGAAAAGAAAGGAAATCTGTTATTGTAGACCGGTGTGAAAATCCAAGTCTGTGGTCAATGGATCTGTGAAGTTCCGGGTTTAAAAGAGGGTCTGCGTGTGTTTGAGTCACTCGTTGCTCATTGCGGTCATCTTTGATGGCTGACAGAAGTTGTGTGAGCTACACAGGAAATGCACCAAAGAGGATCCTTTGTTGTGCTTTACAACAATAGGGCAGGCTGAGTCATGCTAAAGCGCTAAGAAGTCCCCCAGGACACGCACACTCAGACGTTAGAGATGGTTTTGTGTGTCCAATGACAGGTTGTAATCTGTGTGGGAATTAACCGGAATTAACTCAGCTGCATGGACAATGCAGATGGAGTTGGCAGATGGGGGTAAAAAGCCCACCTTACATTCTCTCAAACAGTTTCTCACACCTTACAACTGGACCTCACGATTTTAAACAATGACCAATACTATTTTTATACATTATCTCAATAATACAATTTTACTTTCAGAACACCAGAACATGTTGTGCTTTGTTTCCTGAGACCTTTACAGTTAACACAGTTCTTTCCTTGTGAGGCTTATATATTAGGCCTATACTCTATTAATTTACCTTTTGTGTATATGGGATATATGTGTCCCGTTCTGGCAAAACAAGTAAAAAATGTCAATTTTGGTTGAAATTGAGGTTTTCACAAAAATTAGTTCATTAAGCCCTCGTCTAGGGATCCTAACACACAAACATTATCTGTTATCTCTTAAGTGAATGTTTGGTTAACTGTTGGGGAAAAACATTTGATGTGTAACATTATATTAGATCCGTTTGGTACAGTAGATCTTAATATATTAGGCCACTGTTTCATTAATGTTAATCAAACAATTGTGGAATCATGGGAAAAAAGTTGAATATTTTTTCTATAGATATGGGTTTTGATTTGGTTTGTGCCAAATTTGGTGCAGGTATTTTAAGAAATGGTTGCTAGGTGATTTTGTTTTGGAACCTTCAGAAAACTTCTTACTTGATTTTTCTCAAAACTGACTTTGCTAACTCTATCTACTTCAAACAGGTGTAGCTCAGTCATTTTTTTTTGTCAGATTCCAACAAAAATCATACATCATTCTGAAGGTTTTTTAATAGAGAATGTGAGAATAGGTCACATATATTTAAATTAACAAAAAGTAAAAATTATATATATATATATATATATATTACTGTAACACAGTTCGTATATACGGGAAGAAGGAGGCGGGAACCGGCGAACATTCAACACAAATTTTAATATATAAAATAAACAAATACAAAACGAAAGTAATGCCGGCAGACCCTCACGGCCGTCTGCCGGCCACACAAACATAACTGTGACGAGCAGGGCGGGCGAGAGCCGTGAGGGAACGGCACGAGCGTCAGCTGCGCGTTGCACCGGCCTCGAATCTCTCACGGAGGAGCTCCGGAAGCATAAAAGGGGAGCGACGACAGTGAAAGACGAGAGAGGACCAGGCCTGGACTTTATTTTATGGTTTTGTTATGTTTGTGTGGCCAGCAGACGGCCGTGAGGGTCTGCCGGCATTACTTTCGTCTTGTATTTGTTTATTTTAAATATTAAAATTTGTGTTGAACGTTCGCCGGTTCCCGCCTCCTTCTTCCCGTATATACGAACTGTGTTACAATTACATTTAATATAGGCCTATACATAATTTAAATTTCACATTATTTTAAATGACACATAAAAAAATGACTCATGGTTTACTGAGAAAGTCAGTTAACGGCTGTGAACGATTCACTGATTGTGTTTGATTTGACCCACTTGCGAACAGGCAGCCTGTGAAGTATAAGTCATGCGCCTCAATGAAGATATAGAAGAAAACGTAAGTCGCTTACACCCAGCATAGCCCTTTGAAGTGCAGCAGAGGGGGCAGCCCAGCCCCTTGGTCTCCTGCCCAGCTGGGGAGAGTTAGTGTGTCCTGGGACGTTCTGATGCACAGTGACACATGGGGGTGTTTGAGGCTGAAAGGGGCCCCGACCGAAGCTAAAACCACTACGCATCTAATAAGCATGTCTGTTTCCTATCAAGACATTTTGTGCAGTGATTGACAGAAATAGGCCTATTGATAAAAATTTACATGGAAGAGAGTAAATACATGTCAAAAACAAGTGTCACTGTCAGTATAAGACTATACAAGTTGCCTTCATAATGCTAGGATGCTCTGGGTGGTTGCTAGGGCATTGTTTTATAGTTGCTTTGGTATTTTTAGCATGTTGCCTAGTGTTTGTTAGGTTGTTGTAGGTTGCTGCTAGGTGGTTACTTGGCCCAAGTCAAAAGATCTCATTCCCAAGTCTTTTTATCTTTCTGGTCCCTAGATACCTCATGTCTCACTTATTTTTGTCTTTTAATTGTCCATCAAGAGGTATTGATCACTTAGAAAACCGTTTCTCCTCAATGTAGCACAGAAGTATGAGCAGTAGCAATAAGTGTTAGTGTTGCACTAATTATGATTGCCTATAGATGGCACTGTTGTAAAAGTGTAAAAATACTTCAAATTACATATTTACACATATAAACATCTGATGGCACACTGAAATCACACTACATAAGTGTGCTAAGCATACCTCTCACAATATTCCCGATGTGCTGTTTTCTTTAAGACGTTGTGCAGCTCTCCATTGGTGTATGGTCCTCATTTCTAGCAGTGAGAAGTGTGAGAAAAGAAGAAGAAAGAGACAGAAATGAAAGGCAGAAGGGGCCAGAGTGAAACTGTCCTTTGTGATCAGATATCAGAGGGCTCTGTTATTAGCCCTCCTCTCTTCAAGCCCGCAGGCTGCTTTCATCTTTACTGAGTGTCAGTAGTAAAAGCTGGAGGTCATCTGGAGCGCTATACCTGCGTTAGTGCGTGTGCTTCTGTGCTTTCAGCTTTACTGAGGTCAGCTCACAGCCATGTCAACACTGCCATTTAACAAAAGACCACTGACAGGAGATCAGACACTCACCCCAGAAAAGATCATTTACATGGTCCGGTATGACATTTACACTGATGAAAAACACAGGGTGCTTCGAGTCACTTTTGATTAACATGATACCCAGATGGTCTTTTAGGACTCTTGTTTAGTGAACTTAGGCGCTTTGTAGTAATAAATCCGAACGGGATGTTCTCGCAGGTAGCCTGAGCAAACATCATCTTTCACTTGGCTGTTTTCTTTGCTGTAAGTCTCCCTGCTGTTTTTCTGTACTTGGGTTAGTGTGCATGACAGAATCTGAACTGAAGGCCACTGTCAAGTATGTACTCGTATGTACTTGGAGACTTTCTGCCAGTCAGCGGAAAAGTTCGATTAAAACATGCCACCTTGCAGAAAATCTGCCAAGTCACTTTGAATCACTCGGTGTCCTACAGTTCTGCCGGGGACTTATAAATGTCACTGAGTTACAGAAGGTCACTGAGTGGTCTCAAAGTGTGAGTTGAGTTAGCTTGTATGAGATGAGATTTCTATGTTAGTAAGTGGAAGTGTTAGTTCTCTTATGGTTAGTTGCATGCTGAGTCAGCACAGTATACCCTTGCAAGAAGATTTGTTAGGAAGATTGAGTTAGCTTTACTTTGCATTGCACTGTTAAAACCCTACTTATTAAATTTGCGTGTAACTTGTTTGTGCTGTGGACAGGAATGATGATATTGTTGAGGAGAGTTACTTTAAAGTGATCAAACTATAATGCAGCATTAAAGGTATAGTTCACCCAAAAATGAAAATTCTGTCATTAATTACTCACCCTTATGTAGTTTCAAACCCGTAAGACTTTCGTTAATCTTTGGAACTCAAATGAATATCTTTTTGATGAAATCTGAGAGCTTTCTGATCCTCCATAGACAGCTATGCAACTGACACTTTGAGTGGTTTTGTCCAAATTTTCTGAAGAGACTTGATCGCTTTATGTGATGAACAGATTTAATTTAGGCTTTCAATCACATATAAACCAAACCTGCTTCACACGCAAGAACAAACCTCAAACGTGCTGCGTAGCACACAGGAATGAACCTCACTGGTTCTTGCACATGTCAAGCAAACATGATTGAGCTTTTGTTAACCACAACTCGTGTGTACGTTGATGAATGTTTGTATGTGAATAAAAGCCTACATTAGATTTGTTCATAATATAAAGTGATCAAGTATCTTCAGTAAATGTGGACCAAACCTGCTCAATACATATGGATTAGTTTTACAATCTCTATGAAAACATTTTCAGCTGGGTAAACCTAAAGTTCACCTGCTGCCTTAAAAATGTGAGTTAACTCAACTTTAAGATAACCTTTGTTTCAACTCAAAAAAAAAAAAGTTTTAATTAAACTTAAAGTAATGCATTGTCTTGACTATTTGTGAGTTGAAAAAAATCTTCAAGTTGAGTTAACTTATGTTTAGTTGAGTTAACTCACATTTTTAAGGCAGCAGGTGAACTTTAGTTTAACCAGCTGAAAATGTTTTACAGTATGGAGGGACATAAAGATCTCAGATTTCATCAAAAAGATCTTCATTTGTGTTCCTAATATTAACGAAAATCTTACGGGGTTGGAACGACCTGAGGGTTTTCATTTTTGGGTGAACTAACCCTTTAAACCATTTAAAGTTTTTCACCATATTCAGTAAACAGGTTTTACTCTAGCATTTTTTCCCTGTAAGAATTACAAACATTTTTATAGTGCATACCATTAAACAAGATTAATAAATGCTCTAAAGAATTGTTCATTGTTTTACTCATGTTAGCTATTGCATTAAAGGGTTAGTTCACCCAAAAATTAAAATGTCATTTATTACTTACCCTGATGTTGTTCTACACCCGTAAGACCTTCATTCATCTTCGGAACACAAATTAAGATATTTTGATTAAATCCGATGGCTCAGTGAGGCATGCATAGCCAGTAATGACATTTCCTCTCTCAAAAGCTACTAAAAACATATTTAAAAGAGTCCATGTGAGTACAGTGGTTCTATGTTAATATTATAAACGACGAGAATACTTTTTGTGCGCCAAAAAAACAAAATAACGACTTTTCAACAATATAGTGATAGGTGATTTCAAAACAGCTTAACAAATCGAATCAGTGATTCGGATTTCCTATCAAACGGCTAAACTGCTGAAATCACGTGACTTTGGCGCTCAGAGTCACTGATTCGATTCGTAAAGCTCCGAAGCAGTATTTTGAAATTGCCCATTACTATTTTGTTGAAAAGTCGTTATTTTGTTTTTTTGGCGCACAAAATGTATTCTCGTCGCTTTATAATATTGACATAGAACCACTGTACTCACATGGACTCTTTTAAATATGTTTTTAGTAGCTTTCTGGATCTTGAGAGAGGAAATGTCATTACTGGGTATGCAGGCCTCACTGAGCCATTGGATTTAATCAAAATATCTTAATTTGTGTTCCGAAGATGAATGAAGGTCTTACGGGTGTAGAACAACATCAGGGTAAGTAATAAATTACATTATTTTCATTTTTGGGTGAACTAACCCTTTAACTAATGTTAATGTTTAGAGGTCAGGAATTCACACCGCACAGAAAAATGCTAACAAAAACCAACAAACAAGTTGGCAGTTGGATTTAGAATTTTATGAAAAGTAACTGTCATGTTTACACTGCCCCAACAGACACCAACAAACACTGATTGAACATGGTCAGTCAGGTGAAAACTAAACTGTGTTTTGTACTATAGAGTTATTTCAGTCAGATCTCATTTTGCGCAGCAAGGTCATAGTAGAGATCTGCTGATATTCTGAATGAACCTTGGAGTTGCCAATGATCTCATTAATATAAAGTGTCTTCTCTCACAGGCCATAATTCTACTGCTTCATTTCCTTGTCACACACCACCTTCCAGTTGAGAAGCAGAGAGCATCACGTGCAAAAGAGAAGCGGGTTACATTGTTTGTGAAGCGCCGTGGCAAGTGTTCACACCCCATCAGGTTAAAGGGAAGCTCAGTAGATCCACTATAGTCTGTGGTTTAGAGCTTTCAATTTTACAACACATTGTTGGAGCGAAATGGCATTTCATTTGCCAAGTGGGAATCACTTGCATATGGTATTGGAATACTCCTCTGTTAGGAAGCACCTTTGAACAGAATGCTTGTAAAACATTAAACGGTTGTGTAGGACATTCTTGAAAGGTCTGGATTTAACTTGCACAGTTTAGGCCATAATTGTGTCGCATTACTCCTGTGTAAATGTAAATATTTCTTTCTTTTGTGTCATGGATTATTAGGCTTGTGTTCTTGAGCGTCTGAGGACAGACTGTAACAAAAACAGGGGCCATCTATCTATTTATCTATCTATCTATCTGTCTGTCTGTCTAAAGTTCAATGTGGTCATTATATTCACAGAATTCAGGCTACGTAACATTTGACATTTGATTTGTAATCATCTGTCTGCTTCAATTTTCATTGCTCTGTCCCTCAAGTCGAACAAAAGTGACATTATCTTCAAGCTTGACTTTCATTTGAATCAAAGAAGTCATTTCCGGGGCCAAAAGCTATGGGTAATTTTCCGAGGAACAACATCACACACATGAATCAAAGCTAATGAAATGTGTAGGTTTTGTTTTGAGAGTCCCTTGGATACTTTACAGTCAAGAGTTTGTCATCGCCCAGAATTCCCAAAAACTCTCTGCAATCCACATTTAATCCAAACAAAGCCCACATACTCTCAGCATGCCAAGATTGCTCTCGGCTGGAAAGGTGCTTATTCTCTCTAGTTATTCATGTTCTACATTAATCACTTTGTCCCACTAGACTGTTACTGCTGTTGCCAAGAGACTCTGGGAATTGTTGTTCAGTCTGTATAAAAGGTTGTGTACCTTTTGGGTTCAATGTGTAGACTAGGAAGTTTTTTCTGTGGATACAGTAGCTGTTGAGAACGGAAGAATGAGTGGTTTTGGTAGCGCTTGGATATTGAAGAGTAAATCAACATGTGTGGATCAGGGACGGATTATGATGTTGGCATGCCTTGGGCACGGATGGGGCCCATCAAAGGACGTGTTCATGCTTTCAAAACAGACGGACTGCAACAGAACTGAACAGAAGGTGTATTTATAGCTGCATTAAATTTCATGCTGTTGCAAATGTAACACTCAAGATATTTGTCCAGTGCGATGTGCTGTGACGGGCAAACATGTCTATTTAGCTACACTACCGTTCAAAAGTTTGGGGTTGGTACTTTTTTTTTCAAAAGTTTTCAAAAGAAGTCTCTTTTGCTCACCTAGGCAAGGCAAAAATACAATAAAAACAGAAATATTGTAAAAATATAACTACAATTTAAAATAACCGTTGTCTATTTTAATATATTTTAAAGTGTAATTTATTCCTGTGATGGCAAAACTGAATTTTCAGCATCATTATCAGTCTTCGGTGTCACATGATCCATCAGAAATCATCAGAATTCACTGATTTGCTACTTAATGAATGTTTCTTATTATTTTCAGTGTTGAAAACAGTTGTGCTGCTTAGTATTTTTGTGGAAACCGTGATATATTGTTTTTCAGGATTCTTTGATAAATAGAAAGTTCAAAAGAACCGCATTTATTTGAAATAGAAATCTTTTGTAACAATGTAAAAGTCTTTAGTGTCATTTTTGATCAATTTAATGCATCCTTGCTGAATAAAAGTATTTTTTTTTTCAACAAAAAAGTACAGTAGAGTATATAGACCAATATATATCACAGAATAAAAATATCACAGACTGACTTTACTATACCCATTATAATAAATACGAATGCACAGATATTACAAAAATATTGTCTGTTTGATACAATAAGCCAGTAATTATTTTCATGTTATGGCTGATAACTGAAAAATGTCTTCAAAATTACATTTAACATGGTTATTAAATTATTGTTTTTAAAGATTAACTTTAAAGAATTAGTTCACCCAAAAATGAAAATAATGTCATTTATTATTCACCCTCATGTCATTCTACACCCATAAGACCTTCGTACATCTTTGGAACACAAATTAATTTTTGATGAAATCCGATGGCTCAGTGAGGCCTGCATAGCCAGCAATGCCACCGAACTTCTCAAGATCCAGAAAGGTACTCAAAACATATTCAAAACAGTTCATGTGACTACAGTGGTTTAACCTTTTTTTTGGTGCACAAAAAGTATTCTCGTCGCTTTATAATATTAGGGTTGAACCACTGAACTCACAGGAACTGTTTTAAATATGTCTTTAGTAGCTTTCTGGATCTTGAGAAGTTCGGTGGCATTGCTGTCTATGCAGGCCTCACTGAGCCATCGGATTTCATCAAAAATATCTTATTTTGTGTTCCGAAGATGAATGAAGGTCTTACGGGTGTAGAACGACTTGAGGGTGAGTAACAAATTACATAATTTTCATTTTTGGGTGAACTAACCCTTTAAGTGAGCATTAAAGGATGGCAAAAATAATCTAAATGTAACATCAACTAATACAGACAAATAAAATGATAAAATCTCTATTTTGTCTGGCCAATATTGTCATGCATCGCTAATAATTAACAAATTCAATGTCAAAGCGTTCAAAATTGTTATTGGCATAAAACAGGGGTGTCCAACCCTGCTCCTGGAGAGCTACCATCCTGCAGATTTTAGCTCCAACCCCAATCAAACACACCTGAACCAGCTAATCAAGGTGTTTAGGGTTGCTTGATAATTACAGACAAATGTGTTGGAGCAGGGTTGGAACTGAAGTCTGCAGGACGGTAGCTCTCCAGGAGCAGGGTTGGACACCCCGGTATAAAACAACATGTATTTTTTTTTAATGCTACGGGCCTGGTAAATATGCTATATATAACTAATATACTAATGCTCATCAGGGCCCCCTGCTGGCCTGGTGCCCTGTTCAAGTGCCCGGCAGGTCTGTGGGTTAATCCATCTGTGATTTTTGATCTGTGTAGGTGGATACAGAATATTTGAGATCTGACAGGCATGGAGAAGGAGCTCTCCTCAGATGGAGCAGTCATCCTACACTTATCCTTTGCCGTTCCCTCAAACGTGGAAGTGTGGCAGACGAGATAACATGGGTAATGCGCACACGTGACCCACATCATTCTGGTGTAATCCAGTATGGTAATCACTCTTTAAATATACTTGAATAAACTATAATTTCCTCAATGACAGGCTGGATAGAACGCTTGGCCTCCACAACAGCCTTATTATTTTTGACAGTTTCAATCTATATTATTAATATCCCATCTCCGGCAGCTAGCTGCGGGTTTGCTGAATTTCCCATGCTGAGGTTTGAACTTTATCCTTGATGTTCAAACAGTCTTCTGTAACTCTGTAGCTGACAAGAATCTTTCAGGCGCTGCAGGCGTTACGTGCAGCATGAAGGCTAAAAACTAAAGCCAGCATGGCTGTGAACGGTATTGCTGTGGTTATGAAGAGGAGTAGAAAATTACATGGGGTTACTATGTAATTTGAACACAAGGAGACATTTGTCCATTCTCTTTCCTGTGGGTTGAACGTCACTGCTTTGTACACACCTGTGGCTCTGTGGGGAGGCCTGTTGAGTGGGCTCTGTTTTGGAGGAAGTAGGTCCGATATGCTTGTCGTTCAACCTAGCCTATGCACTTACCTCAGCTTGACCAAAAGAATGTCAACTGAAGTGCCTATTTATATAACTAGAACAATCAAACCCTGTCACATCGTGGTACAACACACACTGCCTCAGTTTGCATGCTTCCGTTTCAGCCGTTAGCTTTGTGCTGTGTGTGAATGAACATCTACTGGCAAATTCAACTATTTAACAGAGAAATAAAAATTTCAAGGTCCACATCCTTCTTCCTTTTTCTTTGAAAAGGCACAGAGAAAGAGTGGTTTGTGCAAATACTCCATGCCTTCAAGCTCTCCCCTCCTTCACAGATTTAGTTAAAGTATCTCTTTGTTTAAAGGGAGATGTGGTTATTTCAATGGGTTTCATCAGTTGTTTGAGGGAATTGTTAGTATGTTCAAATCATTTGTGCTCGCTCAACCAAATTTAGTCATCTGATGTTAAAATTTGAGCCCTTGAGTTTTGCTAAAGAAAAAAGGCAGTTCCTATGATTTCCACCATTGAGTTTTCCAATGGATAATTTGACTTTGCTTTAAGTTTGCATATTCCTGATGTTATTAAATAAAATATATATTCACAAAACACGATATTCCTGCTCGTGAGTGACTAGTGTTATTATTGTTAACAAATCATATTCGTTATTTGATATAAAGCTGAAATAAAATGATATATAAATATTTGGAAAAAATGTTTAATTTAAACAAAAAATTGAAATGTTGCCTATAGGCAACTCATTGAAAAAAAAGTTTAAGTTGAAGTACTACAATTATTAAAACTAAAACTGAAATGCAAATAAATGAAAGCTAAATCAAACAAAAGCACATAACAAAATTACTAAAACTTAAACTAAAATGAAAACTGAGAAATATTAAAAGGTATAATGTACAAATATATGAGCGAATTTGATAATGTATTTTAGTGGCATCCATAATTGTGTAACACCAAAATTTCATACAACTCTGAATATCTGCATGACAATTTATAGTTAATGTAATATGTTGATGACCTATGGTCAACATAAGCTAATTAAAGGGATAGTTCACCCAAAAATAGAAATTATCCCATGATTTACCCACCCTCAAGCCATCTTAGGTGTATATGACTATGTTCTTTCAGACGAACACAATCAGAGATATATTTAAAAATATCCTTAGTCCGCCAAGGTTTATAATGGTTGTGAATGGGGGCTGCGTTTTGAAGTAAAAAAAAAAAAAAGTAATCCATACGACTCCACAACTATTATAAACCTTATATTTTTAAATGTATCTCTGATTGTGTTCGTCTGAAAGAAGAAAGTCAAATTCACCTAGCATGGCTTGAGGGTGAACAAATCATGGGATAATTTTCATTTTTGGCTGAACTATGCCTTTAATATTCATGAGCTTAGTCTCAGTGGCACCATAACTTTCCTATCTTTGGCTTCTATAGTCTAAAAGTAATTCCAGCACTACTGGTTTAAATTTACATCTACATTAATTCATTTAGCAGGCGCTTTTATTTAAAGACAACTTACAAATGATGATCTAATGATATACTGACCCTCCAGTCTGGCAGTTTAATAGGTTTGTAAATAGTTTGAATAACTTAAACCACATCATTTCTTCTGCACACAGCTTTTCTGAATCAAGCCACCATCTTGAGGCTGAGTTGGGGGTTTTGTGCTGATGCTAGTCTGATTTTAATCTTTTAAAATCCTGTTCTTTTTTTGGCCGTTGCCCCCTTTGATTCTGTGATTTATACTGTCTAAATGAAGAAATGCTTCCCATCAGGCACTCCCTATATATGGCCATATATTGTGTCACACATATAGGCATGTCGACAGTTGTGGTGAATCTGATTGGAGTCATGGTGGTCTGGGTAAGATGGTAAAAAGTCAAACGTCTACACTTAATTTCAACAAAAAGCAGCACTAAAGGAACCATTCTGTTTTGCGGCTGTGCGTGTTGAGACCACACAGTGACTGAAACAAAACACAATGCACCTTTATCTGTCCGTCACAGGCAGCACGAATCGAGTCTGCACATGCAGTGACCTCAAACTCATATATTGTTCATAGTATACACATTTAGATCTGTAAACCTAAAAATAATATGTAATTTGTTATATACTGAGTTAAAATATCTCTCAAAATATGTTTTTGTTTTAGTAGTATTAGTTAAGTTTTATTTTAGTATTATTTAAATACTATTAAATTATTTATTTATATTTTAAATAGCTTTTATTTTTATATTTTCACTTTTCATTTTAAATGTTAGTAATTTTGTGCTTTTGTCATTTTTAAAATATTCATATTTAGCTTTAGCTCTATTTAGCTGTAATTTATTTTTATTTCAGTTTTTTGTCATTTTAATTCTTCAACTTCTATTGTTTAAGTTTTATCATTTCTTTTCTTTTTTTTAAGTTTAAGTTATCCATCTAATATTAATATTTTCTTTCAGCTTTATTTCAATTAACAGTTTTTTAATAGTTTTAGTTTTATAGCAATAACTACACTGCTAGTTAGAGCAAGCATTAGGCCTACTACTATTGTTCATACTTGGTGTTAGAGGTTGTTCAGAAATATTAGATCTTTCTTACAAAAAAAACACATAAAAACTGATATGTTGTCAATTATGAATAGTAATTGCCTATTTTACCCAATATTTATTTGTGCTATGTGCAATTTTATGCTCATTAGAGTATTGTGTTGTTAGCTTAGCAACATGCTAACATCAAACTCTATTGGATTTAATTGAAATTATAGCCACATCTACTTTCTTAAGTACAAAAACAATACTTTTTACTATCATACATGCAACTTCATTTAGACTTTATGTAGTTTGAACTTTGTCTCTTAACAAGTCTTTTAACTAGTGTCAATTTCTTGCACACATTCCAGATTTATCCCAGAGTCCAATCTGGAATTGGTAAAGTAAAGTGGAGTTGTGTCCTGTGGAGCGCAGACTGTGAGGGTGTCACATTTCACAACAGAGGATCCAGAGCTCTGTATTTGGGAATGGAGTGCTGCTTCCTTTTAAGGATGATGGAGCAACAGCAGGCCCTCCTCCTCCTTGCAGATGCCATTTCCTGAGTGTTCGCATTCTTCTGGCTCTCTGCGTCTCTGTGATTTCAGGAGAAGAGTGGGATAAATATTACGCGGGTGATGTAAGAGCCCGCGGCCCACGCATCCTAACAACGTCATTGCCACTTCCTGTCATAGTCAAAGGCTCAGCTTGGATTCTTCAGGAGGAAAATATCTGGAGGTCAGATTGCAGAGAAGAAGTTTTGGTTAGTGTGTCACCATGTCTGATACCGTCATTTTTAAAAAATAAAGATTTTACAGTCTAAAGCCATAAGAGAACTTTTAAAGGTGATTTTGAAATGAAATTGCAAAAAAAATAATGATCGTTATTAGCCCCGTACCAGACTCAATCAATGTTGATACAGTACATTGGGTCGTTCAAACAATGTTTGCACTTAATTTAGTATTTTAAAATTGGAAAAAGTGTTATAAATGTCTTCTTGTGTAGTAATTTGTTTTCTTTCAGGTCAAGTACTGTCATGGCCCCTCCAGTAGGCGAAAAACAGCATTAAAATAGTATGTCCGAAATCAAACTATTCATAAACAGTAGGCGAAATGCGCACCCAATGGACACTTTAAGGAGTTGTGAATAGGTGTGTTCGACTTGGGCGCTGTGCAAGTCACATCAAAGTACCATGAGAGCGATTAGAGAGCAGACGGCTCTGATAATTTGATGTCATACATCAGTCGGTCTGTGCATCGCCGCTTCAAGCCGAACACACCTAATGACAGTGAATGCAAATTTGGATGCATCTAATATGTTTATAGCAACTTATCTAAAAAAAAATAACAGAGACTTTTGAATGTAATTCTATCACCCCCATAATTATTAATTAGTACTTTAAAGGGGACCTATAATGGCCCTTTCACAAGATGTAATATAACTCTCTGGTGTTCCCAGAATGTCTGTTGTTACATTGTTCAAACCGGAGTCGGACACTGATAGAGAGACTCAGGAAGAAGTTAAAACTTATAGAATGTGCCGTCATGTTAATCTTTTGTGCAAATCCAGCGTTGAATTGACCCTCATTTGTGAAGCAGCCCGGCGTAAAATGACAACAAAGCAACAACACTCTACTACAACAACTCTTCCTCTTCTCTGAAGCAGCCCAACATGGCCTCACCCCCTTTGTTGCATGTTCTAGGGTGCAGGGTGTATGTAAATTTTAGGGTTTGTGATGTCACTAACCCGGGAAGAAGCTTGTTGTTAGTCCCTACCAGCCATTTGTTGTAGTCTTTAAACAGAGAATTCTTTAAAAGAAAATACCTCCCTTTGCATTGAACTTTGAGCATTGTAACTTTGCAAATGTTCTTTATGCTCTAACAGCAACATTACACACTAACTAAAGTTAAAAAAGTGAAATCATAATCAACCACCCCTTTAAATCTGACTGTTTTTAGTTCTGAGTTTCAGTGTGGTCCTCACACAAAGTTTTCATTTGGATCTAGAAGGCACATAAGACGTATGGACCGCTTTAATTATATTTTTATGGAGCTTTTTTGAAAATTAAAAGCCTTATTCCCTTACATCCCTTATTTATTATAATTGGATTGACACAAGTGACCAGGCCAATTCTTGAAAATTCTCCTTTTATGTTCCACAGATGAAAGAAAGTCATATGGGTTTTGAATGACATGAAAGTGGGTAAATGACTTCAGGTAAACTGTTTCTTTAAGAATAAATGAATCAGGGCCTGAAAATGTAGACAGGACATGATGATGAAGATGACTATATGACGATGGCGATGATGGTGCAATTATGTGACCTCATTGCGAGGCCACAGAGCAAGTCCTGTGTGTACATGTGCGTATCTGTTTATGTGTGTGTGTGGGTGAATAAGTTTGGTACAAAGTAGCCCAAAGACCAGCTGCAGCACAGATTAGAGGTTGTGTGGTTTTCTGGTTGACTGGATTGTTTCTCATCTTTAGCTGTTTCCTCTCTGACAGAACTCCTATGTCTTATCTGAGCGCCACAGCCTTTCATGAATCTTTATATAGCTCCGTTGCCATGGGCATCGCTGTGGATACACAGCCTGACACCATCCAAGAAGCACGACAGAAAGATATTTCAGAGAAATGACACAGTTCAGACCAAACTACTGAAGGGTTAGATGAATATTGATGCTTATTTTATGTTTTAAATATTAAATCTGTGTGTCTAACATTGATAGAAAAAAGTTAATTTTAGCAAAGCTATTGGTTGCGGCCTCAGGAAACTCTATTGTCAGAGAAAAATAGTGGGTAACAATCTCCTGTCCTGGCAGGGCTTGGACTGTCTGGGCCGGATATTTGTGTTTGTGTGCCGAAGTCTTTGTTTACTATGCCATTACCAGAACAAATTGCCAAACTTTGTCCAAATAATCAGAAGGGAGCTTTTTGGAGACAGTATCCAGACTGTTCAAATCAAGACACGACTGCCCTGCTGGAAAAATCCAGATTTAGTGTTTTAGAACATGGTCTGACATAGTTTTGATTTCAAATACCAGCTGGTAGGGACCTGGCTGGGCTGGTAGACCAGAAAGAATCCAGCTAACAAGTTCCAAAAACCAGCTGGACCTTAATCTGGTATGTTTTTGCAGCAGAAGCCTTGACCAAATGGCCAGGGCCAGCTGATAGTTACTCTAGTCAATCATCAAAACCAGTCTGAATTGGCTTGGGCCCACTAGAAATGAGCTACAGTGGAAGTTAAAGGTATAGTTCACCCAAATATGAAAATTCCGCCATTAATTACTCACCCTCATGTCGTTCCAAACTGTAAAGACTTTCATTCATCCTCAGAACACAAATGAAGATCTTTTTGATGAAATCTGAGAGCTTTCTGTCCCTCCATAGACAGCTATGTGACTACCACTTTGATGCTTCAAAAAGTTCATAAAGAGACTTGATCGCTTTATATGATAAACAAATTGAATTTAGGCTTTTATTCACATATAAACATTGATCAGCAAACACAAACAGAAGCTCAACCAAACCTGCTTGACACGTGAGAACAAACCTCTTCCTGAAGATCAAACGTGTTGCGTAACACTTGAGAACGAGTCTCATTGGTTCTTGCACATGTCAAGCAAACATGCTTGAGCTTCTGGTTACCACAACTGATGTGTGAATTGAAGAATGTTTATATGTGAATAAAAGCCTAAATTCAGTCTGTGCATCTGTTCATCATTCAGAAAATTTGGACTTTAACCGCCCGATTCATTTGGATTAGCTTTACGATCTCTTTATGAACTTATTGAAATGTCAAAGTGTCAGTTGTGTAGTTGGAGGGACAGAAAGCTCTCAGATTTCATCTGAAAGATCTTCATTTGTGTTCTGAAGATGAACGAAAGTCTGGAACAACATGAGGGTAAGTAATTAATGACAGAATTTTCATTTTTGGGTGAACTAGCCCTTTAAGTAGGCACAGATAAGTCAAGCACAGGCATAATAATCTCTTTACTATTTGGCTGCTCTGAAGCGAATTGCCTCTCGGTCAATCCTGTGGGCACAATAAGGCCTTTTACATTTCCTGAACTGAACACACACTGGCATGCATGATAACCCCCTAATTGAATTAACTCCATGCTATACAACTTCCTGTATGGAAAGCTGCTGAATTATGAGTTTCATAATTTTACATCTCAGCAAATATCCAGGGAATTCTTTTGCAACACTCAATGACATCACTGCACCATGTTGCCAAAAACAGTATTGTTATCAAAACAATGAGACATACCAATCCTGATAATCTTGACATTTCAGTGTGAACCTCCGCACCTCTGTTGTGAAGCCTGTTGTACAATACAGTCTGTCACTGTCGCGTTTCACACAATTAACAGGCCACAGACATCCTGAAAGACAACTAGCTCTGAAATACAGAAGTATGCTTACTCATAACAGAGAAATAATGACTCATTAAAAACAACTCGGAAACATGCCGATGATATTTTTCATCACTTCATTCAGAGTATTGCGTCAAAGCCATGCTGCCATATGTTGCAATGTATGTTATTCTTTTGGTTGAGATTAATACAATTTGCGTAATGATACTGTATTGATACTTTTTGTTTGTATGTTTTTATTAACGGTTTAACTTACTTTTGGGGGTTATTGACTGACCAGAAACACTCACTCTGGACTCTTTTGCCTCCTTCCCTCTAAACTATTATCACATACTTGACCTCCACAGGTCAGGAAAAGGGAAATCGAAAGCAGGGTCACATTCTAACAGAGAAGCAAGATATTATGCTGACTGTCTGATATTTTTGAGTGGAAATCAGTAATGCTGACCTTTCAAGCATAACTTAACAATCGTTTTACATCCTGTAATGTCATACTGAGAAGATTGTGGGTTTTTAATATTTATTGAATATACAGGTGCTGGTCATATAATTAGAATATCATCAAAAAGTTGATTTATTTCACTAATTCCATTCAAAAAGTGAAACTTGTATATTATATTCATTCATTACACACAGACTGATATATTTCAAATGTTTATTTCTTTTAATTTTGATGATTATAACTGACAACTAAGGAAAATCCCAAATTCAGTCTCTCAGAAAATTAGAATATTGTGAAAAGGTTCAATATTGAAGACACCTGGTGCCACACTCTAATCAGCTAATTAACTCAAAACACCTGCAAAGGCCTTTAAATGGTCTCTCAGTCTAGTTCTGTACACTACACAATCATGGGGAAGACTGCTGACTTGACAGTTGTCCAAAAGACGACCACTGACACCTTGCACAAGGAGGGTAAGACACAAAAGGTCATTGCAAAAGAGGCTGGCTGTTCACAGAGCTCTGTGTCCAAGCACATTAATAGAGAGGCGAAGGGAAGGAAAAGATATGGTAGAAAAAAGTGTACAAGCAATAGGGATAACCGCACCCTGGAGAGGATTGTGAAACAAAACCCATTCAAAAATGTGGGGGAGATTCACAAAGAGTGGACTGCAGCTGGAGTCAGTGCTTCAAGAACCACTACGCACAGACGTATGCAAGACATGGGTTTCAGCTGTCGCATTCCTTGTGTCAAGCCACTCTTGAACAACAGACAGCGTCAGAAGCGTCTCGCCTGGGCTAAAGACAAAAAGAACTGGACTGCTGCTGAGTGGTCCAAAGTTATGTTCTCTGATAAAAGTAAATTTTGCATTTCCTTTGGAAATCAGGGTCCAAGAGTCTGGAGGAAGAGAGGAGAGGCATACAATTCACGTTGCTTGAGGTCCAGTGTAAAGTTTCCACAGTCAGTGATGGTTTGGGGTGCCATGTCATCTGCTGGTGTTGGTCCACTGTGTTTTCTGAGGTCCAAGGTCAACGCAGCCATATACCTGGAAGTTTTAGAGCACTTCATGCTTCCTGCTGCTGACCAACTTTATGGAGATGCAGATTTCATTTTCCAACAGGACTTGGCACCTGCACACAGTGCCAAAGCTACCAGTACCTGGTTTAAGGACCATGGTATCCCTGTTCTTAATTGGCCAGCAAACTCGCCTGACCTTAACCCCATAGGAAATCTATGGGGTATTGTGAAGAGGAAGATGCGATATGCCAGACCCAACAATGCAGAAGAGCTGAAGGCCACTATCAGAGCAACCTGGACTCTTATAACACCTGAGCAGTGCCACAGACTGATCGACTCCATGCCACACCGCATTGCTGCAGTAATTCAGGCAAAAGGAGCCCCAACTAAGTATTGAGTGCTGTACATGCTCATACTTTTCATGTTCATACTTTTCAGTTGGCCAAGATTTCTAAAAATCCTTTCTTTGTATTGGTCTTAAGTAATATTCTAATTTTCTGAGATACTGAATTTGGGATTTTCCTTAGTTGTCAGTTATAATCATCAAAATTAAAAGAAATAAACATTTGAAATATATCAGTCTGTGTGTAATGAATGAATATAATATACAAGTTTCACTTTTTGAATGGAATTAGTGAAATAAATCAACTTTTTGATGATATTCTAATTATATGACCAGCACCTGTATATGCATAGATGCAAACTCCTCACCTTTCAGTGAGAACTCACCTTTTTGCCATCTAATCAGCCAATATTGTCTTAAATATCCTGCATAGCACTTTGTCTTTTATAACATGAGATTTTAACCAAATGTTCATTTTGGTAAAATGTTGCAACAATGTTAATTTTTTTTCTCACCTTTTTTCCCACTTACCTGTTTGCATCCCTGATATGACTTCATTGACACACACACACACTTAATGACTTGCATACGCATATATTCACACCATATATAATTTGTTTATTAAACATCTAAAACATGTTTAGATTCATTCTGAAATATTTGAGGCTTAAAGAATGAGTCATAATGTGCATTAGGTAGTAGAAAGAACCATCATCAGCCCCTGTAATGATATGATTGTTCATCTTGTGCAACTCCATTGCTCCTTTTTCTCTATCTGCCTTACTTTCTTTGCTGAAAGATATGCCCGGGAGACATTGGATCACATTTCCTGTGTGTGTGTGTGTGTGTAGTGTCATGGAAGTGGAACTGAGAGCGTTGTGCTTTAATAAGCACTGTGCTGTATCGTGTGACCTCCTGGTCATGGCCCCAGGGACCCCATTCTCATTACAAACATCATCCATGGTGCTTCTCTGCAGATGGGGGCAAGTTTAAAATTTCAAATTTGTCATCAGACGGTACATACAATCCAGGATGATATGAAATTTTCTTTCATTCATTGAAATTAACTGTTTTTTTTTTTGTGATTCTCTGAAGAAAAAAAAAGCAGACGGGATATATACTAACCACATAAATAGCTTCATTTAATCTAAACATGTCTGAGCATTTTCTGGATACATCAAGTCTCGCACCTTGGTTCTCAGTTAAATGAGTCCTGTCTTAAATTTCTGATTTCCGCTACTGATTGACAGGTTGCACATTAACAGATTGTGTTAAATCACCTCTATATAAACCATTCTATTCTGTTGTGTGTGCATATTCTGGAGTGACTTCAGGTGCAAAGTTGTTTCATTGTTTTTGCTACTTCCTGTTTCCTTGTTGAGAGCTTATACCATGTTTTTGTAGTGGTTTGACCTCACAGTTTCACATTTTGACACATGTTCTGTGGAGAATCACTCATTCTTGTAACTGTATTAGGTTTCACGGTGAGTTTTCTGTATAGCCAGTTAAAGGTTAGAATAGGAAATCCATAGCTAGTCTCAAAGGTCGAGTGGAATGCTAATCTAAAAGATTGCTGTCTTTGCTGGAAAGTTCTTAAATTGTTTATGTTTACAAAACGGAATATGATACAACTGTAAATATGACCAGAAAGCCAGACTGTTACATTGTGATTCAATGCTATTATGAGCCTTTCTGTCAAAGAATCCTTTCAAAAATATGATAATTCAGAAATATCTTCAAATACAAAACTCTGGTTAAATTGAATTTTCCAGGCCTAGAAACTGAAATGATGAAATCCCTGATATTTCCCAGCTTTCTATGACTGAATTTCATGCTATGAAAGCAAACATGGATAAGACGGAAAAAAGCTGAATGAGAGGAAGATGATATGTAGAAGAGGAAGATCAAGACATTTCTTATTAAAGGAGCAAAACAAAATGTTCCGCCAATGGCCCATGTGGTTTTAGGGCACCTAAACAACAGGACTTGTGTGGAAAGCCATTATAACATTTATTCTTTTAAACTAGTATGTTTACATTTGTAGTAACTTGCTTATTTTTATTCTTTTATTCATTATATGCTAGTACACTGTAAAAATGATTTTTCAAAGTTGTAAATGAAAGTTGTAAAAGAAAATGCTATTTTTTTCTACTTCAGAATTTCATATTTAATTCAATGTTACTTGCCATTTGTAATTGTTTGGTAAATTTACTAGCAACTTCTGAGTGAAAGTTGTTTCTACACCAAATTATTTTTAGTGTACTACTTACAACAATTATGTTACTAACACATTTTTGCAATTGAATATAATGGGGATCTGAGGATCAACTATTCACTACTGACTAGTATTCCAGTTATTGCTGGTACACATTCTAGTTTAATTGTCATACTAGTCTCTATTTCAGCTTTTTTCAGCTGTATTTAGGCTATTAGATACTATCAGTATATGCCCAATATATGTAACTACTGGACTTTCTATTTCAGTTGTTATTAGTAACATTATGAGTAACAAAGGAGTAGTTAAAATTAAAAGATACTAGTCACTATTGGATTAGGTAGGCTACTAGTAATTAAAAAAACACACAGATTTAAGTTACCTATTCTAGACGTTATAAATGCTAACACGGCTTGCCATAAGACAAGTTTCCATCGGAGAAAGTGAAGATGACTGAATATACAATTTGCAAAATAGGAACAACCTACAACACGCTTTGCACGATTTCATTGCCTCTTCATTTACGGAAATATTAAGTATGCACTTAAAGTCTCAATGCCAATTGGCGATTGGAGAACTCCGTCACCTTTGAGAACGTTCACTCCGTCTGATTGGCCACTTGAGAGCGATTGCTTCATCAGCTCCGCCCATTTTGCTCCTCCCTGTTGCTTTCGCTGCTTCTTGTTCCAGTACTGATTTTTAACCGAGCAGTGTCACGACCATATCAGACAGCGAGAAAAGCGGGATTGTATTGCGTTTAAGCGGTTTCTGTGTGAGGATACGGACGAGCCGCTTCTAGATTTTGAACATCTGGGCAGAGATGTAACAGTTTCCTGGGATTGGCGTTGTGTTTTTGTTGCTTTTGTTGTAATTTGTTGTTGGGGACCTCCCTAAAGCTTCAACTCAGGAATTCTGACATTCCCTGTATTGGCAGCTACACTGTTTTCCTTTTGCCGCAGTAAGTCTGGAGTTTTTAGATTATAGAAAAGAGCAATGTACAGTGAATTTAACATCTCTGCTCTAGCTAATTAGTTGTCATAGACTTTGGAGATCAAGTTGTGTTTCTTACTACAACGCATTTTGCTACATGCTCTTTAAAAAGTGCAACACAGTAGCTAATCTTGTTTTTCTGCAGGGTGGTTTTTAAACTGTTTCATCCCAAATTATTCCCAGCTAAATGGGCACTACTTAGCCCACTGAAACAAACTGCATGCTTAAAGTTAAAAACTTTTATAATGTGATTAAGTAATTTACTTATTTTAAATAGAGTTCTGTTTACATGTGCGATGATCATGAGCTGTGTGAGACAGACAAATCTCGTTCATAATTTACCAACAATTAGTTGAATTTGTATATGGTACGTTATACAATATACAAAGTAGCTAATGTTCACAAATGTAGGCTATACCAGTGGTATTAAATGATTACAAAGTGCAAACGTCTTACTTTCTCTTGACTAGTCTTTTGTACTAATCGCTGGTCTAATAGGCTATAAAAGATCTAAAGTAAAGGTTTTCAGTCCTGGTACTGTTCTTTTATATTGTCACACATCTGCCCACATGTGTTTTGTTGCCTTCAACATTTCTGTATATTACAGTGTGCAGAAAATGGCAACTGCTCTCAGTGGACGCCCACCTAACAATAGGAAAGGCCGTATTTTAGGCATTATTGATGCCATCCAGGACGCTGTCGGACCCCCCAAACAGGCGGCTGCGGACCGCCGGACCGTAGAGAAGACATGGAAACTCATGGACAAAGTAGTAAGTGTCTTGACTGTGTTTACAGTGTTCCTGCCGATGACGCAACAGTGCTTCCTATGCTCTCACGCGCTGAGAGACTTTTCCATGAAGTCGCTTGTTTGGAAGCATTTGTTTGATACATTGTAGCAAAATGTTTGCTGAATGGCGGCAAGCGCGAGAAGTGTGTTCGTAGCTGAAATACACTCTATCTATCTATCTATCTATGAACATATTCATTTTTTTTGTATTTATAGCTACTTTATATGCAGTACTTTGTCATGTTATATCATTTATACAAGTATAACTTTATTTCTAATCCATCTTTCATTACTAATGAAATATTTTATAAAAAATGTGTCAAAAATAGAGTTCTGTATACATTGTGACGATCATGATTTGTGCGTCTTCATTTCTCTTGACTAATCTGATACCTGAAGGTTTTCAGTCCTGGTACCACTTACCTTTTGAAATTTTCTTTATTCAAACTGAATTGTTTAGTAAAAAATGCTGTGTAGTGTGTTCTCAATGAAGAGGAGTTGATTTTTCTAAGCCGACTGTGTGTGTTTTTTAGGTGAGGTTATGTCAGAACCCCAGACTACAGCTGAAGAACAGTCCTCCGTACATCCTGGATATTTTACCTGACACTTACCAGCACCTGAGGCTGATTCTGTGCAAATACGAGGAGAACCAGAGACTTACTCAGTTAAGCGAGAATGACTATTTCAAAGTGTACATCGACAGCCTGATGAAGAAGTCCAAAAGAGCAATCCGCCTCTTTAAGGAAGCCAAGGAGAGAATGTATGAAGAACAGTCACAGGACAGGTAGGATGCTTTTTACTTCGCTTGTGGTCTGGTCACACCTAATCTGGTCAGTGTTTTGTATATAAGGATTGTTTTTGTCCATTGTGACATGAAATGAAAGGAATGGAGCGGAGATTTCACTTTTGTTCTATGTGCATTGTGCATCGAGATGTCTGTTTTAATGCCAGCAGATGGTTTTTAAGGTCATCTTCAAGCGTTATCACGGTTGTCAGTCTCATAACTCGTACGCTCTTTCTTTCTGACACTGATCTGTTGCCCTTTGAACATCCTGCTGGATGGACATAGACATAGGAGAGATCAGGTCACATGACTGGTCTGTTCGTTGAGTTTCCTCTGGTGTTTCATGTCAACTTGAGTCAAGGCTAATTATCATGGAAATCCAACTCTGATCAAGAGCAGCAGCCCTAATGAAAGAGACTGACCCCCTCTGGATTTAAAACCTTGGTGGGCCGAGCAGACTCTGCGCAGGGCGAGAACAAAGTGAGAGAGATTATTAACAGAGCAAGTGTGTCTCGGGCATAAGCTGACACATGCAGAATACTCTCCCCGGGGGCCATTAGAGCTCTGGGTCAGCCTGTGCATTTCAGACATGAAACACGGGCCTTGACTAAAGAGGAAAATCTTAGCATTCTGTTTTACTGACAGCCAAGCGTAACATTCCCAGCATCTGGTTTAGAGCGTAGCCTCACATCAATTAAACTGCATTTAGGCCACTGACTATTTGGGTAAATACTGCACAGTTTGAAAAAGTATCATAAGGCATTTGATAATGCCAGCAAATAATAGTGTTTCAGCTGTTGGTTTATATCCCAGTGCTTTTGATTGGCAACTCTGGCTTGGGTTTTGGCAGAAGAGTTTAATTTTAGTAATGCTTTCGATCCCAGTCTCACCAGATTCTGCAGGGGTGAGATGATTGAAATGAAATTTTTAGGGTTGATGGAGAGGTAAAGCAGCATTTTTTTAGCCTGCGGACGCCAACTGACAGGCTGTCCTGACACTTTGTCGTATCCAGAAGCTGTGACACTCGCTCCGGACAGGAGCAGGGATATCGGCTGTCAGCCCCTCCACGTCTGCTGTGTCACTCTGTCTTAAATCTCAAGGGACAGATCCTCTACTCTGCCTTCCAGCATTTGGCTCCCTGTCCCACACAAAGGGGGGATAGTAATGTGTCCTTTTTGGAGATTGCAGAGAGGAAGAAAAAGAAATTGAGATGAGTGGAGGGCTCATCAATGAGAATTGTTTTATGGTGCAATGCTAGTTGATGGATGTGTCCGTAGTCCTATCAGGCCAGTTCTGCGTTGTCACTGTATCTTGTGCTTGATGATCATGTATATTTGTTTTTGTGGCTTGCAAACTGAAACATTTGGTTTTCTGTGAACATAAAAAATTCTGCTAATTTAAATATGTCGCTACTGTAACGTTATGTAGCTGACTGACCCACATACACTCAAATAAAAAATTACATGTTAGTTTTACTTAACTTTTTTATGTCAGCACAATACTTGGGATATGTTGCATTTAATTAACATTATTTATTTCAGTAAACTTAAGTTTATTATATAAGGCCAATTCAATGCCATTTAGTTGAATCAGGTTAACATTCTTAATTGGTCCAAAACTATTACGTTCAATTATCCTAAAATTAATATCAAACAAAAATTAAAATAAGTAACATGAAAAAATTTAAATTTGAGTGAATAAAGTGAACAGCATCAAAACCTCATCTACACTTATAAAAATGATTTTTTTGTCGCTAGAATTGGTCTTGAAAATATTAGTTATAACGGAACATTTCTTTTTGTATTAATATTGTTTCGCACTAAATATAAATAATATTAATTTGTATGTATATGTATATAATATTAATTTGTTATATTTATATATATATAATATATACTTTTTATATTTTTGATATATTTACTAGTGGGTGCAGGACATTATAGTTCATTTATGTAAGTGAGGATAGCAAAATAAAGTAAACTGTGACATATTATACCCAAAAATTCTTCATACAGTGGACTACCAGTAAAATTTATAAAAATTTGGAACCAAAAATTATTCAAACACTTTGACCTGACCATGTTTCGCTTAAGTATTATCTGACATAATTAAGATTATTTTTTTCTGACACAGTTAAACTCTTGAGATCTTGTCATATTTTATTACCATTTTTTTAAACTATAGTGAATAAACCGTATTAATGAATGAAATGTTCAAGGTGTCTGAATAAATTTTGGTTTGACTAATATATATACAGTAGTCAACATTTGACTATAATATATATATATATATATATATATATATATATATATATATATAATATATATATATATATATATATATATATATATATATATATATAATTATTTATTTTTTTTTTTTTTCAGTGAAAATCTCTACATCATATATATATGATGTAGAGTTGCATGAGGAAAATGCATGAGGAAATGGCTTATAAATCATACTAAGTGATGTTTTTTAAAAATGAAAAAATGCATAAAGTTTTCTGATGAGTAGGTTTAGGGGTAGGGTTACTGTTAGGGGACAGAATATTCAGTTCGTATATAAAAAAAAAAAAGTTTTTAAAAAGTCCCCATAATCATGGAAACCCAACATATTGTGTGTGTGTGTTTCTGTGTGTGTGTGTGTGTGTTTTATCATGTTAATTAATTTATCTTTGTGGTAGGACCAGTGAAAATGTTGGCAGGGCAAGTGAAAGTCTCACTTAGGCCAGCAGAAACATTCCTTATTATTGAGCCCCCTGAATGAGATGTGCAGAAAGGACAGAAGAGACAGTAAGAGAGGAGGGAACAGGAGAAAGAGGCATGTGGAAAAGCGAGTTCATTCATAGTGCAGTGGGGCTGTAGGGAGACATCAGTACAGAGAGCTGGTCCCCGGCCTGCAGCCAGGCATCTTCGTGGAGGCCCCGCATGTGCTACAGTAATTATACTGCAGCTCCTGAGACCAACAATGGGACTCTCTTTTTCTGTCTTTCTCCCCCAGCACCCTCCTGCCATAAATATCATCTCTGCCATGCAATGTTAGACACTCTGTGGAAGACTAAATGATCCCTAAACAACTTAAAATGCCTGTTTGTGATTTTCAAACCAGTTTCAGAAGTCTACAAAAGCACTTAAAACTTCTTACACACTTTTAAAAATTTTTTTTAGTTTTTAAAGCATTTAATGTCTTTTAATCCCTGCCAAAATAATGTCTGTTTTATTTATATGCCTTACTTTTTAAAAAAAAAACTATTTTTTTAAAAAAAATCTCATTGTTGACCACGTCTGTGTTACTATTTTTTTTATGTTTACATTGTTGCGACAGCTGTGGGCAAGAAACAACAGCAACAAAAAAAAGAAAAAAATAACAACCATAAAGCCACTGATGGAACAATGGGGAAAAAGGAACCAGGTCTTTCTTTGTTTTATTAACTGCACAATTTTCTAGCTATTATAAAATCTAGGCAGGGCAACGATACAGACACCCTTCTTCAGATTGTGTGCTGTACTCTAGCAATGTCAACCCTGCTTGATAATTATCAGAAGATTGCTGAGGTTCTGAGTTTTTCCTCTTACTGGAAAGATCTAAATGCATTACTATCTATTAGTATTGACATTAAGAGGGCGGACAAAACGGTGGTCTGGAACAGAGATGAATGGGCTGGATGTATTGAATCTAGAGGACGTTGGCAAGCTTTGCTCTATGTGGGGCTGAGGTGGCAGTCTTAAACCTTGCAGTGTTGGATCTCTTGTGCTTTAATCTCCTCAGTGTTTTTTTTCGGTGACAGAGATGGATGGCATTGTGGAGAGAAGCATGGAGCCATGCACTAGATGTGGAACTTCACTGAAGCCTCAGACTTGGCCTCATTGACGTGCTTGCTTTTGAGCCGTTGTGCATCATGAGAAGATCGGCAGATGTTTTAATGTGCCTGTGGCTTTGAGGTGTGAGAGACTGCTGTCAACAGAGATAGAGACTTCAGATGTAGTGTTCTCAAACTCGCAGAAGAAAATATCTGAGGTTTGGCCTTTACGCAGGCCACAGACAGTGGGGACCGTCCAGGGAGCTGTTTTGCATTCACACTGACTGTGAAATCACATAGTGTATTTTAGGGCTTGGTTTAAAAAGTATAGATTTCTCAATTTTAATCGATTTTCATTTTCATGATCCAATAGCGATTCTTAAATCCCAAGAATCGATCATTTAGTTTATGAAACATTCTCAGTTTTAAAATTCTGTAAACTTTATTATGAAGTTCAAACAGTAAATACCATTTTGAACACTCTGACGCATTTATATGTGATGCACTGGAGCTATGCAAGGACCGCCTCCCTCATTTCCATGTTGTACACAGAAAAGTATAAATAAATATTTAAATAAATATGTAAAATAGATGCAGTGCTTAAACCACCACCCAGGTTTGTGCCACAGCTGCCCTAAACTATTTTTTACCAAAATAATTTTTTACGTTTCTGTAATGGTTAATCCACACAAGTATGTGTAAGTTTCTAATGCAAAAAATATAATTATTGTTGGGATTTCATGGATTCAAAGATAGATCGCACAAAAATTTCAAGTCTAGAAACTATTTGGAAGTCAATAACAGAGACTGTGGAAAAGTACATAAAAACAATGCCAGCAAGCTGTTATCAAGGCCAAAAGAGGCCATACAAAATATAAAATATATTATGTTATTATGTGTGAATAAAGACTATTTAGTTGTTTCAGTTTGTTGTTTGCCTAATAAATGACAATAAAACTTCGTTTTAAACAAGTTTTTGACAGATTCCTAAAATATTTGTATTTATATACAATAAATATATATACGCTATAGAGACCCTCCTCCACACTCATTTTTAAGGTTTTGCCCATGTCTTCTGGCTAGCAATTCTGTGTGTGTCGAGTTTCATGCAGTTTGAAGCATGCAAAGTGCCTCAAAAAAACCCATAAAGAATATTAAAGTTTAATGCGTTGTCATGACAACAGTTTTCAAGATATCAAGAATCCTTTCACAGGTCTGCATCTGTGGTGTCTTGACATTATTCTGATGAAGACTGATTATGATCTCTGTATTATGACAGGTCTAATAAATTAGTTAAGCACTGTACATGTCTGAATAAATCTAAAAATAAACGAATGCATAAATAAATTAAAAATAAATGAATGCATAAATAAAAGTTAAAAAGATTAAAAATAAATTTAATAAATAATAAATGAAGAAAAAAGTCGTAGAAAAATAAATTCAGGATTAAATTTAATAAAGCATGAGTTATGTTTTCTGAAGTTATTTATTACTCGATTTATTTTTGTATTACATTTAATTATTTATCTATATATTTATTTATTTAGTAATAATTTCTGCAGGTTTAGGCCTCGATAGTACTGTACCTGATACAAATAAATCAATATCGAATCGAAATGTAATCGATTTGTGAAATTTGTGTCAGTACTGCCCAGCCCTAGTGTATTTACCCTCATCCTTATTTGTGTGCTACTCTTCCTATTTCAGCGGCATCATGTCAAAAAACAAAAAAGAACAGAGTTTTTTTTTTTTTTTTTTTTAACTCTGAGAGCGCTTCGAGAGAGCTAATTCCCTTCTGAGAAAGGTAATATACTGCACTAGCTCATGAGTGGCAGTCGTCTGTTTAAATCTCCTTACTCAACTCGTTCGGTTTAAAACCGCTTAACAGCTATGGAACATTTGGTGAGGTTTTTGTTTTCCACAAATGTGCAAAAAGTGATCTTTCTTCCCAGCTTAAGCTCTCTCGCACCTGTAAACTTGTGTAGGCGTTAGCACCATAATGTGCTGTTTGGAATGTTTTTATTTCCTTGAAGCACAGGATGTTTACCGTCCCAACCATCCTTAATTCGTGTCTGACCACAAGAAATCTAGCTACTATGTTCTCCATGCAGATGTTCCAGAATGCTCGCCATGGACAAACACAATGATCTGGTTGTTGAAACTGCCTTCTTTTGGAGCCCATTACCATCTGCTGTGAGTAAACAGAAATGGATCAACATGCTTCAGTACAGGAGGCAGCAGGAATGTCACAGGATGATACTTGGACTGAACGCTGTGCTGAAATAGACTGAACGTTATTGCTAATGCAGCAGCAGATTTGACAGAAAAGGTCACCGATGTAGCTTTATTTCAAGACGTCGTCTGATGGAAAGCTGAAGTGAAAGTGCAGACCTTGATGGAAACGGAGCTGTGGATTTGAAACTGTTAGTTAGGGGAACTTAGACGGCCTGCCTTGCTTCCTTTGACCTTGAGTAAGCAAAGAGCATCTCTTAAAATGTTAACTCAGTTATTTTTACTGCTCAAGCTGGATTTAATGTTCAGTGTTTTCTTCCTGAGGAGGAACTAATTATAGATTAGCTTGATTGGTAGATGAGGACAATTGCCCATTCTCCAATAGATTCTGCTCCAAAAAACATTTCGGCATGCAGCAGATTATTTCTTTCATTCAAATGATAATAATAATTGCATTATGTTTCAGGCGCTCGCTGTGAGTTGTATTAGTTTTTATGGCAGATGTTGGATCCTAAAGGTCATTGTTAAACAGACAGTTCCATTCCTGGAAGCTGATTGGACAATACTATTTTGTTGTTTAACAATTTTAATGAATTTGATTAATGAAGAAATGTTTTAATTATGGATGCACAATATTTTGGCACTATATTAGTCAATATTACTTTTGTTTTTTGAAAGACAAAATGCTTACCAAGGTTGCATTTAATTGATCACAGTAAAACAGTAAAAATGGTAATATTATGAAAATATTATTACAATTCAAAATTCAGAATTTATTGCTGTAATGGCAAAGCTGATCTTTCAGCAGTCGTTACTCCTTCAGTGTCACATGATCCTTCAGATTTGGTGCTCAAGAAACATTTCTCATTATTTTCAATGCTGAAAACAGTTGTGCTTCATAATATTTTGTGGAAAACATGATACTTAAATCTTTAAATAGAAGAACAACATAGTTCAGTAGAACAACATTTGAATTTGCTAAACAAAAAAAGTAATTCTTTAAAAGCAAATCTTACCCAAACTTTTAAATAGTAGTGTATTGTTGTTGCATATTTAATTTTTCATGCTCATTTACCCGGTTTTTATATGTAGATTACCTTTGCTGTTATCTAACGCTCACTTACTAATAATGTAATAACATTGTTAAATTTATTCTCAAAATGAATATGTATTGTTCGTACTGTATATTTCAATGTTGGCTAAATTCACTTGTAGCATTTAAAATTATTGATTTTATTTTTTTTAAATGTTTTATTTTTAATATGTTTAGACAAAAAAGTATAGAATTTTAATATTGGCCATTTATTGGTTATCGGCCATAACATGAAAAAATAATTAATGTCTATTTGTAATTCCCAGAATTTTAATATCTGTGCTTCCCTAGTTTTAACAGCACAGCTTCATACCATACTACTTAAAAAAACAAGTAATGACTGCAGTGATGTCCAATACCTGCCAGACCTGGGCACATGGTACATGATGGACTGCAGCAGGGCATGTCACCCCTCGACTGGAGTTAATTGGAGTTATTTACAGAGTAAGTTAATGCCCTCCCACAGAGAATGAAAGGAAAATATATCCTCCCCTCATGTCAGAGTCTGCAGACCAAATGGGCCCCTTGTCCCTCTACATCCCCCAATCTCAGTCTTCTCCAGCTGCATCCATCACACACAGGCACAATGAAGTTCAAACAGCCAAATAACAGTGGAACAGAGCCAGATGTTCTACTCAATTAGGGGTCTCCCCGCTCTCCGGTCACGCTTTCATGTTTTCCCGCTCTTTTTCCTTCACCATCCCATTGTTTAACGTGTTTGTCCTGTATCGGAGGGTCAATTAAGTCCTCCTGTGGTGTTATTGTGATCATGTTTGTGTTTATTTCTCTTAAATTGCCTTGTCAAATGTAGGCCTGGTGCTTTGATTAATGAGCGGAGGTCTGCATTTGGGTAAAAGCGCAATTAGCAGCCCTCAGTTTACCACCAATCAGATGGCAAGCCACATATCTGAACTCCCCCACCCCAACACGCCTCGGTTACTGCGCCGTCTGCTCTGCAGTGTGATGATGAGGTTCATCTGGTGCCTGGCTAATGATGGAAAAAGCTTCATTAATGAGGAAGTCACGGACCGATTCCGAGCCTCAGATCTAGGAGATACCACTGTATGCTGCTTTGAATTGGCCTTAATTGGCAAAGACCTCACTTCCGAGAAGTTCTGAATAAATTCTGTCTCTGTTCTCCACATTTTAACTGGATGGGAATTCTCAAGATCCTTAGACTTATCCAGGCCTTAAAGAAAGAAAGATGCTGATATATATGACCTCTAAAGGAAGGGCAAACACACAAAAGCACACTCTCTTACATGACCAGACACCCTGTGCAACCCAATCTTTATGCTGCAAATCAGCAGCATTAAGAGCAGATATCTGTTATGATTTTTGCTCGCTCAGATTCTGATGCACTGCACAATTTATTCCTCTCTTCAGTCATCTGGTGGAAAACTCAAGGAGGAAGTGCCCCACAACATCCTGTTCTTCTGTTTCCCTTCCACAATTATCCAACACAAACACATTTAGGTCAGAATGCATATGATACGCAAGTACGCAAATGCTTTTAGGCATGCAAGCAATGCCGTTGCGTTTCAAGATGTTAGAATTCAATTCATAATTCAAGGATCAAAACTATTGATATTTTCTTCAATTTATTTAGAAAAATATAATATAATTTGAATATCGGACATTTTATGGTTACTGGCCATTTCTGTTATCTGTTAGTTTTACATTATGATTACCCTTGCCATCATCAACACTCACCCAAAAATGAAAATTCATTTTTTTTTTTTTTTTTTTGAGTCATTACTCACCCTCATGTCGTTCCAAACCTGTAAGGCCTTCGTTCATCTTTGGAACACAAATTAAGATATTTTTGAGGACATCCGAGAGGTTTCTGTTCCCCAAGAGAAAGCAACATAATTACCACATTCAAGGTCCAGAAAAGTAGTAAAGACATCTTTAAAATAGTCCATGTGACTACAGTAGTTCAACCTCAATGTTATGAGACGTCAAGAATTTTTTTTGTGCGCAGTGAGTCGGCATTCTGACATAGAACCTGGAAGCACTGCACTGTCTATACATTGTAAACAGCATAGGAGACTGACAGAGAAGAGAAGAAATTGTTGAATAAAGTCGTTATTTTTGTTTTGTTTTTGCACAGAAAAAGTATTCTCGTCGCTTCATAACATTAAGGTTGAACCACTGTAGTCACATGGACTATTTTAAAGATGTCTTTACTACTTTTCTGGACCTTGAATGTGGTAATAATGTTGCTTTCTCTTGGGGATCAGAAACTTTTTCGATTTCATCAAAAATATCTTAATTTGTGTTC
This sequence comes from Hypophthalmichthys molitrix, assembly GCA_037950675.1. NCBI lineage: Eukaryota > Metazoa > Chordata > Actinopteri > Cypriniformes > Xenocyprididae > Hypophthalmichthys > Hypophthalmichthys molitrix. Next base: position 36,949,586 of record CM075501.1, read on the forward strand.
TGAAGATGAACGAAGATCTTATAGCTGTGGAACAACGTGGATGAGTAATTGACAGAAATTTCATTTTTGGGTGAACTAACCCTTTAAAGTTAGTTGTTTTTTCTTTTAAAAAACAATTTAATAACACTGTTAAATGTTAATATGTGATGCCTGAATTTCCTTGTAGCATTTACAACTATCAATTTTTTTTTTTTTTTTTTTAAAGAGTTTTTAAAAAAAATATTTAGATAAAAGTAAAGAATTTGAATGTCATTATCATTATCAGTTTATCTGTATCTGTCAGAACTGAATGTCATTGCATCCCTAAATGGCATATTTGAATTTAGTCATTCTCTTGATTATCAAGGTTAACTGAGGTTACCGCCACAGTAAAGTGTGCACGTTAAAACGTAAATGTGCTGTTGCAACACGCTGTCTGTGCATTTCTGGCCTCATTATAATGCAATTAGCTGATTTCAGATATAGTGTCTCCCTGACCTTAAAACACACACGTCACCCTTTTGTCTACATTAATGTCTCCTTGTACCCCAGCCCCCCAAAAATTAGGAGTTCAACCTTTGCTGATCTCCTCTGGAAAAGGATACAGACCTACATACAGCATACAGCCTCTTCAAATGAACATCTAATGAATTATCAGCTTTTGTGGTATCATTTGTCTCTCTGCTGGTGGTTTTAAATGTCAGAACATCTGCCCGCCTCTTCTCACTCTCTAATATCTCCTTTGTTTTCTCCATCTTTACCTCTCAGTCTTTAAGTTCTACATCTCAGGTGTCATGGGCTGCTGTTGTGCTCGTGAACTGAGTGGGAGAGTGTCACACTTTCCACAGCAGTGAAAATGTATTTCTCTGAAACCAGAGCCCCATTTGTGACAGCTTCTTGTCTCCTAAATGACTGCAAGTGCGTGTTAGTGCAGTTTTTTTCTCTAGCGGATGGTGCGGGCAGCAGGTGGAACTTCAGGATGAATTCAAATCAACCCAACAGCAAATCAATACTAGTCTTGACAGCTGTGTCTCGTGTGGTTAGGTGTCTTGTAGAGCAAGAGAGGAGCGGAAGATGAGAGAACAGGCCTTTTGTTTCTATGTTTGCTCTACATCTAGTAATGTCCCGTTTGAGCTCTGGGTTAGGTCCATCATGGCAGATGTGTGCTTTCAAGAACAGAAACCTGCCTTGTTTCCCCCAAGGTGCTTGGGGATTCGGGCATGTGTGTCCAGTCTGGAGAGGGAATGAGGATTTGTCTAGTGAGGTTTCACGGGTGTCCATTTGGGACTGTGTTGTGTCTTTGTGTCTATGTGGTGCTGGTCTTCTGGGAGTCTGGCTGACGTGCTTGATTTATTGTGATGTGTTTGACTCCTCCTCTTTTTCCTCCTCATATACTCTGACACACACACACGGCAGCAGGCCATCTGAGCCCAGTCACCATCCACTGCTGTTGTGAATGAAATCCCTGGAGGCAAACTGTGAACAAACAGCTCAGAGCCAGAGTACTTAAACACGCTAAATACATATGGAATATATCCTTATACCAACAACATGTTTTCCTCAATGAAATCCTTGGGTTTTTGAAAGAAATCAATACTTTTGTTCATCAAGAATGCATTAATGTGACCAAAAGTAAATGACATAATGTTACAAAATATTTGTGCTGTTCTTTTAAACTTTGTTCATTAAAGAATCCTGATAAATGTTATGGTTATTGGGCATTTATCTGTTATCTTTTAGTTTTACTTTTCGATTGCCTTTGCCAACATCTATAACACTCTCTTAAAGTTAATATTTAAAAACATAAATAATTTAATAACACTGTTAAATATAAGTGAGTGATACCTAAATTTACTTTAGTGGTCATGAATTGAGAAATCAACTTTCCTTTGAGCTTTTGAGATATATATATATATATATAAAAGAGGTCATCGTACTATAAGAATATCCTGCAAATTTCAGAACTGAAAATTTCCTTGTAAGTCCAATAAAAGCTTTTATTGACACCAGGCCCAGCGAACGACTGATCCTGGAATGTGCCTATTTATAGATAGGTGAAACCCAGTCTCCACACAAGAAATCAACGCCTACTTCATCATTGCAATGTTAGCCCCGCCCACTGGTGTGTTAATGAGATGAGGAGGAGAGAATAGTGATACAGGACAAGAATAACACTATCTTTCAAAGGATCCTATGCTAGGAATATGGTTATTTATTTTCAATAAAATGATTGTCTCAGTTGAGCTGTATATTTATTTGTATTCGGTACATTTTACTGTAGAACTTCACGTTGTTTTCATCCTAGTAAGAGAAACAATCTGTTATTTAAACGGTGATTAAATTATATATAGAAAGCGATTAAAGAACGCTCCCTTTACAATCACTGGATCTGTCAATCAAACAGCGTGTGCTGGATCTGTCAATCAAACAATGCAAGTTTATCAGTGACTGAGTTCTGGACTTGTAATTGTGGCACTGAAGACTGGAGTAATGATGCTGAAAATTCAGCTTTACCATCTAAGGAATAAATTACATTTTAAAATATGTTCAAATAGAAAAGTTACTTTAAATTAGAATAATATTTCACAATATTACTTTTAAACAAATAAAAAAACATTAAAAAATGTCTCCCTTTATATGAACTTTCATATCTGTCACCATACATCCAGTTGATGTCAATGAAACTCTGTATGTGCAACGATAAAACCACATGCTTATATTTTTAAAGCAGACACAGAAGAACACCTGCCAGAGATCTGAATAGCTTTTGTCTTTTCCCGCCGTAAATGTGGTGACCTCATCAGAGGGACCACATAAACGTTTCTGTCAGGCTGTGCATTGTGCTGTTGAGGTGCATGGATGGAAACTCTGAGCTGACGACGGCTTCTTTTTTTCTTTCTCTGATCAGAATCCTCCCGTATATTTAACACAGCGTAACGTGGCCTGAAACTGCCCAAGGCACTGTGACTGACTCGCTACCTCAGTGTGAAAGCCTGTTTAAACTGTCAGACTGGATTACTCCCTCTGGGAATGGTTGCTTCCTGCCTGTCACTCAAACCAAGAGATGTGTCAATCATCGCTGGGTGTGAGAGACAATTCTGAAGTGTGCGGTCTTGTCAGTTATCAATCCATTGCTCTTAAACATGATTTCATGATGTCCAGTTAAATTCTTTGTAATTCTTTGAATTCTGTAAACCAGTAAGCAACCACCTAGCAACCACGCATATATATTTTCTTCAGAAAATTTTTAAAGTTTTATTTATTAATTGTTTTTTTTAGTGATATGTCTTAAGTGACGTGTCTTAAGATAACAGAAAGGCTACCTCATTAGTTCATTAACAACTTTTTCTTTTTTTTTAATTAGATTAATGAAACTCTTGGATATCTCTGATTTTTCCTTAATTAAAACATCACGGCTAAGTGCTTGGACATGCCCGCTCTGCAAGTGCCTGAGTGTGTGTTTTCTCTAAAGGTTCAGACCTGCACTTACACTGATAAGTCAGGATAAATCCTCCTACACCCTTCCTCAACTGAAACCAGTATTGATTTGCTCCGTCCCGGAAGCAGCATCCTCTTTGAGCCCATGAACAGATTTGTGAAACGAGAGATGTGGAGAAAGAAACTCATCACTCTTTCATAAGCACAGGTTCTCTCTAAGAACCAAACGTAACAACCTGTGCCACCCAACCTTGTCTATATTGTGTTTCTATCCTGTTTGAGTCATTATTTTATTTTATTATTTATATCTATTCATTTTTATTTTTTTTATTTTAGATCTTTATTCACTTTTAATTTAATTTTATTTTACTTTAGATTTTTATTCATTTTTAATTTAATTTATTTTAGATCATTCATTTTTAATTTAATCTTATTTTATTTTAGATCTTTATTCATTTTTAATTTAATTTAATTTGACATCTTTATTCATTTTTAATTTAATTTAATTTTTACATCTTTATTCATTTTTTTATTTTATTTTATTTTATTTTTTACCTGATTTGGTACAGTTGTAGTTATGGCAGATTACATCGGGGGAGGAACATTCTCATTCCAAGAGTATTTGATTAGACAAAAATCTATGCAGTGCAGTCATTAATATTTTTGTTCTGTTTTTTCCAGAAAAGAGAGATTGAAAATGTATATCTGCTAATGGTTTATTTTGTAGAAGTTTAGGAGTATGTAAAAGCTAACACGCATGGACTTTTGATTTCATGGGGTCTTGAATTATATATTGTGCTCAAACATAAACATCAATTTAAGAATGGGTTAAAATTAGATATGTACCAAGAAACATGGAGACTTTTCGATATGCTCCATCTGGTATGGAGTGTATGACGTCTCATGCTTCTCAGAGCAGTTGATATCTACGCACAAGAGCATGGGAAATCTGTCCAGCTGTTGCGATAAGTTTCTGCTTCTCATGGCCGATCTGACAGCCGTACCCGCTGTAGCTTCCTAAAGTAATCACCACTCAATCTGCTCCGCTCTTAGTGTTGCACCAGGAAACAGGATGTTGCCGGGCCATAGATATTGTTCTCTTTGTTTACCACATTTGTTTGGACTCTACAATAAAAAGCTACCCACTAGTCAAAGGTTGAGAATGAGAACTGAGGATCAGTGAACTAGTTAATAAATACTTATGAAGCTGAAAAATGTGAATTGATTATTTCACAACTTACCTCAGCACCAATCAGTTTCCTGCCAGTAAGTGTGGTCAGTATCTAGATTGTGTGTGTGTGTGTGTGTGTGTGTGTGTGTGTGTGTCAGTCTTATCACTATAGGCTACTCAAACAGGAAGTGACCGTGAAGCAGTGTCCTTCACGTGGCTATGATGTCATTTTACTTCCCGATGGTGGCTTGACTTTGTTTTTAGGTTTGTAGCTAGGTTTCAGAAAGCTGATCATCATATACCTAATCTCAGTCAGATCTCTTTTTCCTGTTTGTCACTGAACTAACTGTAACTTGTTCTGCTGATTCAGAAATGCCATTTCAAGTCACATGCAAAAAAAAGAAAAGAAAAAAAAAGGTCAGTTTGGGTAGATATTTGATGAGACCGCTGAAGCTCAGAGCCAGTGGTGAACTGGAGAAATTTTTTCTGTTTTGTTGAAGAGATAAAGCTTTTATAATACCCCAATATTACAGGAAATGAAACAATGTGGCTTTGTGGTGTTCTGGAAGTGATGGTCGAAATATCTTCTCCAGGATATTCTCATAATACCCACACAGGACAGCGAAGCAATGTTTTATCGCAAAAGTCTGTATCGTCACATATGGTTTTAAGGTCATACTTGTAGTTTAATTCATTACAATGTAGACCAGATGCTTGTTCCAACACACATTAGATTAAGACAACAAGACAAGGTTATGAAATAACAACCTGACATTGTTTGACTGCTGGGATACTAAAAGCAGCATAAACAGTAATTTAATGGAATATTTCGAGTTATTTACAACTTAATGTTTATGGACCCCATCTGTAGCATGCTGTCGATTAGCACAGGGAGTCTTTGGCTTGATATACCAGGAAGGGACCTGATGCAGTGTTCTGGGTTTTTACAAACTGAGGTAATTGACAGCATGCTACAGATGCAGATAGTCTAAAGTTGTAAATAACCCAGAATATTCTTTATTAGGAAACTTTGCAAACCATCTGCCTCTCAAAGTGTTTGGATACTTAGACGGTACACACAGAGGTACGAGAGTAGCCTTTGGCAGCAGTAGAGGGTTTAATGTAATTCTTGGCTTTGGGGACTATAATGCAGATTAAAGCTATAAATTTGCAAGTATACATTATTAAAAATGGCAGAATTGGTTTTCTGAGAAGAGTGCAGATGCTTTTGCCACAAAGAGCCCACAAACTAGAGCTTGCAAACTTGCAGATGAGCCCTTTTGTTGCTACTTTGAATATTTAAGTTGCGATTTAAAAATGCCACCAAGGTTTTGCTATCTAACTGGCTAGTATAGAAGAGGTTTGTCAAAATTGTGAGAATGATTTAGGAATGGGTGATTCAATTACAATTTTTTTTTTTTTTTTGTTTCCAACAATTATGAAAACAAGATTGGGATAAACCATTACTGTGACACATTCAGTTTTGCAATGATGCTCATTTTGTCTTTTGTATAATACCTGCATTAAATGGCTCATGAATTGAGAAATCAACTTTTCCTTGAGCTTTTGGTATATAAGAGGTCATCGTACTATAAGAATAAATTTCCTTGTTAGTCCAGTAAAAGCTTTTATTGACACCAGGCCCAGCGAATGACTAATTCTGGAATGTGCCCATCATAGATAGGTGAAACGCCACCTCTGCAGAAGAAATCAATGCCTACTTCATCATTGCAATGTTAGCCCTGGTGTGTTAGTGAGATGACCAGGAGACTTAGGAGAGAAGAGCGATACAGGACTAAAAATAACATTACCTTTGAAAGGATCCTAATGCTAGGAATATGGTTATTTATTTTCAACAATGTAAATGTCTCAGTTGAGCTTTATTTATTTGTATTCGGGACATTTCACTGTGGATTCTTTGGTAAATCAATCACGTTTAGGCGCAGGCTTTGCAAACAGACTTTTACGATATGGACTCGACAGTAATGCAACAACATGTAAGTAACTGTGTTTATTCTAATGCCTGATCTGATATGGAATGTTTCATATACAGTTGATTCATGATTCAGTGATTCATATATCAGATGTTCTTTGTCTAATATGTGTCAGTAAATCAAACTAGTGATTAAACAAGCAACTTTACGTTGTTTCGCTTAGTAGGATGAAAATAATCTGTTATTTAAATGGTGATTAAATTATAGAAAGCGTTCAAAGAACACTCCCTTTACAATCGCTGGATCTATCAATCAAACAGTGCAAGTTTATCGCGCCAAAACTCCTGTTTTATTCAGTGAATCTCTTAGTTACATCACGTTTACACTGTTAGTTATGATGACTGCATTCGTTAGTGTGCAGAAATTGAGTTGCAATAACGAGATCACTGCTTTCAAGCGCTCAACAACATGTCTGTAATCGGCTACAATGTTCATCACTGCAACCTTTCATGAGAGAGAGAAATCGTTAGCTATTTCATGTCATATGTTCATATAATATAATATAATATAATATAATATAATATAATATATATCATTAAATAATTTCATTTATCTATTTTACATTTCACATTAATAAATTAAATACTAATTTGTTATAATTTTATAATTTGTTCATTTAAATCAATGAGTAATCAGGTTACATAATTATGATCTTAATACTATGTGACCAGAAAAATTGTGATTTATGATTTTTTTTTTTTTTTTTTACCATGATCAAGCAGCCCTAGAATGATTTGTGATACATCAGAATGTGTGTAGGAATGGGTTACAATGGTTACCTACTCATCCAGCAAGTTGATTAGTAAGATTGACTTATCTAGATTTGTCCCTTTACATTTTTTCCTTTTTTTTTTAAGTGGGGATGAATTTATTAGCATGCTGCTGTGTTGTGCGGTGCTATTTTTTATTTTTATTTTTTTTTAAACCATCCTGTCGTGAGCAAGTTAAAATGCCTTTTAGTTTTTTTATTTATTTATTTTTTTAAATGGAACCTACAATCACATTTAAATCAATTTGGAAAAGATGTGGTTTAGCACATCCATACTGAATATGATAAACAAATTACCATATTCCATAGTTTTCCAGCAAAATGAATTTATGCCTGTTAATGTACAGCTATTATTGCAAATTACAAATATTAATCAACTTTTGACCAGGTCAACAGGACAAATCCTTTTTGTAGAGCCCCGCTGTGTATTGTATATAGTGTTGGTTGTTTGTTAAGAATTATTGCTGCTCTAGCACAGAAATTTCCTTCATGAATCAATAAAGTACATCTTTTATCAATATTGTTAACCTACGCCATCTGTAGAGGAAATGGGCCTCAAATAAAAGCGGAGTTGAGTGATCGTGTGGGGGGCTTGAGCTAGAGAGAAAGAGGGGTGTTTTACTCACGTCTGTGAGTAAGTCATGGAGCGAGTGACACAGGAGGAAGGTATGACGGAGTCTCCCTTCAGCATGAGAGTTTTACTCAAAGCTGAGCCATTCCCACACTATGATCAAACTCGGGGATCACCCAGAATGCAGTTGCACTGACACGTCACGTTCTCTCCTGCATACTCACAGAGCCGTGCTTTCAGTGTGACAAATTCAGGGAGTCCCCCCTTCTTCATCCAGGCTCTGATACGTAATGCCCTTAAGTTTCTTTCTGAGTTTCCTCCCAGATGTTACACACAGAAAGAATTTATATTGCTTGTATATGTTAAGCTATTCCTTGTTATGGTTTAAACACCACAGCTTCCAGGTGCATCATTGCGGAGTAAGGGAAAATGCTCCCATTAGAATGGTACCATTTCCTTTTTGATCTACTTTTTCCTTTGAGTTTTTTTGTTGTTGTTGTTGTTGTTGGAAATGAGGGATGGGTGTAAGTACTAGAACTAGAAATTGACAGCAATAATTGATCATGAAAAAAAATTTTTTGCATTGTTTTTTTTTTTATTACATTTTTATCTTTTTATTTTAAATTGTTTTGCAATTTGTTATTTATTTTATTTTTAACTTTTTTTAAATATAAAAAGAAACATTTCTAAAATTGCATTTGTGATGTTGACTACTATATTTATTTGGGGTTTTCTGTTTTATATTTCCTGAGTGGCCGTGGCCGTAAAGAAAGTGCGAACTGTAAGGGAGCGCTCATTTTAGCTATTTTTGGAAATGTCTGTGCAAATGTATGTGTTGGTTTTATCTGGTGGTTTTATGTGTTGGTTTTATTTGTTGTATTTATTATCAGTAAACCAGGGTCATTTTTTGGTGAACTATCCCTTTAATAGTTGATAAGGGGAATTTGTACAGTTTTTCTACATAGCAGTTCTAGTTTTATTGATAACCTGTTTTATTTTCTCTTCACCATATTTATTTGCACATTTTTGCACATCTGCTGTTAATAAACATCTTTTTGGATGTCAACATCACCCCATTTTTTTCTTCCTTGTGTGATTCTCCTGGTGACTCTCTCTATCACAGCATTTAAAAAAAAATGCAACAGCTAACAATATCTATCTTGCACTGTACGTAGAACAGTACTTGAATGCTCGGTTTAATTATCTATTGAGTACCTGAGAAAAATTACCAAAATATCCATCCATCCTGCAAATATGACCGCAAACGGCCTGAGAGCTCGGAACAACCCAATCTGAGCCTGAAGTCTGGGGCCCATCTGCTAGGATGTGGTGAGACGGACATGAGTGGGGTTGAGCCATCTAGTAATTATAAGTCTATGGCTCAGGCCATGCCAGAGTGAGGTGCAGCATGTGGGTGGAGAGGAGGAGGAGGACAATGTCTTACTTTAGAAATGCTGACTGTAAAGACTCAATGACACGCGCTTAGTCACTTCGTGGGCGCGGATGCCGTTTTATTCATCCATTTATTCCTTGCATTAATGAAGAAAGCTTTTTAACCACACCAGTCATGCCTGCTGTTGATTAAAGGGTCAGAAATGCGAACGCTAGAGGAAATGGAAGTGTAACCTTGATGCAGGAAGTGAACTGGAGCTGACAGAGTGTGTGAATATGATTTCCAGTGAATTTCCTGCAGCACATCCTGTGTCTGTGGGAGGACAAAACGCGTCCTCTCGTTCTTTGTCGTTCTTGTTCTGTTAGCAACAGGTTTTCACACCATTGATTTTATTTTTTTTGGAGACTCATAAACTTATCAGAAGAAGCCAGAAGTTTGTCCACAAGAGTTTAGAAAGTATTCTAAAATGCAGAACTAGCATCTGGGCTCCAGAGGAGATGAGATGCGTGGGTTTGTTTGCTGACTTTTGTGCGAGATTGTTTGCTTGTGTCTGTGTGGTATGCATGTGTTTGTATGTGCGAGCGTGCGTGGAGGCGCCAGGCTGGGGCTCCGGCAAAGAGTGACATTTATTAGTTATCTAGAATGATTGATGGTGGGATTCGGTTGAGGAGCTTGCGTGTTTGTCCTAGGCCTCTCTGGCCTGTATGGTGATAGGCTCTGTGTCAGTGCAGCTCGGCGAGGTGTAGTAATAACTGCAGTTATCAGTTGAGTTTGTGACTCACTGCTAGTCTGTGATCAGGCTGACACCCACACTCACCAAACTGTGTTCCGAGATCTTGGCGTGATAGTCTCAATGGTTCAGGTCCAGCTAGAATGAGATTCAAATCGCAAAGTTAGAAAATTTTACTTGATATTCAAATGCAATATTTCTCATCAAATTCCAGATTCAGCAGTTAACTATAACATTGCATAATTTCGAAAGATGTTGATTAGTACAAATGATAATCGGATCCTTGTTGAGTGATGTGTGCAATATCGATCGATGAAAAGACTTCATGTCTCATATGACTAAAGGGGACCTATTATGCCCCTTTTTACAAGATGTAATAGAAGTCTCAGGTGTCCCCAGAATGTATCTCTGAAGTTTACCTCACAGATCGTTTATGATACCATGTTGTTAATCCCCATTTTTGAGTGGAAGGAAAAACTGTTTTCTTGCATGTATCTTTAAATGCAAATGAGCTGCTGCTCCCCACCCTGGTTCCCATAAGAGGGCAGAGCCTGTACAGCTTAGGCCTGGGATACTCTGCAAATTTCAAAATATGAAAAAAAAATAAAAAAAAATAAAAAAATGATATATATGTGTATATATATATATATATATATATATATATATATATATATATATATATATATATATATATATATATATATATATATATATATATATATAATATATATATATATATATCTATATATTGCAAATGGTGCTTCAGATTGGTGGTGAAATGGCACATTTAGTACTGATATGATGATATGAAATAAAAAATGTCAAGCAAGGTTGTTGACCCCAGCTCTAAGCAAAAAATATTTCCTCTGAGTAAACAAAACAAGACGTTTTCACACCTTGTGTCTTAAGACGTATATGCGCACCCACACACAATTTAATTCAATCACATGACCTTTTATGACTTTTTCCCCATACACACACAGAGCACAATAAGAGCATAGCGGTACTAGTAGTCCTGTAGTGGCAGAATCTGACATGCAAGCACAGTGCTGTTTTGTTTGAGTTTGAGCGCAGCACAAGACAAACAGTCTAAGCTGTTCTACACACCATAATCTTCTGCTGTCATCACACGGGCCATGCGGGACGTGTAGCGCAGTGTGTGTATACAGTGTGCTGTGTTAAATTCCTGTTCCTGTTTTTGCATGAACTCTTGACTATATTTTGTGTACGTGTTAATGTATTTGTCTTTATCAGTTCTTAGGTGTTCAAGTGCAGTTCGAAAATAGCTCATTTGAATTTAGCTGTATCCTCTTACTCTCTAAAATAAGTGTCTTTACCACAAACACTCATGACTAACATGCGCTGATCTGCATTTTACTCATCTTGAGTTTCCATTCCAAAACTGTTTTTTGATTAATAATATTTGTGTTTACCGATACAAAATAAAATACACGCGCACACACGCACACTCACCAAGGCTGCATTTATTTAATCAAAAATACAGTAAAAACAGGAATATTACGAAATATTATTACAATTTAAAATAACTGTTTTCTATTTAAACATATTTTAAACTGTAATTTGTTCCTGGTATGCTTCAGCGTCACATGATCCTTCAGAAATCATTCTAATATGCTGATTTGAATGGTGCTCAGGTCACATTTCTTCTATTTATTATTATTATCAATGCTGAAAACAGTTGTGCTGCTTAACATTTTTGTGGAAATGATAATACTTTTTTTCAGGATTCTTTGATGAATTGAAAGTTCCATTTATTAAGTAGAAATCTTTTGTAACATTATAAATGTCTTTACTGTCACTTGATCGTAATGCATCCTTGATGAATAAAAAATATGAATTTCTGTTTTTTTTTTTTTTTTTTTTTAAATCTTACTACAAATGTTTGTATGGTATCATTGTTTCCACAAATATGTTAAGCTGCAAAAACTGTTTTCAACATTGATAATAATAATAATAATGTTTTTTTGAGCAACAAATCAAAAAATAAATTTGTCTTTTACAGATGTAAGAGCAGATCAAACATACTCATGTAAATGTCTAACCACCATCTGACAGACCGAGAGAGAGATAGAGAATTATCTTTGAACCAATCAGAGGTTATAGAATCCCTCTAAAATCTATCAGTCTATTAGCACAAAGAGAACTGACAGTGAGGAGCCAATCAGAGAGCTCCCTTTGTGATGGCTGGCCGATGCACGTATGCATGCACACATGCACACACACACCCTTCAAGCCTGATGCCAGCAGAGAGTGAAGTTTGTTAGATAAACTAATCAATGAAAAACCCTGTTCTGCTGCTAATTGGCATTAAATTTGCTTTGCACAGTCCATCGCTATATATATATATATATATATATAATATAAAAAATGTTTTTGGACAAATATTAATTTGGTATGATATGTAAAAAATAGCATGCGAAGTTGATTATTGTTTGTTAGATAATATTCTGCTTAAAGTGGATTTGAATCAATGTGTCAGTGTGGTGGGAATGTTGAAATTGATTTCTGTGCTCTGTGCTGCACTTCTTTCCCTTTCACACTCATTCTCTTTTTTCCTCTCGTGCTTCCATGCTTTCTCTCTTTAATGAATCAGTGTGTCATTATAAATACAAAGGGTCAAAAACAGTGGTACTTTGACACCAAAATGATTAAAAAATAAATAAAAAGCAATGATACAAGCCTTTGCAGTTTTGAAGGAATATTTACAAAGCAATTCAGAAACACTTGAAGGCTACATAGTTTTTTTTAGTACAATAGATATAATTTTATAACTAAATATAATGAGCAATATATGTGTGTGTGTGTCTGTGTGACGATTTATAATATTATAAATACATAAATATTTGATATTTTGATATTAAGTGTACGTTGTAGCAGTCAGGGCAGTGTGCCCATCCCAGGGCAGGCTGTTGAAATGAAGTGCACGTGGGCTGCTTGCCCAGCTCTCATCAAATGTATAATTTGTAACATTGAAGGCTGAAAGCGAGGGAGTAGATGGGGGAACAAAACAAAGAGATGGGGGGTGTGCAGGATGTGGTATGAGTATATCAAGAAGGTTTGATTGGCAGGGTGGGGTTAGGGGGATTTCTACAGGGGACAAGCCCCGTCTGTGCATGCCGCCCCCTTTTTTACATTTCCTAAGGCACATGTGTCCTCCCTTTCCCCTGGGACAGACCTTAACCAGGCAGTGGTCTGATGAGACAGAAGTGTCCCCAGTCTTTGTTTTGATTGGCATGTGGCAGTGTTCTCCAGACATTTGCACACACATAGAGTCCCACCAGCTTAGCCTACTGAAACTGAGACAGAAAAGCCTGGAATTAATATTCTTATATCCCCAACTTCAAAGAGAATTTTGTCTCTTAGATTCCATCTTTGAGTCTGTGTTTATTTGCAGGTTGAAGATGAGAGAGAGAGAGAGAGAGATCTTCTGCATATAGAGAGGGCTAATGGTTGACAGTTTTAATGCTTTTTTTCATTTTGCAGTTTTTTTTTTCTTAAAATAAAAAGGCAAAATAAAAGAAATAACATTATATATGCACTAACAGCGTTTTTAGAAGAAGTAAACTGAACCTCTTTGGTATGTTTAGGCAAGTCAGAATTTGTAACTCGCATTGTGAAACACACATATATAATTAAATATCACATAACAGTAACTTAAAGTTGCTACTGTGGAAGTGCAGCCTCATTGCAATATTTTGGGACTTTTATTTCTTCATCTTCTATTAGGAGTTCAGGTTTCACAACCATTTGTTATGTGTCATTGATACATGTTTACATTATGTTGTGCATTTTGTTTTATTAGTTTTTCAAAACATTACAGTTTGACACGTTTTTTCTTATTTTGGGCTTTATTGTTACCTAAAATGTTATTTTCATCAACCTTAACAAAAATTACAACTTTAAGTAGTCATTCATTTTAGTTAATTTTACTCTGTATAAATTTTAAATTAATATGCAGTTTTAGTAAAATGGGCTGAAATGAACAAATATGACATCATAAAGTAATGACTAAATTTAAAAGTAAAATTAAAAATATAAGACTACAGAAAACTGTAGAATTCTACACTGACTGTGGATTAGTGTCCTCCATTCTTCATTCGTGTGTTCAGGAGTTCCCCAAGGCTCCATACTCGGCCCATCTCAACTGATTCCTCATAACTCTGAGGCATTGAACTTGACCTTTTTAATTACACACATCACGCCCAAAATTCCTGCATGGTTGAGCAGGCTGATGTGCACCGCTCTCCTTTAGTATCTTTTCTCGTAATCGAACTGATTGTCATGTAATTCGAGCTTGCACTTTGCATCTCAGCTGCTGTGAGCGGCAGGGAACGCCTGCTGTCTCTGAGGACTCATTATAGAAGGATAATGAGATTGAAATTGCTCTTTTATAGAAATTGTTTTGCCCCACAATTTTGTGTTTATAAGATTGCGGGTAATATCCTGCATGCAGGCACCATTATCTCTGCCATGTAGTCTTTTTTTCAAAGAGCATTTGTGGCGGTGTACGTGGAATTAGTGATTTTAGCATAAAGAGAGGGAGGATTTGCTAATGAGCGCATGAAATATTCCGGCCACATGAATTTGTGTTTGGCAGCATTTGCATGTTAATGATTTAGCCCTGAGCAGAGCGACACATTACCATTTAATTATTTGAATATTTTTCATTAGATTGCATAAGCCGTGAATATGTTTACATTGGACTTCTTTAATAAAACATGCATCGCCTCATATGAAATGAATAAAGCTCTGTTGCCTTTTGTAAAAGCTCTGTGTATTTCAACTCACAAAGCTTTTACTGCATCAGAGAAACTACAGCGCTTCAGATAGGATATACTCAGGCGGCAGAAACGGAGATAAAATGATGAGAATAAAACTTTAAGATGAGATTAAGTGCGTCTCATAACTTCTAACGGATCGTCTCTGTCTTAAGCCCTCAGCAGGTCTTAGAAGTTTCTTTTTGTCTGTTCTTTTCTGACAGCATTTGCCTTTTTTGTGAGTCGTGGTGGTTTCTTTTTAAGGTTGAGAGACGGTTGTTTACGGTTTTCTTCACACCACAGCCAGACTGTAAAAACTCACATCGACCCCCAATTTTAGCTTTTTCTACATGGTTATAGAAGTGAAAATGGAGCAAGAGATAAGGGCGAAGGATATATATGAGGTATTTGTCAGTAAGTGCTCCTCAAAAGACCACCGCTGTGTGAAAACTGCATTCTGCTTGTCATCCACACTATCAGTTTCATTAAAGCTGAAAATGCCCCCTGTTGTTGATGTGAGTGCAAAGAGGGGGTTAAAACAGGAATTAATAAATGTCCATGTTTTGATGACGCAAACAAAACATTCTAAACAAAAACATTTTTTTTGACAATTTTCCAAAGAAAATGTGAGTGATGTCAATGCTGTTTAGTAGGGCTGTATATTGGTGAGAATCTAGCGATACAATATGTATTGCGATACAAGGGTTATGATACGATATATTACGATACTTGAAGCAAGGCAATATTATTCTAGAAAGATGATCTAATTTTAGAAAAACTGTCATAAAGAACACACCCCACCATATGCATAAAACCTGAGAAAGATTTTTTTATTTTAATAACAGTAGGATGTGCATTTGTGTTTCAGTCTCTGTAGCATCCAAAAAAGAAAAAATATTAAAGTGCTTGGCAGGATTCTTTAGGTAAATAAGTTTTATAATATAAACAGTTAAATACAGATTGTATTGTTAGGTGCTGTTTTAAATGTTCACAGTATATCAGTTTTTCATTTCTTAGTTAACAACCAAAAGTGCAGAGTCCACTCCATGACTGTAACATTCAACATCATAACACTATTTAGTTCAAGTGAAATCGAAAGATCGAATGAGCTGTTTTATAATTTTAACTGAAAACATTTAATACTGTAAAGCTGCTTAATTTAAAGCAAGCTATTGTATAAAGTGGTATATAAATAAACATGATGCACCTTGACAGGAGTGCCGAATTGCAAAGCTTGTGCAGACCTATCCACATCGCTATGATCAGATGCTTTCTTAACTGCTGTTTTCTCACCATTGTCATTTTTATTGTGTTTTTGTTATTAAGAGGAAAACGCACAGCACATATCTACATATTCATCTAAATGGATCACCAGTTGCTTGGGCGTTCTGGGTGGTTGCTCTGCAGTTACAGGAAAGTTAAGAGTGGTTGCCACTGGGTTGAAATTGTAAACTGTACACTGAAATTGTAAAACAATTGCTTAGAAAATAAGCTTGCTGCGATAGTCGGTGTTGACTTCCATAGGAATTGATTGAAAATGCTCGCTCTGCTCCGCATCTTTATAAATGCCTGTGTGGCTGTGCGTATTTTACTTTTACTTTCGAATTAGTGATTTAAAAGCGAGGTACCAGTATTACCGGTCTTGTCACACATCGATTAACCGGTGGGAAAATTTCCTCACCATCACAACCCTATTATAAAAGTAATAACGCACCTTTCCTCAAAAAAAAAAGCACATTTTGAGGGATCATTCATGTCTGCAGCACAAACTTTTAGTTAAGTGTTGCAGTTCCTGTTTTTTTCTTCTATCCCTTTTGTCTTCTTAAAGCCCAAACCGATCATTAAAAAACAATACAGTTACTGGAATCCCATCAGTTTTTCATGAATCTGTTCAAATAAGTGGAGTTGGAGTGGATTAGTGTATGTGTGTGTGTGTGTGTGCGGGAGAGAGGGTGAGAAAAGCGTGAGGGGGTTGTGGCAGCATTGATTTAGTCATAAAACAGGCTTGTGATGTCTCACCCCCCCCCCCCCATGCTAGTCTCTCCTTCCTGTATCCTCCACCCCATCCCTCATTACAGACACTAGAAGACCACTTCAAGGTTCAGCTGTTTAGAGGAAGAACAGACAGCTGTATTTGGCTAATGGACAGGCTTGTTTGTCAGTTCCTTTGCAAAATGATTGTCAACGTTTTTAATAATTCATAGTGATTTGTGTATGGGTGTTGCCAGTAATGCATGTGTGTGGCAGATTGGCCTGCAGCAGGAGATCCTGATAGATATCTTATATGTTCTCCAGCTCTGAGGGGTCCTGCCGCTATAACCATACTCAGTCTCGCGCTTGGGATGGTCCTGCTGCGGAGCAGTCTGCCAGGTGTTTTATTGATGATCATATCGCCGGCCTGGTGAGCCTCGCATTTGCAAGGAACTTTCAGATAAAAGCAGAACGGAGAGGAAGAAAATGAGTGAATTTAACACTAATTTACCATTCATCTCTCATTTTGGCGCTCTGCATTTAAATTGCTCTGTTGTAAGTAAGCAAGCAACATACAGTAGAGACAGGAAATGACTTGTAATGAGATCGCCAGATTTAAAATAGCACCACCAGTAGAAGTCGGTAGAAAGGTACTCTATATGTAGCCATGTTAAATTTTTATTGTATGCTACTTGTTTTTTTTTGTTTGTTTTGTTTTGTTTTTGTTACATTGTATTGTGCACGCAGCTTAAAGTTTTAAAATTCAGCATACAGAATTCAAGATTTAGCATTCTAGCACACTTCATATAATAGATTAGGCCAGCGCTTCAACAAGAAAAAAGTGAAAGTGCTCCTTTTTTAATGCAGTGAAGTTGGAAAGCTCTTCCGCATATTGATTACATTTCTTCCACTGCATTCTGTGCCCTGACTGACAGCTGACGAAGTGACTGTATTTATGGAGGAGGGTGTGTGCTGCTGAATATAGGTCAACAAAAAGTGAAAGACAATAGCAAGCAGTGCTGAATCCTACAGGTGTCAGGAAGCCTAAGAGAATGTCACGCCGGCCGTTAGACATGACAGGTGCTTCCATGTGCCTATGAACCACACACGCCTTGTATGGTATCAACTGCACCTTGCTTGAGGTGTTTGCAGGGTTTTGTGTTTTGCAGATTGAGGTTGAGCTACAGTTCTCTAGTTTTTACATAGTGGGCATGACACTTGCAGATTCGCCCTGCTCTGCATGTAGGGATCTATATTTTATATATTAACATTACCATTCAAACTTTTGATGTCAGTAAGATTTTTTTTAAAAAGAAATTAAAGGGTTAGTTCACCCAAAAATGAAAATAATGTCATTTATTACTCACCCTCATGTCGTTTTACACCCGTAAGACCTTTGTTCATCTTCGGAACACTAATGAAGATATTTTTGATGAAATCCAATGGCTCAGTGAGGCCTTTATTGCCAGCAATGTCACCTAACCTGTCAAGATCCAGAAAGGTACTCAAAACATATTTAAAACAGTTCATGAACAGTGGTTCTACCTTAATATTATAAAGCAACGAGAATACTTCTTGTGCGCCAAAAAAAAAAAAAAAAACTAAATAACAACTTTATTCAACAATATCTAGTGATGGACGATTTCAAAACACTGCTTTGAAGCTTTATGAATCTTTTGTTTTGAATCAGTTGTTTGGATCGCATATCAAACTGCCAAACTGCTGAAATCACATGACTTTGGCGCTCCGAACCACTGATTTGAAACAAAAGATTTGTAAAGCTTTGAAGCAGTGTTTTGAAATCGGCCATCACTAGATATTGTTGAAAAGTTATTTTGTTTTTGTTTACTTTTTGTGCGCCAAAAAAAAAATTCTTGTTGCTTTATAATATTAAGGTAGAACCACTGTATTCTCATGAACTGTTATATATACTATTAAAATATGTTTTGAGTACCTTTCTGGATCTTGAAAGGTTCGGTGACATTGTTGGCAATAGAGGCCTCACTGAGCCATTGGATTTCATCAAAAAAAACTTAATTTGTGTTCTGAAGATGAATGAAGGTCTTATGGGTGTGGAACGACATGAGAGTGAGTAATTATTGACATAATTTACATTTTTGGGTGAACTAACCCTTTAATACTTTTATTCGGCAAAGATGCATTCAATTGATTCAAAGTACCTGTAAAGACATTTACTGTGTTACAGAAGATTTCTGTTTCAAATAAATTATTTTCTTTGAATTTTTCTTTCTAGTAATCAAAGAATCATGAAAAACATTTTTACTGTTTCCACAAAAAAATTAAGCAGTACAGCTGTCTTCAACATTGAAAATAATAAGAAATGAGCACCAAATTAGCATATTAGAATGATTTCTAAAGGATCATGTGACACTGAAGACCGGAGTAAATTAAATATTTTATTAAGTATTTTAGTAAATAATATTATATAATATTACTTTATTTTTTAAAAGGGTTTTACTTTTACCAGTACAGTTTCTCCTTTTTTTTTTTTTTTAAATTCAATTCAATAACACATGTAAAAGCCTTCTGAAAGTGACTCAGTCTTTCGACTTTCCAGAGAGCATGATGGGTGCTTGACTGGGCTGGTTGGAGGGCTCTCTCTCTCTCTCTCTGTCTCTCTCTCTCTCTCTCTCTCTAGCTGTTGCTTTCTCTTTTCCATAATGGTCAGGCTGTTAATCAAATCAATGCCTGGTCTCTGCTTGGCCGTCACATGTGCAAGTAATAGTTCAGTACTGAAACTACCTTTATGGCCCTGCACTTGATACTCCCTGATGAGGACCTTTAAACCCAACTGCAATGAAATACTTTACGCAATCACACTTCATTAACACTAACGACACAGGCCTGATGTGTGGGGTTTTTTTTTTTTTTTTACGAGGTGACAATGATTGTGTTTTGATGTAGCTTTGTAGTCAAAGATGTTGAAGAAAAAATATTTTTTGGGTTACTTTTCTTGTATTCCAGTGGAATAAGAGCATAATAACAGGAGTTGAGACACATAGTTCATTTTGCAAACTGCCAGTAACGTGTGAGTATTGACTGACTTTCCTCACAGAGGTCAATTACTGTTAGGCTACGGTGACCTTTTAACATGCCATTGGAGTACGAGTTCTGAGCTGGTCAGGTTAGATGTGACTCTTAGACGTTTGCAAACACACTTCATGCTTCACATTCTGTAATATGAAGCAGCCAAAATGTAGCAAATGGAAACTTGCAACCCTCATCGGACCAGTAAACAGCTTCCACGTGGCACCATCATAAACTGAAACGCTATGTGTGTGTGTGAGTGCGTGTTTCAGTGTGTATGGGGGGTGGTTATTAGAGGTTTTGACTGAAAATCCAGACAGATTGCTTGAACGTAATTGAAGGCTGAAAATATAGGCTCTCCAGAGTAATTTCACAGTTTTTCCTCTTCTCTCCAGATGAGCTTGGATGATCCCCAACACTGGTACTCTACCATTATCTGCAATTACCATAAAATCATCTATGTTCAAATACAGCACTGTCATCCTCTGTCTCCCAGTAATATATGATGTTTTATGGGGTTTCATTCAGAAAGGCAGGAGTCATCCGGTCCGCAGAACACGCACAGGAAGCACTGAGGGTTTGGAGAGTTCACAGAGATGATGGTAGGAAGTCTGACTCTCTGGTTTGGCCACTTAGGCAGCAGTGTCTTGAAACAGCGGGAATAGTAGTAGAGCAGCACGCCTTATGCAATAACTAAGCTGAATGCATTTTTATTTTGTGTTTTTTTTTTTTTTTTTTTTTTTTTTTTGTGTGTGTGTTTTGTTTTGTTTCCTGTTACTGCTGCTTTTATAATTCTTACTTTAAGTTCAACAGGTTCACTCTATGTATTACATGACTTGAGCAAGGCTGAAATTATTAGGCTTTATGCTGCCTTTAGACCAGTCACATGGCACTTATGAGAGACGAGAGTCACCATTTCTCTTTCTTTCCCTTCAACAGACTCAAATGTGCAGTCTATTTTATTAGTGGCTAAAGTGAGCATTGCTATTATTATTCAGTATTGTTAGTTCAGTATTCAGTATTATTCAGTAATTCTGCACTATGGACATAACTGATACCTCATATCATGTGGCTTGTTGAGGGATGATGTATGTTATTACTTTTCTAAGCAATCAGAGTTATTATTTTCACCTAGCAGAGGATAAATCCCATAGATTTGCATTAAAGTCTGGAGCCGATTCATGTGTAGATACTAGAATATCATAGACTTGATAGACCCTTTTGACTTGGACCCATTAGAAAACACCCTAGAAAACACACAGAACATCTATCAACCTCCTAGCAACCATCTAGAACACCCTAGCAACCACTATGAAAACCCTAAACCTGGCAACCACCCAGAACACACCATCTAGTACACCCTGGCAACTACTTAGCAATGCACTGACAACCATTCCTATCACCCTATACCTTCTTGGTGGTGTCTAGTTGCATCTGACCTTAGAACTAAGGATAAATCACAAATATAAATAGAAACGGTCTCAAAGAATATCCTATTCTTTCAGTCATTTTCATCATATATTTTGCCCTTGTAGCTGTTTTGTAAATGATTTGTAAAGTAGTTTTGCATATCCCAGATTAGGCTCCAGCCATATCCTGCTGAGCTGTGGTGTTGCGTGAGGTAGCGGTGTGTGCTATGAAGTACTGGCTGTGTTCAAGCACACCCCCGCTCCTCTTGATAAGAGGTGAGGCACATAAAAAACCTTCATCCACCCCAGCAGCGCAGAGGGAATTAGCATACGTTAGCTGCCTGTGGGCCGAGATTATTGTTCTGTCTTAAATTCAATTTCTTCTACCTCAGGACAAGCCTCTGTACTAGGATTAGCTCTTACTGTGCATCCATCACTCAATGTCCTCAAAGGTGTGTGCCGTCTTCTCCCTGGCTTTGTGGTTAGCGTGTGACATGTTATCGGTGTCTACCGCATGGATTGGGTTTAAATGATTCACGGACATGGCTGGGAACTGGTGTGTGTCAGAGGTGTTGAAGCTTAAATTATTGCTGTGAACTCAACAGTCAGCACATGGGCATCTCTAGGATTCATCCGTGTATTGGTGTCACTCTCTGAGTATTAAATATTGTTGAAATATTATAATGTAGTTCCTGTGTGAACCTGTCTCCAATTTCCTGTGATAGTTATGAGGACAGCAGGTGTGACCATGTTTGATGTGGAATGGATGTTGTTTGCTGGTAATGGATATGTCGGGTGTTAGAGATAAAGACGTGTAAATGTTCTAAAGACATTTGAGCAGATGAGTTTCATTCTGCAAATAAAGAATCTGTTGAGTCTGATCAAGTGACTCTTATGAGCCAGTTTGTTAAGTGTATCAACATCTGACTCTTTTTCTTAACTACTGGTGAAACTTAAATCTGTATCATTACTAACTTGCTCTTTATTTGACAATGTGTAGTTAGAAAAATGCATTTGTAACAGTAAATAAATGATAAGCCAATAAATAAATATTATATTGTATTATTGTTGTAAAATGCCAGATAAACAAGTCAGCAATGATACTCAGTTTTGTTTTACCAACTTGCAGTTCAGAAAGATATTCTGATATTATGATTTCATTATATATACAGTTTATGTGCTCACAATACCATTCAAAGGTTTGGGGTCATAAGATTTTGGTAACACTTTTTTTTAATGTGTCCTTGTTACACGTTACATGTATTTACTATAGTAATAACCATAATCCAAACCCTAATCCTAAAATAAGTACATGTACTCAGTAATATTACAAAATCTTACTAACCCCAAACATTTGAATGGTAGTGTGTGCATATTTTTATTATTAAAAAAGCTAGCCTAGAGTCATCTGTGTCAGTTGAGCTTGCCTTTCTCCAGACTGACACTGAATATATAGAAATCCCTCTGCAGTTTCAGTATTACTGCATTAAATGGGGTGATAAAATGAGCGGTGACTCACCATATTGAAAACTTGACAACTTGGAGGTATTAACTGAACTGAAGTTTATGGAGAGAAATGTTCTCCGTTGGGTTCATCAGAGACTTATAAAGAAATAAAAGGATCCCCTTGGCTAAGTTAGGCTGAAAAGAGTTTTATTGCTATATCTAAAGCAAATACCACTGAGAACTAAGGAAGTTTTTCACACTGGTTAATCATTGACAGTTTTAACCCATTTAAATGCATGCTTGATTATGACCAGAGCTTTATGACAACTCTGAAAAATCAAGATTCTGATGTAAAATACACCTCCAGATTTGAACCCCAGTTCTCATCTGCCAATTTCTTCCCTCAGCAGTTCTGCATGGCTGCTAACATGCTAATTGCTTTGTCACAGTTATGTTTTGACAGGAAGATACGCTAATGTAGCACACTAATTAATGGGTCTCTAAATACAGCCAGATTTAGACAAGAAATGCAAATGTGAAATGGGGTCTGATGCAGATGAAATTGTTTGTGCCGAGCGAGACGGTTGGGGCGAATTTCGACAATGCTCCTGGGAGCTCCAGGTGCCCAACTGCAGCTTTACAAAATACCACTGTGAATCCTGAAAGTTTGTGTGTGTTTGTTGTGCCTCAGAGGGGCTAGTTATCTACTGCTTGCAGCCCGGTTCCTCTCGACCTCCCTCGGGCTGAGTGGCCCAGCGTAATTGAGTGCCACCTGAAAGGTTATTCTGAAAGGTGGGTTATCTGCCCGCTCTAATCCCACAGGAGGACAGCACAGGGGGAGGAAGGGGACAAGCCTCTGAGGGCTGGAGTCCCTTTCTGCCAGCCATAAGGCAGTATGGGAAAAGCCAATTAGGGACACAACTTTGAAAATATTAATGACTTGTGGTACCTAGAGATGGTGTAACTTATTATATTTGTTTGCATGTCTACTGTTCTATAAATTACCCAATAGACACATGAGTAAAAGTAAAGATGCTCAAGGTTAACATAACACTTGGGCAATTTTTAAAGCAAAGGATTTTGCTTGTGCATTTGAAGTATGTAAGAGTGGCATAATTAATGGAATTAAAAAATTTGAGCCTTCTTGTGAACACTTTTAAATGAAAAGCATAAAAAGATTCAATTAGTTTGAAATTAGTCAGAAATTATTATCTGCATCCCACTTATACAATCAGTGATATATATTATGAGCTGTATGATCTATAATCCCACAAGCATTGCGAATGACATAATGAAAAAAACAACAACAGTTTTTACAACAATGGTGCAAAATAAAACTCAGGATTGATAATTATCATTAATTTAATTTATTATGTTTATTGCATTATATTCATGCATATACAAATGTATTATAAGAAAAGTTATATTAATAATGAATTTGAATAAATAGATTTTTCTATAAAGAAAATGTATGGGATTTTTACCTTTTTATATATATTAAAAATGAAATATTTATTATTATTATCCAGTTTGTAATAGTAATAATAATAATAGTGATTACTATTTTTAAGAAAAAAGAAGAATAGGATAGAAGAGAATATTTTACTTATAAAACATTAAAATCCCAAATTATCTATATTATTAAAGCTTCTTATATATTTGTATATTTATGAATAAATATAAAGTCTTATTTGCTAAATAATTGTAAAGTCACAAAATCGATATTTGAAAAATTTAGTTTGTAAAAAACAAACAAACAAACAAAAAACATTAATAATACTATTACTGATCGTATCATGGATAGTGACAATATGTGTTGTGCATATTTCACCCAAAATGAAAATTACTGTGAAAAAAATCAAGTTTACAGAGTTTTAGTGTCAGTACTATATTAAACTACTATATATAATGTTGAATATAATGTATAATAATGCAATGGGAGAATATATGTGGGACCTGATAATACCAAATATCTTATGTTACCAGTAAAAAGTGGCCTACATTATTTTAAATGTATCTAGTCAGTGATGGAGTGCAAACATATTCATCTAAAACAAATCTGTATTTCAGTGTCACCATTGTCCTGCGTGCATTGGGTTACCAGCACCAAGTTCAAGCCTGTTCATTTCCACCCCCAATGTAATACCAAATTTAGCATTTTAATCAAGAGTAGCCTACACTTTTTGTTATCCTTTTACCATATGTCTTGTAGTATCACAATAATATTGTATCGTGAGTTCAGTATCATGATATGTATTGTATCGTTACACCCCTAATTTATATATATCCCTAATTAATATATATATTTCCTAAGTGGAGTATTTCAGAAATCTGTTTTGTGACTATATACACCATTGCAGACAGTCAGTCATCATCATCATCATCTTGCAGTGGTCAGCTGCAACAGGAGCAGATCGTGTCCGTTCTGTTGGCCGTAGCCCAGTGAGTGTTTGTTTTCTGGTGTGGCCACGACATGTCCTTCAGACTGTGTGCATCAGATTGCACTGTATCCTCGTGCTGTTTGAAGGGAGACGTGTGCGGCACATTAACTTCCAGACAAACTCAAGGACAAGAAACTGGCTCAATAGAGAATGCTGAGAGTTCACTTTTCTCTTTGTGTGTGTGTACACTTGCACTGCTTGACTGCTAAATTTCCTGTGTTTAATATACTTTGTTCGTCTCGTTCTCTTGCAGACGAAACCTCACCAAGCTCTCGCTGATCTTCAGTCACATGTTGGCCGAGATCAAAGCCATCTTTCCAGGTGGACAGTTCCAAGGAGACACATTCCGCATTACCAAGGCAGACGCCGCCGATTTTTGGAGAAGGTCTTTTGGCGAAAAGTAAGTTTGAGTAGTTTTCTTCTTGTTTCCAGATGTATCTGCCAAATCAGATGTGATCTTTCCAGTCTTTCATTAGAGCTCCAATCAATTAAAACTCTTTGTCATGGAGAAATGCGTTTTCTCTCCTCCATTTAGCAGCGAGTAAGTGGGGTGAACTGTCTGGTCATGTGCTGGAGTGCTGCTTTTGAGTCAGTCCTGTGATTTAGCATACATCTGCACACTAAACCAGACACGGCGATGCCTTTCCTGACTGCCCTAGTCAGTGTTTGTGAGGTGAAGGTCACTGGTTAGCTGCTTTTTTTTTCAGGCTAATGGAGAACATTAAGGGTCTTCCGCCTCTGTCTTAATTCTGGAAGATGAGTTTTCTCAGACAGCTTGATCAGCCTGGGCGTGTTTTTCGGGAAGAGAAATTTAGTACTGACAGCATATAAATGTAGATAGAGGAGATAACATTGTGGCAGTTCATGCTAGTCGGATTAGTAAGATTGGCTACTTCAGACGTTTGAAAACTGGAAGCACCAACAGGAAGTGCTAGGTGGTCCACTTAGAAGAAAATAATATATAAAATAATATTAAAATAAGAAAATCAAGGTTGAAAATCATGTAATTCTTTTTTTATTGTTTACAGTAGTTTTATGTTTCTTTTAAGGTTTAAAATTTAACAGTACTCAAAAAATGTATATATGTATTAATATATATATATAAATAGCATTACAAATATCTTTATGCTATTTAACAAAAAAAATTCTCATTTTGTTGTATTCTGTTTCTTTTTTTTTTTTTTACATAAGTATGTGGTGATTAGTTGACTAGTCTTTTATATAGTTTTGCAGATCTCTAGTGTGTTGCTGTGAACATTGTTGCTGTAGGAGAAATTAATTTCGATTATATACGTTTGTTTGAGCAGTTAATCTTTGACTCTGAGGTTATTTTAATTGCTTCTCCTGAAAAAATGAAGTAATATTTTGGAATTAAACTGACACAGATCGTCTGAACGATCTCACTAGATCTTTAGGAAGTACGTCCATTTGCAATGTTTAATTCATTTACAATCTCTGTGGCTGCTTCATATTTTATCTTCTGTTTAATCCAGCAAATCGGAGGGTTAAAGGAAGTGTGAATGTGTGCACGGATACACTGTGCTAGGGACGGAAAAGGCCCCGTAATAGGGCAGGTGTGATCAGCTATCCCAGAGAGGAAGAGCAAGAGAAGGGGAGAGAGAAAGAGAGATTGAGGGACGGGAAAAGACTGGAGCAGTCTCTAGCGTGTATCTAGTTACTGCCCTGATATATTATAGATTATTATAAAGGTCTACTTCCCGCTCTGTACAGAGGAAGTGTGCATGAGTCATTGATATGAGAAACAGAGCAGCCTTCCTTTGGCTCTTCTATCTCTCTCTGTGTGGAAATAGAAAGCTCAGCATCCTTATGCCATCAATCCAGTGAGCACTAGAGCTCAGATCTGTAGCTTGCAGAGTTACAGTTGCTACGTAGCGAACCTATATAAGCATGTCTGTGCGTGTGAGACAAGATACATGAGCTTGTTTAACCATATATACAGTGGTTTCTTGGTGGAGTCTTGGTGGAAAATCTTGCTGTGAGGATTTTGAAAAGTTGGAATGAAGAAACATTTCAGATTTCTAGGTCTGCAATCAAACAAGTAAATTAATAACTCTTTGTCAGATGTTCTTGCTTCCAAGTTCTATAGTTCAGTTAAACTTGTATCTATATATTATATAGATTTTTTATAATCTATATAATATATAGATAAAAGAAATAATAATCAAATATCTTAAAACAACTTTTTTTTCCTTTCTTTAAGAATTTCAGTTTTTTCTTTATTATGACATCAGGACAGATGTATCACCCTGATATTTTAACCCACCCACCCCCCTCATATTAGAGGTGAATTAATTGTATGTGTGACTTCCATATTTAATTTATTTTTGTATAACTTATTAGATAGGACATAAAATTAGCTTCATGACATTGTCATTTGTGGTTCATGATCTCAGACTTTTGGACGCTGCTGTGTATATATATATATACTCGTTCTCTAGACCTTTTTGGAAGCAAGGCTGTTGTCACTGCAGTAATTCTTCTATCAATTCAGAATGCTTTGAGACTAGAAAGATAATATCAGACCTTATATGTTCTCTCTCTCTCTCTCTGTGCGTAAGTCTCTTGATAATGGAATATAATGCTTTTACTCAGAGTAACCAGAGAATGGAATAAATGTGAGGTTACCTCCCCCTCTCTAATCCGAACACCGTTCTCAGATCAGTTTCAGTTCTGTCTTCAGAAAGGTCTAGCTTAGATGTAATGTATAGACTAACCCAGACCAGATGCAGATGCATTGTATGTATTAGATATGCAGATGATATAATGAGGGGAAAAAAGAAATGTACATTTTCCTCTGCAGTAGCAGCAGGAAGTCTTGCTCACTGTTTCCTCATTATCAGTTCATATAAATGTCCTGCTGTTTCGCTGACTGACAGGTTGAGGAGAGATTTGTTTTCAAGCTAATTTTTCTTATTAAACTCCCTTCTGTCCGCCGAGACTCAAATCCGTTTTAAATTCTCATTTAAATGTGGTAAGTGGCCACTGGCCAATAGGAGCACAGTTTCCAGTGGCAACACTGAAGGCCACCGACTGAGCTGCCTGTTTTCTGTCTTACTCTGGCGGCAGCTGTTTAGTGAATTAAAATAATGCGCTCGCTGATTTTACTCTGATAGCATGGAGATTATCACACAACCGAATCGCCCCAGAGCAGGCTCTCTGATTCAGAATTTTACCCAATTTGTTTCTCTTAACGCACAACATGGCTTTGCCAAGGCTTTTTGGAGCCTTTAAATTGATGCATAAATCTGCCTCCTGACTCGTGACCTGCCTCGCTCTGACTCTCCACCCCTTTCGTCATTTATTTATTGGCATGATGGTATTATGTGTGTCTCTACCTGTCCTGGTTCAGTAATTGGCAAGGACAGGATCCTTAATGAGCTCCCTTTTATGCCGTCCACTGAGAGATGCCCTCAGCCCATTAAAAAGTCTTCCTTAATTAAGAGGTCAGCTATTCTAAGAAATGTAATTAAACTAGATCTCGTCTTTCTTCACAAAACTAAGCTTACCTCTTCTGTCCAGCTGCATCAGAGACTGTTTAAAGGGGAATATGCTCAGAAAAATGACTTGTAACGCTTCATATGGAATATGTAGGGTATTTATGAGCCAAGTTTTATTTCTCTAACATCCAGTAAACCCACTAGATTGATTCATTGTTTTCTTTACCGCACTGACCAACGTTTAGCAAGTGTATCAGAGGCCAGAGTGAGTTTCCTTATTCCTGGTGATGCATCAGCACTTTTGTGCTGTTTCGCTGTGGCTGCTGATTAATACATATGCAAAACACAATTTTTCTATGGAAAAATTCCATGTTAAACTGAAAACTAATCATGCTGAGGATGCATAATGTGCAGAACTCATGACATGATGGAAATGAGTTTGAATGCTGAGTTGATAAAGCTTAGGGAAATCAACCTACAAGTGACTTATTGTTGTCTCTACATTTAGTTAAAGCTATGATATTTTAACATGAAAAAATTGAACAGCACCTTTGAAGCGTCGGTCAGAATTTAAAAACTTTTTGTTTTTCTATGCTCACCAAAGCTGCATTTTATTTGTTCAAAAATACAGTAAAAACTGTAATCAGATAACATCTTTCAGTGAGTCATATACAGGTGTTGGTCATATAATTAGAATATCATCAAAAAGTTGATTTATTTCACTAATTCCATTCAAAAAGTGAAACTTGTA
Organism: Hypophthalmichthys molitrix; assembly: GCA_037950675.1. Lineage (NCBI taxonomy): Eukaryota > Metazoa > Chordata > Actinopteri > Cypriniformes > Xenocyprididae > Hypophthalmichthys > Hypophthalmichthys molitrix. Next base: position 36,978,933 of record CM075501.1, read on the forward strand.
TATTATATTCATTCATTACACACAGACTGATATATTTCAAAAGTTTATTTCTTTTAATTTTGATGATTATAACTGACAACTAAGGAAAATCCCAAATTCAGTATCTCAGAAAATTAGAATATTACTTAAGACCAATACAAAGAAAGGATTTTTAGAAATCTTGGCCAACTGAAAAGTATGAACATGAAAAGTATGAGCATGTACAGCACTCAATACTTAGTTGGGGCTCCTTTTGCCTGAATTACTGCGGCAATGCGGCGTGGCATGGAGTCGATCAGTCTGTGGCACTGCTCAGGTGTTATAAGAGCCCAGGTTGCTCTGATAGTGGCCTTCAGCTCTTCTGCATTGTTGGGTCTGGCATATCGCATCTTCCTCTTCACAATACCCCATAGATTTTCTATGGGGTTAAGGTCAGGCGAGTTTGCTGGCCAATTAAGAACAGGGATACCATGGTCCTTAAACCAGGTACTGGTAGCTTTGGCACTGTGTGCAGGTGCCAAGTCCTGTTGGAAAATGAAATCTGCATCTCCATAAAGTTGGTCAGCAGCAGGAAGCATGAAGTGCTCTAAAACTTCCTGGTATACGGCTGCGTTGACCTTGGACCTCAGAAAACACAGTGGACCAACACCAGCAGATGACATGGCCCCCCAAACCATCACTGACTGTGGAAACTTTACACTGGACCTCAAGCGACGTGGATTGTATGCCTCTCCTCTCTTCCTCCAGACTCTAGGACCCTGATTTCCAAAGGAAATGCAAAATTTACTTTCATCAGAGAACATAACTTTGGACCACTCAGCAGCAGTCCAGTTCTTTTTGTCTTTAGCCCAGGCGAGACGCTTCTGACGCTGTCTGTTGTTCAAGAGTGGCTTGACACAAGGAATGCGACAGCTGAAACCCATGTCTTGCATACGTCTGTGCGTAGTGGTTCTTGAAGCACTGACTCCAGCTGCAGTCCACTCTTTGTGAATCTCCCCCACATTTTTGAATGGGTTTTGTTTCACAATCCTCTCCAGGGTGCGGTTATCCCTATTGCTTATACACTTTTTTCTACCACATCTTTTCCTTCCCTTCGCCTCTCTATTAATGTGCTTGGACACAGAGCTCTGTGAACAGCCAGCCTCTTTTGCAATGACCTTTTGTGTCTTGCCCTCCTTGTGCAAGGTGTCAATGGTCGTCTTTTGGACAACTGTCAAGTCAGCAGTCTTCCCCATGATTGTGTAGCCTACAGAACTAGACTGAGAGACCATTTAAAGGCCTTTGCAGGTGTTTTGAGTTAATTAGCTGATTAGAGTGTGGCACCAGGTGTCTTCAATATTGAACCTTTTCACAATATTCTAATTTTCTGAGATACTGAATTTGGGATTTTCCTTAGCTGTCAGTTATAATCATCAAAATTAAAATAAACATTTGAAATATATCAGTCTGTGTGTAATGAATGAATATAATATACAAGTTTCACTTTTTGAATGGAATTAGTGAAATAAATCAACTTTTTGATGATATTCTAATTATATGACCAGCACCTGTAGGAAGGGAATTTAAATATTGTTAACTTTTATTTAAGAGCAGTAGAAGTCAAGAAGTTGTCATTTAGATAATTGGTTAATCATGTGTTCAAGAAAGGTTTCTGTACGTGTTGAGACTTAGCCAGCAGGCCACTGCCCTCTAATAAGAATCAGCAGAGCCGATGTTTCCTCATTAACCTGCTGGTCTGTCTGATTCATTGTGAATCTTCCACACCATTGTCTCTTTATTGTACTGATTAACAGGCTCTGGTCCTCAATCCAATATAACTCTTTTTACTCTTGTGTTTTAATCCATAACTTCCTGACAGACTTGGGCTACTTGCAAAACCAGAAAGTTTCTCTCAGGGTGGCTGACACTGTCAGATTGTCAAAATGAATTGCAGTAGATCCTCTGGTTATTAGTGTGATGAGTCTGTTTTCTTGTCTCACCTGAAGGAATGATATGACGTGCCATTAGCCCAAAGTGATTTTTTTTTTTTTTTTTTTTTTTTTTTTTTTGTTAACCAAGAAAAGAGAATTGACTTTTAAGAAGCCACATCTCTGCTTTGTCTTTTGAGTATGTTTGTGTCTGAAAGTGTTTACTGGTCAATATGTGACGGTCAGTGTTTATGAAACTGTTCTTTAGAGAAGTCGAAGCAGTGCGTGGGTGGCACTTTCCTCCACATGCTCTGCTGTTTACATCACAACCTCCATTTTGTGGCTGCCATAGACCACCAGGGGAATGTATACGACATTCTTACAGAACATGAATAAGAGTTTACAGTCATAGACATAGATACAGTATAAGAACTTGCATTCTTAGTCATTCTGGTGAATGTGTTGTTTTTAAAGAGTGATTTTGTACTCACACAGATTTTACACGTTTGAGGAACCCCCAGACTCTCAGCTAACCCATGGACTCCCAGTGTAAAATGTTGTTTTGAATATTTTTCACTACATTTATATATTGCTTTAACATGTCAGCAACAAACTCATGGCAGTTTTCTTCAGAAATATCTATACTTCAATGTTTTCACAGGCACTACATTTATATATTGCTTTAATATGTCATAGCAGCACACTCATGGCAACCACTCCTATTTTCTTCAGAAGTATCTAGTACTTCAACATTGTCACATGACAAATCTGAAGGATTTGATGTTTGATGTTCTGTTCATGTGTTTATTGCCTAAAGCAACTGGATGCATTTCAAGCAGGATTTACACACGTCTAACCCCAGTGTGCATTTGTGTGTTTTGTGTGGTTCCAGGACAATAGTGTCATGGAAAATGTTCCGGCAGTGCCTTCATGACGTGCACCCCATCAGCTCTGGGTTGGAAGCCATGGCTCTGAAATCTACCATCGACCTCACCTGCAACGACTATATCTCCGTCTTTGAGTTCGACATCTTCACTCGTCTTTTCCAGGTAACCCCTGAACCCCTCACCTCCCACAATCGCATCCAACCCATGTCTCAATTTCTCACCACGACAAACGTGTTAGAACTGCATATAAGCTAACATTTAAATGTCAACTACTTTCTCAAAACAGCTAATAGTAATAATGAAAGCGATACGGCAGGATCACCCTTGTTTTTCTCTCTCCAGCGTGGGCCGATCTACTCATTCTATGGAGAAACCTTGCACATAGTCGTCTCACAGATAACCACGATTAAACTGAAAACATCAAACACATCTCAAGGTTTCGTAGTCATCGCGTCTCCTGTCTCGCTGATGGAAAATAGTGCTAAGACTGGGGATCACCTCTGCAAATGAGTGTAGAGTGGGAGGTTTGTTTTACGCAGAGGAATCCCTTAGAAAAACACACCTCATCTTTAACCACAACACACACATGCTTACAAACCTGTGTTTGCACAAGCCTTTTTACAGATCGTTTGCAAAACACCCACTTTTTGTCTACCTACTCAAGCCTTTGCTGCAAAAATACTAAAATTCCCATAAATGTGTTGGAAGGACTCACATCATTTCATTAGCGTGGATTTGTTTATGTGGGTGAGTCAATCAGTGAGCAATATGGAGTTTTTATCTCATGCCGTGCTTCTAATCGTCATGTGACCTTCCCCCGGCTGAATCACCACAAACGACCCCTGCTACCTTACAGCCAAAGCCAACAACACTCCACCCTGCTCATTTGAACATCCAAATGTTTCTTTGTAGCTCTTCTCCAGATTTGTAGATATTGCTTAAGTCTCGTTTGGTTTAGTCAGCTTGTATGGGAAAGAGGAGACAGAGCAAACTTTTCCATTTTACCACATATTCACAGTATTAAGAGTCCCAGCTGCTTTTTCTTTAGTTCTGACGTGGAAGGTGGATTAAAGGTGTATTACACAGAAAATGTGTAATAAATATGTTTTATAAAATATGTCTTTAGGGCTGTCAAAGTGAACATTTTAACTTTTATTATTATATATAATTATATTATTATATTCTTATTATATTTAACTTATATTTATGTGTATAAATAATAAAAAAATAAATATATTTAATATGTTTAACACAATTATATGTCAAAATATGCTGCTTTGGAACAATACTTTACAAATAAATCTAAATTAAAAAAATCTTCTTTATGCAAAAATTATACATCTAAAATTAACTGTGATTTGGGGAAAAAAGTAACGTAATAAAAAGTAAATATTTGTAGATAATATTTAACATTTTATATTGTACAGTGACAATATAAAATCTAATTATTTAATGTAAAAAAAAAAAAAAGCCTTTAAATAATAACATATTTTTCCTGACATAGTATAAACAGGTCTATACATGAAAAAATATTACTGTTTATATTTTAGGCAGGGGTTAATCATATTTGGGAGTCCTTAGCATTAAAAATTCTGCATTAGATAATACAATTCAAACCAAACAGCATCAGCAAACAAATTATTAGAAATTTTTTTCTCAGAGCTAACTTCAATTTTTTAATGGACAAAGTTACTTCCCATTACCATTATGCACTAACAATAAAGAACCTTTTACTTTCTGAAAGTGTTCTGCTACTTTTTTCCTCATTTTGAACAGCATATATTGTAGTTTATAATTTAACACACTTCTTGTAAAATTTTTAGTTTGAAAATTGTGTTTGTGCTCTGTCTTTGAACTAAATAACACAAGTTTTTTTTTTTTTGGAGTGTGTGTGTGTGTGTGTGTGTGTGTGTGTGCTGAGTTTTTTTTTTTTTTTTTTAAAGAAATGCCTCTAAATTAGATTGAGATTGAAATCTGATTGTCTGATTAGATAGAATAGTCATACATTTTTTAACTATGACGTAAGTGTTCAAATACTTTTTGAAGTTGATGTATGTCCAGCTACAAGGCACAGTATACCTAGTTTAGTCTTCCTGATTTTACCATCTGGGAGGTCAGTGATGGTAAAAATGAAACATATGCTGATGCATTCCAGTTTGACTTCTGTTTTCGGGGCTATTTGAAGTATCACAGATTACGGACTTCCTAAACTCACTACCTCTCTCTTTAATTTTTTTCTCTTCCCTATAGCCATGGGGCTCAATCCTGAGGAACTGGAACTTCCTTGCGGTCACGCACCCAGGATACATGGCCTTTCTGACTTACGATGAAGTGAAGGCACGTCTGCAGAAGTACATCAACAAACCTGGCAGGTACAGACTAGTCTGCGTGTGTGTGTGTGTAACTGGATGGCTGTAATAGACATACCATCTGCTGTTTGGTGCGCCGGGCCAGCCAGCTGTTTTTCTCCAGTCTGGCAGACGACCCCGCTTGCATGGGAAAGTGGGCGAGGCGGAGATGTTAGCTTATTACAGGAGTCTCTTTGTCTGTGCTTGTGCTCTTGCCAACTCTTGTTTGTCATTTAGCAGGCACTGCTTCTAGAATCTAGGATCAACGTAACCTGGAAATGAACTCATGACCTTTGCATTGGTAACCCAGATTGTACCGTACCAGTACGCCAAGGGTGGCGGACGGTGCCACAGAGAGACAGCGGTATTTAAATCCAGTCTGTTTGGATTAGCTGATTAGAGAAACAGCATTGCATCTGTGCTGAAACAACTCTGAGGTCCAGAGCCAGACGGCAGGCACGATTACACACTGGTTAGAGTCGTTTAACGCAACAGCAAGATAATAGAGAGGCCATAAAATAAGAAACTTTATGGGAAAGGACTCCCCCAGTTCGATTTTCACCAGGAAAATGGGCCTTTTTAAATGGCTGATGTGGGTTGGAGAGATGCGGCTAAACAAACAGACGGAAGTCGAGGGCGGTGGGTGGTCGAGCAGAAGTGTATGCAAATACCAATCTACTGAAGAGGAGCAGCAGCTGTGTGTGTTAGAGAAGGTCATGGCAGCACCCAAGGGGACTATATATGTTTCACGCTGTGTGTCTACCCGGCAAAATCAAGCTCTTCACACGCTAGATGTCATATTTATATCAGGGCAGTGTGACATGAGAAGCATGTTAGTGCGGAAACACACACTTGCTGCCTCAGTAGTCACAGTAGCTCAGAGCTTTTTATGATCAGTGTGTGTGTTTGTGTGTGATGATGACTCTGAGGGTACTGGTGAGTTAGCTTGATTCGCCTGACAATCTGGTCATCTGGTCATCCACTGGTTATCCACATTGAGTCTGTGCTGTCAGTCTACCAGGACGCCTGTCTGCCCAGTGCCACAGTGCAGAATAACCAGCCGTGGGAAGTTAAATTACCCCAAGAAACAAATATTAACGGCTGGAAGTGATGACTGAGGCCTGAAAAGTGTTATGAAAGCATGATGAAAGAGGTAACTTAACATTTTGTGTGATGAACATAGAGAAATTGAAGTCATTATTAACTGAAAACCTTGACATCTGTCCTGTAGGTCTTCTTGGCACGTTCATGAGGGAAGTAGCAATGTCCAATTCATGAACAAATTCTTTTGAAAAGGTTCTTTTTAATGAATTGTTTGATCCAGTTCACAATTCAATTCACAAACAGTTCAGTTCACAAACCAATTCATTATGATTTGTTCATGAATCAAACTGATTTAATTCATGAGTTCAGCTCTCTAGAGTCGATGATATGTTCACAGTGTTCAACATCTCAATGGAGGGAAAGATTTTCAGTGAAAAAGTCATATGGAGCACTTTTATGATACTTAAATGGTAATTTTACTCATTTTTTTCAGTCCCCATTCATTCTAATAGCAAGGAAATTTTTGTCAAAACTGAATTGACTAAAAGCAAGTCTCTTAGACTATGATCTGTAAAAATTTACATAAAATCAGTCAAATTCAATTTAAAAAAAAAAAAAAAAAATCTTTGAAAACATTTTCTTTAGTTTCAGTATTGATATAGTTACTGAGTTTTGCTTATCCTCTAAATAAAAAGTATCAAAAGGCAAATAATAAATGATGCTAGTAGTAATTATGATTAAGGAAAGGCACTTTCAGTTAAAATGGCTGTAGCAAGTCTCATATTAATTAAAAGCAAGAGAGTGACAGGGAGAGTTGAGTTGGAAGTATAAAGAGTGTTAACAAGAGTGTAGAGATTATACAATGTTTCCCCCGTGTGTGAAAAGAGCCATGTCCAGTGTGAAAGCAGCACAGTGGAGCATTATGGGATTAATCACATTTAATACAGAGAGCTCCATTCATCCCTAGCAGCTGCATTAGAAATAACTCTAATGTAATTCACAAGTCCTGCGACAATCCCTTACATCAGGCCTTGACCTTTTCACGTGATGAGTCAGTGTGTGTGGTCTAATGTCTCAAAACAGTGGCTCAAACATGACAAAACATCACTTTTTTTGTTGCATTTACCAAATCAAATGTTCTTATTTTGGCTTTTCTAATCGTTGTCTGATCCATTTTATTCGAAAAGATGTTAAGGTTGTGACATCACATTAAAGACTAAACATTTACCATTGCAAATCGAGTGCTGTGCACCCACATTCAAGACAGTTTGAATAAACTTTTTCCACCTCCTGCTGAGAAATGTCAACCTGTTCTCCATCCATTCCTCCATCAGCCAAAGTTTTTTCTTTTTTCCAGCCTTAGTGCCAGCCTGTGACACCCTGACGCTGTGGGATATTGAATGGAAAGGTTCAGTCTGGTACCAGCTAGTCTCTTAATCCTGGCTGAATTTGTTGTTCAGCAGTTGCATAACCAAAAGACGTATTTGAATAACTCCAAAAATGTGCTTTTCGTTTCCTTTTCCTCTTACATTTCTCGGTAAAGGGGCATGCAGAAGTAAACATTATCCATATGGTTCTATTTTCTCTTCAGTGTTTGTCAAAGCCTTTGATTATTTCATAATTGCTGTTATGATATCAAAACTCTTATGAACTGGTATTGTTTTCAGTTTCTACCCAAGTAAATATTTTCTTTAATGTAATTAACCCAAGCAGAGGAAATGCTCAAGACCATGCCAACAACCTCCAGCGGCTAAAAGACTGTCACCTGGAATACAACCAAAAACATGAATTATGCTAGCCAATATATGTCTATGGCCTATTGTCACCTGCATTTTCCCTCGCAACAGAAGCATGCTAAAAACATTTGTGCTTTGCTGTTTTCAGTAATGTTATGTGTCAGCTGTTTTGGTATGCGTTATGGTTTTTTACAGTTGGTTTCTCTCTCTCGCACTGTCCCCAGCTACATCTTCAGGCTGAGTTGTACGCGGTTAGGCCAGTGGGCCATCGGCTACGTCACCAGTGACGGCAACATCCTACAGACCATCCCACATAACAAACCGCTGTTTCAGGCGCTCATCGATGGATGCAGAGAAGGCTTGTGAGTACCTCAGACAGCTTAAACTATTAAATAAACATCAGAGTTTTGGCCTAGTGCTTGGTGCATGTTGAGCCATGGTGCACATGTGGGTGTTTTGAGTTCAAGTCCCTTTTCTCCCTCTTCTCTTCATCGTCAAACTATTAATATAAGCCATCCAGCTCTACTAAACGCCCACTATCTCAACTCAATCACTTGTTTTACTCTTGTTCTTTTTCAGTCGAATGTGCGTTAACATCTCACTTTTTTTTTAGATTCTTTGATCTTTTTTGACTTAATGTTTCTAGACAGTGGGACTGAAGACGGGTGGGTTATAATGTCAATAAATGAATAAGTCTGAGCTCATAAATATTAATTTGCTCTTACCGAATTTGCTGATGTTCCACACTAATTTGGCATTGACATACAAAGTCAATAGTTTTACGTTTGATCAGATATTTTTATGTTACCTTTTATGTCCAACTTTATCTGCATACAAACAGTACACTAGCGTAAAGCAATATATTTAGTTACAAAAGGTAATAAATATACTGTATTATCACCCAGCTCTTTATATAAAGTTGGATAAATAAGTATGTCTAACTTTATCCATATGCATCAAGTATACTCATATAGGGTGATCAATACTACAGTATATGACATATTTAAACTGCTTGATTGCTTGTATCATTACATAATGTAAACTATATTAAGATATTATAAATACTAACATCGTGATTTTGTGAAAAGCTGCTTTGAAACAATGTGCATTCATTGTGAGAAGTACTATACAAACAAATTTGAATTGAATTGACTTTAAGAACTGAAAAAAAGATATAACGGCATGTTTCCATTCTTTATAACTTGTCACTCTTTTACATGAATTTCAACTAAATTTTCTTTTATTCGAAATTGAACTCAAAATGGTCAAAAAGTGCAATAAACCAATAAACCATTGATTTTAAGGTTTTGCACCACTTTACTAAATTGTCTTAAAAAAGGAAAAAAATAAAATGAAAGTGTATATGTGTGTATGCTGTTTGTTTTTGTGTGTGTGTGTGTGTGTGTGTGTGTGTATATATATATATATATATATATATATATATATACACACACACACACACACAAACACACAAACATACATACATTTTACTTTTTTAATTAAATTAAATGAGATTATAAAATGAAAGAACTAAAAAAAAATAAATTGAAGATTATTTAAACCAAATATTAAATTAAGTTAAATTTAAAATAGTGGAGCATTAATAGCCTATTCATGTTTCATCTAAATGAATACAAGTAATTACTGCCTGCATCTGAGCCAGCAGTGGTACATATTTTAATATTAACTGACTAAACTTGATTGAATGGGCCAAAGATGGGGTTCTGGCACCCCTGTGTCCAGATCTGCTCATTTTGTCCCACTTTCCTGGAAGTTCTTCTGTGAAGCATCCTCAGCTCAATATGGTCTGGAAAACTGGCAGTATGTCTTGTAAACACACACAGGCACACAGACAGACACACACACGCACACACACACATTCATTGGCAGGTGTCTTACTGGCATGTCTGTTTGAGGTGTCATTTACAGATTTTAGCTGCATGTAGCTGTCACTGTTGCTGTGTCAGCTGTCTTTAAACCACATCACACTGGTTTGTGGCTCTGTCTGTCCGTATCTCACATCTCACACCATCTGAGCTGTACCATGCTCTCCCATTAATTTCAGATAATGAATCTGATATGCGTGCATAATGCTAGTGTCTGGTAAAAGAACTTCACATAAAAAGAACACAATAATTATGTTAATAGACACGTGTCTATTACCAGGCACACACAAGAAACTTATTTCTAAATAATTTGAACTCCCATCATTAAATTTGTATGTATTTTGTAGAGTTTTTTTTTTTTTTTTTAAGATAATTTGATTATGATTTTAGCCGTCAATAACTGCTATCAGATTCATTTAATGCATTTTACCATGTTGAAATCCATTCTGCTGCATTCTTTCCTCACAATCAGCTTAGAAAATGCAGAAAAAAAGTCTGCATATATTGTCTGTACGTCTCTCTCTCATCTGATTGCCCTAGTCGAGAGGTTTGATCCCTGCTGTAAGTGCAGTGGTACAGACATCGGCTGTGATTGGATGGACTGTGGAGGTGGCCCAGTTTCACAGCACTGCTAATAGAGATGCCACAGAGCCAGCTGCACATGAGGACAAGTCTCTTAACCTCATACTCTTTCTGCTGTCTTTCTCTCCATCTGTAGTTATCTGTTTCCAGATGGGCGCAGTTATAACCCAGATCTCACAGGCCTGTGTGAACCCACCCCACACGACCACATTAAGGTCACACAGGTTAGTAACTGATGCACGTTTGAGTTAGCCTCTATATGATTTTGTTTTTCATCTTCGTCATCTATTTTTTTCCCCCCTCCTTTTTTTTCGGTCTATTCAGGAACAGTATGAGTTGTACTGTGAAATGGGCTCTACGTTTCAGCTGTGTAAGATCTGCGCCGAAAACGATAAAGATGTAAAGATTGAGCCATGTGGTCACCTTATGTGCACTTCCTGTTTGACATCATGGCAGGTATGTATGGATGTGTTTTTATACTTCACTACTGTATTTAATTTGTCTATTAACAATGGCTGGACATATACATGGACATGTATATACATACACCACAGAAGATTTCTGTCAGTTTTTTTCTGAACATTTTTGGAATAAGAAAATTTGTCTTGCTAAGGCTAATTTCATAGCTAGCTTTTTTTATGTAATGTAAATAAACAATAAATAATATTTTCACACGTGCATAATTTTACAAAATTACAGGTTGATTTAGAAATGATGCACAAACAAATTCTACTAAAATTGATAATTACCTTGATTTTGCTATTGCTTTGTATGCTAACATTAATGGAGCAGAGTTGTTTAGGGCATAAATGATGGCACAACTGTATGACAGTCATAATCTTTAAAATTATAAATTATAAATTATTTACACAGAATAAATATTTTTTTATTTCAAACTTTAATTTGTAATCATTTATTTATGTATTATCATAAATTCATTCTTTTTTATACTTTGTTTATTTACAAGTTTACGCAACCCTTGTGTAACAAATAGGAGGAAAAAGTTATATATTATATTATATTATATTATATTTATTACATTACATTACATTACATTACAAGTGGAAGAAACACCCATATACAATGTATATCTGAACCACCACACCACTGCAGCTTTTCACAGCTGCGCTCATGCATGACATAAACGTGACTCATTTGCATGCGCTATGAAGAAACTCTTTGCGTCACATGTAAATGCTTCAGTGACGGCCAGTGCTCAGCTAATGGATCTAGTTAAAAGTACTTTAATGGCATGCTATGACCTGAATACTGAGCGTTATCAGGGCTCAGTGGAGAACAAACAGCAGGTAATTTGTCTCTCCGTCGCCCTTGCATTTGTCCTGATCACAAATGCAAGCGGCACGACAGCAGACAGGTGAAGGAAAGGCATATATGGCGGGAAATATGTCCTGTCTGGTTGCATTTATCTCCTGGGTGTGTGTTTCTGTGTGCATTAATGTGTGTCAGTGTATGATTGTGATTGAGGATGTTTACATGGGTGATGTTAGAGTGATGTTACACATGTGAGGTGAAGTGTGTATGACCGAATTGCCAGAAATGTTCAGATCTAGGGTGTTGTCCAAGCATCAGAGCTTCTCTTAGGATAAACAGATACTTCAGGGCCACGTTAGGGCCAGCTAAACTTGGACGCCTCAGCCAGATGCATGCTGTGTGTGTATCTTTGTTTATGTTTTTTCTCTTTATAATGGAAACTTCACTCACTCAAGTTGATCTGAGAATATTTCCGATTTGAGTTTTGGTGCTCATGTGGGCCAAGCAGGTTCGATTCTGACCAGCAACATGCCCTTGATTCCCTCTTTCTCTCCCCAATAATATATTATTCTTCACTATATCACTAGAAAATTAAGAAAAAAGCCATACTATTGTAGTGATTTGTGATTTTTTTTTTTTTTTTTTTTTTTTTTTTTTGTTCTGTTGGGCACAGTATTTTTCTCTCAGCTACACATGGATCTGCTTCCATCAGGATTTCTGAGAGGCTGGAGCTCAAATTTGTGCTCACTGACCGTGAAACGGTGTTCTTTACTGCATAAACATTGAAGTGAAGCGCTCAAGTTAACTGAATTCAAAAGAGCACTTTATCGGAACAATACAGTGGCCCCCAAAAATTATTTGGCCTCTTAAAAATGTATGAATGTCAGTGCCTTGCATAACAAAATGTCAAAAGAAAGTGCCATTTATTTTAACAGAAAGATAGCACAAGCTCACATTTTTCAAGCAAAACATTTCAGAAAAATGAAAAATAGTTTACTTGTTTGTTCCATATTATAGTGTGAGAATATGTGAAGAAGGATATAATCTTTCCTTCAGGTTTGAATTGTTGTCACTGAACACACATTGTCACAACATATCTAAAATGACATCTAAAAGGCCTCAGCTGTGGTCCATCATGAGTCCATTCTTGGATAACAAGAGACATAATACTAGTGCTTGTGTGACTTTTTGAATCTCCTGTGCTGTTGTTCACCGTCTTATTATTATAAAACAGCCAGGGTGGCTTCCCTTTTAACCTGTCACCTGCCTATAAAAGGTACCTGACCGTTAAATAAACAATTGAATCGGTTAAGAGTCTAGAGAAGTATCATCTCACCTCCTAGCTGGAAGGGACATTAATATTCATTGCTATTTTTCTGGTAAGTTTACGAACGCACAGCAGTGAAGTCTCGATGGTGACTATCCCTTAGAAATCTCACTCTTTTCTCATTTTAATGGCCTTGTTTTATGCCGAGTCAGTTCTGGTGTGTTTCTCTCTTTCCGTTTAAGGGTTCTAATTAGGATTAGGTTTCAAACGATGCTTTGATGTCTTTCCATGACCCCTCAACCAGATGGCAGCCATGATCATCTTTTGTTCTTGTAAATATCGACACACTTTGATTCTCAGAGTCTAATAGAGGAAATGAAAGATGATTGTTGTTCATTTTGCCATGTGTAAGTCGTCTCCAGGCCGTACGGAGCCGTGTGACATGGCGAAGTGGCCTGCGTGTGTGTCTGTTTTGCTTTGCAGTTTCCTAAATCGAAAAAGAGAAATTCGGTACCCGGCTTGAGGGGGTAGCATGTGCGTTCCAGCTGTTTGTAATCAAACATGGCTCTTCAGATCCTGCCAGTAAAGAGTTTCCTCATGGCCGAGGCATATTTCCACAACAGTCTGTCAGTGTTTACAGCACTATACAAATAAGCAGACCAGAACCGTTGAGGTTGATATCAGCAGAGGTACTACACCGTGTGCGTGTGCTCATGTCTGTTTTGAGTAAGAGACAGTTTCTGGACAAGTGTTGGAGCCTTTGTGTGTGTATGTTTGAGAGTGCCCATTACAAGTGTGTGCGCTGGTGTTTTAAAGTTCACTCAGTGTGTCCTCGACTCTTTTCTGCAGGATTCCGATGGTCAGGGTTGCCCGTTCTGTCGCTGTGAGATCAAAGGAACTGAGCCCATCATTGTGGATCCATTTGACCCACGCAATGAAGGGGCCAAGTGCTTCTTCCTGGACCACTTCAGCTCCCCTATGCTGGACCTGGACGATGATGATGACAGAGAGGAATCGTTGGTCATTGACCACATCAAGAAGGTACAAAATCCATGAGATTCCCAACATATCAAAATTGATCCTAATTACTTAGACTGCTGTTCAAAAGTTTGGCATCAATATTTTTTTTTTTTTATTCAAATATTTTTGAGTCTCTTACTCTCACCAAGGCTGCTTGTATTAAATCAAAAATACAGTAAAAACAGTAACAATGTGAAATAATGTGAAAAAATATAAATAAATATATAAATATGTAAATAAATTTTATATTTATTTATGTATGTATGTATTTATTTATATTTTTCCACAGCCATTACTCTAGTTCTCAGTGTCACATGATCCTTCGGAAATCATTCTAATATGCTGATCTGGTGCTCAAAAACATTTCATGTTGAAAACAGTATAATATTTTTGTGGAAACCATGATCGATGATTTTTTTTTTTTTTTTTTTTTTTTTCTCAGGGTTTTGTGATGAATAGAAAGTATAAAAAACAACATATATTTAAAATATAAAGTTTTTATAACATTACCTGTCATCACTTTTGATCAATTTAATGTGCTATAGCTGAATAAAAGTATTAATTTCTTAATAACCTCAAACTTTTGAACGATATAGTGTATATGTATTGAATATGAATTCTTACTAATTCTGTACGCTTAATATTTGTTCATGATCTTATTGTGAACAATTCATCAGGACATGCTATTAAAAAGATAATACAATTATTGACCACATAATATTTTATCTAAATTTATTAACTTGTTAACCCGACACAACTTTTTTGGTTGAGTTCACCAAGCCCTTTATTTTTTCAATCCTTCCCATCCATTCTGCTATATAATGCCCACTTTTCATGACTCAGTCAATTCCTGATTGATAAAATCAAACCCAGACCTACTTTGTTTGTTTTTTTCACTCTGGAATACGTGTTGAATGCATTTCATGTGGATTTTTAAGTCAAATCACTGTCTGTTATCACACGTTTACAAGTATTTAGAAGTTTGTTTCTGCCCAAACCTGTTCAGTAGATAAGACTTCATTCATCACTCTTGTCATTCCATGACAAATCTTCTTTTTTTCTAGTAGTTTTAATCTCATTCTTCACTGGACTTCAAAGAGACCTATATCCTCCTTTTATATAGGTGCAAGAACATCCTACTCTTCACCAGCATAAATGTCAGTCTCTTTTATTAGAAAAAGAAACCTGTCGGAACCTGCCTTATGAGGACACAGCCTCTGCAGCTCCACTGAGTAGATTCATTAAATGCTAGAGCTTGGAGAGCAATAGAGGGCACCTTCTGGCAGGAATGTTTTTAAATAGAAATGCAAGATATTACTTTTTTTTCTCCTTTGCAAGAGAACATGTAGGGGATATTGGCTTCCCAGTGAGTGAGAACTTGTTTGTACTAAGAGTAGGGGACAAAGCTTATGTTATTCACCTTTTGATATTCTTTATCACTTTTTTTAAAATTTATTATTATTTTTTTTTTATCAAATTTAATTAGCAGCGCTTTCCCCCTGTATATATTTTTTTTTTTTTGTGCACTATGAACAAAAGCTGTCCAGCTGCAATTGCTCTGTTCATGGATATGCTAATGAGACTATTAGTTGATTAGGAAGTTGAATACCTTAACCTGCCCGAAGCAATTCATGGAGGAAATAGGCCATTAGGATACCTTTGTACGCAATCATGATGATGGGTAATAATGAGCTTGTCATTTTTCTTCTCTTTGTGCTGCTGTCGTGTTTATTTCAAGCATTTTATCTCAATCAAGACCAAGACCTGTGCAACATCAAGTGTTTCTGTATTCTGTATCTTGATTTTAGATTTTCTAAAAAAAGAAAGAAAACGAGTGCTGCTTGATTGTGTAAAACTAAATCATATGGGTGATTGCCAGGCTGTTGCTACTGTATGTGGTCGCTCAGGTGCTCTAAATGTTTTTATCTGGTTGCTAGGGGTTTCTTGGTGGTTGCAAGGTGAATTCTTGATAAGTGGTTTTCAGCTGAGGCCAGGACCCAGAGTTAGGGGTCAACAAACTTCCAAGGGGTCCTCAAGATGGTTTAAAATAATTTTAAATAAGACAAAACAAGCTTTAAATAAGCCAAAGCAGATTAAATCATGATCAAAATCAACTGGCATCATATTTCTTATTTTAATTTGTTCTCTCGAAAAATTAATTTTAAGAATGTGATTCTAGACATGGAGAAGTCATGGAAATTAATATAATGAATATGAATTTCTCTAGCTATGTCAAATGCTAAAATATTTCATCAGGTGGAAACTGTTATTTTTGTAAGTCAAAATATTTAAAAAATAAAAATCCCCATAATTACAAATGACTTGAAAATTGTAAATGTAAATTTATTGGTAATAAAGTGTAAACCCCGAAAAACATTGTTATTAAAACCTTTTGGAATTATTTTCTTTAATTATTTTAATTATTTTCTTTAATTATTAAATATATATTTTACTGTAAACATTATTTTCAAAATTTTTTCTTCTGTCAAATCAACTAATTAATGTGGTTCAGATAACATAATATTTTGAGTTTCTGTTAATTAAACCAATCGCCTTCATTGTATTAACTCAAACTTTTAATTTCAATGAACTCAAAATTTTAAGACAACCACAAACTTTTTTTAAATTAAACCAACAATTGTACTTGTACTATTATACTTTAGGTAAATAATAATAATAATAAAATAATAATAATAATAATAATAATCTCATTACGTCATTGTCAGTACAGCAGTACACCAATCAAGGCAGTTTCTTAATAATTGTCCCAAGATATGACTGATCTGAACTTCAGTGTAATTCTAGGGGATTTTTTTCATCATTTTATTGCTTAGAAAGTAAAAGCAAAGTGTATAATGAGTTATGCACCAAATTTTGATCTTAAGGTTATGGATATGAAGAAACCCTATATGAACAATAATAAAAAAGGTGCTTGTCTTTTCAAACCCTAATAAATATGACATAAATCACCATTAGTGTTTTTCTCTTTCTTTGTGTAGTCCATGGAGATCCAGAACTCGCCGATAATGTCTCCGAACTCATCCCCTGTGTGTGAACGCCGGAAAACCGCTGCAGATCACATGGGCCCACACTTAAACATTCCTCCCGTACCGCCCCGCCTTGATCTCATCCGCTCTCCTGCTCCCAGCCCCACAGGCTCTCCCAAGGTATCTTATGGATCATGATAAATATTTTGATTCTTAATTTAATTTTTGTTTTCTAATATTTCTCTTTTCTCTTTGCAGTCATCTCCAGGCATGTCCAGAAAACAGGACAAGCCCCTCCCTGCCCCCCCACCCCCACAGAGAGACCCCCCTCCTCCTCCTCCGCCAGAACGCCCACCTCATATCCCTCAAGAAGGCCGGGCCGCCTGGCTCGTCACCCCTTCGTCTGGCCTTCCCAGGGACCCTAGAGCGCCCCTGGAGGCCTGGAGCCCTAAAGACAGCACTGCTTTGTCAGACTGCAGGACGTCTGCTGCCGACCGCTCACCCAAACTCGCCCACGCTGCCCCTGCGCACATCAATGGGAGACCCCTCAGCTGCTCTGGTGCGGACTTGGGGTTGAACCGGACCGGCCACAGACTGAATGCGCAGTCAGAGTGTAGTAAGGTTAGGAACGCACACACATTCCTTCTGGATCATGCGGATCACGTTCACATGAGCTCGTTTTGGAGAGCGACACTTTATATTAGGGCTGGAATGTCCTTCTTTGATAAGCAGAGTCAAGAACATGAGATAAGAGTAGAAAAATGACTGGACATTGTGTTTCGAAATCACCTAGAACCCTCTGTACTCATTCACAAGCCCTTACATGCCTATTTTAAGCCATAAATATTCACTTTTTGCTCATGGCTGTTACTAAGCAACAGTGACGATATTCACAGTAAAGCAGGGCTGTGAAATTTGGCTGTGTGTAGTGCTTGTCTCTGGCCCTGGCATTAAAAAAGGAGGTATTTAAAATGCATTCAGTGCCTTTCGTTATTACAGCACTTGCCCTCCCACCCCAACATGTGTTTTTGCATATATCTAGGTTAATGCACCAGAATGCAAAATACACACACATATTCATGGCTCGCTGGGAGTTTATAGATTATGCATTAAATAAGCATGTTCTGCACAAGGGGATTGGAGAGAGTTAAATATTTGGTTGCAAAGCTGCAGCGGGTCTCTCATTAAAGACTTTTTGGAAACTAAGAACTTCTCTGAGATGTTCTGGGTTGTTTGAAGTGCATGTGGATTTTTTTGATCTTTTTGTTCTACTAAGGTTTGCAACGTGCAATTATATGTAACCACCAATGGACTGTAAAATTCTCTCTCTCTCTCTCTCTTTTCATCTCTCTCTGTCCCTGGTTGGCATGTCAGTGTATGGATTCATTTAGTGTCACAGTGTGGGCACAGAGAGTTTGGCCCCTGTTCTCCCGTCACAAGCCCACACAGCTCAGTTCAGCCCACTGCCTGCAGGCCACAGCTAGTGTGCAGCATCACACACTGCTCTTGATCTCTGAAATAAAAGAAATAAAAGGCTTCTAGAGCTCCATGATAGAGGTCTAGAAGATCCTTCTAGTTCATTCAATAGACACATAGTGCCTCATTCATTAAACTTTCGTAAATATATGAGTAAATTTGGAGTAATTTGCGCCTAAAATGGACCTTCAGCTAAAACTATCCTCTGGATTTACAAACTCTTCCTAATCATTTGATTTGATAGTTAATCGTGTGTATGTTAATGAATTCCAATCATTTGTAAATAGGGCGTGCATGCACACTCATCCATAATTAGCTTAATCCCGCCCATGAGTTACAACTATGCAAATTACATGTCCAGGAACGCTGTGGAATCTTCTGGGCTCCATTCTCAAATTTGGCTCCAGGAAATTGCATAAAGAGATGCAATACATGCTAAAGAGACTAACTGGCCATATGTTTAACAATAAATATTCAGTTAACGTGTGTCCGCCAAAGTATTATTAGCCAGCTAAAAAAAAGCCAGGTGCTGTTCTGAAAACGGCCAGCTGATGGTGTTTAAGAGCGCTTTGGAGGTGCAGCATTTTTTTTGCTTCGGTTGCTATGATGATACAGAATATGCCATCTCATTTTGAAGAGTATTACTGAATATAAAAATGCAGTAACCAGCCTTATTAACTTCTCCATTGTTGTTCAGTCATTGTACAAGTAGGATGGTTAGTTGGTGTAGTATTTGTCCCGCCCCTCCTCCACTGTGATTGGACGGCTGGGTAAAAAGTGACCGTGACGAGCACTGCGTTTTACCCAAAGTTTATCCAACAGTTTTTAACTCTGTTTGCCTAAAAGAACACAGAACTTTCGAATGTTTTACGCACCATTTACACATGGTAGGGAGCAGGTGTGAATTTCTTTCGTACCAACTAACATTTTGACAATTTTCATGAATCCTAAAATTTACGTCAGAAAGGCTTTACGAATGTCTAGCTATTCATCAGTCCTTCTCCATCCATCCATCCATCTAGCTATACATCAGTCCTTTCCATACATATTTCTATCCATCCACCCATCCATTCATCACTCCTTTCCATCCATCCATCCATCCATCTAGCTATTCATCAGTCCTTTTTCATCCATCCATCCGTCCATATTTCTTTCTATCCATATGTTCATCCAACGTTTCTCCTATCTACCCACAGTCCACCATTCCATGGATATTTATTAGATTATATGACAAATAATCTAACAACTATTATGAATATGTCCCATATGGATATAATCTGTATCTTTATGCCAGGTTTCTTATTGAGAACTACATCCATAAATTAGTTATCATAAATAGCTTGTTGTTTTTTTAACATTGCGTGTTTGTCTGCATGTGTTTCTCTGCAGTCTTTCATCAACGGTCTGTTACCTGGTGACGACTACGATGTCCCCCCTCTGCGTCATTCCCCTCCTCTTGTGGACCATAACCAGAGGTGAGTACCGCACACACACACACGTGCCACTCCCAACCCTTGAGCCCTGCTGTGGCTTTTGTGTCCATGTTGATCATAATCACTGTAAAGCAGCTCAATCTGTCTCTTTATTCTGAATGGAGCCTCACCAAACAAACAACTGACTGTTTACCCTGCTTAATTCACTCACATCGTCTTCATATGATAACAAATTACCTGTTTACCTCTCTTGAGCACTGTGTTTTTCTGTGGAATTGCTGATCTCATTGTAATGCCAATCCAGAGCATCTTTCCCTGCTTTGCTCATTGATCTGCTTTTGTGATGTTCCATGACTGAATTATCACATTCTCGCAAGTTATTTTTGTGGTGAAAAGACAAAAAGATTATGTGGACTTAATGAATGTGTTAATGTGATCCAGGGATTGTGTGCACAG
Source organism: Hypophthalmichthys molitrix (assembly GCA_037950675.1). NCBI lineage: Eukaryota > Metazoa > Chordata > Actinopteri > Cypriniformes > Xenocyprididae > Hypophthalmichthys > Hypophthalmichthys molitrix. The sequence goes on from CM075501.1 coordinate 36,999,213, forward strand.
GCTGCATCCTGTATATCTCTAGAGGTCTGTCAGGACAACACACACACACACAGCAATGTTTGGACACATGTGCACCAATTATGCAAGAGCACCAGGATCCGGAGAGCATGTGCTCTTTAAACAAACATAAAGGCACACACACACACGCACACACACACACACACACACACACACACACACACACACACACACACACACACAGCAGTGATGGACTTCCTGTGGGGCTTTTGAGGGAATTAAGCAGAACCAGCATATGAAAGGTTGTACTTCAAGCAGCAAGCCATATTTCCTCTTCTGTCACAAACACTTATGCTCTTTCTTTCCCTTATATTGTGCTCAGGGTGTTATTATTAGATAGTCAAGAATAGTGGTGAACTTAGTAAACTTTGCCTCTTATTTTGCACCGTTTGTACCACAGACATGAATGATACCTCATATTATGCTGCTTGTTCAAGAGAGATATGCTGTTACTTTTCTAAGTGATTGGACTTGCGTTTTTTACCTGGCTAATGATGAAATTGGCTTTTGAGAAACTGCAAAGACACCTTAGCAACTGCTTAGCAGCAAGTTAAAAACTGCTTAGGAACAGCTTAGCAACTCCAGTGCATGTTGATAAGATGTTTTTTAGATGTTGCTTTGCAGTTTCTCAATGCAAAAGTTAAAAATAATTAAAAAAAAACTATTACTAAGGTGTTCTAAATACCGTCAGTATGATGATATGGAGTGGTATGTTGCTATGCAGTCGATAAAGTGTTCTAAAACACTGAATGCCTTAGTAACTGCAAAGCAACATACTAAAAACTACTCGGTACATCGTTATGCTGTTGCTAAGTGGTTCTGCTTATTGTTAAAACATTGCTACACAGTTGGTAAGGAGCGGTTTTCAGTCTAAACACCTTAGCAAACTACTTTTTACATTGCTATGCTGTTTCAGAATGTTGTCATAGGGTTGATAAAATGTCTAAAGAAAACGCTCACAACACTGCATAGAAATGCCCTGTCTACCACCCATGGCACCCTAGCTCTAGTCATTGGTTTGGTTGTCAATGTTAATGGCTTCATTCATGCAACACTATTCTGCTCCTCTCAGCAGTTCCTGCTACAAGAAAAACTGTGTTTCTGTCACCACTTTGACAAATGAAACCGAGGTTCTGGAAACCACAATGGCTGTTGTTTAGAGCCCTGAAGAATAGTGTTGTGTGGTGTATCTGTCCATAGAGCTGCGTCAGTGTGTTTATAGAGGCTGAAATTACTGTATTGTGTATATATAAATGTCACCCGTGCTGGCAAAATGAGTCGCAATAAGCAAATTATCAGAAATGAGTTATTATTTGAATGTATCACATTCTCTATTAAAAAAACCCATAAAGGGTTAGTTCACAAATAAAAGGGTTAGTTCAAAAATGAAAATAATGTAATTAATTACTCACCCTCATGTCGTTCTACACCTGTATGGCCTTTGTTCATCTTCGGAACACAAATTAAGTTATTTTTGATGAAATCTGTTGGCCTCTATAGACAGCAATGCCATTTAACAAAATGCCAAACTGCTGAAATCATGTGACTTTGGCGCTCCGAATCACTGATTAGAAACAAAAGATTCGAAGCAGTGTTTTGAAATAGGCCATCACTAGATATCATTGAAAAGTCATTATTTAGTTTTTTTGGCACACAAAAAAGTTTTCTCGTCACTTTACTGTTTTAAATATGCTTTGAGAACCTTTCTGGATCTTGAGAAGTTGCTGTCTATAGAGGCCTCAATGAGCCATCAGATTTAATCAAAAATCAACTAAATTCTCACCTGAAAAATTTCTTAAAACTACGTTCCGTGGCACAATAACAGTATGAATATAACATAAAAATATGGTGGGTTTGCTTGTCTGCCTTGACACTCAGTAGCATCTATCTATATATAATATATACACTACCAGTCAAAAGTTTGGACATGGTAAGTTTTTTAATGTTTTTAAAAGAAGTTTTGTCTGCTCACCAAGGCTGCATTTATTTAATTAAAAATACAGTAAAAACAGTAATATTCTGAAATATTATTACAATTTAAAATAACTGTTTTCTGTTTGAATATATTTTATAAAGTAATTTATTCCTGTGATCAAAGCTGAATTTTCAGCATCATTACTCCAGTCTTCAGTGTCACATGATCCTTCAGAAATCATTCTAATATGCTGATCTGCTGCTCAGGAAACATTTATTGTGTACAATTGTACAAAATATTTGTGTACAATATTTTTTTTCAGGATTCTTTGATGAATAGAAAGTTCAAAAGAACAGCATTTATTTGAAATATAATCTTTTGTAACATTATAAATGTCTTTACTGTCACTTTTGATCAATCTAATGCATCCTTGCTGAATAAAAGTATTAATTTCTTTAAAAAAAATTAAAATAAAAATTCTTACTGACCCCACACTTTGAACGGTAGTGTATAATGTTACAAAAGCTTTGTAATTCAGATAAATGCTGTTCTTTTGAACTTTCTATTCATCAAGGAATCCTGAAAAAAAAAAAGTACACAACTGTTTTCAACATTGATAATAATCATAAATGTTTCTTGAGCAGCAAATCAGCATATTAGAATGATTTCAGAAGGATCATGTGACACTGAAGACTGGAGTAATTATGCTGAAAATTCAGCTTTGCCATCACAGGAATAAATTAATTTATAAAATATATTTAAACAGAAAACAGTTATTTTGAATTGTAATAATATTTCACAATATTACTGTTTTTACTGTATTTTTAATGAAATAAATGCAGCCTTGGTGAGCAGACGAAACTTCTTTTAAAAACATTAAAAATCTTACCGTGTCCAAACTTTTGACTGGTAGTGTATATATTCTCCGCTGGCTCTGGGCACACTGGATTATTTGTGATGGGCATCGCATACATCAACATATGTTTACTTTACAGAAACATAAACACACCACTGACTTGGAACTGTTGAGGGCACTTTCCACCTCCTCAAAAGAAGCAAAACTTGTGAACCTGTCATCTCCCTCACTCATAGGTGTTTTCACACTGCTATGGTTGGCTTCTGTTAAAGACTTGGCAAATGTACATCCATAAACACTCTCTTAACGTCTTGGAAACAAGGAACACTTTGAAACACTTGAAAAAGATCTTTTAATGAATCGTTTCATCAACACAGGGAGATGAAGCGCCCTCTAATGGTGCATTGCGGTAGCAGTTAAAGTTTGCCTGGAAAACCGCCCATCTTATCCCAGCAAGAGCTAGTTAACCTCTCCCCCCCCCCAGTAGGTGCCAGTCTGTTTAAATATTGGACGTCTTTGCCTACTTCAGCCCAGCCTGTGACTCTTTAGTTAGAGCATTACGTGATTAAACTGGCTAATAATCTCACAGCGACCAGCTCACACACTGCAGAGTGCTTGTTTCAGTGAGTCAGCATGAAGGTGGAGAACATCGTCCAAATCCCCATCAAAGAGCCTTTTTCCAAGAGTGCTGTGGCATCGCTTACAATGCTGTCATCTATGTAAATATTTACATATGGTAATTCCACACTTTGCTGTAATTTGGGAGCACATGAGGTGGTTTTATTTGAGTATTTGCTAATGCAATAATTCATATTTAGAGTTAGGGAGTTGTTCAGATCTGTTTAAAATTTTCCATGGTACAGATATGAATCATGTCTCGAATCATGTCTCAAATCATGTGGTTTGAGTGAAGGTCTGCTCCCATAGACTTGCAATGAAGGAGGGAACGAGCCCAATATATCGACCAAAATATCATACGGTCTATAAACACTCTGAACCCTTTAGCAACCACAAAGCAAACTGCTCAAAATTACATTGCTATGATGTGGCTTAAGTGTTAGGAGTATTTTTAATGTGTGGGATCTTTTTACACCTAGCAACCATCTAGAACACCCTATCAACCATTTTGAATTCCCAAGCCACTTACAACTTCCCAAACATTGTGGCAACTACTTTTGAATTAGGTGAACGCATAAAATTAAATTTAGGGCTGTTACTGTGGTCAGAGAACCTGATCTGTAGCCCATCTTATGCCTGAAGCATCATGGGATTGCGTGGTTCTGATTGTGTTATGTCATTTGTGCCTGTACATGTTGTTTAATACGTTTTGTGTGATCTACAGACACACCAACCCCTTCACAAGCCACCGGAGTCTGACGGACAAAGTGGAGGACGAGTATCAGATTCCATCGTCACATCCCGTCTGCATCACACAGCCGCCCGTCTGCATCCCCTTCCGCATCCCCAACAGGTAAACACACACACAATAGTGAAACAATGACTGTTTTAGCATCCTGCCTGAAATTAAATGTTTTTTTGTTTTTTTTCTCTATAAAGGGCTTTAGAAAATGGCTTGTTGGATCTCTCCACAGACATAAAGAAACATAAACCTCCAGAGCATGGTGAGAGAACACACACACACACATATAGAGTACACACACACACAGTCTCTCATCTGTCATCTTCATTTTCTGTATGACCATCTTTTAGTGTGATTGTGGGAGTTTGTGTGTGTTTGTAGCATCAGGGACTAAAGTATCCTTTTTTTTTTTTTATGTGGCGGCCAGTGGTTGTTGAAGTCAGTTGTTGCTGACATGGCGTTTAGGCCATTTGTAGGTCAGTATAACTGTGTGTTGTGTTCCTCAGGTGGGCTTGACTCTGGTTCATTGATTTCGGGTGTGGCTCACACCACACAGTGCCCCCTCCACAACAGGACACCCTCAGACTACGACATTCTACTGCCCCCTCAAGGTAGCCGATGACACAGCGCCTCAATCTCATTGGTTGCCTGATTAGCAGACTGTTCAGTGGTGTTCATTTGTTGGTTTCTGCCTTTACTATTGCACTAGGTTACACAAAATGAGTTGCGAACACCATTGCAGTCTTTATTCATTATCGAGTCACTAAATGTTATTATTAGCTTATATTATATGAGCTGTTGGATGTAGTAGAGGTGTGTTTGTGTGGTGCTTCTATTCAGACACTTAAGATTAATTCTTTTATGTTTATTCACCTTCACTTCCATAAATCTTTGTTTTTAGCTTGTTTGATTTTAGATAGATTCATGAAGACATCAATTTGCCTTTGAGTTTAATTCATAGTCATACTACTGTCATAAACTTACAGTAATACAGTATATTACACTTTTTCTCAATTGCTTAGTCATTAAAATCCATTCTTTTAGCCAAATAATTGAAACCAAAATGCAGTTTCCCAAAAGAAAGTGTTTTCTCAAAAATATTAACACTATTTCTGTTTCACACAAGCTGTAAATTTGTTAATTTAGTGATTTACACTTTGGTCAGTAATCATCTGCGGCTAAAATTTGATCAAAAATACAGTAAAAACTGTATTATTGTGAAATTATTAGAATTTAAAATTTTCTGTTTGAATATATTTTAAAATGTAATTTATTCCTGTGATGGCAAAGCTGAATTTTTAGCAGTATTCCTCCAGTCTTCAGTGTCACATGATCCTTCAGAAATCAGCATGAGTTGGTGCTCAAGAAACATTTATTATTTAATGAGAAAACACAGTTATGGTTTTTGGGGAAACTAATAAATTTTTCTCAGGATTCTTTGATAAATAGAAAGTCCGAAAAGATCAGCATTTATTTGAAATAGAAATCTTTTGCAACAATGTAAAAGTATTTACTGTCACTTTTGATAAATTGAATGCATCCTTGCTGAATAAAAGTTTTAATTTCTTTAAAAACAATCAACAAAAAATTCAGAAGACATCCAATTCATGCCTGAATGATATTTTAGCTCCATCTGTTGGTGTGAAGAGGAACTGCAGAGGCATGTAGACAGACTCAACCACTCTCTTTCTCTCTGTTCTCTCAGCGTCTCCAATGGAAGACCCATTCAACTCTCTTCCTCCGTCCCAGCCTCCTCCTCCTCCCCCCATCAGAAACAGTTTCACAGAACCCTCCTCCTCCTCACCCTACCCCAGACCTGCCCGCCCCTCGTCTGGACACGACCACTTCCTGCTCAGCCCTGGTAAGGCCAAATCCCACGTATCTGTGACTATTAATGTAGTATAAATATCTAATACTGCTGTATTTGGGGTTTTATTGGTGTCTAATTACCAGTGTGATTCACAGACACGTTCATAGACACATTGAATAACTCGGCTCCTAATCCTCCCGTGCGGAGACTAACCGGTGACAACATGAAGACGCCGTTCAGGGCTCCTCAAGACTACGATCAACTGCCACCCACCTCAGGTACTACTCATTGTATAAGGGCTGATATAAAGCAAATAGTTTTGGCCTTGGATGCGGATTGATCAATACAGAGTTTAAGCTAAACTAAAATAAACATTCCAATGGCAGTTTGAGTCCTTTAAGGTATAGTTCACCCAAAAATGAAAATTCTGTCATCAGTTATTCACCCTCATGTCGTTCCAAACCTGTAAGACTTTCGCTCCTCTTCGGAACACAAATGAAGATCTGGAGTCACTTGGATTACTTTTATGATGTCTTTACTACCTTACTGGGGCTTGAAAGTGGTAGTTGCGTAGCTGTCTATGGAGGGACAGAAAGCTCTCAGATTTCTTCAAAAAGATCTTCATTTGTGTTCCGAAGATGAACAAAAATCTTACGGGTTTGGAACGACATGAGGGTGAGTAATTAATGACAGAATTTTCATTTTTGGGTGAACTAACCCTTTAATACTTTTATTAATATTAATATACACTATAGTTAAAAAGTTTGGGTCAATTTTTTAAGATTTTATTCTGCATGTGCGCATTAAATTGATCAAAAGTGACAGTAAAGATGTTAATACTGTTACAAATTATTTCTATTTTTTAAACTTTCTATTCATAAAAGAATTCTGAAAAAAAAGTATCAGTTTCCCCAAAAGTTTCCACATATCAAGCAGCAGAATTGTTTTCAACAATGATAATAATAATAATAATAATAATGTGTTTATTGAGCAGCAAATCAGCATATTAGAATGATTTCTGAAGGATCACGTGACACTGAAGACTGGAGTAATAACTCTATCTTTGCCATCACAGGAATAAATTACATTTTAAAACATATTCAAATAGAATACAGAAACATAAAACTGTTCTTTTAAATTGTGCAACATTACTGTTTTTACTGTATTTTTGGTCAAATGAAAGCAACCTTGGTGAGCATACGAGACTTCTTTTTAAAAAACAAAATCGGTAGTGTATATATATTTATTTATTTATTTATTATTATATTCGCTACATAGCTCAGCCTCTCATACCCTATGCAATAATTATGAGCTGAAAAAAATAAAAGAACATTGCTAACACTTCTAGAATGAGCCAAAAATATACCCGTAATATCCTGATAAAACAGCTGTGAGCACAGTGTGTTGTTCTGAATACATAATAGCCATGCAGGTTTATTAAATGAAGCCATTAGCCATCGAGATGAATGCGCTCAATGAATTATTAATTATTAGCCTGTAATGGGTTTTTAATGTGTTCCAGTCTTTTTAGTTGGCCTGCTACCATCCACTCTCAATGGCCCATTTTGACTAAACACTGTTTCCTGTTTACAGTGGCCGGAGATTGCTTCAGGGCACCTGAGAGACCCCCAAAACCACTTCCCAGGATTATCCCACCAGACATCCACAGAAGACCGCACGAATCGTCCCGGGAGAACGTAGACGCCAAGATCGCCAAGCTGATGGGGGAGGGCTACTCTTTTGAAGATGTGAAACGAGCGCTGATGATCGCGCAGAACAAAGTGGACGTGGCACGGAACATTTTGCGGGAGTTTGCGCTAGTCGCCCCCAGGCAGGGCCTGTAGCCCGTGTCGATACAATTTCAAACTATGACTGACTCTGAGTGTACAAGCCGCAGGCTGACTTCCGCTTGCTTTCGTTTAGCGCACCCGGCAAACAAGACGAAAATGTGTGCTTTTTTTGCCTAAAGGATCCTAACGGAGTGTTGCGTTTGTAACGACGGAATCCTATGAAAAAAAAAAAAAGGCTTGTGTTTACAGTGATGTGGCTTATCTGCAGCACTCAGGTCATCGTCATTACAGCTTGGGATGTTCAAGAGAGGAACTGAAATTGGATTTTTCATATTTGGAGGTGTCCAACCACATTTTAGGGTGGGTTTGCTACATCCTTCAAAGCAGAGACGTTTGTGTTTCTCTCAAACTGGCTGGACGGAAATGAGAGCAGCTCTGAACGCTTCTGTTTGTGTTGCCAGTGTCTGCGGGCTGTTCATGCCTTTCCTGCCACCGCTGCTGCCGCACACACACATATACACACATCCAGCCGCTCGTTCCTGGCCTCTTGGGTATCATGAATTTCACAGTAATGGCTCTCGGTGTGACCATGTCTCTTTTATCTCATTAATTCGCTGTGAACATGACAAAACAGATCAGATCGTTTGAGGCAGAAAGAGACGGATTTCGAAATATCAGGTTCACAGTTCTCTTTCTGTCAGCTTTTCTTTAGGTTAGCCGCTTTTTTTATCAACCCTTAACGGACGCCTTCAAGATCTGAGTGAATTCCAGCGTTAGCAAGCAAGGGCTAATATGGTGGTTTCATTTTCTGTAAATAGAAGGGCCTGTCAACTCGTGAATAAAACAAACCCGAATGTCTGCATCCCTTCGGAATGCATCGGTCCCTTGTTTATTTTCGATTCAGTGCAGGAGGAAGCCACCTAAACCTTTCCCCTTCCCTTCTTTCGGTGCCCACTTGCACTGACGCCATATGCAAAAAAACAAACAAAAAAAGAACTGGACGTGCAGAAAACAAACCAAAAACACGCAGATTAGTCATTTTAGTGGTGTCAAATTGAATTTGACGTAATAGTGATGCCTACAAACTGAAGATTTAAAGCGACGACTTCATTCAAGGCCATTTGGGAATTTTGGGAATGGAAGCTGGACCGCTTCGACTCCTTTTCCCACTGGCTGTGTCATTCCTCCCCATCAGGTTTTCTCTTGAACTTGAAACTTCATTTTTGCACTGGTCTCGCTCTCCATCTTACACTTGAAAGTCTGAGAACTGAGTGGACCCTCTAGCGGAAGAGGACGTGGCCTTTGACAGGTCTGCAAGGGGGAACGGTTTCTGTTCATTTCCCCTCTTCTTTTTATGAGATTTTAGTTTGTTGGAAAATGCCTTGTGGATCATTTAAAAACCAGTGATGTGTGCAATTAATTTATACTTTGTTAAAAGTTTTCTCTGAGATTATTTTCATCTTCCAGTAATGTATGTAACCCGTGATCTGTTCTTGTGGAAAAAATGTTTTATAAAAGCCAGTATTAACATCTGCTACATGTGATTTTTTTTTTTTTTTTTTTTTTAAATCATTGTGCATGGAAGAAAAAAAAAAAATCCAGACAGCTATTTTCTTCAAAATGTACACTTTTATTGTCAACAAAAGTACAAAAACAAAAGTCAGTATTTACAATACTTTATGGCCTTCTTTTGCGGTTACCCTCTTTGGTTTCACTGCTGACCTGATGGTTCAAAATATGCTAAACATGAACATTCAAAACACTCCTTTGTGGAGATGAAACAAAAAAGGTGAAAGCTGAGTTTCTTCTAAATATACGTGACAAAGTGATTATAGTTTAAATAAAAGGGTTTCTTTAGTGACCAAGCAGAAGCACAGCTAACCTTGCATTTCTCACACTTTATAAATAGCCAAACACAAGACATTCAAACATATTTACAGCCTCTTTAAACCATGTGAACGGAACAATGCTTCAAACCATCGCTAAAGACTACAGTGTCGGACATCAACCTGACAAACATCGTAGATACAGAAAATGATGTGTAAAGACAAAAAAGATGCAGTTTTTGTTGTCTGAGGGAAGTGCAAAACTGAAAGGCTATACAGTGGGGTTTCACATTAATATACTGACTGAAGTTCGCCTTCCGATACTGACTCTTTCTGTTAAGGCAATATAAAGGGGCTATTCTTTTATATTTACTTCCTACCAAAAAAAAATAAAGTCTCTGCATGCAAGGTCGCTACCACCCAGTCTGATACAGAGAGCGGATGTTTGCTTGTTTATTTATACTATATGCGAGTCACGTCAATGTCACTACGTTAAACTCTAGCGGGTCGTGTCCAGAACCCTACAACTATGACATCATGCAATGCAACCTGAAGGCCACTGGGTGTAGCAGGATATTTCCCTACGCTATGCTAATTTTCTAAACCCGTTTTCACTACCTAGCCACTTCAAACTAGAGGAAATAACATAAATGTCACAGGGCAGTGTCATAAAGAGGTACCAATAAATAAAACATGAGCGAACAGATGTGTAACAGCAGTGAATTCATCGTTCTTCCAGCATCCGACCGCGATCTTTTGATGAGGGACTGTGCAATTATGTAGTCCCACAATCCTTATTTTTTTCAATAATCCCAACGTTAAGCAGAGTGAATGTACTCCCTTGACTTATTTACACAGACCTAAAAAGTGTACAGTGAATTTACATGTTTTTTTTTACTATGGGGGAACAAAACAGCTGTGCCCACCACATCAGCAATGCGCATGAAACGAGAACATTCACTGGGAACACAAAAAGAAAAATTCAGAATCGATCAAAAGTAAATGCAGTCCTCAGTGCAGACTAAATATACAACACAAGTGGTTTCTCTTTTAAACTCTTAGATCGTGGTGGGGGAATTTCATTTCTTTTTTTCTTTTAGGAAACTGTTCGTTTGGAGTAGGAAATATTCTGGAAACATTCTGCGATGCGTGACGCACACGAGCAGCCTGAAGGAGGCGTCGCCGTCCAATCAGATGTCTGGAATTAGATGATTGAAGTGTGTAGTACTGCACATTCAGTGTGACAAGGCCTCTTTCCTGGTTCATACCTGACATGACACACAAAAACAATAAATGTGATTTGAGAGAAGAGAAGAAAAGACTAGCCTGATATTAAAGAGATCGTTCACCCAAAAATGAAAATTCTGTCATTAATTACTCACCCTCATGTCGTTCCAAATCCGTAAGACTTTCGTTCATCTTCAGAACAGAAATGAAAATCTTTTTACTGAAATCTGAGAGCTTTCTGTTCCTCCATAGAGAGCTGAAGAGACTCAATCGCTTTATATGATGAACAAATTTAATTTAGGCTGTTAACGTGCTGCGTAACACACGAGAATGAACCTCATTGGTTCTTGCGTCAAGCAAACATGCTTGAGCTTCCGTTTACCACAACTGGGACCTCATTTATAAAGCGTGCGTACATACAGATTTGATCTTGGAGTGTGCTTACGCTTAAATCCACGCCAACGCTCATATTTATAAAAACGATCTTTGACGTGGGAAAGTGCTTAGAGCCACGTCAGGGTCTGAGCAGACGTACACACTTTTCCTGGTCAGATTACTGCAGGTTTTTGGAAATCTAAGCTATTCTTGCAGCTTGCCAAGGATTTGGAAGATGACTGGTGATCTTTTATATGTAAATTACATTAATTAGGTGTCATTTACAACGCAGAGAACAAACCATTCAGCTGCGCGCAAGTTCAAGATCATTTGCGATTTATAGATTTCACATCTGAAAGAGAGGCGTACGCTCGTTTTCTGTGTGTACGTTCACTCTATGAATCACACATATGCACATCTGAGAAATGATCGTAAGATCAAATTTAGAACAGTTTCTGTGCAACATTTTATAAATGAGGCCCCTGGTGTGAGAGCTGATGAATGTTTATATGTGAATAAAAGCCTAAATTCAAATTGTTCATCAAATAAAGTGATCGTGTCTCTTCAGAAAATTTGGACTAAACTGCTCAATTCCCATGTGGATTAGTTTTACGATCTCTTTATGAACTTTTTGAAGCATCGCATAGCTGTCTATGGAGGAAGAGAAAGCTCTCAGGTTTCATCAAAAATATTTTCATTTGTGTTCAGAAGATGAACGAAAGTCTTACAGGTTTGGAACTATTTTAAATATTGAGTTGGCATACTCAATATTGCACTCATTTCAAAGCCAATACAAGGTTCTGCTGTAATATACTATTATTTACATCACATTGTAAGAATAGTGCTCTGAAACCTCGCTGATGAAAATATGTGCGATTCAAATGAAAGACATGCACACCTGTTTATGAAAGAAAACATCTGTCATGACTAACACAAATTTTAACACATTTTACCTCAGTGGAAAAAATACTGTCATCTAAGCCTCCATGTCATGACAAATGAAAGATTCCTCATATTAAGCCACCAAAATGAGAATATGAGTATCAAAACGGTCACAATGTTCCACACCTGTCTGTGAGAAGCGGAAACTGACTCAACTTGTATATGATACTCAATATTTTTGACTAATAATAAAAGTAAAGAACAGCTAAATAATTCCATTGTCATAGAGTCCATACATTACCATGAAATATGTTTTCACATTACATTTAAAAAAATACAAATATTAATTATATATATATATATATATATATATATATATATATATATATATATATATATATATATATATATATATATATACACACACACACACACACAGTCAAACCAAAAATAAAGTTTTTACTAGTGGGTGCAGGACACTATAGTTCATTTATGTAAGTGAGGATAGCAAAATAAAGTAAACTGTGACATATTATACCCAAAAATTCTTCATACAGTGGACTACCAGTAAAATTGATAAAAATTTAGAACCAAAAATTATTCAGACACTTTGACCTGACCATGTTTTGCTTAAGTGTTATCTGACATAATTAAGATTATTTTTTCTGACACAGTTTAACTCTGAGATCTTGTCATATTTTATTACCATTTTTTTTTTATAATTTAGGGAATAAACTGTATTAATGAATGAAATGTTCAATGTGTCTGAATATATATATATATATATATATATAATATAGACTTAAGATACAAAAGCCTCTAAGTGTCATTTGAAATTTTCTTCTAAAATGAGCATTTTTATCAAGCTTGTATGTTTATGTTCAGTTATTTCACTTTAATGGCAATGAAAAGGACCTATTGATTGCCATTAAAGTGAAATTACTGAACCTAAATGAGTTTGATAAAAATGCTCATTTTAGAAGAAAATTTCAGATGTGTATATATATATGGTCAGTGATATTTATTGCCAGTGAATTACATATGTGTGCTCTTTACTGCCAATAAATATTACTGGCCATGACATAGTTTTTCTTTTCATTATTTTCAAAAACAAATAAATAAATATTAGTAATGCATATACACTATTTAATTGAAAATGTATTACATTTTATAACTAGATTTTTTATGCATTCATTTCAAATATCATGCCAGTTTCATGGCTGGTAAAAAAAATATTATTGCCAGTAAGTTTTCTTAATTCACCCACCATTGGCAGGTGTGAGTTTTACACCCGGCCGTGAGCTTTGAAATGTTCAAAACGCAAGAGAAGAAATCCTCACCTTCTTCATTCCTTTTGACGCCTCTCTGCTCTTTTAGACATCTGCTTTATGATTGTTCTCCTCCAGTTTCTTACTCTCCTCTGAAGTGCCTGTCTCCTTCTCTCCGGTCTTCCAACTGCCTTGTCTAACAGGACAATTTTACCTTGATTAATCTTTCAGCACATTTCAAACTGAGCTCTGCGGCTAAACCATTTCTGGCTCGCTCACTTCTCTTGTCAATCTGAACAAATCATGATGATGTATAACAGCAGATACTGTGACTTTTACTGCAATCATATGTACTTCATCTAAACTATACGTTGTAATTTAAACGTAGAAGATGATTTGGGTCTGAAATATATTCTGTTTTTTCATACTCTACTTGTTTTTGCGATGTCATGTTCCGTCTTACCTTGTTTTCTTGATATAGAGCCAGTAGATGAGTCCCACCAGAGCAGCGGCTAGGAAAAGTCCAACCACGACACCCACAATCACTTTGGCCTGCTCCGCACCATCTTCACTTTTTTCTAAGGGTGAAGGACAGATAAACACTTTATGATTTCCTTTTAAAGCATTATGATTCTTGACAGGGAAAGGCAATCCTGGGAAATCCCACTACTTGGGAAAAATTAAAGCTGGGAATATTACAAGATGACATATTTCTGCAGGTACCACAGCTAAAAAAAAATGATTAAAGACATGAAAACACAAAGTTTGCATGATGTCAGGATGCTTGACGCCCTCCGACTCATGATCTTAATTTCTAATTCATTTTAAGTGAAATTCAAGTGAATGAAATCAGATTATCTTACCTGGTTTGGACTTGTCCTCCTTAAATACTGAAATCAGATATAAAATTAAATTAACTTTGGGTGCAAAATTAAAACAAACTGGCATTTTAAGACAAATTTGGCAGAAAAAAGCCACCACCCAAGTGTGGTTTAGATGCAAAACTGATTTAAGTAAGAAGTAAGTATTGTCCAATCAGATTCTAGTAAGGAAGATGACCACAAGCATGCGATAGCGGTCGGAAAAGAGAGGAGAAGGAGGAAAAAAGATAGCAATCCAAGCACCCTGACACAGACAAACAAAACCCGAGCCAAAGCGAGAACCAAGAGAGAAAGAGAGCGTCTCGTGCCCTGTGAGTGAACAACAGGACCTGAGAGACAGCAGCCAGCCCTGTCTTTCCAGTGTTCACACCAGGACACTAATAATAATATTAAAATAGTCAACTAAATCACCCTGCATTTGAATGGTGCAACAGGCAAAACTGTGTGAAACATGCTAGTTTTCACAGATCTCCTCACATGCACATAAGAGATGTTAGATATGGCATCTACTTATCAGGGCTGTCAAACTAGTCTATTGCCATGAACAAAATACATGTCATTAATGCTAAATCTATCATTATAGCAAAATAATATAGTATGTTTTATCTATTTCTGTTGTTCAAATAAACTATTTCAGTGTTTTTGCACTGTATACAAGTGTGTCTGATCCCAAACCACTGTAAGGTCTTATTAACCATCTTAAGTATGTACAGTAGCCTAATGGTTCTTATTAATCTAAATCTCTTCTTGACAGCCCTATAATATGAGCCTTTTTAAAGGGGTCGATTGAGTGGTTAGTAAGCGGACCTCAAAGCGGGAAACCCCTTCAGCGCGTTCAGTACTTACGGGAAAACACGCTAATCTCCTTAGTGTCATCTCCGAGTTTATTGATCACTTGACAGCTGACCGTGAGGTTCTTACTGGGCACTACGGTCAGTTTGAATGTGGCCTTCCCGTTGACGTATGACATTTCATCCTGCAACACAAACAGAAATTTTCTGTTTACGAGAGTTATTTTCTGTATATCTTTTATATTTAATTAAAAAAAATAAATAATAAAAAGCAAGAGTCAGCAAGAATGTCTAGGAAGGTTAATGTGAAGTTGGTTTAATTATGCTTAAGGAGCCACCATTAGAGGGCGCAAATGATCCTCAGCTTATTAAGTATCATGTACTCTGCACCACACCCAGCGCTAATGGAAACTCTCGCAGCAAACACACACACACACCCCTCAGGGTCTGGAAGAACGAGTGCAGTGTGGGGCTAAAAATCTCACTGTCAGTAATCACACAGCCATTAAATGAGTCTCCATCACAAAAACACTTCAATATCCGTGTCATTAAGGCAGACAGTGAGTGCTGAACCCCTCACAGAGCGCAGGATGAGTTACTAATGCCAGCACTGCGATCCACAGGAACACACAGCAAATCGGAAGCAAAATATACCATAAATAAGCAGCCATTAAGACACAACCAAATCCCAATTTAATATAAACACAATTTTATTATTATTATTATTATACATTGCCGTTCAAAAGTTACGGAGTTGGTACGTTTTTTTTTTTAAAGTCTCATATACCTGTTTGTTAAAAAATACAGTAAAAACAGTGAAATATTATTACAATTTGAGATAACTTTTCTATTTTAACCTATTTTAAAATGTAATTTATTCCTGTAATGGCAAAGCTGCATTTTCAGCATCATTATGCCAGTCTTCAGTGTCACATGATCCTTCAGAAATTATTCTAATATGCTAATATACAAGAAATATTTCTTATTTTTTTCACTGTTAAGAAAAGTTGATTTTTGTGGAAACCATTATATTATTGATAAATAGAAACAGCATTTATTTGAAATAGGAATCTTTTGTATCACTATAAATGTCCTTAATGTCACTTTTGATCAATTTAATGCATCCTTGCTAAATAAAAAATATTAATTTCTTAAAAAAATAAAAGCATACTGACCCCAAACTTTGTAATGTGTATAAACATGGAAAACATGAATTTTAATTTAGTTTTGTAATTGAATCTTTAATTGGTTTGTATTTCTAATTTATTTAATATATTTATATTTAATTTAATATTTATATGTATTTAATATTTAATATATTTATATTTTATTAACAATGTTTTTCACATTAAGATAAAACAGCAGTAACTACATATTTTGTCAAAACTGAGTTATGTCTTAAATCAGAAGATGAAGATTTAAAAATTATACCAAATTAATCTAAATTAAATAATAATAATAATAATAATAATAAATAAAAAAAACTGTTTCAAAAGCTTTTAAAAGGATGTATTATTTTTGATATTTTGTAAAACTATTGTATAACAGTAAACTAAGTGTGTATGTTTGCAGCACTAGGAAGACTAACCCACTTGTCTTGGATTTTATAGGAGTCAAAGTACACAGGGCGTGACTCCATAACCCTACAGGAAGCGCACCAGATCTAAACTGATTCATTTGAAATGCATCCACTGGGAACAACGAGACACTGAGAAGCAGGAAATAGCTAACTGTGTGTGTTTGTATTGCGGTGTGCCTACGGTACTGTGACGGTGAGTGCTGGTCAGACTGCTCTATATCAAAACCCAAATACTGTGACTCATGGGACACACACACAATGTATGGCACCTGGTCAGACTGCTCTGTATCAAAACCCAAACACTGTGACTCATGGGACACACACACTATGTATGGGATATCTGGGGTACCAAACACACAAACACAGTGTTTCCAGCTGTAGTAAGTGGAAACTGTGTGGGGTAAAGTCAAGGAGAGTCATCAACTCCCCTCAGAGGTGGCAGAGAGGGAGGGTGGCGAGATGGGCCTCTGTGGAAATTCGCTTCTTGTCAAAAAAAAAAAAAAAAAAGACAGCAAAGTCTCCTGAACATGGGACGAATATTAAGGCTTTGTATGTGATTCCAGACAGTTCTGTCCCAGGACAACTGTTCCCTTTTAAAACGTAAATTGAAAGTTGGCTCTTCCCTTCTGGGTGCTGAAAACCTGCGACTTCAAACACCTGTGCACCTTTCATCTTGTCTAGACCGGAATCAAGTGAAATATCTGGGCATCTTTCCCTCTCGCATAAAAATGTACAAGGTACAAGGTTCTTTCGGGACAACAGTAATGTTTGTGATCAGATCAGATCAGATTCAGTCTATATTCAGTCTGACAGTGACGGTGACTTACGTTTGTTCCGTTGACACTCCACTGCACGTCAGGTTTAGGTGAACCCTCTGCCTCACACGTCAAGACTTTGTGTTTGCCGTCGTTGCTGCGATGCTTTGTCAGACTTGTAATTCTTGGAACACCTGGAGATAATATAATATATAACAAAAATATATCAATAAACAAAAGTATTATATATATATATATATATATATATATATTACAGCTGTACAATTAAAAGATTGCTATCTAAATCTGGAACATTCAAATCTGTGTTTGCACTGCCGCTGAACCAGAGAAAGCAGCTGTTATGTATAGGTAAACAGCTTCACAAACAGTCTTTTCAACTACACAGTATCATTATTTCTGTCTTACAATAATTCAAATGGTCACAGAAGTACTGGGATAAAAGTTTATAGTTCGGATATAAACACTGATGTCTACAGTAGCAAACAAAATAGAGCAGATCCAGTTTTTCAGATCACCTCGATTACATTGGTACACCACTAGGTGGCGACAAATAACATAGTTGTCATTGAATCGTTCATTCAAGAGATTTGATCAAAAACGCTGATTCATCCAGTAATGAAACAAGTGAAGTCTTTATGAGTGAGTTATTGAGTCATTCATTCAAACCATTTTTTTCAAATAATTCATTCTAATTATTTAAATAGACTGCAGCAATTAACATTTTATCAGAAACTCCAGTAAACTGTGTTATTTATCACATGGGAGAATTGTGATATCTAGTTGAAACAAACAAACAAAAAAATTGTGATTCTTAATTTATCCAGAATCATGTAGCTTTAGAATATACATACTGAAAAAAAAAATCACAATTTTTTTAATTTATTGGAAAATGACTATCATGTATAATAAAAGTGTGTATAATAAATCATACCTTCTACAGTAAGCTCGAAGGACAAACTGCGTCTGATTCCTTCAATGGACACGTCGCACACATACAGGCCTGCGTCGCTATACGTCAACTGAGAGAAGTCGGGCAGTTTGTCTAGTTTATGGTTATCCTGGAGAAATTGAACAAATAGTTTGTTTAGCATGAGTTGGAGGACTAAAACGAACCGACCCAGATCCGTTAGATTCCTTACAATCTCTTACCTTAGTCCATGTCACCTTTGCTTCATTAGAGGAGTTCTTTTCCAATGACACAACCAAGTTTTCCCCGAGCTTCTTTAACACCTTTCCTGTGGGAGTGAGGCTTACATCCAGAACTAAAAGAGAGAGACAGAAAGAAAATATAAGATGACAAGCGTATATCAGTCCGCTGCAGGCTCCTTTTTTGTACACCTGTCCCTCAAAATATCTCAACCACTGAAGAGGCTGAAAAACATCACATATCTCTGCCTACTAAAAGTACTAAGGGGTCCTTTTCGCCCCCCTTATTCCTGCCTGAGACATTGTTTTCTATCCTCGCACGCACGTCTGAGATGCCACCCCTTTTGAAACCGTGCTGCACAGATGCCGTGAAATACATCTGAATCTCCAAACCGAAGCGTCACTAAATCCACATTATGGAGATCATCAGGCCTTTTGAACCAAATAGACACAAACACACATGCGCACACACTCACCCCAATGAGAATTATTGAAAGGCCAGAGATTGTGAGCTTTATCAGCGTGCAGGAGCCTGTAGCAGCCTCAACTCGAGTCAAAAACTCCTAATTAAGCTGTCTGCCTGGTGTCCCGCCCCCTTCGCTAATCCTACTGAAGATAGAATTGATTAACGTTTCACTCGTGCATTAATTCGTACTATAAAGGAAGAAATTAATTGGAAAGGAATTTGGTGAACTCTGGATGCTCATCTGTTCAACGGCTGAGTCAGTTTATTCAGGCTTGACTACAGCAACACTGACTCAAACAATGGATTAAGTTTGGGTGAGCTAATGTTGCTAGAATTTTTTCTGGTAATTACAAAAACATGATAAAATTAATATTAACACATTCCACATTTATGAAAACGGGTAAAATGAAAGTGAGACATAGCGAATAGGTAGTAGGTTTTTTATTTTCCCAGAAAATGCTTGTGCTAGAATTTTAAACGCGTTTGCTTAAGTGTATTTATTTGTGAACCATAAACGTAAATGTTATTTCTCATTCGGATTTAAAACGTGTGTGTCATTTAGTCAAGGCGTTGGTTAGTAAATGATTTCAGTTAGGCTATTTCAATAGGTCCTTACAGCCTACAACCGCAAAAGAAACAAAACCCAAAATGACACCGACCAAGCAAATAAATATAGCAAACAACAGGATGAAAACTTTTTGCCACAAAATACGTTTTATTGCGTCCTGAAAGCTGATACTTTCTCTCTCTCTTTCAAACGTACACACGCACTGTATAGTACGGACACACACTCGCACAGAAACGTTTTGTCAGCGATGCT
Organism: Hypophthalmichthys molitrix; assembly: GCA_037950675.1. Taxonomy (NCBI): domain Eukaryota; kingdom Metazoa; phylum Chordata; class Actinopteri; order Cypriniformes; family Xenocyprididae; genus Hypophthalmichthys; species Hypophthalmichthys molitrix. The sequence continues at coordinate 37,018,999 of CM075501.1, forward strand.
CTGAAGAATTAGTAAAATAGTTTAGCAACTTAAAAGATACATGACTCACCAGCGAGGTAATATCTGTGCGGTTTTGGAGGTAGATAAGCTTATAGTTTTGCTATTAGTAGAGACACTGCTGTCGTGAGAGACAACTGTGCGGTTCTCGAGGTAGATAAACTTATAGTTTCACTGTTAGTAAAGACAATGCTACCGTGAGAGACGCACAGACTCAGGTAGGCTAATTCACATATACTTATTCTCTCTAACTGCGTCAATAACTGTATCAGCTGTATTATTCTGCTATCAAGGCTCAAGCCTCCGTTACTAGTTCTGAAATGACATTTTGGAATCAGCAACGGAGGCTTGGGATGAGATGCATAAGAAATTAATCTCACACACAAGTGTTTTAAGGACAAAAACCTGACAGATGTCTTGAAATACACCATCAAAACTGTCTTGAGGTGTGGTAACCGTAGTATAAGCGGAATAATTGACTCCGGGCCGTTGAATTCTTAGAAAATAATGCGCACCCGAGGTGTAAAAGCCATTCTGCTTTGTGTCCTGGCTGCATTACCACCTCGGGTGTGCATTAATTTCTAAGAATTCAACGGCCTGGAGTCAATTATTCCTTATTTATATTATATAAACCTTGCACTTGCTTACTTTAACACTTTGATGTGCAATCACAATTAGTATGTGCATTCACAATCACCAGTGTATGTTATTTTAAAACATAAGAAGGTACTCAGATTTCATGCTACATGGTTTTCACTATGAGATTTTACCATTTTACCAGTATTAACCATACTTTCAATACAAAAAATGAAATATGAAAAATATGCAATATGAAAATTACTTTCAAATAAAAGCATTTTTTTTAATAAAAAGTACATCTTGAAAAAAAAAGGGGGGGGGGGGTCAGCTTATAATCAGAGTCGTCTTAGGCGTAGTCCACACGTACATGTGTAGTTTAATAATCAGACTTTTTCCTCCATTTAAAAAAACAAACAACCTCATCCACACAAGCAGTTTAAAAAAAATCTCCGTCCACATTAAAATGCAAAAACATGTTATGAAGTGCTGTCAAGAGCATGACAAACCAAAAGGTGGCGATATAACCCTAACCGTAAAGCCATGTTGGCCAATAAAGGCCCTTTTAACACAGTTATAAGCAGCAATATTTTGGCTATGACTGCCATTCCACAGACTCTTCTCATGTAAACAAAGGAGATAGTGGAACACAATCTGACGTCAAACAAAGGAGATAACAGCGCGCACTCCGACGTCACAACCAAAATCTCTAGTTTCACCGGTTACACGACAACACTGTAACCAGAGTTTCTGTAAATCTTCACCCTGGCAGGGATTTTCAAAAATGTGACATTCAGTGACCTGACACTGCGTTTATGTGTGGACAAATGGCCAAACTTCATAGAAAAAGCTACGGTTTTGAAAATACCCATGTTCGTGTGGACAGGGTCTTATATTTGGAACAATATGGTAATCCTTATTATATTATATGCACTTTGATGTGCTATCATGATTATGATAGAATTGATGGAAAAATATCATGCCTCTTGTACCGTTTCTGCCATATTTGTGAAGAGTTTGTGAAACTAAAGCTCCGTCATGTGACCAAACATTGAGAAGCATGAAACTTTTGCTGCACTGACCAACAGAATTTCAGAGAATGCATTTGGAGCTCCAATTCTCTGTGTTATTGCTTGGTTTTAAACGGACTCTGCCCTTTTTTACAAAACCTCAAAAAGATCTTTCCATATCTGTCAAATGCTCCATCAGGTCTTTCTCTAGTGTGTAGGTGCCCTCAGGGAGAGATGGGAGAGAGATAGAGAAGAAGAGAGCATCTTTTTCCCCACTCACAGCTCACTGTGACGATCTGAGTGGACTCCATTACATCGTTGTCAAGAAGGGAGCACTTATACAAGCCACTGTCGTCTCGGGTAACGCCAGTCAGTGTGTAGACATCCTTGTCAGTCACCGTGACCTTCTTGCCCTGAAGAGAGAGAGAGATGGTGTAATTAACCTGTAGGGAAGGATACAGGGCAGACAGCAGGACCCTGGAGATGAAAGACTGGCATGGTTGCTGTGGACACAGTCGGCGATCTCTCACCTTAATGTTGAAGTTGAAGCTGGTGGGAGGAGGGTTTCCATCCGCCTGGCATTTCAGTGTCACATTATCACCTTCCCTAATGGGGCTCTGAGAAACAACCTGTAGATTCACCTTCTCAGTGGGGTCTGAAAGAGAAAGAAGGAGAGAAAACAAACAATGGATGTCATTGCAGGGATGCGGTGTGACTTTCCAACATGTAGCAAGCAACTAAAAAAACATTCTCTAAGACACCGCGCCATTCTGCAGACCCCAAGGGGTTTAAACGCCTTCATTTCCACAATCATTTGCAGTCTCCCATTCTCGCCCTCGTTTTCTTGCCCAGCAGCCACAGAGCATTTCACATCACATCTTCACCCTGAGGCACTGAACAAACCTCTCAGCATTCAGATAAGAGAGAGAGAGAGAGTGACGCTACAGCAGACTCGGTTACTGGCATTATGCCTGACAAGACCTAGAAAAAAAATCATCAAATTGAGCCTGGCTACCAGCTGAGACCTTCAATTCAAGGTTCAGGACTCAAGAGATGGCTTCATATACTGGGTGATGTACAAATACGCAGATACCCGTGAACATGGACCCCTCAAACCAGCTGTAAAATCAAGCAAATAATGCATCAAAGCGCTAGACACAGCATGTGTCACATCTCGGGAAGAGAAAAAGCCCCAGCGCTTGACTACCATCCCAATCCCAATTTGTTTTCATCTCTGGGCTAATAAGGCAGGTCCGCCTCTAGAGGGTGCTGGTTTGTGTACAAGTAGCCGGAATCTACTGGCACAATAAATAACATCTTACCTGAATTTAATTTGATGATATAAAAAGACCATGAAATAATACATAAATAATACACAAAAAGCTCATACTGGTACTTTCCATAAATAAATTAACAGATACTGTAAATAGAATCAGAATCAGAATCAGAAAGAGCTTTATTGCCAGGTATGTTTACACACACTAGGAATTTGTTTTAGTGACAGAAGCGCCACAGTGCAACAGAGTGACAGCGACAAGACAAGACACAGATAATAAAAAGAATAAGAATAATATACAAATATACAAGTTAGACAAAGTGCAAAAAGAGCAAAAAACAACATATAATATAGACAGTTTGTAGCAGGGGGGTTTCTCCTGAAGTCCACAATCATCTCCACTTGAGCGTGTTGAGTTCCAGGTTGTTAAGACTGCACCAGACAGCCAGCTGTTCAACCTCCAGTCTGTAAGCAGACTCGTCACCATCCTGGATGAGGCCGATCAGTGTGGTGTCATCTGCAAACAGGATGCTTCAGGAGCTTGACAGAGGGGTCTTTAGAGATGCAGTCATTGGTGTACAGGGAGAAGAGCAGTGGGGAGAGAACACAGCCCTGAGGTGCGCCGGTGCTGATGGTGGGGGTGCTGGATGAGAAATTTCCCAGCCTCACTAGCTGCTGCCTTTCTGTCAGGAAGCTGGTGATCCACTGACAGACAGAGGTGGGCAGGGAGAGCTGAGTTAATTTGGGCTGGAGGAGTGATGGAATGATGGTTTTAAAAGCAGAGCTGAAGTCCACAAACAGGATCCTCACATAAGTCCCTGGTCTGTCCAGATGCTGCAGAACATAATGCATTAGACATCTTTTTATTGTCTTTGCTGGCTGTACACAAAAACATACAGCTTAACTAGGGCAGTCGGATGCATCCCCTTTTTTAGACACAAATAATGATAAATAACATTGGCCCTTGGCTGATAAATTGCTTGTGATATTCTTCATTTGTAAGTCGCTTTGGATAAAATCAGCTAAATTGCTAAATGTAATGTATTGGCTTTTAATAATAATACAAGAATCAAAAAAGAAATCAATTATTTGAATTGCCTCTTCAAGCAAATATTCGTACCCATGTCAAAAACCTAGGGTTCCCTTTCACGGGAACTGTCGATGCTGCGTCGAACGCAATGGGAACACCTCTGCGTGAATGTGTCGTGAAGCACTCGTGAATCTAACCAATAACGTGATGAGACGTCAGAAGCGGGTGACGTCACGGACCAGGAAACTATAAAGCATACCCAGAACAAAGAATGCTAGCTTCTGTTGTCTTCAGCAAGCGCTCAGTGTTATCTTGTGTGTCTTATTTGGTGTTGTTTGTCTCTCTGCACAAATCACGATCTCTTCGTCCGAGGACAAGAGTTTCTTGCACCACATATATAATATATATATAAAAGACACTATATCATGGCGTATAAGCAGCAATTCACCAAGTGTGTTCATCCTTGCACCCGGTTTATCACGGGTGGGGATACACACGAGATGTGTGTTGTTTGCATGGGAGTCGAGCATGCCCAGGCAGCTCTCGAGGGAGCTGTCTGTGTGCATTGTGAAAAGCTCACTCTCAGAACGCTGAGATCGCGCCGGGCACTCTTTGATAAGAACAAGGAGGGAGCTGCGGCCAGTGTTACCCATGAATCGGGTCCCGCTGCTGCCGAGGCAGAGCGACGGCTTCATTTGTGGGGATCACAAATGGATCTGACAGAGGGGTTAGAGACGGGCCCAGCCTTATCTCTGCCCGCAATCCTCTTCCCCAGCATACAAGGAGCTTTTAGAGGTGGTGACCAGGGCCGTAGATAAGCTAAAAATTGAATGGCCAGCGGAGAGGAGATCTAAAAGTAAGCTTGATGATTGCTTCCTCCCCGCCTGGTCACTACCTCAGCGTCGGGGTCTACCCTTCTTTTCCGACCTCCACACCTCGGTGGAAAAGACCTGTTCAATATCGTGTCTTCAGCCCCCAGACATCCACATATAGTAACATCGTGGGGCTGAAGCACCATGGGTATGGGGCGATGCCTCGGGTTGAGGAGACGTTGACGAGCTATCTCTCGCCCGAGTCTGCATCGTCCCTGAAAGCCCCGACGCTGCCCACCAGACCTCTAAAGACAACATCCACTCTGGTGGGCAAGGCTTATTCGGCGGCAGGTCAGGCGGCAGCGTGCCTTCACACAATGTCGATCCTCCAAGTCTACCAAGCTGACCTGCTGGGGGAAATTGACAACAGTGGGGAAGCAACATTTGAATGTATTCAAGAGCTCAGAAAAGCAACAGATCTAGCTGTCCGGGCCACCAAGGAGACGGCCAAGTCAATAGGCCATTCTATGGCAGCCCTGGTGGCCACGGAGAGATACCTCTAGCTTAATTTGTCAGACATCAAGGACAAAGATAAGAACGTCCTGATGGACGCGCCGCTGTCTCCTTCCAGGAGACGAGAAAGCAATCAGCGGCGTTCCAGAGGTTTCTTCCCCGCCGTGTCCACCCCCCCGAGACTGCTGAGCGGGAGCAGTCTCGGCCATCGACAAGCTCCTCGGCGCACCGTGCGCAACAAAAGTTCAGTGTGGCCACCCGTACTCCCCCGCAGAGAGCTTGGGGACCGGGGCGGTCAACACAGCCGAAGCCTTCGAGGGGTAAGACGAGTGGCCCAGGACCTATGAGGGCAGTCCCCTCCGGAGAGGGTCGGGTGTTAAAATATCTGGCACCTGTCCCTCTTCGGTGCCCTCAGGGGGCCGTTCTGCCAACCCTGCCACCCAGTGTGCTCCAGGGCGCAGCGGTCTCCACCGACCCTCCGAGGAGGGCCGGTCATCACTTGATTCGGCTGTTCTCTGCCAGTTCGCCATGTCAGAGCACCGAGCCAAGTGCTCAAAAAACACCAGAGGCCAGTCTCGAGAGGCTGGTTCCCTTAGTAAATTTTCTGGCAGAATGGAAACTTCTACCGAATATCTCAAAATGGGTGCTGCTCACAATAGAAAAGGGTTACAAAATTCAGTTCGGGTTTCGCCTGCCCAAGTTCAACGGGGTCCTTCCCACAGTGGTGGCCCCCGAGCAGTCTCTGGTTATGGAACAGGTGGTTATGACGCTCTTGCAAAAAGGAGCTATAGAAAGGGTTTCCCCTCCCAGCAAGCTGTCAGGGTTTTACAGCCATTACTTCATTGTTCCAAAGAAGGATGGAGGGTTATGTCCAATTATAGATTTACGTGTGCTAAATCGATCTGTGCAAAAGCTCAAGTTCAAGATGCTAACACTCAAACAGATTATCCCACAGATCAGGTCCGAGGACTGGTTTGTGGCGATAGACCTGAAAGACGCTTACTTTCATGTATCCATTCATCCTCAGCACAGGAAGTTCCTCAGGTTTGCTTTCAGGGGCGAAGCTTACAAGTACAGGGTTCTTCCCTTTGGCCTAGTATTATCTCCCCGCACATTTACGAAATGCGTGGATGCAGCTCTGGCTCCATTGAGACTCCAGGGCATCCGCGTACTGAACTATATCGACAACTGGTTGATCATAGCTCAAACCGAACATCTGGCGGCTCAACATCGAGATGTTGTTCTGTCACATATGAAGAGGCTAGGGCTGAGGCTCAATGCCAAGAAAAGTGTGCTTGTTCCAGCTCAAATTACCAACTACTTAGGGGTAGTTTGGGACTCTACCACGATGCAGGCACAGTTGTCTCCTGCTCGTGTGAGTTCCATTCTCAACGCAGTGAATGGGGTGAAATTAGGCCAGTCGCTCACTGTGAAACAGTTTCAGAGATTGTTGGGACTCATGGCAGCTGCTTCCAACGTGATACCTTTTGGCCTGCTGAACATGAGGCCCTTACAGTGGTGGCTCAGGACCAAGGAGTGTTCTCCGCGGGGAAATCCTTTTTGCACGATCAGGTTCACGCAGCGATGCCTTCGTGCTCTGGTCATGTGGAAAAAGCCTTGGTTCCTGTCCCAAGGTCCTCTGTTGGGGGCTCCTTGTCGTTGCGTAATGCTCACGGGCTGGGGGGTGATCATGAGTAGTCGCACAGCTCAGGGTCTCTGGGGGGACCATCAGCTTTCCTGGCACATAAATCGGCTGGAAATGATGGCAGTATTTCTTGCACTAAAACACTTCCTCCCAGACCTGAGAGGCCACCACGTGTTGGTCCACACAGACAACACGTCGGTGGTCTCATATGTCAACCATCAGGGGGGTCTGAGGTCTTGTCAACTATGCAAATTGGCCCGTCGGATTCTCCTGTGGGCCCAGGGGAAGCTCCTCTCATTGAGAGCAGCCTATATCCCAGGGCATCAAAATCTGGGAGCAGACGCCCTGTCGAGGCAGGGGCGGAGGCCCGGGGAATGGAGACTCCACCCCGAGGTGGTGGAGCTCATTTGGAAAAACTTCGGTCGGGCGGAAGTCGAGCTGTTTGCTTCAAAGGAATCGACCCAGTGTCCTCTGTGGTTCTCTCTGTCGCATCCAGCACCATTGGGTCTGGATGCCATGGTACAGACGTGGCCGAGGCGGCATCTGTACGCATTTCCCCCGTTTGCTCTGCTCCTGGGAGTTCTGGAAAAAGTAGGCCAGGAGGGGGCCAGTCTAATATTGGTAGCCTCCTTCTGGCCAATCCGAGTATGGTTTTCGGACCTAGTGTTTGGACCTAGTGACTTTGAACAGCTCCCCGATGGAGCTTCCTCTCAGGCAGGACCTTCTGTCTCAAGCGGGCGGCATGATACTTCATCCTCGCCCAGAACTATGGAAACTGTGGGCCTGGCCTCTGAGGGGGCCAGGCTCATAGACTCTGGTCTCCCAACCGAGGTTGTGGAGACCATACTCCACTCCAGAGCTCCCTCCACGAGGAAGCTGTATGCTTATAAATGGAAATTATTTTCTACTTGTGTAGACAACGTAATGTGGACCCTGTCAACTCTTCTGTTAGCCTAGTGCTTCAATTTCTCCAAGACAAGTTCTCGGATGGTTTATCCCGTTCAACTCTGAAGGTCTATGTTGCGGCCATATCGGCCTATCATGCTCCTTTGGGGGATTCCTCGGTGGGTCGAGACCCCCTGGTCATACGCTTCCTTCGTGGTACTCTGAGGCTGAGGCCTTCTGTTCGTACAAGAACACCGGACTGGGACTTCGCTGTGGTACTAGAAGGGTTAGCCGAGGCTCTCTTCGAACCACTGGAAGAGGTTTCTGAAAAGTTCCTCACCCTAAAAACAATATTTCTTCTGGCTATTACATCTCTAAAGAGAATAGGAGATCTTCAAGCACTTTCAGTTGCTCCTTCATGCCTAGAATTTGCACCTGGTATGGTAAAGGCTTTTCTTCACAGTAGACCTGGCTACGTGCCAAAGGTCCCTACCAATGTCCCGGGGCCCATTGTACTTCAGGCTTTCTGTCCTCCCCCTTTTACAAACTCGGATCAGGAGAAACTTAATCTGCTTGTGAGGGCTTTAGACACCTACATCCACAGAGCTGCCCTGTGGCGCAAAACAGGAACAGTTGTTTGTTTGTTACGGGTCTCCTAAGAAGGGAGGCTCGGCGTCCAAGCAGAGAATGAGCAAGTGGGTGGTCGAGGCCATCTCACTTGCTTATGAAGTGGCCGGACAGCCATCTCCCCTAGCTGTCCGTGCCCATTCTACCAGGTGTATGGCGGCCTCAAAGGCTCTGATGTCGGGAGTTCCCATCCACGACATATGTGATGCGGCTGGATGGTCCTCCCAGCACACGTTTATTAGGTTTTATAACCTTGATGTCGGCTCCACTCCGGGGTCAGCTGTGCTGTCTAAACGATAACAGACAGGTACTTGGCACTACGGTATAGTTGGGACAGCGTTCCCATTGCGTTCAACGCAGCATCGACAGTTCCCATGAAAGGGAACATCTCGGGTTACGTATGTAACCCTGGTTCCCTGAATAGGGAACGAGCCGCTGCGTCGCTTTGCCGTACCCCCTGCGTACCTGTGAGAGCCTTGCTTCAGCCATAATCCAGAAACTAGCGTTCTATGTTCTAGGTATGCTTTATAGTTTCCTGGTCCGTGACGTCACCCACTTCTGACGTCTCGTCACGTTATTGGTTAGATTCACGAGTGCTTCACGACACATTCACGCAGAGGCGTTCCCATTGCATTCGACGCAGCGTCTCATTCCCTATTCAGGGAATCAGGGTTACATATGTAACCCGAGATGGTTTTCACTCTCATGACCGGGAAAAAAGATGAAGCATATCTTTGCTCTTCTTCATTGGCTACTGGTGCAATACACAATTGATTTCAAGATTTTAGTTTTTGCCTGTCACATTTGAATTCTCTGCTCTCATGCGTAATACAATGCAGTGATTGTATTAAATGAGTATATTCTCATGAATAATATGGAGAAACTGATGAAGTAAATGCATACTCTCCAGCCACAGCAGCCAATCACCACTCCGAATAAACACATATACCTCACTTTTTGTGACGTCGGTCAAAGACTATAGAATAACACAAGATGCATCACTCGTATTGTTTTGAATGGGAGAAAGTGCAACGCTCAATATTGCCTTCTAAATAAGAGCCAGTCTCCGATTGGTAAAGTCATTGCGTTACTACAGCGGCCGTTAGAAGCTCCGGTTCCTATAGAAACATTCAGACGCGCACCTCTGAAATGAGACACAACAGATGTGCACTTTAGGACTGTCCATACGTATTAGCTTGATCCAGCCTGAAAAATAAAGGTTTTTTTGTCATGATTTTAGCGTTTAGAAACAAAATTTATGAGACAGTTGTTGTCAGATGTCATTGGTGATTTCAAATATGAAATTTAATCAAAAGCTTGGCAAACAGCCCCCCAATTCAAAGAGACAGGAGCTGCACTTGGATGCCGGAGAGTCATTTCAAAGTTGGCTGCCGAGTGAAATGACTTGTCTTAAAGGGACTTTGCTTCAGTTCAATTTTGCTTTTTAAACCAGAAGAATGAAATCGCTCAGAAAAAAAAACAAAAAAAAACTTTTTAATAATAAACATAATGAGTGTTATTGTTGTTTTCATTGATGTGCAACCTGTACATATCTGTTAACATCTCAGAAAATGTGTTTTAGGGTTTCATGACCATTTAAAGCCTTACATGGGCTTGCTCCTACTTGCATATCAGATCTTTTAAGCCTCCATTCTTCTCGGAGATCGCACAGATCATCTTCCCAGCTGTTGCTCCAAATTGTTCCAAAATCGCGATTAAAAACGAGGCTACCGGGCTTTTTCGGTATGTTGGAATGCCTTACCTCTCTCTATCAGATGCTCCCTACACTATCTGCATTTAAAGCATCTCTTAAAATGTATCTTTTCTTTTAGGCTTATTCATAACTTGGTTACATTATTATTTTCTAAGTTTTTATTTCATTGTGTGGTGTTGCTCTGTATTATGTTTATACATAACTGGTTTATATTATTTGTTCATGTTTTTTGCAGGATGATTCAAAAATGTGTGTTGTGCACACCACTTTGATCAGTGTTCATATCATTTTTAAGGCGCTATAAATACATTTTAACCAACAAAACTGACAAGAAAGGTATTTATAATGTTACAAAATTATCTATACTTCAAATAAATGCTGCTCTTTTGATCTTCATAATCATAAAAATCCTGAAAAAATGTATCACGGTTTCCACAAAAAATACTAAGCATCACAACTGTTTTCAACACTGACTGATATAATTATAAGACATTTTTTAAGCACCAAATCAGCATATTAGAATGATTTCTGAAGGATCATGTGACACGTGACAGACTGGAGTAATAATGCTAAAAATTCAGCTTTGCCAACACAATACATTTTACACATTACTGTTTTACTGTATTTCTTCTTTACTGTAAATAAATGCAGCCTTGGTGAGTATAAGAGTCTCCTTTCTTACTTTTGAATGGTAATGTGTGTTTTAAAAAAGAGAACTTTTTACTATGTAGTTAGCCCCAGTTAAGTTACTTACAGTGAATTGGGAAGGTCTCTGCTGCTGAAACCTGGTCGGGGCCCATCTCATGCTTTGCTGTGCAGGTGAACTGTGATGCCACATCCTCTTTCCTGGCTGTGTACTTCAGACTGGAAGAGGTGCTGGACAGACCTGTGACTGGGTCCTTGGTGACAGTAGATGTGATAATGATCGCTGCGGTCACACAAAAACACACGTATAGACACCTCCGTCATTACATAGTGACTGTCACGCTGGAAGTGCCTAACACCACATAACAACAGCTTGAGTCTGTCAACATTGTCAGAATATTCACTAACCACAAACCAATCAGCTGCGAGCTCAAGACTGCAGCAACAGTTAAAGGGGCAAGTTTCCTTTATTTATTTATTTTTTTTGTAAGGGTTATTTTAGAAGAACAAAACTGCATATACATATGGTTAGAAACAAAACTAGTCAGTCTGAGACCACAAGCTGAAAAAACTAAAATACATATTTCATGGTAATCAGTTTATGCTTTTTGTAAATGAATCTTCTTTATTTCAGAGAGATGGGAAAATAAGTGTCAGGAGTAGATCTGCAGCATGTCAAAAACAGGTACCGGGTGTCTGTCAGTTGAAAATATGAAATGCCATATTGGATGCTTGCAGTGTAGACAGCTCCAATATGCTTACAATATGTGCAATATTTAGTTATGCTGTATCACAACATGCCACACACATCCAGTGTAGAAACACATTCATTCTTTTCATAATAACTTGACGGAAATATTGCACATACTTGTTGAGTCATTCAATGAAACAAGTGTCTTTTGACTGCAGAAAAGTGATTTTCAAGGGAATTTAAACTAGCCATCTTAACCTACATTAATAAAAATGAATATGTTAGGATATTCTTAACTGTTCCTTGTTATTAAGGGTTTGGCCTCCTGACATTAGCATTCAAGAATGACTTTTCTATAAAAAAAAAAATTAAAAAAAAAAAGATAAATATTAAAAGAAACAAAATAAATTCAATCTGTTTTTTTTATTATTTAATGAGCTAGACATTAAATATTAGCAAACATGAAAAAAATGTGAATGTTATTCAACAAAAATGTTAACTGTAGTAACCTTTAAAATGGGCTTGTCAAAGCTCAAAATGATGTCACTTCTTGTTCATTATGTCATTTTAAATGAGTTTACTATTATTTTGAGGTAAATAAATGTGACAGGGGAATGAAAACTCAGATAAAAATACAGATAAATTATTTATTTTTGAATTAAAATTAATGATTTAAATAAATGTGATTGATCTAGAGTGAATTGAAAGAAAAAAAACGAATTATCATGGCACTGTATGTTTTTATATATATATATATATATATATATATATATATATATGAGCTTATAACATTATATGTTAGATTGGTGTGTTTAGTGCACTTGATTTCCTCATTGTTCTTTTATGTAATGACTGTGATATGAACTCACTCTTGTTGTCATTCTCCAGGGGCTGGTTGTTCTTCATCCAGATGAGATATGCCACTGGGTTGGCACTCTCCACCACACATTCCCCCAACTAACACACAAACACACAGCCAGAAAAAGAAAAAACAGTGCATCTGCTTTAGTGACTATATCGAAACTTCTCAACAGTAAAAATTTGGATGAGTTTCAAGTCTGAAACACTTTCGGTTCCGCCTGTGTCTCAGACAGCTATTGATAGACTCGTGACACATAGTATCACATTACATTTTTTACATTTTTTGGATGTATATCTGCACTTACAAATTATTTATATATATATATATTTGGGTGTTTATTTGTACATTAACATTTACATTGTACAAATTATAGTATATTTATCTTTAGAAACAAATTTTTTCTATAGTGCATTGATAATGTAAACACTTGATGAGAGAGAAGAGAAACGGTATTTCGATTTCTCTGTATGTTTGTACATATGGTGGTATTGACAAATAAAAAACTTGAACTTGAACTAATTGTCACATGATGTGTCTACGACACTCAACATGATTTGCATGTGTTGTGACTCTGGGACACTTTTCCATGGGACTTTCCCTAATGAAGGTTCATGACCTTCAAGGTATTTTTATCCCACTGCTGTTGTACTTCTGGTGGGTAAGTCCCGGGGTGGCCCAGGGAAGATACCTTTATATATATAATGACATCATCTGTATGAGCTAAAGTGGGAAGGGTTTTTACTCTACAGTTGTGATACAGGTCTTTTATTTCCTCACTTTCTTTTTCTCGCCCTTTTCTTTCTCTCTGGTTGAGTAAAAATGCTGCTAGAGGCCAAAGAGGCTCTGCATTAATAACACGCTGACAGGATCACATGCTGACGAGATATCTGCCCCAGGATAGAGAGATCAGCAGAAAGAGAGAAGGGTAATAATGGCAGGGAAGCAGAAGCAGACAGCGGGATGATGCATGTGCTCAGGTGTTCAGGGTGGCGTGAGAAATCCAAGATTTTAGAGGAACCACGAACAAGGGGGAAATGGGGTGGGGAAAATCACCGTACTGTGATTCTGATCTCCAATAACACACCGGACCGTCCTCAGGAACCGGACGATGACACATCAGCTCTCAAGTGTAGAGTGCTGCCTGAAGCCTGTAGTTTTCATTGAGCCGTGGAACAGAGCAGCTGTGACTAAGCACTTTCCTTCCTGGACTCTGGGGTATTCACTAAGAATGAATTCTGCCCACTAATGGCATGGTTTATTTGCACATGCTTTCTGTGCAAATAAACAATTCAAGGATTTCCGTTTCATTACTAATTCTTTTAGTATGACCTACAGTATTTATTCTTTCATCTTTGATGTTATTTTAGATGCTGCACAGAAAAGCATCACAAAAAACACAAAAAACAGTCAGTAACGTCAATGGTTTGCATCTCTTGAGCCTTCAATCTGTGAATACCATATACCACAGTAAGTTGTAAGAGATCGATTCACTAAAAAGCATAAAATCATGTCATTAGTTCAAGAATCTATTGGACAAGTGGTTGCACGGTTTTCTTTTACTACTACTCATAAGAGTTATTTGTCTGGGAATCATGCCACACTGGTCATGCTGTATGTTTTTGTTTCACTAAAAACTTCATTTAAGAATCAGTCAGACTGCACTGCTTGTGCTCTATGGTTTTGATTCACCAAAAAAAAACTTGACTCAACAGAGTCATTAAAAGGTTAGCTCACCCAAAAATGAAAATTCTGTCATTAATTACTCACCCTCATGTTGTTCCAAACCCGTAAGACCTTTGTTCATTTTCGGAACACAAATTAAGATATTTTTGATAAAATCCGATGGCTCAGTGAGGCCTGCTTTGATAGCAAGTTAATTTAGACTTTCAAACACCCAGAAATGTATACTAAAGATACATTTAAAACAGTTCATGTGACTACAGTGGTTCAACCTTAATGTTATGAAGCGACGAGAATACTTTTTGTGCGCCAAAAAAACAAAATAACAACTTTATTCAACAATATCTAGTGATGGGCGATTTCAAAACACTGCTTCATGAAGCTTCGAAGATTTACAAATCTTTTGTTTTGAATCAGTGGTTCCAGCTGCCAAAGTCACGTGATTTCAGTAAACGAGGCTTCATTACGTCGTAAGTGTTTCAAAATTTCAATGGTTCACGTGACTTTGGCAATGCTCCAAACCACTGATTCGAAACAAAAGATTTATAAAGCTTCAAAGCTTCATAAAGCAGTGTTTTGAAATAGCCCTTCACTAGACATTGTTGAATAAAGTCACTATTTTGTTTTTTTGGCGCACAAAAAATATTCACGTCGCTTCATACAATAAAGGTTGAACCACTGTAGTCACATGACCTGTTTTAAATATGTCTTTAGTACCTTTCTGGGCATTTGAAAGTCTAAATTAACTTGCTGTCAATGCAGGCCTCACAGAGCCATCAGATTTTATCAAAAATATATTCATTTGTGTTCCGAAGATGAACGAAGGTCTTATGGGTGTGGAACGACATGAGGGTGAGTAATTAATGACAGAATTTAAATTTTTGGGTGAACTAACCCTTTAATTTGCAAATCAGACTACACTGGTCATGCTTTTTGATTCACTAAAAGAACTGGTTCATGTGAGTCATTCATTTGGGAATCAAGACTACAATAGTCATGCTATGTAGTCTCTTTCATAAATTATTTTTGAGATTCATATTTTGGAATTTATATGTGAATCAGATTACACTGGTTGCACTTTTTTTTTTTACTAAAAAGCATTTTATGAAAGTAATACTGCTGTAGTCTGATTCCCAAATGAATGATTCTTATGAGAAGGTTCTTTTAGTGAATCATCAACAATAAACTATAAAAAAAGAACAGGCTGATAACAGTCAATAGTTTGATAAATGGACTACACTGGTCATGCTGTTTGTTTTTGATTCACATACATGCTTTTATGTGACTACAGAATTGCTCCACCTCTGCGATCCAGACTTCACTTTATAAAATCCCAAAAGATTTTAAAGAACCAATTCTGATTAAGATTAGCAATATGACTGTCCTTGACCTTTTCATGAATAACTGCTACCATGATAACAGGAAAATATACATAAACATCTTTTCTTTTTCTTTTTTTTTATGCAAAAGTGGCACATGATGTTTTCACCCCTCTCCTTATAATTCCCTCTTTCCAAAGACCTTCAGCCAGAGAGCTGCATGTTTTCAAGACAAGTAGCTATTTTAAATGTTCTATATTCAGAGGAGGCGCTCTTTCTTCCGTGCCCTTCCCCTCTCTCTGTCTAAGCAAGTCTCGGCACTTTGAACACGACAAACCTCAGTGGGTGGCCACGGAAAAAGCAACCCCATATTGCTGTATACACAACACTAGCCATCCCCACCCCACACCTCCGCCTCAGCCAGAATCTAAGATCCTAGCATTGTGAACTAAATTAAAAAAGAGAGAGATAGAGGGAGAAAATGAAAAATAACGACCCTCAGCTCCATTTACAAACACCAGTCATAAGGACTGCGTGGGATGCCTTGTACGTGCTCCAAGTCGTTCAAATCAAAGATCCTTTCTCTTCTCATGCAGCCGAATAATATTACTATCCTCCTGTGTTTGAGATGCAAACTCTACACAACATAAAAGTGGCTGTTTCCTGTGTAGCCGTGGGTGACAATTGCTCAAGAACTGCCTAAATCAGGTGTGTACGCCCCACAGACGCGTTCGCTGATGTCCGTATCATTAGTGCCATCTTTGAGCCACCTCTGACTGTGATAACAGCAGGTGTGTGTCAATGTTGAGACTACTGGAGAGGCATGCTGGGTAATGAAAACAAAGGCACAGGGTTTGATCCTGCACATTGTTAGTACACTGGCTGGTTTGTGTACTGAAGAAAACACCGTCTACAGGCAACGACAGCAGCAGCAGAAACTCTGGGTCTTAAAGGGAAAAGTTTAAAAACAACGACTCACCTGCGTCAGCTTGTCGTTTTCCAGTTCTTTTGCTTTGTTTTTGATTACAGGGGCCGATGGTTTTTCTGCAATAAGAGATCAAGCATCGTATCATTCTATGATATGAATACTATCAACATAATGCATATTTTTCTGTTTGCATAGAATGTGGGTAGTTACTTTTTAGTAACCTTTTTTTCATCTGGATTCTACATGTTAAAAAAGTATATATTTAATTTACATTTAATTAATTATACAAATTTTTCTTATAAAACTTGTCTATAAATGTCTCTCTAAAAAAATGATACAAACACACACAAACACCTGGTAAACCCTACGTTATGGGGACAAAATGTCCCCACAAAGATGACAATATCCAAAATCCAAAAACAGCTTATAATTCACACGAAGGGATGTTTTTTCTGTGATGTGTAGGGTTAGGGGATAGAATATACAGTTTGTTTGTTCATATCATTATGTCCCCATAAAAAATGGAAACACGTGTGTGTGTGTTTAATGTATATATAATGTTTAAGCAAGTAAAGATACTGCTTGAAATTACATATCAACTACCCAGACCACCTACTTTTTTCACCATAATATGCACTAGTTACAACCAGAGCACACTGTGACCAATATTATATCCCAAAATTCAATGCCCTCCACTTGGCCTTCCATTTACAGTGTGACGAATGCACTGGAAGCAATATCAACCAGTTTTAACTCCTTTGGATGAAAGTTAAAAACAATTTTTTACACAAAATTGAATTTAGTAATAACTTTAGTGACAACTGTACGCCATTCACTGAATATTATATTATATGAATTTAATATAATAATAATAATATTATATATATATATATATATATATATATATATATACACACACACACACACACACACACACACACACACAGTTGCATGAAAAAGTATGGGAACCACTTGCAGAATCTGTGAAAATGTGAATAATTTTAACAAAATAAGAGAGATCATACAAAATGCATGTTATTTTTTATTTAGTACTGTCCTGAGTAAGATATTTTACATAAAAGATGTTTACATATAATCCACAAGACAAAACTCATTCATAAGTTTGTGAACCATTGATTCTTAATACTGTGTGTGGTTACCTGGATGATCTACGACTTTCTTCTTCAGAAAAATCCTCCAGGTCCTGCAGATTCTTCAGTTTTCAAGGATTTTTTGCATATTTGAACCCTTTACAACAGTGACTGAATGATTCTGAGATCCATATTTTCACATGGAGGACAACTGAGGGACTCAAACACAACTATTAAAAAAGGTTCAAACATTCACTGATGCTCCAGAAGGAAACACGATGCATTAAGAGCCAGGGGGTGAAAACTTTTGAACAGGATGAATATGTCTACATTTTTCATATTTTGTTGAAATATCTTGGTTTTTTTTTCCATTTAGTACTGCCCTTCGGAAGCAACAGAAGATACTTGCATGTTTCCCGGAAGACAGATTAAGTATAATTTACCTTGATCTTCAAATTCAAAAAGTTTTCACCCCCTGGCTCTTAATGCATCGTGTTTCCTTCTGGTGCATCAGTGAATGTTTGAACCTTTTTTTAATAGTTGTGTTTGAGTCCCTCAATTGTCCTCAGTGTGAAAAGATGGATCTCAAAATCATACAGTCACTGCTGGAAAAGGTTCAAATATGCAAAAAATCCTTGAAAACTGAAGAATTTGCAGGACCTGGAGGATTTTTCTAGAGAACAGAGCTCAGTTTAACTGCTCAGAACAAACAAGGGAACAACCATCACAAAACAAAAAAAAACAGTCGTAGATCATCCAGGTAACCACACACAGTATTAAGAACCAATAGTTCCCAAACTTTTGAACGGGGTCATTTTTTTTGTCTTGTGGATTTTATGTAAACATCTTTTATGTAAAATATCTTACTCAGGACAGTACTAAATAAAAAATAACGCATTTTGTATGATCTCTTATTTTGTTAAAATTATTCACATTTTCCCAGATTCTGCAAGTGGTTCCCATACTTTTTCATGCAACTGTATATATGTATATAGTATAATGTATGCACACCAGAGAACAGCCAATCTTTCTGATTTATGTTGGAAAACAGTGTGCAATATCAATATCACATCTCTGATATATCTCTAAAAGCATGCAAGCATATCAAGGCTATACACGTTATTCTCTCCCTTATCTAACATCTCCACACCCACTTTCCAACATAATTTGAGATCTGACGCTTACATTCGGTTTCATCATAGACCAAAACAGTGCTTAAATAATCCTATTCCCCTCTCTGATTTGCTCTTATTTATTAACATTTTGTGTGAGTGTGTATTTTATATATATACTCACTGTAAACTTTCACTTCCACAGAGTATTCTTCCAGGTTGGTTAAAGACACCACCATGCAGGTGAAAACTCTCTGGTCGGACAGTGAGCCTCGGGCGATCAGCAGGCTGGAGTTGGTGGTGATGCTAACTCTACTTTTGTAGCCGTCTGTGGCGGACACGGTTGCCTGGTCTTTCACAGCCTGCTTCACGAGTAGATCCCCGTTAGTGCCGTCATCTTTCACCTGAATGAGATAACAGGGCCGACAAACACACATTTAGCACCTATAGAGATTAAATTAAAAATCAATATGACGGTGAGAGTAGCTGTATATTGCTTGGCTACCCAGACAGGCTAGCAAGGCAGAGTAATGGCCCAGATGCTTAGTAGAATAAAAAAAGCAACACTCACATATTTCCATTTGGTGAAAATAAGACCTTCTGGCTTGTTATTTCCATTGTTGCATGGCACTTCAATGGTCTCACCGTACAGACCTATAACTGTCTGCAAGCAGCTCCCTGGAAAATACAAGACAAGAACATCCTGTTTTAGATGCAGGGTTGGTATCAAACAGAGCGGCTGTGAAGCATCTGCAAAAATTACTGTCAAATGCGACACGCGCGCGTACACAAACATCAGGGCATTATCTCGACTCCGAAACAGAGCAACAAGAAATGGGAGGGAGGATAGGTCTTGTTTTGATTATTCCCAAAACATGTGCACGTTATGCATCTTAATTTTAAATTAGACGTGTTCGCAGAATCTGAAAAAAAAAAAAAAAAGCACGTTCAACGCAAGGCCACCGATGAGTTACATTCATGCAGCATTTTTTCAATAAATAACCAGTCTGAAATATTCTCATGGGAAGTGAGTGCATGCATGTATGCATAATTGTCTGCGCATTAGCATGTGCATTTAGGCAAGGAATAAAATAACAGACGTGGAAGCTGAACATTGTCATCTGGAATGATAGATTGCATGCCATCATTCCTCTGCCGACACAACAACGTTGTTTGTCACTTGAGCCGGTGAGCTCTGTAAACATCCTACTGTCTTACGCAGATAACCGCTGACAATCAGCAACAGTCGATCATAGTCTGGAGCGCAAAAAGAGTTGGCATCGTGACATGAAACAGCTGGTATTTTTTTGCGCAATAACACTATGAACTGTAGCCTGAACTTATCCTCAGAGTGTTGAGCAAAACTTACTACTTCAAAGATTACAGGTCCCTTTATTAATGCCTGGTGAGGCTGTCATGGCAATGAGGCCTCATGTTCAGTGGCACGGTGGATTTAGGTAAAGCAGTAAAGGGGGTTGAAAGGTCAGGGCTGAAGGGACTTCACGGTCCACCCACTTTCATCAGCGCCCCGTCTCCATGAGAGACTATTCAAAGAGCCTGAACAACGAAGGTTCAAATTGTGGTCAAACCGAAGACGCTAGCTGTAGGCAACCGCTCTTCCGAACACAGTCAGCCTTGCCTCCAGGGCAATCATTTCCCATTTTCGTAACTTTTCATTGTGATAGCAGATTTAATATTGACTCAGAGGCTGCACTGCAGAGGATAAAAGAGCTGATAAGCAGAAACAACATCGATATAGACACAATCTAGAAAACACATACACACTGAACAGGTTATTTTGAACCGCTGAATACAGACTAATCTGCACAGAGACTAAATTTCACAGCACTTTACACAACCTCACTCTGGATACCGGAATACTGCCATTAAACAAGCAATCAATAGGCACACAATGACCGATGTGTTGGCTAAAGTAATATTTTGCACAAAAAAAATGTTTTTTTCCAAACCTGTATGCTATTATTTGTTCTACTGAACACCAAAGGAAATACAGAATAAAGCTTTTGGTCCCACTTTATATTAGGTGGCCTTAACTACTATGTAGCTAAATAAAGTATGTATTTACAATGTACTTATTGTGTTCATACTGTATTGTAAAACACTTTTGCTGTTATTGAGGTGGATACGGGTAAGGTTAGGTACAGGTTTGGTGGTATGGGTAGGTTTAAGGGTGGGTTAAAGGATGGGTCAACAGTATAATTATAGATGTAATTACAGAAATTATTTACAGATGTAATTACATGCAGGTATTTAAAAAAAAAAAAAATAAGTACAATGTAAAAACAGTACACAATAAGTGCTCTGTAAAAAATGACCTTGATTTTAATGGTAAAAGACTGTAAAAATGCTACGGTCTAAAACAGTTAATTGGTTTACAGAAAGTTTCCGTACTATATACGGTGAATAATCGATCTAATGGTACATTTGATGTAATTTTATGGTAAAAAAACCCCTTAAATTTACTGTTTTTGGAAGTGAAAAATAACAAGTCATTGTATAATTTACAGTGAAAAACCATAAATTAACATTCCCACAATTCCCTGCGTGACACTTCACATTTGATGTATTTTCGTTGAAATAACTCTGTTTCTTCTTAGTTTTTTTCTAATCAGATATGTACATTAGGGTTTTATGTTACATCTAATGTTGTTAAAATAATGTTAATTGCATTTTTAAAATTTCATTTGTGTTACCATAATGGTGTTTAGTGTTTGTGTGAATGACACTGTGTGCACCTTCTATAGATTAGTATTGTCCTTCGCAGCTTGTGGAAAAGCTGCTTGTGATGAGCTTTGATTCATCATGTGACTCTCATCACCACTGTGTTTGGTGGTTTTCAGTGTATTACAAAGTACAAAACAGATATTAGTACTTCAATAGGTTGCTAAATTAACATTATATCAGTTAATGAAATATGTTTTTTTACCATAAATTTAACAGAATTTTTTTACAGTGTGCAAAATAGACAGTTATGAACCGTAATTATTACAATATAAACCTTTAAATTATACGGTTTTGAACTGTAAAATAGACAGTGTTGTCCCGTAAAACCTAAAACTTTGCTTTACGGTAAAGTTCTGGCAACCACAGCTGCCATTTTTTTACCGTCAATTTTACGGGGATTTTTTTTTTTACAGTGTGCACTGATTAATTTAAATGTAAGTACATAGTAGTTAAGGCCACGTAATATAAAGTGGGACTACGTTATTTAAATAAATGCGTTCTATACGAAATAAAGTTGCAATTATGAGGTAAAAAGTTGGAATTTTACAATAATAAAACCACATTTGTACAATATAAAGCCACATTGTGTGATACAGACACAAACGTGAAATAAAAATGTCATTGTACAATACAAAGTCACAATTGCACATTATAAAACCACATGCGTGTGAAGAAACTGCCATTTTTACCTTTTTTCACCTACTCTGAACAGGTTTCCATACTTTTTTGTTCTTTTTTGAGGCTTGACAAGACATCTTCACTTTAAACTTAATGGAAAATGGCTACTTCAAAATTCCCCTTTTGTGTTCAATGGGTTTGAAAAGACATGAGGTTGAGTAAATGATGACAGAATATTAATCTATGAATTAACTGTTCCTTTAAACAGGCTTTGCAGTCACTCTTTCTTCAACAGGTTCTGATAAATGACATACGTTTTTTTTTCTTTTTTTGCTAAAAGCTTTGAGCTAATAATAAATCCAGTGGAAGAACTGAGATGGTGACAGCCGAAAAGGACAGGTTATGTACATAGCGGGTCTACATTAATATAAAGACTATTGACTGTTTAGACAACACACAGGGTCTGTGCTAAAATACATCACCAGCACATGGACACATGATACCTGCACAAGTGGGAAAGCACCATGACAACGGATAATCTGCTGGAAGATTCTGACATTGAATAAAGACAAGGAAAGAGATATCGAGAAGACTGTTTAAACACAAATGGATGAACCCTTCTGAAACCTGTCAGAAACATAATTGCACTGTTGAAAGAAACTAGCTGAAACTGGTTTGCTGGTATATGTTGGTCTTCCAACCTGGTCAGGTTGGTCTGATTTGCTGGTTTACATTCTAAATTCTAAACCCGCTAGGCCAGCTTAAACCAGCCAGGACCATCAAACCAGCTTTGACTAGATTAAACCATTTTTTTTTTTCAGCAGGGTAGGTATTCCATAGGTATATTTCATTCCAAAATCAAAAGAAAATGTATTATATTTGTATATTATATGCATTTTATATTTTATTAAATTACATTTCACATAAAGAAACTTTTGTTCCTATGATTAACTGATTTCACACTGCTGCCATTTTGAAAATTGAAAGGCTCTGGTGAGAAATCCCTGGAAGTGAAAGGTAAACAATACGCTGCCATCCTGGAGCTGCTGCAATGGTTTTAAATGTGTAAATGTTGAACAAGAGAGATGTCAAATCACATGGGAAGTGTAGCTCAAAGTCTACGGCAACATCACCGATGTTGAAGGTAACAGAGACAGGGCTTAGATTAACCCAGGATTAGGCCTTAGTTTAATTAGGACATTTAAATAGCTTTAATAAACATTCCTTAGAAGAAAAACAAAATTACTGGTGTGAATCTTGAGACAAAACAATGTTGCTTTCAGTTAAAACAGCTCAAACATGCATTTTAGCCTGGGACTAGGCTTAAGCCTTGTCTGAGAAACTGGGTGACAATGTATTTATAACTAGATATTAAGTAGAAACATTTGCATTTGCAACAAACCTTAACCTAAAACATTCTAATGTGTCAACGTCTGCCGTCTCACACAAGGCAAATGAAGGCATTCAAATTTTAAAATGTGTCAAAACATAATACGGTAAAAAAGGTGTTGAGAGAGAGCTTCAGAGACCAGACGTCAGAAGTGAGATCAGACAGCACAAGCCTGACCGAGTTGTTTCTGGTTTTCAGAAATGTCTCACAACCGGTCGCCACCTTATTTAAACAACCCGCGGCGACCACATCTATCACACTGCAGAAAGTCTAAGTCCTTCTCTATGACTGTGTTTGTACGCTATTTGAAAAGCTTTTATCACCAGCGTTCCCACGGTCATGGAAAACCTGGAAATATAGGGAATTTTAAAAGCCTAATTTCCACACGTCATAGAAATGAAATCAAAATTTTGAATTTTTTTTCTATTTATGCTGAATGTGTTTATTGGCTATAAATTGCTTTTATGAATAAAGCCCTGTATCACACTGCTTTTTTGCTACAGCTGGACGTACAAAACCAAACCAACAAGGAGAATGTGTTTTCTATCAGAACTATCAAACCTCAAAGATGAGCGATTGGACTTCAAATCAAAAATCTCTGCAGGAAAACAATTTCATCCCAAAACATCTCTCGCTGGGACACTGGGCCATTCAAAGAGTAGGTCGATCTCATCTCATCAGTGTTACATTTGTTGCAGAATGTGATGTTGCTGGAATAATATTGAAGATGTGGAAATATTTGAGCTCACATAAATGCATACGCACCAGCAATCCCAATATCAACAACACCTAATACTTGTTTATAGTATTTGGTGCAGACAAAAAAGCATCTTCAGCAAGTTTGTATTCAAAGAGAATAAGCTCTGGCCTGTACAAGTGCTTTGGGCAGCATCAGAAGAGGGAGAGATGATTCACTGTGTCTGAAGTGCTTTTATTGTGCTCGCCTAACTAATAATGCTAATATTCGCTGAGCATTTGTACTGTCCTCAGGGTCAACTTGCTCCCACTGGGTATTTTCACAGCAGAATTTAGCCTCATTCCTGGCAATGCTATTCAGATGTTTTGTCCTCTTTGCTTTTGTTAAAAGAAATTCGCCCAAATGAATGTAATTTTCATTCCCATGGTGAACAGCAGACCTTCTGCTTTAGCATGAAGAAATCTGACAAGGGAAAACCATTCATTGCAAAAAATTTACTGCTTTGATAAGTCTGTAATTATATTTATGTTAAGACAGACAAAATTGATAAAGTGAATTTAGGCATTGCAATATTATAATGAACAGTATAAAAAAATGTATATTCATTTTAAAATTTGCTTAAAATTACATTTAACAGTGTTAAGTTATTGTTATAAACAACAACAACAAAACTCTAATATTGACCGATATCCGATATGGTACAGATATACACTCGTTCAAAACGCCCCATTTTTGTTTACCAAGGCTGCATTAATTTGATCAAAAATACAGTAAAAACAGTAATATTGCAAAATTTTACTATTTAAAATAACTTTTTTTATTTTAATATTTTCAAATGTAATTTATTACTGTGATGGCAAAGCTGAATTTTCAGCAGCCATTACTCCATTTTTTCAGAATTCTTTGATAAATAGAACGTTTAAAAGAACAGAGTTTAAATCTTTTGTAACATATAAAAGTCTTTGGATTAATTTAATGTGTACTTGCTGAATAAAAGTATAATTTCTTTTTTGACCCCAAACTTTTGAAGAGTAGCGTTCAGTATTTATACTTAAATAAAGGTCACATGTGTCCGTTTGCATATAAGTTTTTGCTATTGTATGGAGTATGGAGTTGGAGAATCATGAAATTAAACTGACATTAACTATTCAAATTCTGGTATTGTGACAATGCTAATTATCTCGGATCGCCAATCTCAGCACTAGAGCTTGACAGCTGGAATACTCTGCTCTCTCCGGTTCCTCTAAATCAGCTCCATGGATTCCAAAGCCCCTCACAGAGAGCAGCAATGCTTGGAGAGAGGGAGGTAAAAGAACTGGCACTGGGGAAATCAATGCCTTCTCCGCTTCGCTCTACAGCCTGCGATTCATCAAACGGCGCCTGCCGTGCCCATGATCAAACCCAAACATATTAGTGGCTAAACACGAGAGCAGATTGAAGGAGCTTCTCACAAGCACTCAGTGTTTATCTTGCTCTGCTTTCGCTCAAACAGACCGTCGAAAGAGCTTTTGGCACTGCCTCGTAACTTCAACATTCTCCTTAATTTAAAACCTGCTGGGCATAAAGCCACCTTGAATACGACTCGACAGTTCCACTATTCTCTGCCAACCGTCAGAATGCGCTGACGTCAGATATACTTCTGTGATTCTAAAACTACCTATAAATCTAGTGCTTTTTGCTAGAGATCTTCAGCCCGTAGGGAGACCTGGGTTGACTTCAGGCTGGCAAAAGATCAGAGCATGGTTAACTGGTAATGCTCACATGCACCTGAGTTCGCAACCGCCGCTTTTTCAACACACACTCACCAAAACAGTCAAGTGCATTTTGGTCCATTTGAGAACTGTAGTAGGCTATTCAGTTGTTTTATCTATGAAATACTGAGAGTTACAGGTTGTACTTTTAATTGTTGGTCTATGTAGAGATTCATCTCCTAACATTCCTAACACATAATGTCTTTTTTTAACCCATTACACCCATTTTGTTGTACTTTTATCACTTTTTTCTTATTCATTGTGCTGTTGGAGAAAAAAAAAAACATTTAAAACCATTTAAAATTTCATGTAAATGTGTTTTTCTTGTGTTTATAGAATGAGCTTAACGGTTAGTTCACCCAAAAATGAAATTTCTGTCATTAATTACTCCCCCTCATGTCGTTCCACACCCATAAGACCTTCGTTCATCTTCAGAGCACAAATTAAGATATTTTGATGAAATCTGAGAGGTTTTTTTATCCTCCACTGAAAGCAATGAAATTACTGTCATCCAAGGTCCAAAAAAGCAGTAAAAACATCGTTAAAATAGTCAACGTGACTACAGTGGTTCAACCTTAATGTTATGAATTCTTTTTGTGCGCAAAAAACAAAACAAATAACGACTTTATTCAACAATTTGTCTCTCCCCTGTCATTCTCATACGCTATTTACGTTGCAGAGCTTCCGTACTTACATCCGAACATCAACTCAGCATTGGCCGAAATAGAGTATAAGAATGACGGGAGAAACTAATAAAGTCGTTATTTTTGTTTTGTTTTTGCGCACAAAAAGTATTCTCATCATTTCATTATAGTAAAGTTGAACCACTGTAGTCACGCTGACTATTTTAACAATGTTTTTATTACTCTTCTGGACCTTGAATGACAGTAATTTTGTTGCTTTCAATGGAGGATTAAAAAAACTCTCTTGGATTTTTTAATTTGTGTTCCGAAGATGAATGAAGGTCTTGGGTGAGTAATTAATGACAGAAATTTCATTTTTGGGTGAACTAACCCTAATTTGAACTCTTTCCTGCCATTTTTTTTTTTTTTTTTTTTTGATAATTTTCACAAAAATTTCAGAATATTTTGTTGTATGAATATCTGAACATGTAATATATCAAAAGAAAGAACAGAGCCTCTGCATTTTATCAACACTTGACTCTAGGTAAGTTTCATAAAAAAAGTAACATTTGAACAAAAAGCTGAGAAATTAAGTTTTTTTCTCCCAAAGACTACAACGTGCATAAGTAATGCTTTTATCGCTTGCTTCTGCTCCTTTTTTGCTTGTGTTTTGATCCAAAGATTATCTACTCTTTCAGAAGGTGTGTAATAGTGCCCCCTATAGTGCCCCCAGTGAAAACATGGAAAGCTGGAAAATTCCATCAATGGTGGGGAAGCATTGTCTCATAAATGACTGAAAATTCTGTCAATGGCGGGAAAAGAATTAATATTTGATTATTGCACAGCATGTAAACACACTGAGTGTAGAGCACTGTTGTTGAAAATTATGGACTGAAAATTACAGTGTACAATTTCCTTATCTAGGCTTTACATTAAACATCCTAGGGAATGTTTTTTCTTCCTGCGGTTGCCTTTGGCTTTCTCACTTGGGGATTGTTAGACTATTTTCTTTTTAACTTAATTTTTCTCATTTCAGTAAAGCTGCTTTGCAACAATGTGTAGGCTATTTAGAGTAAAATTCAGAGTACTCAAGTAGTCTGGTGGTACGGTCCATCTCTTCTAATTACTGCTGTATGAGCAGTAAAATACCAAATCGAAATTAATCTAGAGGCAAACCTGAAATGCTGTGCCTCCACCTGTGGAAAAAGGTAAAGCTGTGCTGAGTTGACATTTTTGTAATGACTGATTCTGACTTTTGATAATTTGACCAGAAAGACCCACTGCATTGCAGTAGATTTTGTACGCTACAACATTGCCAACTTATTTATTTAATTATTTTAATTGATCCGCCACAGGTTTTACTAACAGCAGAATTTATTCCAGTACTTATGTTTAGATATTTACCAATTTAATGCAGTTTTTGTTCAATAATGATGTGCATTAAGTGTAAAAGTAATGGTGTTTGCTGTGCAAAGGTTTTTAGGCATCCCTAGGGAAGTTTTTTCAAAAGTTCCTAATCTATAAAAACCCACAGAAAGGGTGCTATTGTGGTGTTTTTCTGCCAGCCCCAGACTCTAATTGATTTAAGGCCTGTCTAATTAAAGTAAAGTGAATGAAATGCATCCAGACCGGTGATTTGGTGGAATTAATGAAGCTCCAACTAAAGCCAGTAATTGGTTGGAATTCCATTAGATGTGGATTCCCTCAGACGCGGCAGCTGCAAACAAGCAGGGCATGTGCTTTTGTACAGAATCACCCAGCATGGCTGCAGAGTATTGACTTAGCTTGAATGATACCTGTATCCACATAGCCTAAATCTTCTTCTTCAGGCATGATACACACAGAAGTAGAACTGCATTGTCATTACACACACACACAGAGAGAGATCACAGCAACACCTATCACTATAATGTGTGGCTTTTGGTCAAGGCATAAACTTAGGCAATACAAGACATAATGAGCACTGTATATAATCCAATATAATGCAATATAATAACCATCTGCTGCATATAATCACTCTTACCTGTAGACACTCTCACAATTTAAAAAAGTGTGGTGGAGATGTATTTCTAAAAAACTCAGTGATTTTGAATGTAAAGAAGATAGTAATTAACATCATTATATTCCTAAAGTCTCATTAAGTGAGAGCAGAGGTACTTTACTACGCATGGAGAGACACAGAGAAGTACCGAGAGGTAGTCCACCGGTTTAACCTGCAGCTCGATTAAATATATTATTACTGATCCCTCATTATAAACTGCCTCCACAATCCAGACATAACAAGCCTACAGTGAACCTGACCCCGCTGCAAGAAGAAAAATTACAATTTGAGGAGTTTTGCAAAAAAAAAAATGTGATTGAGAATTCTGTGCCTATAGCGTGTTGAGCTTGATCTTGCAGCTAAGGGCCTCTGAGCACCAGTGCTAATAAAACACAGTGTTTGCATTGGCAAGGTGCTTTCATCTCTTCTAATGCAAGTCTGTTCATCTTCTAAATCAAATATTATTGCCTGCCCAGAGCCATGGATCCACACGAAAATTATGGGGGTATTAACCAACAGAAAAATCCATGTTTTTTATTTTTTTTTTTCAAACAGGTAAACATTATCCACAGGAAGAAGAAGGGAAAAAAAAAAAAAAAAAAAAAAATCACACAGTAAAAGCAAGTCTTTGTGATTTTATCGACATTATTTTATGTATCAATAAAAAAATATGTATCAATGCAACTTTCATGAATTAAACTTTCACTAAAGCCTTCCTTCCGCCGGAAAAAATAGTCCCTGACTGTGAACAGCAAAAGAAGTTACATTATTACGACATTAAATGGCGGCAAAGACTGTCTTTATGAGTGTGTCAGTCAGTAGTGAAGACTTTTATATGAAAAGACTGAATTGTTGTGAACACGGAACTATATATATATATATATATATATATATATATATATATATATATATATAAAATACTTTTTGTTTGCATACTTTTTGCCTTAATCGTCTGCTCAAGCTTAAAATACCTCAACATTTCCTTTGTAATTTGCACCCTTGTTAAATATGGTACCCTAATCATGAAGGTACCCCATCCCTCTGTAAACCATATGCACATCAATAGAACACATCAGTCCAGGTTTGCGCCACCATCTGTCTCATCAGTAAGTGGTAGTTTGTTCAGCTTAATTGAGGGATTTGTCCAGGCATCTGCATATCCCCTGAAAAAAACAGTCATGGCCAAATCACCCACATTTCTGCTCACTGGTTGCCCATAAACAAGTAAAAAAAAGCAGATAATCACCACTTTACTTTGACTGGATGCTTTTGTCTCTTTTTTTTCTTTTTCTTTTTTAACCTTCCTCACTATTTTGTTAAGCTAGCCATTATTCCATCTCTAAAATGGCATTAAGCGACAGTGCTCTTTGCTGTCAATGGTACATCAACAGCAATGGTCATGCATAAAGCAGCTGGTTTAGGGAGCTATGTCAGGAGAGTGTTAGCATTAGATAGGCGTGAATGTAATCATCTTTGTGATGGGCGACGGCAATTACAGTGCAGGGAAAGAGCATTGTCAGAGGGGCTATTTGTTCAACTCTTTTTACTTTCCCTCTTCTCTCCTTGTCTCTTTCAGAGTCTGGACTTCAACTGGGATCCATTGCCTCTGAAGACTGCAGTGCAGTTATTGAGATGTTAACTGAGAGTCTCTCTCAACAAATTAGCAATATGCTATCAGCTACTGAGATGATTTCCCTGTTGAAAAATCCATCCATGGTATGGATGCTAGTTTAATATATAGTAACTATGTTTTGAAACATGGTAGCTGGTTTCTAGCTGTTCCAGTCTGATTATTAGATGGCTGACCATAAACCAGCTTGAACAGCCTGCAAAGCTAAAGACTACCTAGAGCAGATAGAAACCAGCTACTATGTTCTAAAACACAGTTACCAGCTTAAACTGGATTTCCAGCAATGTTTGCTTGGAGGCATGCTCAATAATAATAATAAAAAAAACTATACTACATTTATCTAATCTACATTTTCTGTCTGGATGCTAGGTGATTGCTAGATTGGGCTGTATTGTTGATAGTGTACTCAGGGTTGTTGCTAAAGTGTTCTGTTTTAATGAAAACAGTATACAGAAGCACTGTCATAGTTCGTTGCTAGGGCATTGCTAAGTAGTTGCTAGGGTGTTCTGGGTGGTTGCCAGGGCATTGCTAGATTGTTCTGTCCTAATGAATGCACTATGCAGTAATTGGTTGCACAATGGTTTGTTCTGGTTGGTTGCTAGATGGCTATGGGTGGTTTCTAGGGTTTTTTTTGTGGTTGCTAGGGCATTGCTAGAGTGTTCTGTCTTACTGAAAACAGTATACAGAGGGACTATGCAGTAGTTTGTTACTAGGGACATGCTATGTAATTGCTAGGGTGTTCTGGGTGGTTACTAGGGCATTGCTAAACTGTTCTGGGTGGTTGCTAGGGCACTGATAGGTGGTTAATAGGATGTTCTGATTGGTTGCATCTGGCACTATAGAGTGGTTTGCAATGAAACAACACTGCATTCATTATAACCACTGTAGCCACTTGATTTTTGTAGACTAAATCATTTATCTATTATGAAGAAAATTAGTCTTTTTTTTTAGATTTAGAATTGGTTCATGCTGGTTAGTGCTGGTTTAGCTGTCTTTCTGGTGAAGCTGGTTGGTCTTAGTACTGGTTAAGCTTTGTGGAAACAGCAGCAAATCAGCAATGTCTTTTCAGCAGGGCAGAGTCTGTGACTTCCCTCTAAGAAATGAGCAAATATTTGCTCTGAGGACCCAAGCAAAGCTCCATTCAGGACGAGGGCCAATACTCTGGAAGCAGTAGATGTGTGTTTGATTATGTTCCAATGAATTTGCAACCCCATAAGAGTTGAATCGACCACCGCACAGTGCCTCTGTGTACTGTTTTCATTAAGACATATGGAAAAACACACATTCAAGGATCACAGCGCACAGCGATAATTGGCCTTCCTCTACGACTAGCGCAAGACGGCCGTTAATGGCATTTGCTGAGCAGGAACATCGCCTACAGCAGTCTAATAAACACCATCTAAAACAACTTCATCCCGCACTGACAAGAGGAAATCTGCTTTTGGCAGAGCGGCGTCCATACTATTAACTTGACTCTGCTTTTTCAACAAGTCCCTCCATTAGCCTAAAACCATCATTCTGTCAACATAATAACTCTCGTTTCTGACTAACCACATGAAATAATAATGAGGGAAGTGGAGAGAGAGATTAAGACTCTGAGCTTCCTGTGGATGGAGACTCTAATGGCAATGTACAGCTATGTGCTAAAAGAGTTCCCGTCCATCACGGCATGCCTGAACATGGGGCGAGAAAGTAAGCGATCGGTTAATGACCTGATCCAGAGAAGTTTGCAACCATAGTCTGGCCAACAACGAGAACAACCCGCTCATAATGCAAATGCAAACTGGGGATCAATGCCCCTCGCCCACTGAATCTGTTCCCCAGTGCTGTTAACAAGCAAGAAGTAATTGATTAAGACAGCCGGCGCACGCAGAGTAATGAAGCACACAAACACGCCAACGTGACTACGTGCTCAGAAGTGAACAGTAAGTATACTGAAAGTGTGTGGCTCAGTCAAGGGCAGTGCCTTTATTAGGGAAGTCTTCATTACACCGCAGGCAGGCGAAGAAATCAGAGCATCTTTTTTTTTTTCTCATCCGGCTCCTTGTAGAGGGCCTCTGGTGGTGCATGCAGGCTAATTGACCCA
Organism: Hypophthalmichthys molitrix; assembly: GCA_037950675.1. NCBI lineage: Eukaryota > Metazoa > Chordata > Actinopteri > Cypriniformes > Xenocyprididae > Hypophthalmichthys > Hypophthalmichthys molitrix. The sequence continues at coordinate 37,050,993 of CM075501.1, forward strand.
TCCATGGCCCAGGCTTTCAGGCGCGGACGGGCACAGAGCCTGGAGTGCTGAAATAATTGACTTGATGAAATGAAGAGCAGAAACTCTCAGAGGATGGCTGCCTCATCCATGAACAACCTCTGTCTCTCTCTCCACCCTTTTTAGTCTGTTGCACTCAGGGAGAACTCCCTAAACAGTTGGATCACTTTTTTGCCACAACAAACTGTTTATTATTCACTAAATTACCACAATCCAGTGGTTGATTATGATTTTACTTTTTTAACTTTAGTTAGCGTGTAATGTTGCTGTTAGAGCATAAACAACATCTGCAAAGTTACGACGCTCAAAGTTTAATGTAAAAGGGTGATATTTTCTTTTAAAGAATTCTCTGTTTAAGGACTACAACAAACGGCTGGTAGGGACTACAGTGAGCTTCTTCCCAGATTGGTGGCATCACTAACCCTAAAATTTACATAAACCCTGCCCCCGAGAACACGCAACAAAGGGGGTGAGGCCACGTTAGGCTGCTATAGAGAAGAGGAAGAGTTGTTGTAGTAGAGTGTATTTGCCAAGCTGTCATTTTACGCCGGACTGCTTCACAAACGAGGGTCAATTCAACTGGATTTGCACCAGCTTTGTTGTTGTTGAGCAACTGAAGAGGGAGCTGTTAAAGCTCCGCCTTTTTCTGGAAAGCAGGCAGGGAGCTGCAGCTCATTTGCATTTAAAGGGACACACACAAAAATGGCGTGTTTTTGCTCACACCCAAAAAGGGGCAAGTTTGACAAGCTATAATAAATGATCTGTGGGGTATTTTGAGCTGAAAATTCACAGACACATTCTGGGGACACCAGAGACTTATATTACATCTTGTAAAAGGGGCATTATAGGTCCCCTTTAAGCAGCCGCAAAATGTACGGAAATAGTGCTGTGTCGCATTTGAATTAAGTCATTTTTATTCTTTTCAGCTATTTGCCTGGCGAAAGGTAAGCAGAAAGCTTAATTACAAAGAGATGGTTATGTAAAGTTTCTATTGATCATGACATTTATTCATCAAACATCAAATAAGTGGTAAAATTTGGAATATCATAAGTACACAGTTGATGAGTATACTCTCAGGCATTTTAAAGAGATGATTCGGGCACTTCTCTACTACAGCAACAAGGGAAAAGAAATCATATTTTACTTGAGTTTAATGTGTTTGCAGTCTATTTTGTATGTAATGCTGTAAATAGACAAAATAATACCAATAATCTTTCTACTGAGTTGTCCTCATAGCTGCATTCAAAAGCAATCAGACAGTAAAACCAGTGCTGGCCCAATTCATGAACAACTGACTCTTATAAAATGTTTATTTTTAGTGAACTAAAAACATACAGCGTGATAGTGTAGTCAGTACACAAACAAATAACTCTTAGTTATTAGTATATAGTAAATCAAAACATAATGTGAACAGTAAAGGCTGATTCATAAACAACTGATTATTTAATGAACTGAAAGAGTGGGATTCAGTGTAGTTGGGTTCACAAACAAATGAATCTGATAAGCCAGTTTAAATCAGTCTGAAGTACTATCCCTGTTGGAAATCAGAATCAAATGAAAAGCTTGTGAAATTGAATCAAACTGAATCAAGACTCAGAAGATTGGGAACTGCACCTTGCTAATTACGTACTCCAAGATTTTCGTCAGTTACTTCTTTAGTGAATCAGGCACCAAAGCATGCATAAAAATAAATGAAAGAAAAATGGAGCGCAGTTTGTTCTAAGCCTGTTCCCCTCTGACTGAGTAGTGAAGCGAACCAGTGCTGTCTTCTACAGTGCAGTGTATTCTTCTTACCTTTAATACAGCACTGTGCAGACAGACTGACTCAACAACCCACTTAAACAAATGCAAGCCCTGCAGTGGACCATGGAGACCTACTTGTGTCTGACCAGACCTCTTATAATAGACATCAGTATGCACTGAAGTGAAGGTCGAGAGTTTGAGACTGGAACAGGAATACGTGTTGCTATTATTAAGACAGGTGCTTCTTTTGAGAGTATGCTGCTTATTTTCTAGGCACACAGATGTAGCCCAAGGCGTTAAGATGTGGTGGGGATATGGTCCTTTGTCAGTGCATTGCAAGGACACTTTCATAACCATGTGAATTTTTAACAACTGGGAAAAGTATTTGTTGCTTCCAAACATTCCAGGATTGTGACATAGTTAAACGTGGTATGCTACACGACAGGGCATGTAACACCAAGGGCGTCTATTAGGTTGAATCTCATGAAACCTGAGGTATTTATTCTAATTAGATGCCTATATTCTTTCTGATATCCAAATAGGTAAATTAAACATTTTTATTAAATAATTATATGATATGCCAATCAATAAAACTAATAACAAGAAGCGCCTAAATAAAAAGAATACCAAGACATTACTCTAGCAGATGAAAGCACTGAATAGGTTTTACAAATAGTGGCGGCTTGTCAGTGGAGGCAAAGAAGAAAAGAGCAATTTACTATTAATTTTATAACTTTATATTGTGGATTTTTTGTTTGTAATTTCACGATTGTACACCATAAAATATTACTAAAGTCTGAATACCAGTGTTTTTTTCTTTAAGTGCTAAGTGAGTGAAATTATATTATTATATTTGTATTGTCTTGTAATTTGCATAAATGTATGTCATTGACGAATAAGGTTTTTAAAAGTGTAAAAAAAAAAACATAATGGAGAAATAATTAAGTTTTATTAAGTGTTAACAATGAGATTATGTGGTTTTTATAATTAATTAACAATGCTTTTGTCATTTTTTACAAGATGGAAAAAAATTGTCAAAAAAAAGTAATTCGGTTTAACCAAAATTTCGGTTTTACCGAACAAAACTTTTTATTATACCGAATGAGGATATTTTCAAACAATGCTAACATGCTGATAACTAGCTAGCTAGCAAAAGGACAATCAACCATTTTGTATTTAGTACAAGTTTTTAAAATATTACAACATTTTCAGTTAAAAGAGAATTAATTACTTTGCTTCACGACCATGTGGTTCTTTGCAGGTGTCTGAATGATGTCACATCCTGTCACATGAAATTGACAGCATGACTTGATCCAAAATGGTCCCTTAATTGTTTTGGATTCAGTAAAAGAGATCTAGTTGTACTACCTTATATACTTTGGATGTCATATCTTTGTTTTTTATTATTTATTAAGGCCACTGGACGAAAAAAAAAAGGCATCATTGACCTGTGTAATTTAATTTTCTTAATTTTTAAGTCTAAAACTGACCAAAAGAATCCATTTGAAGCAGTAAGCAGGAAAAATTTCTCCTGGTCCTCTGACTGCTATTTAAAATTCCTCCTATATTTTAAACCCACCATCTGCCACAGATTACTAAATGGCTAAATGTTGAGTTTTTCATATTACAGAACTGATTATATCAAGAATATAAACTTGTGAAATTGACAGCTTTAGAAATAATTTATGCATGCAAGAATTTATACACAGAAATTTTTATTGTATTATACAGTAATGAGAATCACTATTATGAATTAATGTAAAAGCATTAAAAATGCATTACAGTAAAGTTTGGTAAAAGCTGTGGTCCTACATGCAGCCTATGTTTTATTAATGCCAAATATAGCGTTTTTTTTTTCTTTGTCCCTTTAGTGAACAATGTGACCTGAATAGGATTGTGAGATTCACCCGATCACACCTGTAACACCTGATGTGTATAGGCAATGGAAAGAGACGAAGAAAAAGACACGCAGACAGAGACAGTTCATCTCCATGCACAGCTTGTGCTTCACTGAGCAGGTGGCAGGAAGTCTGAGGTACAGCGACATGGACGTGAAAGGGCGAGAAAAACACTGTAATTGCCCTAAACACGTTAGAGCCAGTTTCTCAATAGCACTGCCAGCAACACATGCCCGAAAGGGCTTATCTGGCAGGAAAGACGCAATTTCTGCCACGCTGAGCTAACCAAACAAACTTACTCAATTCAAGTAGATTACAGAATTTCTATAAGAAAACCTTGAGGGCTGTATAACAGGACAAATTGAGCAACGTGGGGCCAAATAACTATTATAAGTCAATACAATTTCTGAGACTTATGAGTACTGTGATAACATAGGCTTGTGCAACCTTGGGCAGCAGACTCTAGAGAGCCACTCCCATACAAAAAGAAATCAATGCAAATGTTTTTCAGACACGCTGCCTTGGGTATTAGGGTTGGGTTAGGGGTGACATCGATGTGTGGAGGAAGAAGGGAGAAGAATGCGCCGAGCTACAATTAAGGGTTGTTTTTGTTCAATGGACACACAGAGAAAAGAGGAGAGGAACAGCAGTGTGCGAGAGCGAACGTGCTGTGAAAGAATCCACAGGGCTTCAGGACTCTCATAGGGATAAGCATCATCATACAACCAGCTTTCTTTTTCCTCTGCTCCTCCTTCTCTCTCTCTCTCTCTCTCTCCTCTCGATGTGTCGCTATGTCTCTGTTAGGTGCTTCAGATCAATGCCGGCTCTCCCAGTGCTCACTGCTACAGTGCTGTCTGTACTGAGAGATTTCAATCCCATTGATAGTGGAGGTTTGTCTCTGCACTGAGGCATGGGCCAGCATTTTAATCCAGAAGCCACTCTGCTATGCCAAAACACTCTCAAGGGAGGCATTCATTCTGCTTCTGTGTACACCGAACGCAAGTTTCTGCCTGGCTTAAGGAAGTTCTGAACCTTTGCACTCTTTACCATTTGCCATATTTGCTATTCAAATGTATTCCAGTCAAATAGCCCTGACATCAGGATTATGCCAATAGGTGTCAAAGGTAATGGAGAAGGTATACATCTACAATGAATCCAAATGATGAGAAAAGTTGCATAGGACCTTAAAGTCATATCAAAACTGACCCTATTTACTTTCTTAATAGACATTTCTGGTCTTTGTCCATGAGTAAACTTGCACCTCTAAATGAATTTCCTTTTCAGCTGATGTCATCAAGGCCGCTGAAGTTTCAGCCAACCAGCAGCTGAGGGGAATTATCACTGTTTTGTGCTATGGTGCTGCAAAATAATGTTAAGAAATCATTTATTTCTATTAAGTTCACTCACAGACACAACATACAGTGTGAGCAGTGTAGTCCAAAAGACAAAATAATGACTCTTATGAATGGTACTTTTTAATTAACCCAACCATAAAACACAACCAATGAAGTCTGATTCAAGAATAAATTACTCTTATGAAGAGTTCTTTTTAATTATTTTAAACCATATAGTGCAGCTAGCATAGTCCAATTCATTGGTAAATGAGATAAAATGAGATAAGACTCATGAGTTACTGGTTTGAGAAACTGACAGATTCTTAACTGAATCAGTGAGAGTGTTTACCTAATCAATACTTGATTCACTTACTAAACTGTATGTTATCATTACTATGGGAAATGTTTCAGTTGAATATCCTGTTTCAGTCATATTATAGAAGTAAAATAGATTGTGAACGACATTTCATATCGGCAAGCTTTATTTTAGGCATGCTGTTATTTCAAAAAAAAAAAAAAGGGGGTATTTTAGGAGACTGACTGTCTGTTTACAAACCCAAAAGTGCAAAAGGAAGCAGCCACGGTAATTATGGACAGCATTTTAATCAGACCTTTCTGGAAGAGTTGTTTACTGGAACAAAAACAATTAGCATAGTTTGTAGCCTGGCTAGAGCTATTCTTTTGTACCACCTAAAGGGGTGGTTCATTGCGATTTCACTTTTTTAACTTTAGTTAGTGAGTAATGTTGCTGTTTAAGCATAAACAGTATCTGCAAAGTTACAGTGCTGAAAGCAAACGGAGATATTGGCAGTTTAATGCCTACAAAAACGACCGTTTGGACTACAATGAGCTTCTTCCCCGGTTGGTGACATCATAAACCCTGAAACCCTGCCCACAGGAACACGCAACAAAGTGGGCGAGGCCATGTCGTGCGGCATTATGGAAGCGGAAGAGTTGTCTTGTCTACACTGGATGCGGCGCTGAAGACAGCTTCCAGAATCTACACGAGTTCAATGCTGGATTTGCACCAAGGCTATTACTGAAAGATGAAGCAGTTCCCACTTTAAAAGCAGAAGCTGCTGTTTATGGGCCCCAACCTGTAAGTAGGTTTTATTGTTTTTACATGTCTTTTAAATATATTATGTTGCTATTTTTTGGTTGCATCAAGGACGTAAACAAAGACCAACGCGTTTTTGCTTCGCTAGCCAGTTAGCTAAATTCTATTGCATACTTCTCCAACAAACGCCAACAAACTTCTATGTTCACAGACAAACAGTTGTTCATGCTATAAATTAAATGATACTTTTCAAAAATGCTACTACTCAATTATGTATTCAGCTACAGTAAAGCTTTAATCAGGATAAAACCGTATATTGAAAGCTAACAAACAGCAATAACATTTACAAGTGATAGCATATCTAAACACTTTGACACAAATACAAAAGGAAATACCATTCATAAACGTCATTTAAAAGCCGTGATTGCAGAGGTTCTGCTTAACCCTCTTCATCATTACTGCTATCTGGGTCTGAATCGGGCTCAATTTGATAAGGCAATATAGATGCCATTATTTACATTTCCACCGAAACACATGTAACAACTAATGGTAAGGGGTGTGGCATTTCTGGACGCTTCAGCGAATCACAATACACTGGGCCGGCTAACCAGTCTGAGCACATTGTGTTTTTCTAGGCATAATCAAACCTAAAAAAGCAAAACAATGAACCACCCCTTTAAGGACTTTTTTTAGGTGTCTCTAAGGGGTTCTGTACTCTAACAAAAATTTAAGTTTAAATTAAACTGTAGCAAAAGGTATAAATAAATAAATCCATCAAACTCTTCAGCCATAATTCAAATGAATAATACTGCTGAGGGTAGTTGGATAAGGAAGCAACATACCAACTTGTAAAGCAAATAAATAAAAAAAAACATCATAGAACATTACTTGAATAGTTTTGCAATTACCTATCTGCCACGTCCATTTATAGGAGTGGCCATACAGGTGACACATGGGAAATGTCAATGAAAATGAAAGGTTTTAAAAGGTAAAAAGCATATTGAATACTGAAATGTCAAGGATTGCTGAGCTTCTCTCTCACTTTTCAGTAACACATAAACAACACTCTATTGAGTGTTGAACTATTGAGCACACACACACACGTACTGTGAAACTCACCAAGTTTCTCTGCTGAATTTATCAAATTTCTCATTCAGAGAAAACAATTTGACATAGAACTCCCTTTGCCACAACAAAACAAAAATCCAATTATCATAGCATTCGAACACAACAGCACCAAACGCAGAGACTGAAACAGTCACACAGAGGAGCAAAAAAAGAAAGAAGCAAATTAACTGAGCATTGTGCGTCAGCCCGAAACAGCTCCCGTGTCCCATCCCATCCCCTCCCTTCACTTTTCTTATTTTGATCTCTTCTTTGCAATGGCAGGTAGAGCTTGTTAAAGAGAATTCCATTTACCTTATCCAAATGTGGATGTTTTTATACAACTAATCTAAAAATGTTACATTGACTTCCTTAGTATTTTCCCCCATACTATGGAAGTCACTGGGGCACCATCAACTGTTTTGTTACCCATATTCTTCAAAATATCTTCTTTTGTGTTTAGCAGAAGAAATTCATACAGGTTTGGAACAACTTGAGGGTGAGTAAATGATGACAGGATTTTCATTTTTGGGTAAACTATCCCTTTAAGCACTACCTCCATTAAATGTTTATATAAAACATACTTAATATTGCAGTTAAATGCACCATAAAACAGAAAAAAAATGTGTCCTGTTTTTATGTTGTGGGTGAGGTTCATCTCACATGGATGGAATGGATCAGCCTCTACACTGTATATGTGGAAAAAGACCCTAGTCCATAAAAATTTGAGGATCTTTCAAGAGTCAGAGTACAGCTTTTGGAATAAGTCAAAATGGCTCTAGTGATTCTCCCCTCTCCTTTTATCTGCTCTCTTCACAGGGAAGCACACCACTCTCAAGGCCCAGCAGGAAATGAAAATGCATGCATATATATACGCACGCTGAGGAAAACAAGAGCAGAGCAAAGCAAAGAACATGGTCATAAAAAACCTGTCCATCAGTCATGGAAGGCAGGTAAGTGCACTTTGCAATAATTTCCGTAATGCTCTACATTATGAATATAGTGTGCAGGGTATCCTGTGGGAGCAGCGAAGCATATGCTTACAGGAAGTCCCAAGAAGTCAGTCTTGGTGGTGAACTTTGCATCGCCAGCCGCGTTCATCTGCCACCCTTAATGAAATGCTATTAAACCCAATGCAGGGCCATTTGGAAACAACAACAACAACAAAACCTCCCCGTAAGTAAAGACTTGCTGCAGGGCATCATTACTCCCCAATCTCATTTAGTACTGCAGGTAACATAGCGGATTCATTACCCTGCGTCTGTTACTCATACAAAGGACGCTACGGTCCATCTGGAACCTGACACCAAACATCTGAACAGCACAGTGGCCAGATAACAGGGGGGAATGGGCATCTTCCTATTACCGGATCCCTACAGCGACTGTGTGAGCAGATGTTGCTGTTTATATATTCAGGTGTAGGCTCTGATTGACCGCAGTTCAGGCTAAGTTCCCCACTGTGCAGTTAGAGCTGGTATGAAAGAGTAAAAGTAGAAAAAATGAGGGCTCAGGATTGGTTCCTGTGGTACACCCTTTGAATTGAGTTGTCATCTGAGAATGTGACAGTCACGATCATGAGTTCAAATTAACGATTTAATGCAGTTTTTTCATGTCACTTACAGTATAAATACTGCACAGGACTTTATTACTATATACAATTTTAAATTTGAAAATATTTACAACTGTTTAAAATGTTTATCTTTTGGGTCCAGACTGTTGTTGTTTTGGAGCCCAGCTATTATGAATATTACAGTATTATAAATATTATTATTGCTGAATGTTATGCAATAGTACTTCTGTCCTGTTTTTTTTCTTTCCAAATTGTAACCAAAAATATTTGTGTATATATAACAGTTGACTTTTTCTGCTATGTCAATAGCAGAGTGACAGTTACATTAGCCCCTTTCACACAGTAATACAGATAAATGACTGTAAAATTGCCAGAATGACTTTTCCGGTAAATACACAAATGTGCTGCTCACACATGGCCTCTTAAAGGTAATTTACCAGTAAAGACTGTATGTGTGAAAGGGGCTATTGATACACCAGACAAATGACTATCTTTATAAGTGAATCATTCTTCAATCAAACAAACTGATTTGTTCAGAAATGTTGACTCATTCATGAGTGAAACAAAAGTGAATCATTCAGTCAACTAAATCAATTCATTACAAATGATTCATTCAGAAAAGTTACTTCTGTGTTCTGCTTTGATGTTTTATGCATTTTGGCCATTCATTTTACAAGACAACTGCATTTTAGTGGCCTGAAAACTGTCTGGTATGCGTAATACTGCATTTTTACTCGTTTATGCAGATCCGTGTGAACGGGGAAAGTTTTGATAATGTTGTCATCTGTACAAAGAAAAAACCCAACAACATCGTTGTCGTGCAAACGTACCCTTAGTTCGGAATTATTTAGGCGGCACAAAAATAGTAAAAGTAACGGGCAACACTATCTAAAATTCAACATTAACTTCCTGTTTATCGAACTGTTCTATAAAATCAATGTCACACTCACATTCTGAGTATCCGAAACAAGACTTTTAAAATAAAAACTGGTAAACTATGTATTTACAAAGACATTAGAGTAAGGAGATCACACCACAGTACACACAGAACACATTTTTGCACTCCCCTGCACTGCCTTTTCATTGTTTTTCTATGTAAATGTGCACTAGACTGATGAATTTGACCACTGCGCTCAAAAATTTTTGCAGCCTCAAGCAAAAACAAGTAATTTTTTTTTTCACTTGCCCTGTGTCTTGTTTATAAGTGCATTTGTGTTTAAAATTGCACATTCTGTGTGAATCTCCCCTAATGTAACACATTAGGTGCGTCCCAATTTGCATACTTGTTTTTTATGCACTACTCTGTGGCATTTTTAGTATAAATAGTGTGCATAGTGTGTTCACATTGAAAATTCCACAACGAAAAAGAGCACTTACACCGATGATGCATGTAAACAGAAAAAATGAAGTGTGGAATGCAATGTTGGACACTTCATGCACTCAACTGTCACAGCTTTCCTTATATAGTGGGTTGGGGGGAGGCGCTGTAAGACTAATGTTGGATAGCGAAACAACCTGTAAGATCCGATGATGGATAGCGAAACAACCTTATGGAATTCACACACTAGACGGTTGAGTACATAGTGCATAGCATACTGTAAGTACATAGGTAGTATAGTATGTCATTTGAAGTACAACCATTAGCTCAAATACATGTACTTCTCACTCAGCTCACCAAAGCTGAAAAATGGAATAGGAAAACCCATGTTTCTACTTAATAGGTCTTTGCGCTATACACCATGTGCAGGGATACTGTGCCAAGAGCATGCATGCCTCTATTACAGTCAATGTTCTGTACTGCCAGGTCTTGACACAGCAGAAATCCTTCTCACTTTTGGCAGTTTTCAGATTTCCATAGCTTTATAGAGTAGCAGGGTGAGAAAAATCACACTGTATCCAAGCAAAATCTTTTTATTAACTGTAAGTGTCTAGTGCCAAAGGCCTCTTTTTCGTCCAGCTCCCAACCATAACCAGCAGCGGGAGAGGATGATTCCTCTCTCACTCATCTGTGTGTTTGTTTTACTGAAGTTTCAAGGTCTTCTCAGCGGAGATTGTTTTTCTCTCTGTTCTCCCGTCTCATGCTGGTGAAAGGCCAGTAGTGTGCCTGGAATGGACAACACCCCAGCACTCCCCTGCGTGATACCCGCAAAAGAAATGTTCCCATGAGAAAAACATGCATACACTCGGACGTTTCCATTCTACTGCTCTGTTGCCCATTAGTTGAACTGGGAGGAAGTCATGTTTGAAAGCAGATGGGAAGTGAGGATGGGCATGAGTGACAGTGTGAAGATGTTTTAATGGCTAGGGACCATTTAGCAACACAGACTTGGAGAACCGACTGACATGCCTCGTGCTCCTACACATTGGAACTGTTTCACACCTGTGGGAGTGTAAGCCTTTTAGTGAGAGCGTGTGTGAGAGAAGAAGTGTGAGACATGCACCATTAGCACTGTGTTTGTCAGTCACGCTGGCCGAATATCTTGCTGGCGCATCCAGGCCAAAAATTCCTTTATTCTGCTTTAGGTCACTAGTGATGTGTGCAATTTATACTTAAATGATTAATGTAAAATGAAATCTGTCATCCTTTCATGGCCGTCATGTCGTTCAAAATCTGTATGTCTGGGTTTCATCCGAGGAACATACACAAGGAGAGGTTTTGAATATACAGTGCGACTGTACCGATCACTCTTTTTATGCAGTTATAATGGTGACTGGACATTTAAAAATTTCAAAAAGGATGCAAAAGCATTGATAATGCACAATTCTATTTGAATTGTTTACATTGCTCTAAGTCTTCTGAGGCTTTGTATGATGAACAGAGTAAATTTTAAGATGTTATTCACTGATAATCTTGCTCTCAAATGGGTTAATATCCATCGTGACCAGATAGAATTTGCAAATTCAATCCAGCATGATAAATAGATGAACGATTCACTGAAAGATTTGACTTAAAAGAACAATTCATTCACAAATCAGATGTTGTTAGCATGCATATTACTAGGATGTTGGCTGTTTATACTTATAAAGCACATTAGTACTTATAAAGCACAAAACGTAAAGCCTTATTCTGCATGACCACATTCTAATCCTACCCAATTCTTACCCAATACCTAAACTTAACAACTACCTTACTAACTATTAATTAGCAGTAAATAGTAGGCAGAAGTCGTAGTTAATAGTTAGTTAATAGAGAGAATTGGACCCTAATCTAAAGTGTGATTTTTAGCAGTTAAATCATTAAAAAAAGCTTTTCATTAATTGAGACAAACTTGAAATGTGAAAAAATATAAACTACTAAATTACTAAACTACTACCGCTAAAGTACTAAATGACTAAAGAAGTAAAATGACAAACTAAAACTGAAACAAAAGTAAATTAAAGCTAAATCGAAATATAAAAACTCAAAAACTAATAAAAATTACACAAGAACATAAAATTACAAAAACTTAAACTAAAGTTAAAAATGAAAATATAAAAATAAAAGCTAATTACTAATAAGCACTATAAAAGTATATATATAATACTAAAATAAATTTTTTAGCAAATAACTACCATTTTGTAACTTGACTTTCTATTGTTTATTTTGTAGATGGACTTCATATTGTTTATATTGAAAAGAGCGATCGTGATATTCAAATTTCACCTTGCCTTTTGTGTTCGAAAGAAGAAAGAAAATCGTACCAATTTAAAATGACATGAGGTTGAGTAAATGAAGACATTTACTTTTGGGTGAACCATCTTTTCAAATCTGTGAGATTTTATATTTTACCCATGGGAACTACAGTCAAAATCCCTGCTGACAGAAACCCCGTGGGGTGAGGGTAGTGATGAAACTTTCCTGAGGCTGTGCAGAACACTCACATGAAGTTATGGTGAATGTGCAACTTCTGCGGCCCAAGCCACCTGCCAACTTCAAAAGCTCCAAATCCACCCACGACGCTAAAGACATGCAAATGGTGCAATGTTCGCCTAATCTCATTTAGAGAGAAAAGGGTCTCTCTGAGGCCTAGGGGCAATTAGGCACAACACAGAAAAAATGACAGCAGATGGTCTTGGGTTTACACCAGAGCCTTACCTGGCTGCCTTTTCCTCTGTTACACACTTCACAACATTAATTATGAGCTAACACTACTGCCATGGAGATGCCCAAAACGCTGCTTTGCCAAATCCAACTTTTGAAAAGTTGGGTGCAGACTCCTGCCTTCTAATAAGAATATCCCATTACAGATGCATGCAGTTCTTCTTAATAATGGTTCAGTGCAGTAACACAGAGTTAATTGAAGCCCGTGGACATCTTCTTTCTTGCTTGAGCACGGTAACAGGCAGAGTTAATGAGGATGACCCCCTCCAGAGTAAGTCCTGCTGTGGTTTTAGCTGGCTCCAGAATCTGCTGTGCCGATTAAGTGCTTGGTCTTTTGCTATCAGACCTCCTTTTGTGTTGTTCACTCACAGCACAGCCCTAATCCTGACTAAAAGCCCCGATTCTGCAGTAATCCAAGCCAGGGTGTGAAGATGTGACAGAGGAAGCCATTGATCTTTGAGTTTACCCAGGGAGTTGGACTAGTGGCTTGTATTAAACCTTCCCTCCATTCACGGATAGCTGGTATTGTTGGCACGCGGTCCTGCATTTATTACTATTAATGTGAAGTATTTGGTGATCTCATCACGTTTGGCTGTGTGTGTATGTGTGTTGACTTGCAGAGAGACTGAGGAAGGAAAAAGAAACTTAAGCGAGCACGTTGGGTCATACACAGAGATAAGGGTATAATTGGTATGTGCTGCAAAGTGGCACCACTGCCTGTACATTTGCTCACACATTTATCAGCTAAATGGGGACTTCTCATGATTCTGTTTTAAATAAAGCTTATCATGCTGTAATTAATACAGACTAACCATAACCCTATAGTTCTAAAATAAATAGGGACGCACAATATATATTGGTACTATACGATGATATTAGAGATGTTTATAGATAACTGATATCAATCATTTATTGATAACAATGTTAAATTTACTATTTAACAAATATTCAATGAATATTTATTTTTCACACTGAACATCATAATGGTGATATCTAAAGTCACTTATTGGATTTAAAATGATTGCTTTTTTTTATTATTTTAATTTATTTAGGCAAAAAAGTTAAGGATTTAAGTATTGTGCAACTGTTGGTTATTGACCATAACGTGAAATTTATTTTCAGCGTATCTGCCAAAATTTAGTATCTTCAGCATTAGCCAGAATTTTACAATTGTGCATCCCTAAACAATAAACCTTTTTTGAAACTTACCTACAACAACAATAACTTAAAGGACACACAATACATTTGCTGTTCTAGCATGACAAACGGTGGTCCTCTCCATTACAGACCTGTCAGGAACTCAGAGTATGTCTAGCATTGACTTTGACCCCTGAGAGTCTATAGTTAGAGATTTCAACAGAACAATAAGGACAATGGGAATGAAGGGTATGAAAAACAGCATTCCGGGGTTACATTTTGCCCCTTGTTTTTCACATTTCATGCTGTCATTGTAGCTAGAAGCAGCAGATAAAAATCCTCCACCTTTCATTGTGGTAAGGTTTAGAAATGAATAACCACACACATGTATATTATATAAACATTATATATTAACATTATATACACTACCAGTCAAAAGTTTGGACAAGATCGGTAAGATTTTTAATGTTTTTAAAACAAGTTTCGTCTGCTCACCAAGGCTGCATATATTTATTTAAAAATACAGTAAAAACAGTAATATATTATTACAATTTAAAATAACTGTTTTCTGTTTGAATATATTTTATGAAGTAATTTATTCCTGTGATCAAAGCTGAATTTTCAGCATCATTACTCCAGTCTTCAGTGTCACATGATCCTTCAGAAATCATTCTAATATGCTGATCTGCTGCTCAAGAAACATTTATTGTGTACAATTGTACAAAATTTTTGTGTACATTATTTTTTTTTTTCAGGATTCTTTGATGAATAGAAAGTTCAAAAGAACAGCATTTACAGTCTTTACTGTCACTTTTGATCGATTTAATGTATCCTTGCTGAATAAAAATATTAATTTCTTTAATTTCTTTTCAAAAAAATTTAAATAAAAATTCTTACTGACCCCAAACTTTTGAACGGTAGTGTATAATGTTACAAAAGCTTTGTATTTCAGATAAATGCTGTTTTGAACTTTCTATTCATCAAGGAATCCTGAAAAAAAAGTACACAACTGTTTTCAACATTGATAATAATCATAAATGTTTCTTGACCAGCAAATAATCATATTAGAATGATTTCTGAAGGATCATGTGACACTGAAGACTTGAGTAATGATGATGAAAATTCAGCTTTGCCATCACATGAATAAATTAGTTTATAAAATATATTCAAACAGAAAACAGTTATCTTAAATTGTAATGATATTTCACAATATTACTGTTTTTACTGTATTTTTAATTAAATAAATGCAGCCTTGGTGAGCAGACGAAACTTCTTTTAAAAACATTAAAAATCTTACCGTGTTTTCAAACTTTTGACTGGTAGTGTATATGATTTATTCCCAACAGGTGAGAGGGAAGAGAACATCCCAACCCCCTGCTAAAGTTCTTCAGGCCCCGACTTGGCCCACCTTGAGAACCCACAGATCAAAGGTCGAGGGGTCGGATAAACAGCCCTAGCAGCAGGAGTCAGGGGTTAGGCCAGCAGTTGATAGCTGATACTTTTTTGCCTCACTGCTCAGAGCCACAGCAGGGTCATCCGGAGCCCCTCAAGCCCAGCTGCTTTAGTCATCATTATTGTTTGCTAGCTTCTATTCTTTTCGAGTTGAGGAATCTTCAGGATTGATTTACGGTGTTGTACTGTATATGCCCACAAGCTCTGGAGCACGGTTGTTACCCCAACAACCTGAGGGCTTGGCTATTTTTATTTTCAAGGCAAAAAGCCAGAGACCTGATCACTTTGTCCAGGCCAGAGTTATTACTTTTTTTTTTGAGAGTAATAAAAGTTAACTGCAGTGAAGGACATGTTCATTTTACCCACTCAAAAAAGCAAAAACTAAAAAAAACAAAAATCATTGCAAATAAAAATGTTAATAAAGTACAAAATAAAATGTATCACATAACACAATGCATTGAAACTGTTCCGCTGGATACTGTTGCTAAGATATCATGATACTGCTCTGTTGCCATACACTTCCAGATAATAAAATCTTGGCTTCTTACTACAGGATAACAGCAGATAATGGTTCTACATGGTAGCCGGAACCCAACAACAGCTGGTCTGATAAAATTGCCGGTTCCCTCAATCACACTAATACTGTTAGAGTCTAAGTGGAGTAGTGTGTGTGTGTGTTTGTGTTTTAGCTTAAAGTCTTAAAGGAAAGGATGAGCAGAACAGCATATTCCCATTTACACATTCCATTAGCCTACCAAGCCATCACTCACAGTACTACACCTGAGTACTGAAAAATGGCCCATTTCATGCCCTCAAAAGAGGTCATGATCCTTTGTTCCAGCATGGATCCCACCTCTCTGACGCTGAGATTACTACTTGACAAAAAAAGAGCTATTTTTATGGACACACACACATATACATTGTCTGATTATCATGAAATCTCCAACAAAGCAGGGTGTCAGCCCTGCGGGACAGACCTCTATGTTGGCTGGTTGACTTAAAAGGTATGCCACCAAGATGGATTTGGGCTGGGGAGGACGGAAGCGTCAAATTTGTGGCTTCTAAATACAGTGTGAGTAAAATGCTCTCTAATTAAGATCTAAGAGAGATTACTGAATTAATTCCAAAGGGAAAGCCCTGCCGTGTGAGAATTAAGACACACCCCTCCTTCTAAATTTTGGGTTCTGGAGGCAACTTCAATAATGTGTAATGGGAGGTGAATGAGTCAAGTAGTCATTAGTGAGTGAGGCTTGCTAAAAATTAGGAGAAGTCCAATATCAGACCCTTCCTGAAATGTCACAATCCTCATTATCTGACTAATCTTAGTTACTGGCTAAGGGGGAAATTTATCAACTTTTAAAATACAGTACAGTCGTCTTGTCTTGTGAGTGGACCACCTGCTGGTTTCTTCCACTTCCTCAGCCTGGTGGCTCACTCCATAGGCACACCCTGCCAAGTTGGGCTCCTGTGGAGCATTTTTTAAGGAAAAGAGGAGCTGTGTCTGCTCGCTCTAGGCTTATCAGAGGGCATTTGAGGGTGCTTTCACACTGGCAGTTTAGTTCAAAACTGGGCACAGTTTGCATGAAAAATTGGTAATGTGAAAGCTGTAATGCGGACCCAGGAGCGCACTAGGATACTGAACCCGAGACTGACTGTGGGAGGTGGTCTGAGTTCGGTTGCACTGGAACCGTGGTGCTATTCGCATGAATGTTAAAGCAGTTTGGACTCGGGTGCATGCTTGTTCAGGAAGTAAATTAACATGCGCATGCGTTTTAGCCGATGACGAGTTTATTAGTTCAGCAAAACGCATGTAGGAGATGACAATGGTGATGATTTACCTAGGATACAGGAATCTATTGCAAGTGTCTCACTGTAACACAGATGTTTGCTTTTTTTAAGTAAAGGAGGGACAAGTGAAAATGTATTTTTGTGGTAGTAAACGTTATGCCACAAGTGCTGTCGATTGATCTTAACTTGTAATGAACCCGGATTACTTTAATCTAAATTGACTGCAGTAAATGATGAAAGCGCTTCCTGCTTCCGAAATACAACAGAACGGACAAAAAAGTCCTTCCCAAGAGAGGCCAAAGTCTATGATTTTGTCTGTTTGCAAGCGAGAGAAAGTGAAAGAGAGTGTGGTGGTGTGTTTGACCTCCCTATGGACCAGGCTTCTGTAACAGAACCTGTGTTGATTTCAAAGCTCTCTTAAAGTGCAAGTGTTTGTCATTAGGAGGAACTCTGTTCCTCAAAGATCACATCAAAACCCCCATTCACCTCGAAATAACCCTATCCCTCAGCATGAGGACCAAATGCTGATAACCAAGAAAGGATTAAAACCAGGCTGACAGAAACAATCCTCAGTCTTCTCAGACTTACCGACCCGGGAAGGTCATCGTTAAAAATCAACCACAAGAGATGAAACACAGAGGCCAGTTGAGAGCTTGTTAAAAGAAGTTCTGCTATAAGATCATTGTTTATCTTTTTAGCGCAGGATTACAATTCATATTAACAACAGCAAGCAGCTTGAATATTGACAGATTACATAGTTTATATAGCATTCATATTCATAGCATTCATGTGATTTGAGTAGAACCATACAGAATCTCAACAGTTTCTTCACATTTCCTACATTTAGAATAATGAAAAATATTACTTGGTGGAAGTACTGTTTATTCTGATTATTAATGAACTTAACTATTTGAAATATTTATTAAACATCAGTGTTTTTGTCATATTGCTTGCATCGTTCCTAAGAGTATGGAAGATTTAGGAGTGCCATTTACAAATTAAGTGAAAATTTTTAATCAAATTTAAATATTAACATAAATAGACGCAAAGTTTTAAATGTTTAAAATGTAATTAAATTTTACAAATAATAAATTGCCATATTTCACTGGCAGCCGTGCTGTATTTTATAGGGAGGAGTGTTTTAAAATAGTCAAAATTAGATTGGTTGCTCCCAGATGTGAACTGTCTGATGGCAATTTTAAATTGATTGACAGATGGATAAAGAAAAGCAAATGGATTATGAAAAGAAATTGGCCAATGCTATGTAAAACATTTTTTTTAATTCATAAAATAATAACTGACTGATTTTGTTTTTAAGTGGAACTCTAGTCTTCCATATAAGAACTCCTTTTATCTGAAGTCTAATGGTTTATTTTTTTCCCCCTATATATTATAAGCAAAAGGAGCACACAAGCCATGCAGGATTTTGTCAATCAGTGAAATTCAGCAGGTCTTGCTTTTTCAGCAACCAATGAATGGAGGTAATGCAGAGACTCATCGGAGCTAAATGTGAGTCACCAACACAGAATCAAAACAAAGTTGTATCATCAGCAATAATAGAATGAGCAGGAAATGAGAATGACCAAACAATCTGCCAGCACATTCTAAGATGAGTCACTGTATCTGAAAAGGTCATGCATGATAGAAAAACTGAGCTGGCAACGGACTGCAAGACACTTGAAGTGTGCCTGAGGGTGAAATACTGGAGAACTCTGACCCGCAGAGGGCATCACAGAATGTGAACTCTACACATGGATTGACAGAGGAACCTTTGAGATGCATGAAAGGCCCATTGAGGGCTGTCAGAGTTTAGTTTAGATGGGAATGATGGCAACAAGGGAGAGGGCTGGTGTTGTGGCTCATATCAGCGTGTTTCACCCGTTTCACCAAACGGGCTGCCAGACTTGGCAGCAGGCCGCCGGGGGCCGAAAGAAGGGGGGCAGGTGTATGTGACGGTGGCCACAGAGGGCCCTGTGTTGGGCTCACTATCACAAGGGAGTGCTCGGAAAGATAGGTGAGTCAAGGGCCGAGGTCACCCTGTCTCTGGGAGTCTCAGATAAAGCCCAGGGGGAGTTGTTATGGGGGGGGCTCTGGAAGAGGTTAGCAGGCTCTTTCCAAGCAGTTTGCAGCCCACACGAGCCTATGGATGCCTTATCAGGCCCGCCGTTCCGGAATCATCCATCCACTCACACCAGCTTAGATAAAGCCAAGTCGGAGCTGTATGGGACACCGCAGGCCTGTGACAACAAACGGACCGGCAGCAATGCTGAGAGAGGTGCCAGGAATGGAGGACAGAAAATAGCCACTGTACTTAAGCCAGACGAGATTACATCTATAAAACTCTCCTGTTCTATCAACCAAAAACTCTTTAATCAAGCCTTCTTAAGTCTTAAACTTCAATCAAACCTTCTAAGTTATCGTAGTTAGTTAACTAATCACCTACAAAATAGTTAAGTGTAGCCAGACTTTCTATTAGCATTCATTCCGGCCAAAAACCAGTTAACCATGTTTTGGTGGGCTTATCTGAAATAGATACATTTATACAAAGCGGCTTACTTTTTTTCTTTTTTTTTCTTATTTCCTTCAAAGAATGGTTGAATCAGTCAGACACATCTAGACCGATGGCTTTAGCCACTGTCTTACTTACACAAGTGCTGTTTTCAAGATGGGATGTTAAGTTAAAAATAGTGCAATTTTTAAAAATGTGTCTGATTTAGTCAATTTATTCGTTCAGGTATTTTGAAAATATGTAGTTTTGCGCATCCCTAAATCAAACCCATGGCCTTGGCATTGCTACAAGCATGATTTATTTGAGCTACAAGTCTTTCAATGTCAGGAATGTTTAATTTGTCCTCAAAAACGCTCATTGTATCAACCTGTTACCTCATAAATACAACTATGTTTCCAGACAAACTGGTCCTTCCCTACACTCTTGGAAGTTGCATAGCACCAGCCAACCAGATTTAAACTGGTGATTTCAGTCATTTTTCTGTGCAATATGTATTAGATTGTAAACCGGCAAACTTTGTCATTTGGAGAACATGTTCTGTCAAAATGAGAGTATTAAACACCATTAATATCTAGCAGACATGTTAACATCTCTTCCAGGACAGCACCGAGAGAAAGTACTCTGTGGAAGAACTTTGATGTTAAGATAAATTAATTACTTTGTTCTGAGGAGGACTTTGTATGTGTGTGCGTGTGTATAAAGAATGTGAGTTAATGGCAAGTTAGTTTATCTTCTTCCCACTCTGAAATTACTCTTGGGCTGTGCAGAGGTGGATCTTCATATAATTAAAATATGCTAATGCCATCCATACATTTATGTCTAACAAGTTTCAGTCAATTAAAGGAGCGAACAGCAGACCACGGTGATAACTCACAACCAATCACGAAGAGGTGATGATGTAAACAAATGAGGGCCATTTAGTTTCATGAAAGTTCTATGAGGTTCTAGTTCACTAGTTCTACTCAAGTCCTAAAGCTGTACGAGAAAATGAAGGAAGTAATTTCCAAAGCTACACGAGCATTTGATTGTGTTTGTCCAAACACTCATTATTTTCACACTTCGTTTTCCCCCCCTTATCTATAAGACATTCACTCAAACTCCTCCAGAATAACACTCATCACTGCATTAGTCACACAAACACAGTCTTTTGCCTGGAGACCCAATTCACTGTCTAGGCCAAAGCCATTTGTGTGTCGTTATAATCAATCATTTAACTGTGAGGGGACGGTTTTAATGGAAAAGACACAAGCAAACAAACAGACAGAGTAAGAATCAAGTACAAATCTCAGTATCCTATTACGTATAGAACCACTGTGTAAGAGAATCTCACAAAAGCTTAATGTTTGTTAGTGATTAACATTTGACATTTGAGACCGCCATTTCTGCAAGAAAACACAAAGCCGATCTCATCGGTCTGGAACCCGTTAAGCTTGTGTGGTTTAGTAGCTAATCCAGCTGTTACAAAACCCAGAGATGGATGAAACTCTGATTAGGGTGGCGGATCAGAGGAGATATATTTGGACCATTGTGAATGCCCAGAGGAATAGAGACGACAGGAGCCACTTTCGTCTCTTCCGTGTGTCATAAATATAATTGGCAGAAACACTCACTAGTTAGGACTGAGTGAGAACTGAGAAGGTGTAAATTACAAGTGAGCACAACGCGACTTCTAAATCAAAGGTTGTGGTTTCTCGAGCTTCGAAACTGAGGCTGCCGAGACTGTATGTCTAAGATGGATATCAGAAACTCTCTGCAGACAAAGGTTGGAGGTCAGAGAGAGAAACTTCAGAGGCTGCCCATAAAATTTACACTGTCTCTAACATCAGAGGGTAGATATGCACATTGCTTGTCTACATAAATCCTTCAAGAGCAGCGCCTCACCTCCTTTTACACCTCCTCCAGAACGGATTCTAATTTACATGTCTGAGTTTTGGCCCATTGTGAATTAAACAGACTGCTAAAGAAATATTCAGGGTTCAATAAAAGTCAAGCTCATTTGACAGTTTTTGTGGCAAATTTACCACATAATTTTGAATCCTCCCTTGTTTTCTTTTAAAAAAAAAAAAAAAAATGGAAGTAAATTGGGCCAATTTTTGGAGGATTTAAATGCAGAAATGTGAAGCTTATAATTTTATAAGAACACTTACATTAATTTTTGTTAAACTTGTATTATTTGAGTGGTAAAGTTGTTTAAACCCTCATTTTTATATTCGTTTTAAGGATTTAGTGTTTATGGTGTTATTATCATGGCAGCAAACTGGATATAATTTTATACAAAAAAGGTTAGTAAGACTTTCATCCATACTAAAATCATGTTTACATTGGCTGTATGGCTGTATTTTGGCTGTATTTTGGCTCACTGTAACACACATTTTTGCTTGTTTTTAAAGAAAAGGATGGGCAAGGGAAACTTAATTTTTGTGGTAATCAACACTATGCCACAAGCGCTGTCAATTTATATAATCCATTATATTCCTTTAAGTGAAAGATGTGCCAACTGTTCTCTGTGCCTATCTTTTTGACTCTCATTGCGGGTGGTGCTTGTAGAAGCTCGAATTCATTTCACCAAGCAGAAAAATGCTTTGAGGAAATGTGTTTTGTTTGCCCGGGTAACAGGTTTCATTTAAGGAGCCGCACACAATCACTAAGACAGACAGAGAAAGCATTAGTACACCAAGCACATCCTCGGTTTGAACGATAAAGCTGCTGCCAAGGAAGACTGTGCTTCCCTCCTTTGCTTAGAGAAGACGTCCATGTAAGTGTTTTTGGGTACACATATGATAGAACCAAAGCCCTATGTAGAATAATGTATCACCACTGCCATTTGCGATTACTGTAAAAGCAATGTGGCATGGGCGGCCCTTCAATGAAAGAGCAGAGAACAAACAAAGACTATCACATATTGTACAAAACAGCCATTCAGCCGCCAGTGGCAAACAGGGACCTGCGGTTAATCTGAAAAGATTTCTCTGAGAGTCTCTATATTGAAGAACATCCATATTTAATCACAGTATCTGGAGTAAAACATCTCGCCGTCTGTGAATCATACACTTGCTTTATTACCGTATTTGCTAGAAACGTCTCGTATCCGCCACTGGCGACGGGAGGATGGAAAACGGAATGATTTTGTAATGGCTTCTGGCACATCCATTATTCAATATGAAATACCTTGAAAGTTTATTTTACTGTGCTCCATCTCGCACTTCGAGCTGCCATTTCATATGCGGCTAAATTGATTCAGCGGTGTTGTGCGGGGTGAACCGTTCCGACCAATTTATCATGCAAAAGGTAAGCCTGAGTAACAGAGGACGTTGGGAAAGGGAGATACAAAGGAGATTGTGTGGGCACACACTGTCGCTGATTGGTTTTTAAACAGGTTCTCCAGTCAGTTCTCGCCAGATAAGATGGCCATTAATGGCCACAGAGTCAAGCTCTTCAGAATCGACTGAAGCTTCTTTGAAATCTGCAGCTTGACACTGAATCGATACCGGTTTGGTCTTTAACGATACAGTTGGATTGACTAATCCCACAACAACGTGATTCAGAAGGTTTTTTAAAACCAAAGTTTCCTCATTCAAACAACAATGCAAAAACAAAGATCAAAATATGTTGAGGAACTTGCAGGTCTGATTATTATTATTGCACATTCTTTATTTGTTTGCCGGATGATGGAATGTCAGCCATCAGGTAATGCAGCTTTTGTGGCATGCGAAGACAGATTGAAACTGTGGCAGAGAGAGACAGAGCATGAAAGTGATGGGGAGGAAGAAAAAATACAATAGCTTAAAATTGAGGCAGTGCAGGGGGAGTGTTGGTGGCAGGAAGAGAGGTTGAGAGTCGATGCCACCAATCTAGTTATGACCCCATGTAGTGATTGCTCTGCAAAACTTAGCAATTACACCAGTTCTTTCTTCCGCCGCAGGCTACTATGCAATCAGACTGGCCTCTTTCAGACCGGCGGCAAACGCTGCCCAAAACTGCCCACTGTGTTACTGCCATGAGAGGGGAAAAAAATCAATTCAAGCTCATTAACAACTTAATAAGGAAATTTGAGATTCTTGTCATTTTCGGCACAGACTTGCTACATTATTTATCATGTTCCTTTTATTAATCACATACTGTACAGTGGGATCCAAAAGTTTCAGACCACTAATTTAATACATTTTTTCTTCATTTGAAATCACATAATCAATAACATGAGTTTCAAAGTTGAATTGAAAAGTGAACATGCATTTCAGAATGTCTTAGTATTTTGTATGTCCTCATTTTGCTTATAAGAGAAAAAATAATTTATTATTTTTTCTTCTTTTGCAGAACACAAAAGGTGATTATTTTAACGAATGTTGGGATCCAACAATATAGATAAAAAAAGTGTTTTTAGCATATGTTCTTTTGTGTTCTGCAAAAGATGACATGAGAGTGAATAAATGATGGCAGGATTTTCATTTCTGGGTGATTTATTCCTTTAACGACAACAACATGCACCTAGAAATAGTGCAGAATCGTGAATATTTTAGACTTTTGGACCCCGCCGTGCATCTATTTGGACGGCATAGCTGTAATGTAGTCAAACTGTGTAAAGTCATTAAGAACCTGGTCACATCGGTTAACTGCAGGCAGAAGCTAATGATCATGTGAGAGCTGAAAAGAGTGTTTCTGAGCCAGTTTGGGTCTAGGGAACATGTGTTGAATCATTTACACTGTTTACTCTGTGCATCAGAAGGTGTTAGACTCATCCATGCTATTTTAATAATCTGAGAGAAGGCAGAAAAACCATTCTCACACCAGTCTGCTGTACAACAGCTTCAGGCTCATAAAACATAATGTGCATCTTTTTTTCTTTCTTTTTTTTTTTTTTAATTTTTTCCCCAACATACTTTAGAGTCAATGTAAATGTAATCACCTTCAAGAGAAAAGCTGTTCAGTATGGTCTGAAGCATTAAACGTGACGAAGTTTGTAATGCAATTTAAAAAGGACCGTCTTTAGTAAGACACATCTTTTGTTCTAATTCATATTTATATAATACAAGTTTCCAATAAACTCTTTGAATGTGATGTCTTTGAAATGCAGCAAACACAGAGATTAAACAGGTTTTTATTTTTGGAAAGCCAATAAACCAATGATGCCCTAACGGCTAGAAAATATGAGAGCGAGCCCGTGTTGTGCGTTTCTATAGCTGACACCGATCCTCCCTGATCTGTCCATATCTTCAGGTCCTCTAGACCCCAAGTTCAAGCATTTCTTCCGAAAGCTATGGAAAACTGAAAGGTCCTTTTCAGTGCATTTTAATGGTGAATGTGTCGAGCAGCTTCAAAAAGACACGTTTAGAACTATGCTGTCTATAGTGAAGCTTCTGCCTTAGAGGCAAAATATCACTTGTGGCCTTTCTTAAAAATACAATTTGATTCAAGGCCTGTTCATTCAAAAGAACATGAAGCCTAGTAATTATGAGCTGATCTCGGCTGGGGATCTGATGAAGAAATGAAATCTGCTTTATAACTTCAAAGGCCTTCAATTCAGTTCAGGCACCTGGCTGTCCGGCACACTACCAAGCCAAAAGGGGTGTAACGGGGAGTTTTTATTGGATTACAAATAGAAAGACATAGAATAGCCTTCAGAAATACTGTGGTGTGATATTCCAGCACTAATTTTGAATAGTGGATTATTTTTTAAATCTGCTCCACTTAAATTTTAAGTGCCATTGTGACACACCACAGGGCTGAAAAATAGATGGAGGCCTTGGAACGGTGGTATTCAACTGCTTATGAATTCACCTGAACAGGGCTGCAGCCACAAAAAAAAGCAGGGATAAAGCTGATTTTTTTTCATTACTTTTATCTGTGTGCGTATGTGCACAAGGAAAAGCACATCTGTTTCGTTTGGGGAGGGGGTTTTGCGGGTGTGTGTCTGTGTGCGTTTTAGAGGGGAAATGGAATTTTACCCTGAAGCCATCTGCATTACACTTTGAAGACAGAACAGTCATTTTTGTTGGTCCTGACCACACCCAACAACGGCCCCTTCCCAACGGACTACACAAGACCAGACATGACGTCCAGTCTGATCAACCGAGCATAGTTTGTGAATCTCTTTTCTTTTCTTTATAGGTGCATGATATATCAGTACCATATCGGTTATCAGCAAATAACAGAGATGTTTTTTAATTTACTGGTTTCAGAGTTATTTTAGTATTATTCATACAGTATTTTATTATTATTTTGAATTGGTTTTCATTATTATTTTTTTTTTTTTTTTTTTTTGCTTCAGACCATACTGAACTGATCTTTTTGTTTTATTTAAATTTTTTGTTTGTTTTATTAATTATGCCCTTTTGTCATAGTTTTTTTATATTTCTATTTAGCTTTCTTTGTATTTCAGATTTAAGTAATTTTTGTACTTCAACTTTTTTCTAAGTGTTAATCTTTAAAAACACTAACAATTTAATAACATTATTAAATAAATGTATTCTTTAGTATTTCTCAGAATGCATACATTTTTCATATAGTACATTGTAATGTTGTTATGCCTAAAGTCAGTATTGTAGTATTTACAGTTGTTTTTAGTTTATCATTTGTATTTATTTAGACAAAACTAATGTAGTCTTATTCTATAGTATAGTAATTTTCCAATTATCAACTTGAAATAATTATTGGCTTATCGTATTGGACAGAATTTGCATCCCTAAACACAATTATAAATGAGACTGCTTGAATATTGCATAGACAGCAATGGGAGTGAATAGAGATAAAATGGAGACTTTTGCTTCCTGAGGAATTGATACCACATGTGTCTCCTCTAGATTTTAGGCGAAATTGCAAAAGCACAAATGCGAAAAAGTCTTGATATGAACTCATTCATTTCTCATGAAAGTCCATTTTTCTCTGATATGCTATGCAAATTCATTCATAGCTCTATTCCTTTTTCGTATGAGACGAAAATGAGACAACCATTTGCTTCTCTTGCATGACTCAAGGTTGAAGTATGTAATTTCTGCACAACTAGCAGCATTTAAGAGAATTAGAAAAATAACTGTTTTCAAACAGGTTTCTGGAAAAACATTCCCTTATTTGCTGAACTCACGCCATTGGTTGAGCCAGTGCTGCTGTTGTCGGCAGCAGGTCAAGATGTTTAAACAAACAGCAATGTTTTGATAGCACCACTGAGCCAGTGTTTACACATTTTGGCATAAATCAGCCTATGAATTTCTTCTTTATATTTAACTATTTTAACATTGAAACAAATTACACACTTCAACACTTTTAGGAGAAACATCTGAAAAAAAAAATCTGGAAAAAGCAGAGGCTTCTCCAACTCACTGCACAACTGCCCACTTTAACAGAGCAAAAAACATCACTATCGCAAATGACTGATGGAGAAATCAGAAGCAGCTGAGAGAACGGGGTGTTTATCATGTGAATGTTGCTGTTTTCCTTGAAATATTGTGTGAAAACATCGAACGGACATAAGAGGAAGGTGAACGAAAGACACAAACATCATTTGTATAGAAACATCAGAGCTTTCAACTATCAGGCTCCTGCAGCCAAACCTTCTGTTCCTTCAAAGCAGGAGGTTCAGAAAGACCTGCAGACACCTGATGTTTTGTTCAAATACTTGTCAGGTCTGGGCACACCGTTATGGCATCCCTATATTGTAGATTTCGTTTTATTTGAAAAGGGGGAAAACATAGCCGAGGCATGTTCTGAACTGGATGAGAAGATAAAGTCAGCTTTGCTTTGTAGTTTCAATCATGCAGAGGGATACAGCATAGCCACTGGCAACTAGAGACAGGATGAGGGCAGCCAGTTTCCTCCCTGCCGTTTTACCGCACAGTTCCTGGGGGCACTGTGGATTCAGTTACCACAACAGCACAAGCTAAGATAAGATTTAAAAACACTTTCCCTGGCCAAGAACAAGAAATGAGCCCCGGATCCCAATAAAACACAAACACCTGAGGAATATCTGAGCAAAATCCAAATAATATTGAATATAAAGGAACGCTTTGTTTTTTAGAGCTTCGTGTTGGAGTTTCTGCTCAAGTCAATGTTTGTTTTGAGCCAAAACGGTCGTTAATGCAAATTATGCCACAAAGAGAACTTTAGAAGTTAAAATATTTTAGGCAGAGATGCAAAACTACATAGTGTTAGTCTCTGCATTAGTGGTGGGAATTTTCATTGGCATATATATTATATATTCACACACCACATTGCAAATGTCTTATATATAGTACAATAAACAAGTTAATATGTAAAAGCAATTTCATATTCAAAATCAAACTGATGGTCTAAATATCACTTTCAATAGTAAGGAAAAAACATATACTCAGCAATACAATTTGAATAATCACATCTGACTTTAAATGTTAGCTGGAAAACAGTGTTGGGATGTTTAGCAGATGAGAGGGGAAAGTAGCTGTACTGCTGCCCAGGATGCTGCAGCGACTGATGCTGAAGATAAAACGGATCAGTCATAGCACTGAGCCGTTGGCTGCCTCGGCCCATCTGAGATGTGAGAGCCACTGGGGTGAGTTCATGAAAAGGATCAAACATGCTCCAAAGCTTTACAGAGATATGATATGTTACCCTTCCCCACGCCTGAGTTAGCAACGCGCAAGAAAATAAGAGAAATGATATTGAAAGTTCTAGTTCCACTGTCTGAACTGAATAAAACAGACTTTGAACCAACTGAAAAAGGCTGATGACCACCAATGGATCAAGGTTTGGCTAGTTAGGAAGAAGTTAGTGTCAGCTGGTACAGTAGATGCCATAACTACACCATTCTAACAAAAAGGCATTTTTCTCCATTGACAGCCATTCAGAAGTAGGCGTGTATTCTGATAAAATACATTTTTTGGCAAGAACATAATACTGCAAAAACAAATATTACCAGTGCCTTTGTCTACTTGAACATCACAGCTCAGGATAGTTGCTAGGGGAGGTCTTGAGACTAACAGCGTTCTTGTGGTGACCTCAGCCAATCAGTTGTGTAAGTGAGATGAATGGCAATGCTATGATGACTAAAACTTGACATCAACACCATTAAGCTTTCTTGGCTTCTAAGCTCTTGCTTCGGAAAAAGACAAACTTCTTCAGGGCTCGCAAAATTGGTAGCCTGACGTCTCAGGGCTATTGTGTCTTCCAGTCAGGATACCAAAAGGTATTTCAATTCTACTCAGCCAAAAAAGACAGATCAAAATGAAGAAGAAGGGACATCCTTCAGACCAACGCAAAGTAGAGGAGTTCAGAAAAATCAGACTATGAGGTGAAAAGAAAGTGCAGCTTTTTGGTTTGATGAACAAAAGAATTTCTGTGGCTGGAATATGACAAGGTAAACAACACAATGTTCTGTCGGGTGTGTTGTCAATTCTGACTCGACGAGTGCTTTTGTCACTGGAACCAGTAATTTTATGAAAAAACCCATCAAAAACCATGACAAAACCCTGCATCACAAGAAGTGCATTGGTGCCCAGTCTGTAGCGTCTTTTCCAGAATGACTGCCATCTGCAAAAAACATACTAAAAGTAATAGACTGTCCTCCAAGCACCTTATTGCAACCTATATTTACATTTTAAAGTCATGCGTCCTCTAGCTGGCGTAAAAATAATGGCAGTGTTGTGTTACACCTGTTGTCATGAAATGACGTATGACTGTCGTTACCAATCAAAATTCGTGTTCATTTAAATGCAATGTGTGGACTTTTTACACCATTTGTCCTATTTCCATTTAGCAAAACACATTTTTTTTATTAATGACTACACCCACCCCACCCCTAAACCTACCCTTATGTGCATATGTGCATATACACTTTATGAGCACATGTGTTCCCTGGGATCGAACCCACGATCACATGATCACATGATTGCATATCGTTATATATTGCAATGCTCAGCCAACTGAGCTACACGAAACCCGAAATATGACGCAGATAAAAGAGAACAATGCATTAAAATGAAAGTGTCCTGTTGTCGATAAGGGCGCAACTTTAGTAAACGCTCCTATGGGTCGTATTTCAGGGAAGTGACAAATGACCTATATAGGCGAACTGGTTGGAGAACATGTTGAAAAGTAAACCAAGCACACAGGAAGTCCAGTTCAGTTAGAACCAACTGCATATTTGTATTGATGATTGTAATTTGATTATTTTATACAGTATATGATTGTTGATATTTATGTCTTGAAAATGTTTCGACTCCTATCAAATTTTCTACATTAAAAAAAAGTTTTTTTATTCGGGTTAGTTCATTCATTTCGAGCTACCAAAATCTGAAGTGTTCCTGCCTGAAGGGCTACCAAGGATTTTGAAATTTCGTAAGCACTGTTTTTGTGAACTTTCTAGGTATCAGACAGAAATAGAAAGGGGAAATTCAGCCCTTGTATTTCTAGTTTTGTGTTAGTGTGAGAAACCTTGTGCTTCGTAGGTCAATTTCATTAAATGACATATGAAATGTGGTCATGAGACCACTGCATGGGCCTGAATCAAACAAATACTTTAGCTTGTGTCTCCTATATATAGAACAGCAGAAGATTAGTGCACTGCCCAGAGAAAAATACATTGCCTCTTATCTCCAAGGAACACACTTTAAGAAATCTTTTCTGAAAGTGTGTGTGCAGCCCCAACGAGAGGGATCAAGTGAGATGAGGAGCAAGAAAAGGAATTAAAACTCTTCACCTGCAAATCGTCCACCTGAAATGTTGGGAACACCAAAGGCGCAGGCTTTTAGCTTAAATACCTTTAGTAAGAGATCTACGATAACCACTCGAAAACCTCCCAAGAATGGTGTTATCTCCGACTGCTATGAATGTGCTCACAGGTACTTCCAAATAAGGATGTAAAAAAGAAGTGGAAGTTGGTCAGCTTGTGGTTAAATTTAGTGTGCTATCACCCCAAGCTTTCAGCATGTTGCTAGCAGACAGCAACAGAGTTCCTCTCAGACATATTACAGCCTGATGTCACTAAAATGGCACTTCAGAAGATGGAGTGGACTCCTTAAAGTGCATTGGATGTGCTAGTAACTTGCAACAGAGTTATTTATGTTTATACATTTATAAATAAATCCCAAATATATCACTGTAGTTGAATGAACAGCTGTCGGATATGTTAAATTAGGACCAGTCGAAAATATACAGTGGTTGATTAGCGTATAAAAAAAACTGACTGCAATCTTTTTTCTTCCCTTTCCTGTTTCTTTCTATTGCACATTGGCTTTTAGTTCACATAATGGCTGATATGAACAGAATAGTTAGCCCTGCTATTAGAAAGCAGCCATTTTAAAGGTAAAAATCATAGCTTTTAGCTGCTACAACCCATTTCTTTTGAGGTTAATGTTGGATGTGCAATTGCCTCATTTGCTGTGAGGAAAATTACAGGACAGGTCAATAGCATTATTAGCATAGCAAAGTGGAGGCCATGGGGTGACAAAAAGGCAGACTACCGGTACCTATGAAAGCCTACGGGGGTCGAGATATATACCTCAAGTAATTTTCTTTTCCAATGACTTTCAAAAAGAGAACAGACTCCTCAGACTCGATATTCAGCACAGCAAAGTTTTTTCGGATTTTCTCCGTGCACATCTACGAAACTTTTAACATTAGGCCCATTATATTGGTATTAGCATAGCAAAGTGGAGGCCATGTGGTGACAAAATGGCAGACTACCGGTACATCGAAGCTTACAAGGGTTTTTGAGATATATAACTCAAGTCATTTTTGTTTCCAATGGCTTTCAAAAAGAGCACAGCCTCTTTAGACTTGATATTCAATGTAGCGAAGTTTTAGTTTTTTTTCCACGCACATCTATGAAACTTTTAACATTGGGCCGATTGTATTGGTATTAGCATAGCAAAGTGGAGACAAAATGGCAGAGTACCAGTGTAGCAAACCTTACTGAGGTCTGAGATATTTCTTTTCTGATGGCTCTCTAAAGAGCACAGCCTCCTTAGACTTGATATTCAGTGTAGCACGCTCTAGGTTTTCCTCCGCACACATCTACAAGACTTTTAACATAGGGCCCATTGTACTTGACCCTTCTGGATGGTAAATAAATCAATTTGTGCTGAATGCAGAAAGTGCTGTCAGACAAGATGAATAAAGAAACAAGGGATTTTGAGGAGAGGGAGGGAGGGAGAGAAAAGGGCAAACACCCAGAGGTGGGATTTATTGAATAAATAGAGAGACGGATCCATCCTAAACTTTCCCTCAAAAGACAACTGAGAGTGGAAAGATGGAGCAAAGATGAAGGACGAAGATACGCTAGGAAAGACTGTTGCTTTATCCTGCTCTCTGTGGCATTCCCATCATAAAAGCAGTAACAAATTCAGTGCAGATAGTGTAAAAAAATCTGCAAATTTGCATGTGAAGAGAAAGATAAAGACCCGCTCGTGAAGACAGGAATTTTGGGAGGCGTCACAACAGCCCCTCAGGCCACCAGTCTCGATGTGCTGACACAGGCTCATGAAGAGGGGTAAAAAAAAGAAGGCTTCTTTTTCCCCCAATGTGAACCGAAGCAGCTGTGCACCGGTTGTGTGTACATAATCAACCATTTACCTCTACTCCAACTTTCAACCTTTTAAAATCGCATTAGAACGGTGCACGCTGAAACAACACACCGCTCTGAGGGAGCTCCTCCAGCCCGCAAGAGCTGGAACTAATTTATCGCATGAGAGGATGCTTCTTCCCCTGCCTCTTGGGAGTGGAGCGGGTCGGCTGCCTGCCCTAATCATTTTCACCATGAGGTTTACTGAATGTTTAACCTGTCAAAAATCCGGTGCTATCCGACTATTGCATGTAAAGTCATGCGGCAAAGCGGTTTTGGAAATTCGAAAAGGGAATAATAAATTGAGTCGCAATTGATTCTATATGCTATGCATCTTTGGGAACCCTTTTGTTTGAGAACTCTTAATGATATTCCTATACGTGATTTTAGTTGGCAACATGAATTTGCATTTGAACTTTCTTCTCTGAGATTTGGGTTCAAGGTTTTCATCTCCACAATGTTTTTTTTCCGACCGCAGCCTCATTCATTCATCCTCCCTTTTACTCCCACCAGTAACCCCTTTTAAATCACATATCCAGTATAATTTATTACTTGGGTGCATAAAGACAACAATTCATTGGGTCTGAGCTTGATTTAGTGGGAGGTGCTAAAAAGGCATGTGAACATGACGGAGGAGAAAAATAACATTTGACCCTTTTTCATTAGAGCTATGTTCTCAGATAAACTGCATGGTAAAGATAGATGACCTAAATCTGAAACGGACCTAATGACTTCAAAAGCCCCCACTTCCTCTTTCAGTGGCAAACTTTGCCACAGTTGAAATTCTAGCTTCTGTCTGTGGGAGTTTTTTCCCAACAATGACAGGGTTGCATTTTAAATTCAATTTAAAATTTTGTCATTTACTCACTCTCATGTCATTCCAAAAGTGTATGATTCTTTCACCCTAGTTATTTTATTAATTAAGTATGACACAGACACACACACTCGGGGTTTCCATATTTTATGGGGACATTCCATACACATAATGATTTTTATATTCTATCCCCTAACCCTAACTCTCTACCCCTAAACTTTTTAAACATTTTTACATTTTCAAAAAACATCACTTAGTGTGATTTATAAGCTGTTTTCCCCAATGGGACCAAAAAATGACCCCACAAGGACAAAGATTTCGGATATTGCCATCTTTGTGAGGACATTTTGTCCCCATAATGTAGGGTATACCTGTCCTGAACCACACACACACACACACACACATACATTATTTATAAATATATACATAATTTACTCGGCCTCATGTTATTCTAAACCTATGTGACTTTCTTTCTTCTGAGGAACATAAAGGAAGGTATTTTGAAGAATGTTTTTAGGGTCCAAAACAACATTAGACCTCAATGACTTTTTCAAAATATCGTCTTTTTTGTTCAACGGAACAACATTTTTTACAGGTTTTAAACATGAGGGTGAGTACATAAAAGAATTTTCATTTTTTGGTGAACTATCCCTTTAACTAGAAAGTTTAAAAGTAAAGTTATGTGAATTTTAATTCCACTTTCCTAAATTATAACGCAAAGTGTAATTGGAATTTAAAAAGCATTCTCAATTCAAGCCTAAATGCCGCAACCTTATGCTCGAATCTGAAAAAGAAATGCTTTCAAACTAATGGGCGCATTGTGAACCTGCTAAAAGAGCAATTAAAGCTTTAAAGGCTAGACTTCAGACAATTTCTTTAGCCCGCATTGTTTTCGCTGAATGTCTCTCTGAATAGGGCCTCCACCCATCAAGTTTACGGTTCAGCCCACATTACCTTTAATAGATTTAACCAACATCAGTGCTTCCTCATTCACACTGACAGCTCTGGGAGATCCTGTCCCTAACACATGGAGCTCATGGGCACTCTAACCTTCTTTCCATCCGCCTCTCTCTCTCACTCTATCCGGAACAGATTTAAGAGAGGGGAAAAAACTTTGCCTTCCTCTGTCATGCCCTTTTGGGTTCAAAGCATCACTTAAAGAGGCGAGAGTGGCAGGCAGGAACGTCTCCTCACACATGGAGAAATGCAATCTGCACATCACAGACAGCATCAAAGCGACGGACCCAGAATGGGAATCCGGTTATCGTGCGTCTCCATGGCTGCCAGAAAGGTTGTGTGGCTTTGAATGTCAGCTTGAATTGAAGCGCTCAAAGCCTCTGATGGATATTTGACAGAATGTGATTTGGCGGGAGGGAGACGGGCTAAGGGCCGCTACAACTCGCAACCTTTTGTAGATGGATCTAAATGCCAGGACAAACATTTGACATTGATGAAATAATATCCGCCGGACCACCATTAACCACTACATGTGAACAAGCAACCTGATGTATGTAAATCCTTTTCTGGGGGGTATTATCGACCTCAAAACGTATGGCTTTAAGTGTCTCGGATCAAAAGCCATGTACATTTCATAAGCACAAGCACTAAACATGCTCAAATTGGCTCTACGCTGTGATCTCTGAACTGATCGATACGACAGCCCCATAGAAAGGGTGACTTATGACTCTTGCACTATAAAGCAAACTTATAAATAACATTCCAACTGCCACCTAATTGCTGCTAAAACTATATTGAACAGCCCGGGGTGGCCTCGTCGTGGACCGACTAACCACACTCCTGCGTTACCGCCAAAAAGCGCATGTTAAAAAACACATTGTGTAGAAATAATTGGATGCTTGTCTGATCGATAGCCATGCCCAGACCCTTTCATTGACTGCCACATCAATATATTTATACCACCCACCCATAAATGAGCAAGAGTGGCCCAAAAGAGTCAGTTATGGCTCTTTAAACAATCCCATTAAACTCAAGATGATCTGTTTGCCCGTCATTAACGTTCTGACTTGCATCCTCTCAGGCTGCCAGACGCTGAAGTCTGCAGGAATCATTAATATTAATAAATAAATGCAGATAAACTAGTCCAATCGGCACATTTAATCAGCTTTCCACATTCTGATTGGAAGCCAAACGTCTTGTATGCGAGTTGTTCTATGACGAATGTTGATCTGAAAACACGCAGCCTTGGATTTTTCTTGGTAAAAAGCAAAACAGCCACCAGGAGAACTTGAATTAAAGCTACTTGCATATTTGGTGTAGGTGAGAATACTGCTGTGAAAATTACGTTATTGTGTACAGCACGCAAATGTTAGCGCTCTCATTTAAAGCTTATCTCAGAAGCTTCGCGCTTGTGTCTCCCTGCTGTGCATCGCTACACTGATTATATGCATAACAGTATTAAAGAGAGAGAACAATATTCCCTCGACGCGGCACTTAAGACCACCAACTGGCTTTTATCAACCAGCAATCTAGGTAAAAGCCGTTTTAACAGTCCGTCAGACTGCGTACACAAACCTAATGTAAGCATTCCCTTTGATTATGTGGCAAAAGGGAGGGGTGTGGGAACAGATGAGTAGATAAGACTGGGTGTAGTCTCAGGAGGCCATTTTGGGCGGTGCAGACAGCAGGTCTTCCTTCTTAGCAATGCTTCAATTAATCCATTAGCAAATGGGGAGTGCATTTGATGGACAGGAAAGACTCACAATGAGGCCATAGGAGGGATAATGTATGTGTGTGTGTGTGCATGTGTTCATGGGACAGCAGATGCTTGGTCCAACACATGACTTGAGTAATTTACTGTAAAAGCCTGCGATGGAGCATACATGTATGTGAGCGGTCGGGAGGGAATTTAAATATGAATAAATGATGACATAATGGCCTCAGCACTTCAACCCATTTAAATGTTTGGTCAAAAGCACATTCTGAAACCTTAACTGCCTGTCTCCTCCAAACCTAAATCCAATAATTTCAGCATAATACCCACAATAATTTTAGCATAAAACACTGTTCACTTAGCCTATGCCATTTTTTTTCTCCTCTTCCCACCATTTAAGACAAACAAAGCCCTAAAGCTATAAAATTAGCTTTCACCATATGCTCCCATTGGCTGTTCCTGAAAGCAGTGCCATAGTTAGGCTTGAACTAAATGAATATGCAAATATGAATTAGAATTCTCTTTTCAGTACATGCGTTTTCCTGTTTGATATCTAAGTGGAACTGACATTAATCAGCTCAAGCCCTTGCCTGCCAATAAACAATGACAAAATATTCCCCCATCAGGCCACGATGGCATGAATCTTTCGCTTGAATGCTTAAATGATCAGATGTGGGATTTCCTGGTGTAGATACGGTTTAGTGTCAGTCTTAATGTAATTAGGTTTTTCCATCTCTCGCGCTAAACAAAGGCCTGTCTTTTCAGCCCAGAGAGTTTCAGTTCCTCCTTATGGTCAAACGTCATTCAGAGTGACATCACTGATGTGTAAACATAGACGTAATCCTGGTGTAACCTAACAGGAAA
Source organism: Hypophthalmichthys molitrix (assembly GCA_037950675.1). Classification (NCBI taxonomy): domain Eukaryota; kingdom Metazoa; phylum Chordata; class Actinopteri; order Cypriniformes; family Xenocyprididae; genus Hypophthalmichthys; species Hypophthalmichthys molitrix. The sequence goes on from CM075501.1 coordinate 37,087,559, forward strand.
TTTCCAAGAGTGCATTTTTTACAAATTCACCTTAAATAAAACTCTTTTATTTAAAATATTATGATGATTTATTAAATATTTTCATGCATGCTATTAAATCTAGTCCATATTAATCAGTGCTTTAATTGTGCAGCTTTCAGAATGAGAGGAAAAATTCTTCTTAATCAGAATAAGGAAATGTTTCATCAGCTAGGTTACTTAATCGACAAATTAAATAATGTATTCAGTAGGCTGTATAGAACAGGTTTTGCTATAAAATACATCTACAGCATATGATCCAATGACTGAGCTCACAAAGACGGCAGAGGTGCTTTTCTTTACCTGTTTGCATACAAGTGATCAGTCTCCTGCTGACAGCACTTCAAAGAAACTGACCTTTCCAACACACAACCAAAAAGAGCCACAGGGTCATAACAGCAAATATCCTTTGAGTAAAGGCTATGGGTTGTGTGTGTGTGTGTGTGTGTGTGTGTGTGTTTGTTTGGGGTAGGAGAGAACTCTTAGAAACCGCCTACGTGGCTTAAAGCAATGTCTGTGTGGGGGGAAAATTACATATACTAACTTGTCTAACATCTCAGGATAAAACATGAGATGTCATGTTCTGTCTCTTAAAAACTACACTAGGAAATATTGAAGGATGGTACTTGGTTTCTTAGGGAAGAGCATGAACCACACCCATCACATATAGCACAGGTTCCCAAAACAATAGCCTGAACAGAATCTTCACTCAAACTGTATTTTCCAATGAATTTCCAGTGCAGTTCAGTACATTCTTTATAATCAACAACATATTCTTTGTCACACAATAAAATTAAATTAAGTTCTGTAAACAGGCTGACAAACAAGTGTTATATTTGGAAATGTCACATGATGTGCATTTTCCTGCTGTGTGACTGAGCTTCCTTAATTTAACACATTTGATTTGATTTGAACAAATTTCCCATTATGGACTGTACATGGCACATTGTTACATACCTAACATAGTAAAAATTGTATTTTTAGAGTAGTTCACAAGTAGAGTGGTGCAGGGATAATGTCAAAACCCAGAAGACTAATTCGCTGCTGGTTCCCTCAAGATTTTCCTATGGGGTTTTATAATGGGGGTTTTCAATTTATGAGTAAAATAAAGCCTTTAGTAAACATAACTTGACGATACTTTGACGTTTTGTTCTACAAAGTAAACTGCACACCCAAACGTTCTAATCTAGTTACTTATTAGAAACATTCATTTTAAAAAGGTGTTTGTGTAATAATCATTTAATCAACGAATGTGAGGACTACTCATATAGGAGCCAATGAAATTGAAAATAAATAAATAAATAATAAAGCCTTATCTCTCTCTATCAGATCGATAGATAGATAAATAGTGCACGCATCTAGTGGGCCATTATTCAAGAAAAACATTTTAAAAAGACTTTGAGGTACAGCAGCCAGTACCTCAAAGTAATCAATCACTTTACCGCCTTAACATAGCTTAGTAGCCTATCTATGAAGAAGAATAAACACATATCAGATAAATGTTGATGAGCAAACAAGCATGTGACACTGACAAAACCATACACCAGTCAAATGACTGAATTTGTAACACCGCACTCCACCTCCGCAACCTCTCGTGAGCACGCACACGCTCGCTTTCTTTCTCTCTCTCGGATAGCTCGCGCACACACATAGCGCACTCGCGCGCTCAAAGCAGAGCTGTTCGCGAGCGTCTCAAAATCCCATAGACTTTAATTACTGATTAACTTCTAATAATTTGAGCACACAGAACAACAGCCATGCACGATCAAAAATAATGCAGTCGCTTATTAAAAGGATAGTGCATTACACTATTAAAATGATGTATCATATTCAAAAATCTGTGTGATTTTCTTTCATTTGGAAAAAAGAAAAAATCAAAGGCTGAATGAAGGATGTCCTGCGATTTTTTCTATGCGATTAGAATGAATAGGTACCGTACTGGAGCGATAAAGCTTCAAACATGCCCCAAAATCACCATTAAAGTAGTCCAAAGACAACATATAGTCCTTTGGCGACATACAATAGCTTTTTGTGAGAAACAGGCCAAAAAAATAGGAGTTATTATAGATCTTTTCAATGAATCAAACACCCCATCTGAATGATTCGTCCATCAATCAAATTGATCCAGTTCTCACTGACTCAATGATCCGATGACAACAGTTCTTTTCGGTTTGTTTCCCACACTAACCTATTGTAGGCTGTATCGCACACGAGCCGTGTGGACTACTTTTATGAGGTTTAAGTTCTTTTTTGACGTTTCGCGGCTGAATCGGGCACCATTCATTGTCATGGAAACGACCGACCAGGGTATTTTTTGAAAATGTTCATGGGTGAAATTACTTTCACTTTATAGGGCAAACTGTCCCTTTAAGGTCCGCGTTTAGTTTCTGTTTGGGACTGACACATACAATAAAGCTATGGGGATTTCAGAAACGCGCAGGTGTGATGTCACTGCTCTATACGTTTCTGCGCGTGATGCAGAAACATAAACACGTAGTATCAACAACATTCCTCGTATGTCAAGTTGTCGGTCCAAACTTTGAAACACTTCATATTCACTGTTCTGTACTGAGAAACCTTGAAATTTGAAAGCTTTATCACAGTCTCCTACTGCTGGTGATAAAAATGAATGAATGTGAATGTCCGAGGCGGGCACAGATGGCTTAATCTTCTTCAGGTGGAGAGCTGACCTCTTGTTCTTAACGTGGGAGAAATGAAAAGTCTAACACATGACATGGCAATGACATGGCAATGATTGCCAAAGAATTGCGGCAACGGCTATTATAAACACTTGTTGATGTTGACACAAGGAAGTATAAAAAGTCGAATGGTCACAATAGGAATGAACCTGTTCAACAAAATTCTCGGATTACGGCAGCGATGTTACATGAAAGAATGGGAGAAGGAGATTATAATATTTTCATGATAAATTAACTGACATACCTGGAGGAAACACAAGGACTGCTATGAAGGCACCGAAAAGGTATACCGATTGCATCCTTAAAGAAAACCCCGGCTCTCCTCTATACAGTCCGAAGAGAATCTCAGAGATATGCGCGTCTGAAGTTGTTGGATAGTAACGAGAGAAGTCGCTGGTTGAGTGCGTTGAAAGGATCAGGCGGGTTGTTCTGTGCGGAGCGCGAAGGTGAAGTCTGGAGTCTGGACGAGCAGTGGAGACAGTGCGAATCCACACTGGAGAGTTGGACGCGAAGCCCAGCCCCCGTTACGCCCCCAGCGACACGCCCTCTTCGGGTAAAGCCCGTCGCTGTGGTAACTTTTGACACACTGCTGTTTAATCAACAGCTTTGGAAAGTTCGAATGATTCTAGCATATTAGTTCTGAAAATCAGAACGGTTTCAATGAGTCATTAAAAAAAATTTGCAATTCGTCTCACACACACGTTGGGTTTTCATGTTTTATGCGGACATTCCATAGACATGATGATGTTTATTTTTCATCTCACAGTGTGATTAATGCTGCCTTCTGAAGTCGTGATTGCGAGCTCATCGCATTTAAGTTTTGAAATGGGAGGGCATTCATTTGCAATTTTTACCTGGGAAACTCGTCTTTACAATAATTCCGAGAGCACGTGAAGGCAGCTTTATAAGCTGTTTTCCTCATGAGAACCAAAAATGTCCACACAAGGACAAGGATTTTGGATCTTTGTGGAGACATTTTGTCCCCAAAATGTAGGGTTTACAATGTTTTATGGGAACTTTCCATAGACATAATGATATTACAAAAATCATTAGCCTGTTAATGGAAAGTCCCGAAAATCCTTGTCCTTGTGGGGATATTTTTGGTCCTCATGAGGAAAATTGTGGGATGAAAAAAAAAGTGATGTTTTTTGAAAATCTAAGAATAGCCTATATATTTATACAACAGTTCTTTCTGGTTCTCGAATCTGATTGGCTGAGAGGTCTTTCCAGCCATGCAATATTCTATCAATATCACCACGGGAACCGTTTCACCGTTTGAATCACTCCGCTGTCAGCGTTCTCACAGCGAGTGTCATGGCAGATGAGCAAATCCACCATATTTTTATAGATACTGCTGTTACTTTGTAATGGAGTATAGTGAGAATATAGTTGTTTAGACCTCAGATACACTACCAGTCAAAAGTTTGGAATCGGTAAGATTTTTAATTTTTTTTAAAAGATGTTTCGTCTGCTCACCAAGGCTGCATTTATTTAATTAAAAATACAGTAAAAATAGTAATATTATGAAATATTATTACAATTTAAAATAACTGTTTTCTGTTTGAATATATTTTATAAAGTAATTTATTCCTGAATTTTCAGCATCATTACTTCAGTCTTCAGTGTCACATGATCCTTCAGAAATCATTCTAATATGCTGATTTGCTGCTCAAGAAACATTTATGATTATTATCAATGTTGAAAACAGTTGTGTACTTTTTTTTTCAGGATTCCTTGATGAATAGAAAGTTCAAAAGAACAGCATTTATCTGAAATACAAAGCTTTTGTAACATTATACACTACTGTTCAAAAGTTAGGGGTCAGTAAGAATTTTTATTTTTATTTTTTTTTAAAGAAATTAAAGAAATTAATACTTTTATTCAGCAAGGATGCATTAAATCGATCTAAAGTGACAGTAAAGACATCTATAATGTTACAAAAGATTATATTTCAAATAAATGCTGTTCTTTTGAACTTTCTATTCATCAAAGAATCCTGAAAAAAAATATTGTACACAAATATTTTGTACAATTGTACATAATAAGTGTTTCTTGAGCAGCAGATAAGCATGATTTCTGAAGGATCATGTGACACTGAAGACTGGAGTAATGATGCTGAAAATTCAGCTTTGCCATCACAGGAATAAATTATTTTATAAAATATATTCAAACAGAAAACAGTTATTTGTAATAATATTTCACAATATTACTGTTTTTAGTGTATTTTTAATTAAATAAATGCAGCCTTGGTGAGCAGACGAAACTTCTTTTAAAAACCAAACTTTTGACTGGTAATGTATGCGATTAATATGTAAACATAGCGCCTATTTGAAAATTTAAGACGCTTTCGGAGATGCGAGCTCCAGGCTGTCAGCGAACGTTCAGCGCTTATGTACCTGCAGAGAACAGCTTCATCAGTCCTTCGAGAATTTGCCGCTAGCTATTATGTAGATAGTGTTTAAACATGAGGTATAATTCATTTTGGGTATATCAAACGGGCAATCTTTGGTCTTATTAATCTATTATTTGTTCCAGAGCTAATAAATTTGGTTTACAGGCTATATTAAGTTTCATAACTTTATTTTTACATTGAAATTAAATCCTGTACTAACTAGAACACTGCTTTTGTATGTTTGACTGAACTGTTTGTTGTGTTTATTTCCGATTTTACTTCTTATACTGTTATAATGGCTATTGTTGTTCATTTAAATATTATTGTTTAATAAATAATATTATATATAAATAACATGCCGTATTTATTGGTATTGAGAAAGAGTCCGTTAGTGATTTTGACTTCAGTGAAAGTTACATTAATACACCATAAGATGGCGGCAAAGACTGTCTTTATGAGTAAGTCAGTCAGTTGCAAAGACTTTTATATTGCAATGGACTGAAACAAGGAAACAAGGACATTGTTTTTACTGTAAACATCTTACGAGACGCAACTGACAAATGCATTGACTAGCACTGTCATGGAAATGTCTTAAATGTTAAAAAAACAAAGATATCGCGAGAGATTAAGATTGACTGAAGAATATCAGCTGCAGATAATACACTTGCTCAGGATATCTCTCTCTCTCATAATATTCTACATATAACAATGAGTTTCAATGAAGCGACTCAACGTTCAGTTCTAAAGTGATGGTTTACAATTAGTAAAGGAGGCCTGGGCTCAACTGTTAAACTGTCATTTTGAAATTTTAATCCGTGGCGGAAGGAAGTAGTTCCTCACAAAAGAGGGTTTATAAAGACACTCCGTTGTTGTTCTTATTTATTTACGCACTTGTGTGAGTGTGTGTCTGTGTCTGTGTGTAGACTCTGTAGATATATAGACTATACTGGCCTATACACTCAAATGTTCAAAGATCATTAAGTCTCTTTTTTTAAGAAATTAATACTTTTATTCAGGAAGGACACATTTAATTGATCAAAAGTGACAGTAAAGATATGAATAATGTTAGAAAAGATATCTATTTCAACTATGAATAATGTTAGAAAAGATTTCTATTTCAAATGAGTGCTGTTCTTTTAAACTTTCTATTCATTAAAGAATCCTGAAAAAATCATGGTTTCCACAAAAATATTCAAAATTGATAATAATATTAAATGTTTTTTGAGCACCACTTTGACATCACAGGAATAAACATTTAAAAACAGTTATTTTAAATTGTAATAATATTTCACAATATTTTATTTATTAAATATTTTGACAGAATTTTTTGATCAAATAAATGCAGCCTTGGTGAGCATAAGAAAATAATAAGTTTTTAAAAAAATATTATTATTTCTGTAAATATGTGGTTGGCATTGCACAACGTTTTAAAATGTCCATTTTATGAAACAAAGACACTTTAAATATACATAGAGAAAGGGAGACTTATTTTATGTTTCAAAAGTTTCAAAGCTCAATAGGTACCAAAGTGTAGGTATAACCGATATACATAGCCTATTAGACAAATATGCATGGAAACTTTTCATATTAGCGACTTTTAATATGAGTCATACAGTCAATTTGAGATCTTCTCCACATCTGAGCTGTTTCAGGAAAATAGTGAGCTCAATTGTTTTATAAATGCATTTAATCACAAACACCTACAAATAATAAAACTCTGTGTTCAGCAGTGTCACCCCAGTTTGGTTCCCACCTTGTCATTAGACAGAGAGACTCTGGGGAAGAAACTAACACCAACTGAGTCACACTGAATGAATTAACGAAATGCAGTGACAAACCACCCTAATATCAAGTTATATTTTAAACGTTATCTGTAATATAATACGTCTTTCACTTATTTTCAGAAAATTGCAAAAATAACATCCGCTCGAAGCATTACATTTGCATTACTTTACTCATTGAAAATGACAAGAGAGAATCAATGACTAGAGAAAAAATCCACATACTGTAGTGTGTTAGATAGTGTTGTAGCTAATGATTACTTTGTCCTATATTTTAATTCAAAATTAAGAGGTTATCCTATCAGAACAAAGTGGTCTTACAGGGGGCATTCATTCTCATTTTCAGAGTTGCTTTCTTTTTGAGAGAGACTAAATGTCTTATATTAGTAATAGCAGTAAAAGATTAATCTTCTGTCTTTGTCTTTTCAGTTTGATGCAGCTGTTTCATTATGAATAACTTCCTGACCCTCCAAAATGAATGGCTTGAGGGGGAGACTTCTCCTTATGTTTAGGGCATTAACATTAATTAGCTGTGTTTAATGGTCATAAGCTCTGGCTGTTTTTTTTTAAATTTATTTTTTTAATGAAGACCAATTTTTAATATTCAATTACTGGAACTGATGAAGGACCTTACATGACCCTCCAGGTAAGAACATGTCAATTTGAATATAATTAGGCTTTAAAAGACCTCTGAAACCAATTAACAATATGATCAGAAAGCTGAGAACAACTAATTTTTAGTTTCATCTTAAAAACAACTAAGTGTGCTATTATTAATTGGCCAGTTTGACAGCTGCAGCCACATATTTGGCCTAATGTAAAATATTATTTGCATTCAAGGGGTCAAGGTTTAGCTGGTTAACATGGCCCCTGCTGGTAGATAATGTAACTACACCATCTGGCAGTAAATTAGTTGTATTCTGCTGAAACAATTCTTTTAAAAGCCGGCATTAAATGGAAGTTGAGATAGTCTCTTTTTCCCTGTGACACATATGAAGAATGGCTTCTAGAACAAGAAAAAATGTAGGGCAGGGCTTGATTTTTTTCCATCAGGACTTGATTGGATCATTGTGGTTTGCTGTGTGATCTCATGTGAGTGACAGGTTGTCCCGCCCTCAAGCCAGTAAACACGTCATCAGAGAAAAGATGTTGCTGCAAGAGGGAGGGTAAGTTATTTTGATGAAAGATTTCAAGGGCACATGAATTATAAATTTATTATAAATAATTTATTATAAATAGCACAATATTCCAAAAAACATAAGAATTGCCACACACACAATATATATTTAGAAACACTCGCTTCTGAAAGGTTAATATTCATTGTTGTTCATGGATAATAGACCAGTTATCAATTATATTGAAAATCGATCTGCGTATAAGGTTATCATTATTATATTACTGTAATTTTGTTGAAGTGTTTGTCTTGTTGCAAGGACAATTGTGTTGCAAGCCTACATTTTAAAGAAATTTAATAAATAAATAAAGGGGTGAGATTATAACCTAGCATAATTTCAACTAAAAAAAATATATATATATGTAGGTATATTTATTTATTTAATGAGTAGGTGTGTAGTAAGCGCTCCCAGTCCTCCTGAACACCCTGTCGGGGTTAAAGGGATAGTTCACCCAAAAATGAAAACTATCCCATGATTTACTCACCCTCAAGCCATAGATGTATATGACTATGTTCTTTCAGACGAACACAATCGGAGATATATTTAAAAAATATCTTAAATAAGGTATCTTATATCTTAAATAAATATCTCCTCCAAGGTTGATATTTGGGTGAATGGGTGACCACATTTAAAAAAAAAAATGCAACCATCCATAAGCAAAGTAATCCATACGGCTCCAGAGGGTTAATAAAGGCCTTCTGAAGCGAAGGGATGTGTTTTTGTAAGAAAAATATGTATATTTAAAACTTTATAAATACAAATAACTAGCTTCCAGCCGATGCCTGTACGCATAGGCTACTGCGCAAGTCGATTCGGGCGGAAGAGCAACCTTTGACCTGACGCAAAGATGAACATGGAGGCGCAGAGGAGAGAGCAAAACAAAACACTGGTCACGAATCAGAAGTCTAAAATGAGAAATTTTACAGAGAAATGTCGGAAGATTTCGATATAAGAGAAGAGGAGCTTGACTTTGTTGCCCAGCCCTATTTGTTACTTTTGTTTTTGCCCCCGTTTTTCATGAACTGAACTCAAAGATCTGAGACTTTTTCTATGTACACAAAAGGCCTGTTTCTCTCAAATATAGTTCACAAATCTGTCTAAATCTGTGTTAGTGAGCACTTCTCCTTTGCCAAGATAATCCATCCACCTCACAGGTGTGGCATATCAAGATGCTGATTAGACAGCATGATTATTGCACAGGTGTGGCCACAATAAAAGGCCACTCTAAAATGTGCAGTTTTACTGTATTGGGGGGATCTGGGGGGTCCGGAAACCAGTCAGTATCTGGCGTGACCACCATTTGCCTCACGCAGTGCAACACATCTCCTTCGCATAGAGTTGATCAGGTTGTTGATTGTGGCCTGTGGCATGTTGGTTCACTCCTCTTCAATGGCTGTGCGAAGTTGCTGGATATCGGCAGGAACTGGAACACGCTGTCGTACACGCCGATCCAGAGCATCCCACACAACGCCATACTGTCTGCCATCTGCCCTGTACAGTAAAAAACGGGATTCATCCGTGAAGAGAACACCTCTCCAAAGTGCCAGACGCCATCGAATGTGAGCATTTGCCCACTCAAGTCGGTTACGACAACAAACTGCAGTCAGGTCGAGACCCCAATGAGGACGACGAGCATGCAGATGAGACAGTTTCTGAGAGTTTGTGCAGAAATTCTTCGGTTATGCAAACCGATTGTTGCAGCAGCTGTCCCGGTGGCTGGTCTCAGACGATCTTGAAGGTGAAGATGCTGGATGTGGAGGTCCTGGGCTGGTGTGGTTACACGTGGTCTGCGGTTGTGAGGCCGGTTGGATGTACTGCCAAATTCTCTGAAACACCTTTGGAAATGAACATTTAATTCATGGGCAACAGCTCTGGTGGACATTCCTGCAGTCAGCATGCCAATTGCATGCTCCCTCAAAACTTGCAACATCTGTGGCATTGTGCTGTGTGATACATTTTAGAGTGGCCTTTTATCGTGGCCAGCCTAAGGCACACCTGTGCAATAATCATGCTGTCTAATCAGCATCTTGATATGCCACACCTGTGAGGTGGATTGATTATCTCGGCAAAGGAGAAGTGCTCACTAACACAGATTTAGACAGATTTGTTAACATTATTTAAGAGAAATAGGCCTTTTGTGTACATAGAAAAAGTCTCAGATCTTTGAGTTCAGCTCATGAAAAATGGGGGCAAAAACAAAAGTGTTGCGTTTATAATTTTGTTCAGTGTATTTGAATTTATAAAGTTTTAAATATGGATATTTTTCTTACAAAAATGCATCCCTTTGCTTCAAAAGGCCTTTATTAACCCTCTGGAGCCTTATGGATTACTGTGATTATGGATGGATGCATTTTTTTGTTGTTGTTGTTGTTTTAAAATGTGGCCACCCATTCACAATCATTATAAACCTTGGAGGACTAAGGATTTTTTAAATACATCTCCGATTGGTTCGTCTGAAAGAAGATAGTTATATACTACACCTAGGATGGCTTGAGGGTGAGTAAATCATGGGAAATTTTCATTTTTGGGTGAACTATCCCTTAAATTTTGCAATTGTATCTGGCTGACTGTACGTTATCCCAGTTAGTGTCCGATTGTTTTTATGAGCTAGGTCTTTTTAAAGCATCAGTCATGTGGCATTTACCTGGTAGAAGTCGAATAGATCTGGCAGGTCTTGAGCCAACATGAATGGGAAGCCGAACACCTTTCTTCAAGTAATATATATACAGAGATGGTCTTATTATTGGGAGATATGAGGGTCAGTGGCTCTACCATTGGAGAAAGCGTAACGGCCAACTTGGATCACGTGTGCCTTAATAACCAATCACATTACAACCTTGACGTCACTGAATTCAATCACTGTTTGAAGATACCATAGAAATAAATGAGAAGTGTTGTAAACCGAATCATACCTGTCACGCAATTGTCCGTGACTTCTCTTATAAAACAGTATTTTTTTTAAATAGATCAATCCAAAACTAATGTTTAAGAGCCAACATGTTGAAGATTAGCCAATAGGCTGTAGATTCATTAAATGATAAGCCGTTTTCCCACAAAAGTACTTTATTTAGCACAGTCAATGAAGCCTCTCCTCCATTGACATCCATTATAAAAAATGGCCTCTGGTTTCCTTCCCTGCATACCACAGCATTAGCAGGCATTACACTTTTTATTTTTATTTTTTTGCTAACCTTGCAGGCTTTTGCCTTCGAGTGGCTTCGATATACACCTCCTTGGGTCACCTAACTGAGCTGAAACCAAAGAAACAGCATCTCCCTTGGTTAATGATAAGTTGATTTAGTATCTGAACTAAACTCTTTTGATTGCTATGTTTAAATAAAAAATCAGCTTTATAATGTATGAACATATTCATGCAAGTAAAGACACTTCTTGATCTTTGAAAAAATTCGATCACCAGGGGTCCACTTTGAACTGAGGAAGACGTGATGTGTGCCTAAGACACACGTCAGATTTTGTGATCTGGAATCTTCACTAGAGCCGGATTTTTTCTTTCAACTGTCAGTCCAATTCAGCCCTCAATCGGTTTTGGCTGTTTCATGTCCAACCACAGCTGTGAACGTGCGCGTGTTCAAAATAGACTTTTCGATGAGGAGAGACCACAGGTCTGAAAATGCGTTTAGCTATACTCATCTATCATCTGCAACACACTCACAAAATTACAAAGTCATAAACCAACTAATACAACTGCGGAAATATGACTGATTAGATCGGTGCTCACTATGTTCAGCATGTTTACTCAAGGTTCACCTGTCCCTGAGACCTGAGACATTTTCATTATCGAAGAAGGAAAACATTTATTCAGCATTTGTTTGTGCAAAAACTGTAGTAGCTTTATCACTGAGAGACAGCTGAACCCATCGGATATGATTTAGTTGGTTTTTCTCTCCTTGGACTTAGTTTTAACAACTAAAGTCTAATATGGGACAATACAAAAGGACTCCTTATCTGTCCTCCAGGCATAACGAATGGAAGACTAATTATCTGTCTGGCCTTTGCAGTCCAGCGCCATTTTCAAACCAAGACTTGCAACATTTATAATTTATATCCTGCATTTTTAATACAAGATGGGGTTTGGCTCATCTCAGCATGCCTTGTGTCAAACTGCTGCAGTGAGTGTCACAAACTTTCCCAGATTAAAATGAAAGCACATGCCATTTTATGTTTGTGATATCAGCTACTGAGTGCTTGAATTAATGATTTAGACATTCAGTTTTTGCTTTGATTCATCGTAGAATCATTTATTTGCTCAAGGCATTCTGTTTGAGATAAGAAATTGTGATCTAAAACTGTCCAGAAAGCGCCTGTTTTTTTCATACAATGTTTTTATTATTTATTTGTTTGTGAAGCTATACTTCTGACTTCTCCTTTGTGAGTCTCATTCCTCGGCATTCACACCTGTGGAATAGTAATCTGCAGCACTGATGCTGATGTGTTTTCCCATTTTTCTGATGCTAGAACCTGTTTACTTCCCGTTTGGCAAGGACAAAAAAAGAGGCTGGGGTGCTGTCAGACAGACAGGGCTCTATGTTTATGCCTTTATATTTTTCTGTGAAGTAAATGTCAGTTAAACCCAAGATTGATTGTTATATTGACTCATTTGGCATGGTGGGGAAACCTTGAAGTTGGTGAGGTGGAACAATTGATTTTATTCAAATGTTTGTCGAAGGCGGGCAGTAGACAAGAAAAGAAATGTTTATGCAGATTTTCTGAGTTTAATCTCCTGTGTTTATGTCAGCGTCAGGCCCGTATGTGTGTTTCAATTGAAAGCCCAGAGCAATTTCCATTGGAGGGAGAGCCATGGAGACCTATTGAAAATGAAATGGTATATTTTATAATCAAATGAATCCTGCTATTCACAGTATGTTGCAGTTGGTCTGTAATTATACCTGCCAGTGTACATGATTCAAACAGTTATTAGTGATGGTCATGAAATGGAACGAGTCTAGACTGTTTGATTATGTATTAAGAGAAATTAGAAGTATTTTGTGATAAAGGTGGCAGTTTAGAGCAATTGGTTTTAATGGTTCATTTCCATTTTTTTGTTAAAACCAAATTTTCACATTACATTTTTTTTTACATTTCGTTTTTAGCCTTTCTAAAGTGACACTGTAATTTTAGGATGAATATTTAGATACATTTTAATTGCAGGTAAATGTAGTGTATGGGGAATAATAGAAAACAAGAAGCACAACTTTTATACTTGATTTTACTTTCAAAGTAATATTGGCCTTTTGTAGCTGTTAATTTAAACAATAAAAATAAGTAGTTTAATAATGTGCATCATTTAAGTTCCAAAGATATTTGCTTTTGGATATTACCTAATATGTCTATGATGGATGTGATCCTGTCTCATGAGATGGTGACCAGATCTGTCTGGTCAGGGTCCGATAATAATGATGTCCTGCAGTCCGGGGCCAGTTTGAGAAAGTTTCGGTCTAGTTAATCAGTGTTCAGTTGTCTCTACGTCTTTTGAACATTTGCAAATTTTGCTGATTTAAATATACCAGGCAAAGTTAACTGGCTGGTTGAAACATCAGATGTTTTGTTGAACTGCGTGAATTAGTTGTTGAAAGTTGCCTCAGTTAGAATGGGTTGAAAATGATAAACAAATCAGTAATGTTTTGCACCATATGCCATCATTTTTCATCAGAAGTCTGTGTAGGTATTTATAGCTGTCATGGAGTTACATTATAGCTTTTCAAATCTGAGGCTTTATCTAATGTTTTTTATTGTATTTTTTTTTCAGTCAATTTAATGTAATTATTATTATTAAGCAGTATAACTGTTTTCAACATTGATAATAATATTACTGTTTTACTGTATTTCTGATCAAATAAATGTAGTCTTGGTGAGCATAAGAGAACTTTAAAACTTATTTTAAAAAATCAAACCAAACCCAAACTTTTTAACAGTATATATTAGACATTCTGCTAAAAATCTCTTTTTAAAAAAAAATTAAAAAAAATACAATTTTAGAAAAAACAATGTTGGCACATTAAAAAAAAGTTACAGTCGAAAAAATCCTTATTGTTGAGCCCAGCTTGTGATCTTCCTCTATTTTGTTCAAGGATGCCCTTTACATAAATGCAAAGTTCTGTCATTAAACTCTAGATGGCGCAGGCTAAGAGGTCCTTTAACTCAACCTGCTCGTAATCACATCAATATCTATAGGACACAGCTGATTGGTTCCTGCTGTATCAGTAGCCAATGAGCTCAACCTTCAAATACATGGGTAACATTTGCCTTAGCAGTGCAGCAAGCTTTCAGAAATCCTCCACCTTCCCCAGCTCCACGTGTATGGATCTGCTATGGGTAATTCATGTGCGCTATATTGTACAGCAGCAGCATGTCTTACTTGCTCACAGCAGGGTGTCGTGTATGTATTGACAGTAGCAAGTCCTGTACTTGCTCTGCTGCAGCAGCAGCAATAACCAACAGTAGCAATAATAATAGCAGCAGTAGCGTAGCAGATCTATTCCACCAAGACCAAACATATGAACATTGTCATACCCATTACCATGCCAAACACTCCAAGAGTTATAACATTAGTATATTTTATCATCTTTCAGATAGATACTGCTGACTGCTGCTCTGTATTACCTATTGGATTGATTCCAATGGCACAATATAAGCCCAATCCAAGACCATAAAGGATTTTCAATGAAAAACCACCAATGACAAATGCAATTTAACCTGGCTGCTTGGGCACTTAATCTGTGTCCAAGAAACTGACCCCTTTTTGTGTCAGGACGTAAAGCTATAGTGGCAAAATCTCATCTGTGTGTTCATTTCTGTTAGCCTCCATCTAGAAACATTGGTGCGCTTTGAGCAAAAGTCAAGGTGTTATTTTGGTTTGAAATCTTTTGATTATATGTTCCGACCATACTGGTTGTGATTTCACTCGACAGAGAAAACTTGCTAAGAAACAATGTGGCTCACTGCAAATTGTTGAAGAAAAAAAAGGCAATAATGTTGTAATGGATTACTGCAAATTATAATCCATCATTTACATCTATTAAATTCAGTGGACCATGAATTTCATGCCTCAAAGAAATTGCAATAAATGTCTTTTTATGAATGAATCAGGTCCATTTTGCAACCATTAATCCTAAATGTTTAATAGATTAAGGTCAGGTTCTGTTTTTAGATTTGAAATACCACAAAATTGTGTTGTGGCTTTGTGCTGTGTTTTGATCTGATGAAAGTCCCTGATTGTTTGTCATGGCTGTATGGTTGGGATTGATGTTTATCGAAACGGAGGAGCTGGGAAAGAATCAGATGGGTGATTATGGTGCGGTTGTCAAAAGCCTGAATGCCTCCAATTGTCAGTTCTATCTCAGGCTTTCAACAGGCAAGATGAGCATGATTACATAATTATGTGTGCAAAGTGGCTCTGAGGGGCCAGCAAGTGGTGCATACAAGAGCTATTATTTACTGTGGGCAACACAGAATACACTACCGAATGACCTGTGCAATTGCATGTGCTAGAGATAAACCACATTATCTCCCTCAATAACTTCAATGTGGATTATTATTTCCTATCATTTCGTTTTCAAACACAACCCACGTGTGAAAACACATTATCAGAGCCATGAAAACATGAAACATCATTCTAATTGCCACTGGTACTAGCATCTCGTCTTTTTTTTTTTTTTGCTCTAAAGGTGAATAAAGCTCTTTCAGTCCTAAAAAGCTTTTCAAGAAATACCTGAAAAATAATGGCATACAACATAAATAACAAGAAGTCACAACCTCAAAAGTGATTTTTTTTTATTTAGAAATTATTTTATTCAGAAAATTAAATTTTGGAACTTCTTGAACAAATCTCGGCAGAACATTCATACGGATAGATTCAACGTGGCCAATCAGAGAAACAATCAGAGATCAGCGATTCAGACCTTACTTATATTTTTAATTACTTTCTTATAAACTGTATTGTATAACTGGTCTAAGGAGAAGGGGATAAAGATACCCAAGTAAAAGTGAAAAAAAAAAAAAAAAAAAGCACACAGTGGCTTTAAAATTTACATTTTAGGTATGACTGGATGTAATTCATGTTTAACACTAAACATAAAAATGTCTTTAAATTGCACCACAGGTCTCAAATAACTCATAAATCATAAGTGCTAATTAGTGTTAGTGTATGTGTTTTCATGCATTTGATTTTTGGTGATACAGTGCATCCGGAAAGTATTCACAGCGCTTCATTTTTTCCACATTTTGTTATGTTACAGCCTTATTTCAAAATGGATTAAATGCATTATTTTCCTCAAAATTCTACAATACCCCATAATGACAACATGAAAGAAGTTTGTTTGAAATCTTTGCAAATTTATTAAAAATAAAAAACGAAAAAAAAAAAATCACATGTACATAAGTATTCACAGCTTTTGCCATGACACTCAAAATTGAGCTCAGGTGCATCCTGTTTCCACTGATCATCCTTGTGATGTTTCTACAACTTGATTGTAGTTCACCTGTGGTAAATTCAGTTGATTGGACATGATTTGGAAAGGCACACACCTGTCTATATAAGGTCCCACATTTAACAGTGCATGTCAGAGCACAAACCTAGCCATGAAGTCCAAGGAATTGTCTGTAGACATCCGAAGACAGGACTGTATCAAGGCACAGATCTGGGGAAGGGTACAGAGAAAAATCTGTAGCATTGAAGGTCCCAATGAGCACAGTAGCCTCCATCATCCATAAATGGAAGATGTTTGGAACCACCAGGACTCTTCCTAGAGCGGGCCGCCCGGCCAAACTGAGCAATCGGGGGAGAAGGGCCTTAGTCAGGGAGGTGACCAAGAACCCGTTGGTCAGTCTGAGCATTTCTCTGTGGAGAGAGAAGAACTTTCCAGAAGAACAACCATCTCTGCAGAACTCCACCAATCAGGCCTGTACGTTAGAGTGGCCAGACGGAAGCCACTCCTCAGTAAAAGGCACATGACAGCCCGCCTGGAGGACTCTCAGACCACGAGAAACAAAATTATCTGGTCTGATGAAACAAAGATTGAATTCTTTGGCCTTAATAGCAAGCGTCACGTCTGGAGGAAACTAGGCACCGCTCATCACCTGGCCAATACCATCCCTACAGTGAAGCATGGTGGTGGCAGCATCATGCTGTGGGGATGTTTTTCAGTGGCAGGAACTGGGAGACTAGTCAGGATCAAGGGAAAGATGAATGCAGCAATGTACAGGGGCATCCTTGATGAAAACCTGCTCCAGAGTGCTCTGGACCTCAGACTGGGCCGAAGGTTCATCTTCCAACAGGACAACGACCCTAAGCACACAGCCAAGTTAACAACGGAGTGGCTACGGGACAACTCTGTGAAAATCCTAGCCAGAGCCCAGACTTGAACCCGATTGAACATCTCGAGAGATCTGAAAATGGCTGTGCACCAATGCTCCCCATCCAACCTGATGGAGCTTGAAAGGTCCTGCAAAGAATAATAGGTGTGCCAAGCTTGTAGCATCTTATTCAAAAAGACTTGAGGCTGTAAAGGTGCTTTAACAAAGTATTGAGCAAAGGCTGTGAATACTTATGTACATGTGATTATTTATTTTATTTATTTTTTTAAATAAATTTGCAAAGATTTTAAACACAACTTCTTTCACGTTGTCATTATGGGGTATTATTTGTAGGAATAAGGCTGTAAAATGTGGGGAAAAAGTGAAACGCTGTGAATACTGTCCGGATGCACTGTATATTGGGCATTGCTGTTGTGACTTTAGTTGATTTACATATGTCTCTATATAGTAAAGTTATCTTGCAGGATAGCATAAGGTTTTTAATTGTAGAAATTGCTTGTGATGTTCTTAAAAGCCCCAAATGAACATTTAAATTTTGCTTTTTAGCTGGACAGATGTAAGCAAGTTTTAGACATTTGCCTGGAACAATAGTCATAATGCATTCGCCTGAAACAGACCAGCCGAGACTATATCTTCGATGAGGTTTGCAGTCGAAAATATCCTTGCTATTCAAACTCATTATTGACATTACAGACAAAGAGAGAATCACAATATCTGTATAACAATAGTGGCTGCATTTTAATTCATGTTTTTATGAAGCAAAGAATGACACGTTTGAATGAACCTCAGAGGCTTTGTTAATTGACTCTGAGTGATGTCATTAATATATTTAACTCAATCACTAATGCGTGTGAACCCACTCAAATGCTCTTTCAAGGCTTGCACCTCTGTCATAAGCATATTAGCAGATAACATTTTCCTTTTGAATTATGTCAAGAGGCTAATTACCAAAATGTCACGAGCTAGTTACTTGCATTTTCCACGTGGGCTTTAAAAACAAGGGGATTGTGAGATTGTCTGATGATTTATGTAACACCTGCAGTTGGCTCAGCTACAGGTGCACCCTCCAGGCATGAGACACTTTAGTGCACCAATACAGAATTAGCATACCTGCACCAAACTGCGGCACCACGCAAATTAATTTTTCAGAGGTTCACTTTGCTCTGAGAGAAAAAAGGACAGAGAGAAAAAAAGGAGTAGGAGTAGGAGTTCAAAAGAGACGAAAGATAGAGACAGACAAACTGAAACCCATCTGGGTCATTGTACACAACCGGTGCCATTTCTGCAAACTCTGTATGTGTAGACTCACACACACAAAAATATTTTGTTGTTTTATATGACACACAAATATTGTAAATATTATTACCAAGTTTTTGTCTGTTGTGATTTTTATCTGTTTAAAAATGTAATTTGTTGTGGCAACAAACGCTGAATTATCAGCATCATTACTCCAGTCTTCAGTGTCACATGATCCTTCAGAAATCAATCTCTTGTTATTATCAGTGTTGTAAACTGTCATGCTCCTTAATACTTTTGTTTAAACCGTGATGCTTTATTTCTGGATTCTTTGATGACTAGAAAGGTCAAAAGAACAGCATTTATTTGAAATGGATATCTTTTGTAACATTATAAATGTCTTTACTGTCAAATTTACTGTCAATCTAATGCATCCTTGTTGAATGTTTTAAAGGGTTAGTTCACCCAAAAATGAAAATTCTGTCATTAATTACTCACCCTTATGTCGTTCCACACCCGTAAGACCTTCGTTCATCTTTGGAACACAATTTAAGATATTTTTGATAAAATCCGATAGCTCAGTGAGGCCTCTATTGACAGCAAGTTAATTTACACTTTCAATGCCCAGAAAGGTAATAAAATGACATGATTAATGACATCATTTTGACATAATTTTATATTTTTGACTAACCCTTTAAAACATCCTTTAATTTCTACCCTTTAAAAACATACTATACAGTACAGTATGTATATTAGATTTTAGTTGTCAATGTATTTTAAAAAAAAAGATTTGAAGTTGCATCCCCAATTTGTGCATCAACCCATTTTTCATCTTTAAAGCAACAAATGACTGCATAAATCTTAAAGTCTGTGTAAAGCAATATTAAAATATGTGTTCTGAGTTTGTCACACCACAGAAAAATGTGTTATTAACCACCCAGCCAAATTTGAATGATTAAAAAAAAAAAACATTAAGTAAATGAAATAAGTTATCAAAATCTCACGAGAAAGATGCTGTCTCTCTCAACTTACTTGTCTAATGAGTCAAACATACTGATGCATATAAACAAAAGAATCACGTTAGAGGGTTGCATGATGAAGGCAGATATCAAAAATGTAGGCTGTAGTAACGGTAATGACAGTAACTCGCGATTAAGTGGATGAGCCACTGATGCTAATAGTTATTATAGTGTTAGGGGTGGGGCCATGCTTGGTGGCTCCAGTGCGTCATCAAGCCACCGTTTTAGCCCCGCCCAAAAAATCCTGAACACAGCTGTTTAACTCCACAATTTAGTACTACATAGTTCAGTCTTTGTAATGTGTTTCAGCAATACATTTGTAACATTTATAATTTGTTTAGAAACAATTTTCAGAATTGACTTTACACAGACTTTAAAGAAGTGAACTTTTCAAGTTAAAGTCTACACTTTTGTATTACTTTTATCTTATGTTATTAGGGAATGATCTTAAAATGTCACCTGTCACAGTTCCATTATGTTTGGACTTTGTTTTTGTCCTAGTTTCATTAATGGACTCTTAGTTTGTTAGTTCCTGTTTCCTTTGTGTTAGTTTCCCGCCAATCACCATGGACTCTAACTCAATCATCACAGCTGGTCATCCTTTACTTCATCACCATTGCGTTTTTAAGTTCCTCCTTGTGCACTCTTCAGTTTTCTGGTCACGTTAATGCTTGTGTTGTGTTTGCTCGTCTGCCTTTTTGTATTGTTTTGATCGTGTGGATTATTTAAAGACTTTCTGAACCTGTTCTTCTTTATCATTGTGTATTCTTGGAAACCCAGTGTGACAGTCAACCTTGTTATTTTACAACATTATTTTGTAGACACCAAGTGATAATTGAGTTGTTTCACAGAGTTAGTGTAAAATTAAATGATAACATGATCAACACTGCTACCATTCTGAAGGCATTATTACACCATTAATGTATACATTTATCTCACCATGGAAATTAATTAACTAACACTAAGCTCATTATTTGTATTAAAGGGGTGGTTCACTGTTTTGTTTCTAGGCTTGATTGAGTTTAACATGTCTTAATGCTTCGTTTATTAAAAAAAAAAAAAAAAGCTGTATTTTTCATATATTTTACCTTTATTCTACAGCACTGTTTCCACTGTCATTTGAACGGCCGGTTTGACTTCCTGATTCTATGATACCACTCTCTCCGATATACGCAATATGCTCAGACTGGTTAGCCGGCCCAGTGTATTGTGATTCGCTGAAGCGTCCGGAAATTCCACTCCCCTTACCATTAGTTGTTACATGTGCTTCAGTGGAAATGTAAATAATGGCGTCTATATTGCCGCATCAAATTGAGCCCAAATTAGACCCAGATAGCAGTAATGATGAAGAGGGTCAAGCAGAACCTCTGGAAGCACAGTTTTTAAAGAACGTTTATGAATGGTAAGTATTTCCGTTTGTATTTGTGTCAAAGTGTTTAAGTGTTTGCAAATGTTATTGCTGTTTGTTAGCTTTCAATATACGGTTTTATCCTGATTAAAGCTTTACTGTAGCTGAATACATGACTGAGTAGTAGCATTTTTGTAAAGGTATCGTTTAATTTATAGCATGAACAACTGTTTGTCTGTGAACATAGAAGTTTGTTGGTGTTTGTTGGCATTTCTTGGAGAAGTATTCAATAGAATTTAGCTAACTGGCTAGCGAAGCAAAAATGTATTGGTCTTTGTTTACGTCCTTGATGCAATCAAAAAATAGCAACATAATACATTTAACAAACAATAAAACCTACTTACAGGTTGGGGCCCATAAACAGCAGCTTCTGCTTTTAAAGTGGGACATGGCCTCGCCCACTTTGTTGCATGTTCCCGTGGGCAGGGTTTTTGTTAATTGCATGGGTTTATGATGTCACCAACCTGGGAAGAAGCTTGTTGTAGTCCAAACTAGTCATTTTTGTAGGTATTAAACTGCCATAACTTTAAAAGACAATATCTCTGTTTGCATTGAACTTTCAGAGCTGTAACTTTGCAGATACTGTTTATGCTCAAGCAGCAACATTACACACTAACTAAAGTTAAAAAAGTGAAATCGCAATGAACCACCCCTTTAATAGAATTTTTTTAAAAAGTACTTAAAAACAATCAGCATTTTATTAAATGGAAAACACACCTGTTTCATAGAATGACCGATATTTTAAAAAAAAAAAACATACTTATTAGAAGATGCCATCTTTTATGTCAATAAAATATAAATTAGCATTGTCTCTAAAACAGAAAGATTTGACATTCAGTGCAGTGACGCCTGCAGCCGTACGACTGTACGCACTGTGCGTACCATGAGAGAGCGCTAATTAAAGTTGTTTTTATTTTTTTACATAATTTTCAAATTGATTATTAAAATCTATCTGCATACACTCATGACATATTAAGAAAGCAAGAGAGAATGAGAATGAATAAAGGTGTGTGTTTGTGTGTTGTAAAGTCAAATGTGTATGTACGTACATGGCTGGGTGTGGGGGAAATGGGTGAAAAGAAATCTGATTGGCTAGTTTAGTTTTGTTGCTTTTACAGACTCAAAATTAGTTAACGCTCTCTAAAACAGCTAAATTCGATTGAAACATTTGTAAAAAGGCCTAAAACTATTGAGTAGGGATGGAGAAACGAAGACTTTTAAATGTTTGAAGCTTTTCTCTAAATGTTTCGGGAAAAGTTTCAAAGCATCAAGAGTGTCGAAAACAGTGCCATCTTGTGGCAGGTAACATTTACAGCAGCCATAAACTTGAGTGCGCAGCTCCTTTGTTTTATTCATTAAGCACAAATAAAAGCCTGACAACGCTAAATGTGTTAGGTTTCTGATAATATAATTATTTAAGTGTGGCAAGAAATTAAATGTAACAACAAAAACAATAATTATAATAATATTAATAATACCTACTAAGTTGTTGGAGGCAAGTAAATTGCGCTGTTATTTTATTGTTTTTACACTGTTTATATGAACTTATGATAATGTAATATAGGCTACAGGCTTATATATTTAAAAGTTAGTAAATCTGGGTTCAAAGTACATTCCAACATGCAAAGTGAAGAATTCACATGACTGGAAAGAAAGTGAGGCCAGAGATTATATTATTATAGGTAGATAAGAGTGTCTGTATCTCTTACCATTGGAGAAAGCGTAACGGCTAACTTAATCACGTGCGGCACCTCTCAGCCTATCGTGTCGCCGTTCAAAACTCCTCCCTGCGTACCACCAATGCATACCGCCCGTACCGCCAGTTAGCATTAGCCATTACGTTTTTTTGGCTAAAGGTTGCAGGCTTGCCTTCGAGTGGTTTGGTGAGGCTTTGTTTTTCGTTAATCACACGTTTCTCTTAAAAAATATGCACAATTCCTGACAAAGCTGCTCAGATATAACGTAAAAAATCCAAAAAAATTCACGAAGCATCTATCTACACAAGCACATCAGAGTGCAGATACATGCATCAAATTTTCTAAGTGCGTGAACAGGAAAGAGACAGTCGATCAGTCGATTTGTACAGCATTAGATTGTTCACACCAATGCAATAATAGATTTAATAGCTTTTTGCGGACAGAAAAAAGAAAAAGAAATAGAAAAAGAAAAAGAAAAAGTTCTGTGCATACCCTGAGATAAAATCCTGTAGGCGCCCCTGCAACCATGCACTATCAATGACAGACAGCAATGCCACGTTCTGGTTTAAATGTAAGATGTGTCTCCCAGACAACAGAACCCTTTGTATCTGGACTGTGCAGTTCCATGTGTGTGTGAAAATCTCCAGACTCTTTCACACACTGCAGCCCAACTTCCTGTATTTTCCCCTCCTTTTAAACACCTCATGTTTGATCTCCTCAGTATCATGAGCACAGGGCTGGCAGGTTGGATCCTGACATCCTTTGAGGCGCAGGTAGGCGTAGATTGGCAGTAATAAGGGCTGTTTGTCACCTCTGGGGACTCTGCATTCTCCCCAGCAACACGCTGAAGCTTTTATGAAAAGAAAACCAAAACAGATCCTCTTCTCTGTTGAAACTTAGCAAAAAGATCTCTCTTTGTTTCTGCATCATTCTCCAAAGGGTGTTTGTGATGACTCCATTTTGCCATTTTAGTTTCAAGCGAAATGTTCCAAGCACCCATGTCACATTTATAATTTACAGATTGGAAAAAAAATAGAAAGAAAGAGAAGTTTTGTCTGTTTATCCTGTTGTGCATGTAGAGTATATTGCCTTTAGCAAGAGAAACAAACCCAGTGACTTATGGGCTGTGTTTTGAATTTTGCTTGCAATTCTCAGCTTGTGAATGCTGTATGTAAAGGAAAGGTTCTTGTTATGTCTGCAGGCGTTCATGAATTGCGTTTGTTTGGCGAGTGGAAAATCATATGGAGAGTGTGTCTCAATCAGTTATGATCCCCTGTTGCTTTAAGTTCCAACACCTTTCCTTTTGTCATATATTGAAATATACTCTATGTAGCATTGTGAATGATGAATTCTCCCTGTGCTCACTGCTGTTTTATATATATATATATATATATATTATATATAAACAATTCCTTACACTTTCTAAAACCATCATATTTCCTAACATATTGTGTATATGCACCGATCAGGCATAACATTATGACCACCTTCCGAATATTGTGTTAGTCCCCCTTTTTGATGCCTTAACAGCCCTGACCTGTCGAGGCATGGACTCCACTATACCACTGGAGGTGTGCTGTGGTATCTGGCACCAAGAGGTTAGCAGCAGATCCTTTAAGTCCTGTAAGTTGCGAGGTGGAGCCTCCATGGATCAGACTTGTTTGTTCAGCACATCCCACAGATGCTTGATTGGATTGAGATCTGGGGAATTTGGAGGCCAAGTCAACACCTCAAACTCATTGTTGTGCTCCTCAAACCATTCCTGAACCTTTTTTGCTTTGTGGCAGGGCACATTATCCTGCTGAAAGAGGCCACAGCCACCAGGGAATACTGTTTCCATGAAAGGGTGTACATGGTCTGCAACAATGCTTAGGTAGGTGGTACGTGTCAAAGTAACACCCACATGGATGGCAGGACCCAAGGTTTCCCAGCAGAACATTGCCCAAAGCATCACACTGTCTCCGCCGGCTTGCCTTCTTCTCATTGTGCATCCTGGTGCCACGTGTTCCCTAGGTAAGGGACGCACACGCACCCGGCCATCCACGTGATGTAAAAGAAAATGTGATTCATCAGACCACGCCACCTTCTTCCATTGCTCTCTGGTCCAGTTCTGATACTCACGTGCCCACTGTTGGCACTTTCGGTGGTGGACAGGGGTCAACTGCACTGTGTATTCTGACACCTTTCTTTCAGAACCAGCATTAACTTCTTGAGCTATTTCAGCTACATTAGCTCATCTGTTGGATCGGACCAAACGGGCCAACCTTCGCTCCTCACGTGCATCAATGAGCCTTGGCCGCCCATGACCCTGTCACCGGTTCACCACTGTTCCTTCCTTGGACCACTTTTGATGGATATTGACCAATGCAAACTGGGAACACCCCACAAGAGCTGCAGTTTTTGATATGCTCTGACCCAGTCGTCTAGCCATCATAATTTGACCCTTGTCAAACTCACTCAAATCTGTATGCTTGCCCATTTTTCCTGCTTCTAACATATCAACTTCGAGGACAAAATGTCCACTTGCTGCCTAATATATCCCACCCACTAACAGGGGCCGTGATGAAGAGATAATCAGTGTTATTCACTTCACCTGTCAGTGGTCGTGTGTGTGTGTTTGTGTGATGTCCAACCTGTAATATAGATGCTATGTGTGATTTAGTTGAACATTTATGTCTGGTCAGTAAGAATTTTTTTTACAATGTTTTTCAAAGAAGTCTCTTATGCACATCAAGGCTGCATTTATTTGATCAAAACATAGTAAAACAGTAATATTGTGAAACATTATTACAATTTAAAATAACTTTTTTTTTTAAAGAAAAAAAAAAGATAAGATAACCATAATAACCCTGTAAACAAGAAACATAACCCATTTGGTTTTGAAATTTTTGACTAATTATTACCCCACACTTGTTAGCAGGCTGGTTACAAAAGAAATGGCATGTTTTGTTTATGCTTATTAAGCTGTTGCTTTTAAGCTGTTGACTGTAATGTGAGCCCAAAAACTCTCAGTATAATGTGCTAAGAGCATCTGTATCATTTAGAAAACAGTCAAATAGCTCTGGTACTAGAATAAAGTACTTAAAATTGAGCCAGTGTACTTACTAGCAACATAAAAGAGTGCTATGCATGTGGGTATTTTGTTTAGTACAAAAAATAATAATACAGTTAATAATACAGCACCCAGCTTGACCAGGCTGGAAGACCAGCTTAGACTGGTTTAAGCTGTTTTTCAGAAGGGTAATTACTGCTGCAATGAACAATTAAATAATTAACAGCTAATACAAAAGTGCATCGACGTTAGCAAGGCTGTAATGTGCTAATTTGCATTTAGATCTTTCAAATGACTGACGGTTTAGTGTTAAGTCCCTATCAAGGATCAGGCTCTTTTCCGTCTCTCCGCTGTCACTATTTAAAGCGTCCGAGTTCAGAAGCGAGCCAAGCTGTGATGGAAGAGATAGAAAGACAGCTGCTCACAGCTGTGTGTTGGCCTCCCTGCATTAAGGCACTTGCTGCATGCTCTGCGGTGTCGCATTGACTGAAGTGCTTTTAAGTGTGTCTTGAAACAATAAAAGAATGTACTCCAAGAAAATCTTCTACACTGTCTGCTTCCAAAAAAAAAAAAACCTTCAGAAAAAGCAAACAGCAGCTGCGATGCATGTGGAATGCGATGCTAATTTAGCGACTCCTTTCAGTGGATCTGACAGCTGAGGTTACAGACTCTGCTAAAAAAGTTAATTATTGTTATGAGACTTCTTGGTAAAAATGTCACCATTACACTCTTAAGAAAAATGGTTCTAAACAGTACCAGATTATGGTTCTTCAACTTGCAACAGCAGAACCCATCACTAGCTGTCTGGCCCATCAAGAGAAAAAAAGACTCTCTTACCTGAAAACTTACTTTCGAAATTCTGTAAGCTTATGTAACACTATTACTTTGTTCCAAGTCAATCAAAAGACATGTCCTCGCCATCCAAGTCATCTCCTCGTCTCATCTGCTCCCTTGAGTGTGTGTGCGCCCAGACATTCTGTAAGACAAAACCAGTTATCATCACCAAAGTCTCTATTGTTGATTCAACTCATATTCTTCAGCTCTTACATGCCTTGGTTTGGGTTCCTAACACTTATATAATAAAACCTACCACTTGTTCTTTTTTTCAATCTCTGTCGTCATCATTGTGTCATTATGAAGAGACTGCAAAACCTAAAGTTGGTGTTCCAAATAAGGGAGACATACAAAATGTGCGGTGCTGGGGGTGCTCCAGGACAGGTTTGAAAACCCCTGCTCTAATAATACCCATTATAAATTCAATATCTCTGTCACAGAAGTATCCTCAACTAAACAGAACTGGTCACATTTAAATGTTCTGTTAAAAAAACGTAAAAGAAAAAGAGGATTGGTAGGACGCCAGTTAGATAGATATCTTAAGGATATCAAGTACCTGTTGACAGTCTGTGTAGCTGAATGGTCGAGGTCCAGAAAATCAATAATGAGGTGGCTTTAAAAGAATTTTTTGACAATTACAGATTTAAAAACCAAAAAGGTGTGCATAAAGAACCCTAAACTCTAGAACCATTCAACATGATATGGTTCTTCAGGATGATATGGTTCTAAATGGAACCACTGCCTAAAAAAAAAAAAAAGCATTTCAGTGTATACTAAAAGTGTTTACAAAATGTGTGAATCTGCTAACTAAAATGTCTTCCTGTCTTGTCAGTTTACTGTCTTTTATACCTGGAAAAAGCTATCTGCTAGCATTCCCATTCATCTCAATGATATCTGGAACAATGTTTTTGAGACAATCGCCTGGGCTGTCAATTCCATGTGACCAGTCAAACTGAATCCATAGGAAAATTAGGCTACTTCATGATGCCAATACTTAATTATATAGAGTGCCAAAGAAATTTAATTCCACTTATTTATCAGTTTTTTGTTTATAAGAGTATACAGTGCTATGTTTTACCCAAGGGCTAATTAGAGTTTAATCTGGTGCTGAAAAGGTCACTTCTATTTGGAATTATAACTGGTTTTGACCAGTTAATTTCCAGTGCTTAGTTGCCCCACTATCTGTCCGCTGGACTTAATTTGGGATTTATGTCATTTTCTTTTATTTTCGGACTTACAGAATTTCTAACAAACCTTCTAAAAATAGCTAATATTATTTTCTGGCAGACTTTAAAGTGCTTAAATGAGCTAATACCCTCAGATTCAATGACATGGCAGCAATGCACTTGTTAACTGCTGGCACAGAACATGAAGCTAATTGGAGAAAAAGGGGAGAAAGTTTGGCTCTTGCGTAAGTGAAGAGAAATTAATATTTTCAAGAACACATCACAGAATGAAAGTCCCCCAATGACATCTGCATAATGAAATGATTGTGTCCATATTCAATGAATATATTCATATGGATCTGTCCCAAATTTCCCATGCCAACTCAGACAGCTATGATTCAGATTGCACGGTTGTTGTTTTGCTACATGCTGGATATTGATTGTATTTTTCTCTCTTATTTTGTTTTGCTCCCTGAATTATAGCATTTAATAAATTTAAAATAAAGTGATTTATTAGTGCTAGCAGTCCAATCTGGGATTCATTAAAGTAAAGATATTGAATTGCTAGATTCCGATGGACCTAAAAGTGTGAATATTTGAAAAGGTAGGCAATCTAAATGAAGTGAAGTCAATGTGTGTGCATATCTGAGACACAGAGATGTTTACTTTTGCACTGAATAGATGGCATGTTTACAAATCATCTCCAATTAATTAATTCACCAAAGATGTAGTTTCAAATAAAGCATCATTTATAAATGTAATGTGCAGCATTTAATAGGCCCATTAAAGTCTTATTAGGCAGCACATGTGGGTGTTTTTAATATCCCTGTTAGACTGGTGGTAATAGTGTTTGCTTGAGCATCAAAGGTGTTTTCTTCCCCCACCATTTCCCTTGGTAACCTCAATAGAGCTTTATTTGGAGACTGACATTAGGTGTATTTTATTCTGATTTAGGTGTATCCCTTATGATCTAGTCGAAAAACCTCACATGTCTAGTACTTCATTTCAAGCAGTCAAAGTCCCATCAGTCCTTGAATCCCTAGTCCATCACAACCCATGCAAAAATGATATACAAGTGTAGCGAATTGGACGCATTTCAACAGCAACTCTAAAAACCACTTCTTTTGCATCCAAATGATCACATTTGTACTGAAGTGTTTCATACTGTGTCCAGATCCCCTGTTCCCTGCCTCCACACAATGCTGTATCTGTTCTCAAACACTGTACCAGCAACTGACATATAAAAGAGCTTGCATATAAAGAATCTACGCACATCACAATATGAACATACAAACACTGTCTAGTTTTGTACCATAACTGCAGTTCAGTGCAATATGAAAACTGCCACCGTTACCATGCCAACAGCTGCAGCTGCACAGTAACTGCAGTCATTTTGCAGTAGATGTCATACAAATACATGTTGCTCTTCTGGACTGAGTTGCAGTTGTTCTTTATTAAGTTTAACTATATTGTACTGAACTGTAGTTACTCTAACCTGCAGTTGTGCTATATTTCTACTGTTGAGAACTGTTATATATTAGACTGCACTGAACTACACCTGCACTGCAATTATAAAGCTTCATTCACACAGGGCGTTGTCATTAACGCTTCTCATTTACTTTGAATGGGTGACAATTGTGGGTTCCATCACATCGCTTCACTCGTGTTGCTCGTGGTAGAAGTTGAAGATTTCTCAACTTTTCAAGCGCCAATGCAGGCGTCAGCCAATCAGATCGCCTTATGCAAATTCCCTAGAGCAGACGCTAGCCAATTGTGTTCATGCAACATCGGAAAATAATGTGATAACAGTCACGTCAGCACAAGCTTCAGACACACCCTCCGTCAAGCGTTGACGCCTATGCCCCATGTGAATGCAGTGCAGTACAACGGACTACAGTTATACTTAAATTCAGTTGTACTGCAACATAAATTTATGTTTATGTATGTGTATAAAAATATACACAGATGAGCCAAAACATTATGACCACCTGCCTAATATGCTGTTGGTCCTCCGCGTACTGCCAAAACAGCACAGACTGGCCAAGGCATGGACTCTACAAAACCCCTGAGGGTGTCCTCGGTATCTGGCACCAAGACGTTAGCAGCGGATCCTTCATGTCCTGTAAGTTGCGAGGTGGAGCCACAGTGGACCGTACTTATTGGTTCAGCACATCCCACAGATGCTCAATTGGATTGAGATCTGGGGAATTAGGAGGCCAAGGAAACACCTTGAACTCTTCACCATGTTCCTCAAATCATTCCTGAACAATGTGTGCAGTGTGGCAGGGTGCATTATCCTGCTGAAAGAGGCCACTTCCACCAAGTAACACCATTGTCATGAAGGCTGTACCTGGTTTGCATCAATGTTTAGGTAGGTGGCACATGTCTAATTTACGTCCACATGAATGGCTGGACCCAGGGTTCCCCCGAAGAACACTGCTCAGAGCATCACACTCCCTCCACCGACTTGTCGCTTGCATTGTAGGCACTTTGATGGTGGACAGGGGTCATCATGGGCTCTATGATTGGTTTGCAGCTACACAGCCCCACACGCAGCAGAGTGCGAACACTGTGTGTTGTGACACATTCTTCCCATAACCATCATTAAAAGTTTGTTTGGCTTGTGCCACAGTAGACCTTTTGTTGGCTCAAAAAAGACAGGATTGCCTCATGCCCTTGTGCATTGATGAGCCTTGGGCGCCCAACACCCTGAATGTCGCCGGTTTGTGGTTTGTCCCTCCTTGGACCACTGTTGGTAAAACTGCAGAGAGAGAGCAACCCACAATCTCAACTTCAGAGATTTTCTGACCCAATTGCCTTGCCATAATAATTTTGCCCATGTCAAAGTCGCTCAGTGGTATATTTCCTGTACAACTACATAACTATTAATTATGAATTATGGTGTCAGGAAACACAGATTCATTGAACTATGCTGGTAATAATGGAACTTGCGACTACAGTTGGCTAACGATGCTTTTGGGAAATGCACAGATCTTTATTTCTGCCCATTTCTCCTGCATCAAACACATTGATAATGAGAACTGATTGTTTGCTTACCATCTAATCTACCCAGACCTCTATATTGTTAGGAGATGATCAACGATATTCGCCTCACCTGTGACTGGTTATAATGTTTTGGCTCATCAGTGTAAAATATTATGCAGACAACTGTATTTATACTTTAATAGATCTTAAGCTGTTTTCCTATACTACAGTATGCCAATGAAATGTCAATCTTAAACATAGAATTATAAAAGTAGTACTTACAACTTATGGTAAACTGTAATCGAAGGTCTTCTGAAGCTACAGTAGCTTTACAGTATGTAAGAAAGATACTGAAATATTATCAAAGGTGAGTAAATAATGACAGAATTTGCATTTTTAGGTGAACTATACCCACTACAGAAGCATTTAATTGCAGTAGAGTTTTACATTTTACAGTGTAGCATCTTTGTACAACACAAAACTGCATGTTTTACTGCTGGATTGAAGTAATACTGCAGTTTTATTGCGGTAAGGGCAACTGCTACGTCTGTGAAATATCCTGTCAGTAAGGCAGGTAATCCCTCTGAAGGGCCTAGCAGTGTTCAAAGCTGCCATCTTTATGCCAACGCTGAATTTTTTTTTAAAGAGGATTAATTCTTGGGTAAATATTGGCTCCAAAACAGGAACCAGTGGGCTGTTCGTTTGATGCCAATCGAGGCACCACAACATTTTGACGTACCCTAGACCTACACTTCCTTTGTAGCCGAGAGACAAAATAAAAACACTTTGTACAGCATAGAACCTCTCGCACAAAATTTCTCCTTCCAAAATGTATCCTCCCAGATTTCTCCCTCTCAATACATGAAAATTTACTAGTCTGACATATCTGTAGATGGATAGATTAATGAAAGCTGTTCAACACAAGGTCAGCATCCCTCTTGTTTGCCAACTTCATCCTGTCATAAAAGTTTAAATACCACTCTGACCTGCAGTGGCTATAGTTTTATTAGTGAAGGTTTCTCACAACGTAGTGCCAATCAATAGTTAATTAAAGTCCAACAGACTGAATAGAAGACTGAAAGTCTGAGTCTGTGGGCCGAACGGGATGCTGCTGGCAAGATTTTTCAGGCCTGTGTTCAATACGGCTGGCTTCTTCTATCACTTAGTGAACTATTGAGTAGACTCATAATTGCTAGATGTTGTTTTGCTTTGGTCAGTGCTGCAGTATTTTATCTGAGACTTTAAGTCTTTCTGAGAGGACGTGAAGTTTTTAATAGACCATTGTTTTGAGAGTTGCAGCAACAGTATTCCCGAATGCCCGAAATGCATGTTGTTGTATTTCCAAGTTTGGGTTGGACATATTTAAGGATTCATTCTTTAAAAAAAATAAAAATAAAAAAAATAGTCAGGATGAATTACTGAATACCTCAGAAGAAAGGAAAAAAAGGTATATTTTTACATTATTACTTACAGAAAATAAAATTATTGTGGTGCTTACATTTTATATATAATCAAATGAATGCATCCTAGCTAAATAAATTGATTTAAGATAAGTCCCCCTAGTCAATTATTTTATCCCTTAAAACTCATCTTTGATCACCAAAATGACATATTTAAAAAAAATTCGAGTGAAGAAAATTTCTTCATGCCTTAAAATAGCTTGAATGTACCTCTACACCCTTGCCTCATTTAATATACACGGATCAATGAATATGCAAATTAGCCCCGCCTCCAATCGCTCAAGCCAGCTCGGAGAGTCTACTGTTACTGTAGTGACAAGCAATTTGTTGTTTGCGTTGTGCATATTTAAGAAAAAAGCTTGCTTCGCTTCGTATATTAAGTTTAACAGCTGTGCAACTGAACTGCACATATTTCTGACACTTAAATTGTGTTTTAAATTATGAATTTGTAAAACGCCTTTGCAAAACGGTCTGAATCCACTTGCATCTGTTTGGACTGCTCTCTCACTGAATCACCTGAAGTGATTTGTCAGTAAAGCAGACAGTATTGAGAGAACAAGCAACCGTTTTCCTCTGTGAATATGCGCTAAATGGATGTTTGACAATTTCGTTGCTTTTTTGGAGTTTTCAGATTTAAAAAAAAAAAACATTCAGAAGAAATCCTGCAGGCGATGCACATACTTGAATGAACGCGGATTTCCAGCGTATTTACTTGAACTTATCAGGTAGGCTAATATCTATGGTTTGATTCATTCCAAAGGCGGCCAGAATCAGAATTTATAATGGACTGAATAGCTCTCTCAGAACTTGGCGTGCGATTCCACACTGACTGACATATGCACATGAATCACGGTCACACGCACACGCTCAGAGCAATATTGTTTTAGCTATGTTTTATAGTATTCAAATATTTTGTCATTAATTAATATGAATTAATATAATTAGCCTTTTGCTTGACTACGTTATCAAACAGCTAATAATGTGTCGCTAATGTTACACACACCGTTTCCGTTCTTCATCTTAGACAGAGTCAGACAGCTGCCTGCTAACAATCAGTATCCTTACAAACGCTTTGAACAACTCAGAACGTCAGTGGAGAAAGGCATATAGTTCATCATAACATCGTAATAGACTCGCTATATTGCTAAATCTAAACAATTTTTCATATCAACAGAAAATATACCGGGATAACCTGGCTTCTCTCGAGACTTTCCTGCTTCAGACCAGTCATAGTTAATGATATGCTAAAGCCTGCTGGCACGTTGTTGTGATTGGTTACAAGGTAGTCTGTGACGTCACAAACACCACCGATTTCAAACCGTGGGTTTTAGACTGTCTTTAGTTTACTGCAGTTTCAAACATAAAATACTCAGCAATGGTTTTGACTTATGGTTTGTCTTAAAGCATATTAAAAACACTACATAGACATATAAACCACATTAAAAACTTGATTTTCACCACAGGGGAAAAAAAAAAATCCTGCAGAACCCAAGTGTGTTAGAAAAGAGTTAGATGCATTTCTGGGTCAATATATTTTGTTGATCCTGGAACAACATTCCATCCAAAAATGTAATCCTAACCATATGCCTAACCCTACCCATAAGTTACCCTTAAAATCAGAGGAAAATGATAGGTGAATAACACTGATGTAGAAGCACCTAACCCTGGGTGTAAGCCTAAACTTGACATAAACTATAAACTTGTCCCTCAAATCTGATTGGTTGATTGGAATGTTGTTCCAGGATCAACAAAGAGGTTGATCCAGGAACATGTTGTACTTGGTGAAATCAGGTTTTGTGTACATAAAAACATAGCTGCTTGTATGTTTTATGAAGAAGGTCCCTTACAAAGGTATCATCATTTTTGGGGGTCTTTGTGATCAAAAAGTTAGGAAATTCCTGCTTTAGTTTACGTCACATCTATGATGTGTGATTTACAACTTGCTAGTGTTAGTCACTCACAGGACTTTCCCATTCTAGAGAACATTTGATTGGATGATAATCTGTGTAGTGCAGGATGAGTCATCAATATTTTTTGCTTCAAAATGCTAAATCTGCTAAATGTCACCTTTTAGGACTACGCCAGCATACATTTGACCTCAAAGCTAACAGAAAAGTCAAACCCATAAAAACCATCTCGCCGACTGCAGTACATCTCATCTCACTTGTTGCAGTTTTACTCCCCATGGTCTTCTCCAAACATTCGAACACTCCTACAGCGTCGCACTAAACTGTCTAACCCCCTGCTGTCTGTCTAGCTCCCTCCCACCTCAGCTCTTACACCACCTCGCAGTTTCTTATTACTCTCATCGCTGGCCTGCCTCCAGCCAGCAGGCAGCTGAATCTCGACCCTCGCTGATTTCTTGTTTTCCTGTAATCACAATGGCCCATATTCACAAAGCCTCTTAAAACACCAGCTGTTCTTGGCTCACTTTCGATTTTTGTTAAATAGCATCTGAGATTAGTAGTGACAGGCCGATACCTGATCCCAGAGCATCTCAACTAGAATGAGATACTTTGTAAAAACACATGGAAAAGTGCTCAGTAGGGTTCGTTTGAGAGACATTAGCACGATAAGGGAAACATTTGGGGTAAAAGAAGGAAAGGCAGACAGGACAAAAACAAACAATAGCCTTTAAGCCATAAAACACAAAGCCATAAAGCTGTCAATATGTAGCACAATGTTTTTTCCAGAAACAGGGGAGTGTAAATCATCTGAGAATGAACCTGATGTAGAGAACTCCATGGGTGGTAACTGTTCTGAGTGTTTGGGGCAGATTTCTTCCAGCTTGACATTTCTGCTGGTCTCAGCATGCTAGCATTTCATCAGTCATAGAGTGTCATAAAGTGTTTAGCTCAGCTAAGGACACAAAAATGTGTGTATGCTCGGCTCTGTGATCATTTGAACGATGCCAGTGCTAAAATTTTTTCTTTTTTCTATCTACCCTTTTTCTCTTTCTCTGATGTGTGGCATTGAGCAAGCATGCAAGGTTCCTGTCAATCCTCGCTTAAGCTACGGATTAAAAGTTTCAACTTTAGAGAAAATAGTTATTTTGTAGTTTTAAATTTCAGGTCTTGAGGCAAAGCACCTTTCAAGGTGAGATCTGCTCTGTAGCAATGCAGTAGTGGTTAAGGGGAGGGGCTGGATTTGGGGCAGAGGCTGTGTACCTTTCCAACACTAGTGATCTTGTGAAAAAAGGTCACGCTTGCAAGACAAACATTCAAAGTACTTGTTTGGAAGTTTTTGGAGAGCCAGTTCCAAATGAACTGCATTGCAATTTTTCAGCTTATTGACCTGTTGCAATGAGCATAATTTCTTGAGAATTAATCAGTATAATTTTAGTATTATTTATGTACTATTATAGTTTTTATTAACATTTTTTAGTAATATTTAGTTTAATTTTTAGTAATTGTTATGTGTTTAGATTTATTTTTATTTCAGTTTCAGTCCAGTTTTAGTTTTTATTTGTTTTCCAGTTAGTGATTTTAATTTTAGTTATTTGGCATGGCAATATTTCTAAATGTTTTTCATCTATTATTTATATTTTACAGCATTATTTCAATGAATGAAAATGTTTTTAATAGTTAAGTCTAGTCTATCCCTCTAATTTTAGCTAGAGGGATAGTTCACCCAAAAATGAAAATCCTGGCATCATTTACTCACCCTCATGTCGTTGAAAACCAATAAGACTTTCGTTCATTTTCAAAACACGAATGAAGATATTTTAAATGAAAACTGAGATTTCTGTCCTTCCGTTTAGTCCACACAACTACCACTTTAATGCTTCAAAAAGTTCATGAAGAGATTGTAAAACATCCACATGAATTGAGCAGTATAGTCAAAATTTTCTGAAGAGACCAGATTGCTTTATATGATGAAGTGATTTAATTTAGGCTTTTATTCACATTATAAGCAAGCTTAAGCATGCTTGCTTGACGTGCAAGAACCAATGAGGTTTGTTCTCACACATTAAGGAAATATGGTTAAGCTTCTGTTTATGTTCGCTGATCAATAAAAAATTTGGACTAAACCACTCGATTCATATGGATTAGTTTTATGATATCTTTATGAACTTTTTGAAGCGTCAAAGTGGTAGTTGCATGGACTGTCAACAGAGTGACAGAAATCTCTCAGATTTCATTTCAAATATCTTCATTTCTGTTTTGAAGATTAACTAAAGTCTTAAAGGCTGGAATACACTAACTTTACATGACTTTTATAAACTGAACAGATTTTTAAAACACTAGGCACACTGGTTACAGAGAAAAAATGGGCATTATACACTAAACTGAGGATCATACATTACCAGACTTTAAAATCGTTCTAAACACAACAAACTCACACAGTAACACTTGCCTTGTTGGTAAGAGACGCAGACAGATTTGCAGGAGATGACCACAGTAGTTGAAATAACAAGCCAAGTTTATTTGGATGGATGGACTCTACAGATTACAACAGAAGTTAGAGGTAAGTGGCATAGTCAGTTGTTTTATCTATCTTGTTACCGTCAATATTAATCCATTATCAGTCGCTGTTTAATGTAATCAATCATTCGCAGCTACTGACGTTCAGGCTATTTATCCACTTATCCCAGACAAGCGTTAATATTAACATTAAAATGAATGAATCGAGATTTACCTCAGATTTACTATCTCAAGACGAAGCTAGCATACAGTACCTGGTTGGTTTAGTTCTGACGGGATTGCCACCCGTCTCCATTTCTTCTTGAGCTTTGTGACTTCGCGCCCTTGATTTCCATTGGCTGGTCAGTATACAGGCTGTAATGTAGCCTACTGTCAGTTGCAACTAGTCATACGCGATTATGTGTTCTAAAATCGGCTCAAAATATCAAACATGTTTTGATATACTCTGACTGGATGGAATCAAACTCCGAAGCTAAAAAATCGTCTATGCCTATCATACACTATCATGTCTATCATACACACGATTTTATGTGAAATCTGTCAACTCTGACTGCCCAAAATCTACAGACTTTTGGCAACTATTGTTGTCATTCAAATTATCGGCGGTTGTCCTATTTGCATAGCTGTTTATTGTGTGCATTCATTTATTCGTTCCACCATGGTGAAAGTTGTTAAATACTCTTGCTTTTGCATTCCTTTACTGGAGACACAAAAAGAGGTACTACAAAATACTACCTAGCTAGAGTATTGCCCTTTAGTGCAAGAGATGCGCCTTAAAGGGGAAGATTTCCGAGACAGCGACAGTATACTGGATTAAAGTTCATTACGACTGCCTCTAGCTGGCGAATTTCGACAGTCGTGCCCAAATGTCTTGTGCAGTGGAAAGGCGTGAGTAACTGATGACATGTTTTTTTTTTATTTTATTTTTTTTATGAACTAACCCTTTTATGATAATAACCCGGGAACAAAACCAGTGCTTAAATTACAGTCAACAAAGAGAGCGATCTTGCAGTGTGCACCAACACAATATAAAAAGGGAACAGCGAATCTTTAAATGTGCACAGGATGACAACCTTCAGTCATGTTAAAAAGCATCTTCCAAATGAAGTAATGTAAAGATAGCCTATAACAGATACATATTTAACTGGTGTCACATCCTTCCTGGGAACTATTCGGGGATGAAATGAAATTCAGAACTCTGACAGAATCTTTTCTTTTATCTCTCTCATTTTTTTATTCCACATACAACATTCTGCACTCAGGTAAATGCCTTGGACGTTTCTTTAATTTTAGGTCCACAGAGAGTTCCATCTTTTTCTTGTCCTCTGTGCCTTCACTTGATCTTCTGTCTCTGTTTTCTCTGAAGGGGTATAGGCCATACATTATTAAAAGAGCAGCTGTTATTTCCATATTAGCATAATTTTACAATCCAATGAATGCACTTACATTCTATTTAATGCATATTTAATCTACCATATTACCGACCACATGGCTTGATAGCCCTGAAATCACTTTAATTCTGTTTAAATCACATTTTGACTTATAGTCCACTTCTTACTCTTTAAAATCATTGCCATTTTACTTCCATAATGTCTTTTTGCAAGTTACATCGTTATGCCAGTTGGTGGCAACAAGTGACTTGTCTTCGTGAGTCATTCAATGAATCATTCACTAAACCAATTTGTTTCATTTAGGGGAAAAAAATATGAGTGAATCATTCATTCATTCCCTCCATTTATTCATTTAAAAACACTGATTCATTTAAGAATGAAACAAGGGCTGTTTTTAAAATTAGTGAAGCATTGAATCAGTCACTCAATTGTTTTTTTAGATAATACTGATTCATTTAGGAACAAAACAAGAGACTGTCATATAAAGAACACTGATTCATTCAAATGCCATACGGAAAGAAAGAAATGCCATACTCAGAGACCAGCACCACTTTTGCATATTTTGGAAATATTTTGGAACAATATTTTATATAACTA
Source organism: Hypophthalmichthys molitrix (assembly GCA_037950675.1). Lineage (NCBI taxonomy): Eukaryota > Metazoa > Chordata > Actinopteri > Cypriniformes > Xenocyprididae > Hypophthalmichthys > Hypophthalmichthys molitrix. The sequence continues at coordinate 37,126,226 of CM075501.1, forward strand.
TATTTTGTATTAAATTCTTGTATAAAAGCAATATTAAATTTGCAGTCATGTTGGTAGTCTGATCACGGTTTGGAAGTTTGGATCATTTTACTGACTTGATCACTGAATCTTGTACATAAAAATTAACTAATCTTTATTCAAGTTATGTAGTTTTTGTTGTTGTTGTTGTTGTTGTTTTTTTAATAAATACTCTGAATTAGAAAATCGCTATGTCCATATAGTTCATCTCCTGAGTCTTTTGTTCATTTGTCACATATCAAATCATTTATGAATGTGTATCGGAACAATAGCAGTCTTGCTCATTTGATATTGCTTATGTTGATTACAAAGATATTATTTATTTATTTATTTATTGGACTGACTTTAATGCTCTCTAGCATTTTGGGACTTTTTCATTTGATGTGGTGAGTGAAATGTGCTTGTCAAATGAGTGAGGTTTAGGTTTGAGAAGTGGTGAATACCTAGAAAGATCAAACAGCTCATGCCACACAAGCTGTTGGTCTCGGCTTTCAGATGAAAAAACAGAAGGCAAAGCAATTAAATCACGTTTGATCCCAAAAAAGGCTGTGGACGCTTACCGTAAGCTTCCCCATTACACTAATCCAAACCAGGAAACTCAGTGTGGATAAGAAACCCCTATGACACTCGGCAAACTCTTCCGTTTACGGGGCCTGAAAGCATGTTAAATTACCAATCACCCAGAATGGATGAGAGCCTGAAACTACAGCTCTCTTTGAAAGCCACACAAAGGGATTACCTCCCCCAGCGCCTGCAGATCTGGCAGGATGGCTGGATGTTTTTGTGTTTGTTTGCTCTGTGTGCAAGAAAACTGAACCACTGGAACAGATGAATAGAGGGTTGGCCATCCCAAAATCACTTGATGGCAACACATAAATCACAAATTCCCGATCACAGTAACTGATTGGAGGGCCAGACTCCCTCTGCTACAGGCTAGGAAGTCGCACCCGAGAGCAGAGATATTTCCTTTCTCAGTTTATCTTCACATGTCTGACTCCAGCTCTAATATTACACCGCTCACAGGTCCATCAGTGCTGCTCCATGTGCTGCCTTTCAAATCACAGGCTAGCAGAGATAATGCAGTGTACAGTTCAAATGACTGTGTTTGCTTGAATGGCTGTGCCACTATCGAATTTTGTTCATTTTACATCTAAAAGTTAAAGCCTTTTGGAGAGGAAAAATGTACACTAAATTTTTCTCGTGCAATATTTATAAGACCTCTTTTTGTTGCCATTTTAAAACCGCAAAAATAACCATGCTTAGATGAAGTGGCTTGAAGGGGTTAGCAAAACGAGAGTTTTGTAGCCTGTTTTTTCCGAGTACTCAAAAATAAGGGACTGAATTTTAACACATACCGTAGCATGGCTAAGCAAAACAAGGCGATCTGCACTCGGCTTTAGTTTGTGGAGTTTTGCTCTCTAAGGCTAAGCAGTACTGTTAAAAAAATAGAAGAGATTGTACAATTTTCTTATTTCCTATGACATGAATCTTTCATTGAATATAGGAACAAAACTTTTCTCAACTACTAATTTCTTCAGATTTTCTAACTCTTCTAGAAAAAAAGTTTATTTTTTTTTAAAAGAATGATTAAGTTCTTTATATTCTGAAGAGAAGCAAAAATAATAAAAAAGTTTGATTATTGAATTGACTGTTCACAATAATTAAATTCTTAAAAAAGGTATTAATCATAAACTTTTTAAAGGTTGGATAGTCTCAAACTTTTAATTTAAATATAAGGTAAGATGTTAAAAAAATGTATTTGGTTGTTTCAAATATTAAACTTTGAATGTTATAATACTAGCTACAAATAATACAAACAAACTACTATTACTACAATATTTTACTTGTATAATCTAGCATACTTGTAGGCTTAGAGAGAGCCTCCACAAGAACCACCAGCTCTTTCCTACTTAAAGGTATAGTTCACCCAAAATAGAAATTTATTAAGATATTTAAAAGCAATTTCAAGAAATGTCTCATTGGCCATATAATAGAAGTTGATAGTCACCAATATTGTTTGATAAAATATCTTCTTTTGTTTTCCACAGAAGAAAGTAAGTCATAGTGGTTTAGAATTACATGAGGCAGGGCTCCACAGTGCGCCCATTTCACTTGTATTTGCTCCTGAAAATAACTGCATGCGACTGTGAAAAAATATTTAGGCGCACTATTGCGAGTGGCCCGATCAATTCTAATGAATATATCTACAAATGCATCTAAACTGAACAACAGTTATGTTTCGTGCTGCAATCGGCTGCTTTTCATGCCTTAATTCAAAGACTTTGCTTCAGTCAGCAGAGCAAGTACAAAAGACATGCGCTCAAATTTATTTAAAAAAACACGCACCGTTATGAATGCCCGTGCGCATATTACTTTCACTTTTGAAGTAGAGGCAATTCGGAGGCGGCATTGCTTGAATGGTGGGTGGGTTCATATTATTCTTAATGAAAAACACAACAACAAAACAGTACAATGACAAACTCGCTTAAATATGCGCTTTCTTATTTCGCGTTTCAACCAAATCTTCATTCCTCGTCTTGTCATTCAGAAAAGTGAGGCGAAATGGGCGAAGTGAGGTGAAATCTGACTCCTGCTGCTAATCTGTGCTGCAACTCTCATTCGGCTCACTGAATTGAGCAGACACGTTCAGTTTTTAACTGTAGTGTCTATTTTCTAACTAAACTAAATGATTATTATTACTATAAAAAAATCTAAACTACGGTGGGGCCGGTGCCGAGGTCACCGTGGGCAAGTGATATAACCGGTGTTACTGCTGAACACCGGTAATGCCGTCGATCTCAGCAAGCCTGTGTAAGTCAGGCTTAAATTCTAAATTAACTTTTGCCACCGGTTGGTTGGAATTAAACCTTTCCCAGTATTTCTCTCTAACTGGGTTGAGTCTCAAGACACTCAGCCTGGTTGTGGAGTACAGGCTTTGAGAAGATGCATGAGCGTCAGAAAGTAGGTGACCCACTGCGACTCGGTGACCTCACACAGGTCTGTAAACACATCCTATCATCGACCCCTTTGGCTGGTGCTGCCGTCCGGTCAGCCGTAACGCTATCAGCCCCACTGAGCAGGGGAGTGCAGCGATCCGTGGTGCCGATGAGCTACTAAGATACCTACTTAACTCTCAGCGTTAATGGGTCTCAGAGAGGAAGAGCTGGAGCACAGATGGGGTAGAGTTATTTCTTAACACTGCTTCCCTCAGAACTCAAGCTGAATGACAATCAACTCTGGTTATTAGAAGCCTCTCTGAGCTGGCAAGCTCTTCTGACAGTCATTAAAGCAGTTATCTCGTTTTCTGGGGTTTTGAATTCTTTCTGTATTTCCTGGCTGTGAAACGCACCCCTGTTAGCAGCTTTAATTTAGCTTGATTTTGTTGAAAGTTTTTGATGTAATGTTATCATTAGAGTGAAATGAGGCAATGTGTGCCAGTGTTCATCACAACAAAAAAACAGGAACATGGTTAGTTGACTATTACAGAATGAGATGATTGATATTAATGCATATGTACACCACTGTAGTAAAACTTTCTTTCAACAAAGACTTTGCAAGTTGTAAGTAAGTATTAAATAGAAACCACAGAGAATACCTCTGTACTAGAGCCAATATAGTGCACTTTATTTGTTTTTTCTTATAGCATAAGGATGTATTAAAATCCAAATCTTCAAGTGTAACAGCCAGTGTAGCCCAGGAAGATCTAGGTAGGTAGCATGGTTTGGTTTTCCATTAAACTTTTTTTCTCATTTAAAAGGCTGTATATTATAGCCACTGTCTCTCGCTGTGCTCATACTGTGATGAAAGGGATAATTGGTTGCCAAACTGCTCATTTTATGGAGAAATCTGTTCAGTCCTGACTCGGAAAAAACGCAGCCAGCATTTCCACTTTGGCAGTCACACTACAGCAGAAAAGCATTCCTACAGCTGGACTGTAATAATTGTTTTGCTATCAAAATTTTGACAAAGCTTTCCGCTCTAAAGGTGTTCTCTTACAGTGTTCTTGTGCAGCATTTCCTCAGCACAATTTCCAAATTGTTGTTGTGTAAAGGAAAGGGAATATCTTTCTAGTCTTTGTGCCCCTCAACAAACAATTATTGCAAAAACATACTAAATTGTGTCATACCCCTTACTTCATTATAGTGTCAGCTGTGAAGTTATGGACTCCATTAAAGCTTATAAACTTATAAAGTATTTGGATTTCAATGTTCCCTTTGACAAATGAATTCAGTCATGCACTTCCTTTGCTTCATCAGTTATCTTTAGTGTAATTGTTTCTAGCATATGTGTTTAACCTTAATATGGTTTTGGTCTTTCTTAACAGCTGCCACTCTTATTTAAAGGCTTTCAACTAGATGTTGGAACATGGATGCAGGGATTTGCTTCATTTCAGATATGAGCATCAGTGAGCTCAGGCAGTGATGTTGGGAGATTCACACAGTCATCATTCAATTTATCCGATGTATTGATCACTTTAGACACATACAAATGTTTATGAATTCTTTTAGGTTAGTACATTGTCTAATGAATACTGAATTTTACAACTAGTAGGTTGATTTGATTGTATTTAACAAATTAGATTTAGATTTTATCTACTTACACATGATGCCATGTTCGATTCATTTCAAAAGATTCCATCACTTTACCTTTGCGTCTGAACTTAAAGGGATAGTTCACCCAAAAATGAAAATTCTGTCATTAATTACTCACGCTCATGTCGTTCCAAACCCATAAGACTTTCGTTCTTCTTTGGAACACAAATCTTTTTGATGAAATCTGATTTCTGTCCCTCCATAGACAGCTAAGTGACTACCACTTTGATGCTTCAAAAGTTCATAAAGAGATCGTAAAACTAATCCATATGAATTGAGTGGTTTAGTCCAAATTTTCTGAAGAGACATGATCACTTTATATGATGAACAGATTTAATTCAGGCTTTAAATCATTGCTTTACCATCGTAATTTGCAATGGAACAGCTGCAATCATGTTGCATTCATTTAAAAATTCAAAACTTTTGGATATATACAGTTTGGGGTTGATAAGATTTTTAAAAATGTTTTTGAAATAAGTCTCTTATGCTCACCAAGGCTGCATTTATTTTATTAAAAATACAAGAAAACAGTAATATTATGTAATACACTGCCTGGCCATAAAAAGTCGCTGTTTGGATTTTAATAGGCAAATACTTAAGAATCTATGAATGGATCATTATTACAGTAATTATTATGTTTCTAGCATGTTTTATGTTTGGCAACAGTTCTTTTAACCCTTAAATATGGAGTGTATTTCATTTCTTAAACAACCATGTAGGAAGACACATCATGGCCAGGATGACAATGTCAAGATTCACCAGGGTTAAAATTGTGAAAGAATGGTTCAGAGAGCTTGAAGACATTTTCACACATGAATTGGCACTGACCTTAACCTCAGTGTAAGTTTTTGGGATGTGCTGGAGGAGACTTTACAAAGTGCTCACTTCTTGCATTGTCAATAAAAGATCTTGACCAAAAAATGATGCACCTCTCGATGGAATAGAAAAATCAAAAGAACAGCATTAATTTGAAACAGAAATCTTGTGCAACATAAATGTCACATTTAATCAATGCGTCCTTGCTGAATACAAGTATTCTTCTTTAAATACAAAATTCACTGACTTCAAACTTTTGAGAGTGCAAATGTAGCTGCTGCAAACATTGTGTTTCTTTACTGTTCTTGCTTTGTTCACTGAGGCTGATCAATGCTGAGCCAGAAAAAGGCCCTATTCTACAGTAATTGTTTGCGTAAGGAGATTGCATGGTGGTGTACTTCATTGTATGCACCTGTTAGGAAGCTAAAAGAGCCAAATGTGTTAATTGGAATGAGATTTCCCTGCACTTTTGGCCTTTTTTAACAAATAACACATTGCGAGACCTTGAGCTCAGTAGTGTTTTTGTGTCACGGCTCAGCAAAACTTCTATTACAGAACAGCTAATTGACTGAAGAATATTTTTAAACATACTGAAGTTCAACTTGGGGGGAAAAAAAGAAGCCATAGCTCCAGGCAAGTATCTTGTGTGGATTCAACAATAAAACGCTCATTTGCGAAAAGTGCAATAAGGCTGCATCAAAAGCCGCTTTGTAAGATGGGTACAGGCCTCGGAGATAACTGTCTCGTCAGGAAGTTACGCCCATGGGTGTACAGCAAATGGCTGATGATTCCAAACACAGAACCTGTGGATTAGTCTAGATACCCCTTTCAACCCATGGCTGCCAGAAAGGCCTTCACTCGAGAGCTGCTTATGACAAAGTCTGCGCGCGTTTGAGCCTGGTAGCAGAGTCTCATCAGTGGGAATTATTCTCATCCTGACACGCTGTTGTAGACATGTTTTTGCTAATCAGACGCTAACACAGAGCAGATTTAAGAGGATGTCAGCGCGGCGTTATACACCAGTGCGCGTATGTCTCCCTCTCTGCGTCCCGTCTGTCTGTCACTAGCTGTTGTCAAGGCTGAGAGAGTGCTGTTAGGCTGTGTGCTGATGTGCCGATGTTATCCTGCCTTTATCTCACAGCTGTCTACGGCCTTCTCTGCCACTGACGGCGGATTGGCAGCAGCGATTGCAGCTGGTTCGCCTGAATATGTTTGGTGGTGTTTGTTTGTGTGTGTGTTGTGGATGTTTGTGGGCAAAGACCATCTGTAAATCCTTCTTATCCACTCGTCCATGGCTGTATTTAGTTCCTCCTTAGTGGGGTCACTTTTCTTTGAGTCCATCCCAAAGAGAAGGCAGCTGCCTCGCCGCCCTGTCAATCAGTGTTTATGCATGAATGTACCTTCTGAAGAAAATTATTACACTGTAACTCATTTGAAGATCTTAAACACATTTGAGTGATGAGAAAATGCAATGATTACATTGCTAAGCTTTGTAGAAATAGAATCATATGTTCTTTTAACAAGTGTCAAAGTGCCATTTTTGTTCTTTCAACCACCGAATTGCTCACAGAGAATTGTGGGATATTATAGGTAGCGAAGGATACATCTACAGTATACTGCCTTTAAAATCAACCAAATGTAGTCCCAAACCCCTCAAAGGAATAGATCACCCAACGGTTCTGTGTATCACTACACAACACCCTTAGCAACCACTCTTAGCAACGTAAACTGTATGTTCTCAATTGATAATGTTCATTGAAGCTTACTGTATTATGTAGAAGAGTATTGTTAGAAAAGGTTTGAGTGAGCGAGTTTATTACCTGCATTCAGATTTAGTATTTTCCTTCAGGTCAGTCCTATGTTCATAATAAAAAATCTGTTTAAATGTCCGATGTATTATCCTGTCCTTTTAACAGTTAAGGGGTTTTCCTGTGACTGACAGCGCTAGTCAAAGCATTTGTCAGTTGCGTCTTGTTCCGTGTTCACAACAATTCAGTCTTTTCAATGTAAAAGTCTTCACTACTGACTGACACACTCATAAAGACAGTCTTTGCCACCATCTAATGGCGTAATAATGTAACTTCTGTTGCTGTTCACGGTCAGGGACTATTTTTTCCGGCGGAAGGAAGGCTTTAGTGAAAGTTTACTTCATGAAAGTTGCATTGATGCATATTTTTGGCTTTAATATTTGTATTGTGTGGTAACCGTTTTATAAAAGCCTCTCGTACCTTATTGCTTACAGTATATTTAAAGTCACGATGAAATCAAAATGGAAGTTTTTTGGCTTTTTTTATGAATATGAAGCCTTACTGTTATCAATAAGCTAGTGTGCTCCAATAGGGGATAGGGAACGATTAAGATTGTGAATATGCTTTCCATTGAGGCGAATGAGGTCTGGTTTCACGTTAGTCTTACACAAACCGGCGCAGCGCGCACACAGTCTACTCCGGTCCAGAGACACGATTGGACAGAGCAAATCATATCTGCGAGTCGGCGCAGACCATAAAACATATTGGACCCATTTGAATTCTGCACAGAATGCTATATTTTAAAGCAATATGGAGGAGATTAGAAGAAAAAGTAGGCTTTTCCACGGTCAACTGCTCTGGTCAAGCTGTAATATAAGCGAAACGCTATTGGATATTTTGAAAAAGGGGAGGGGCTGTTCGATATGTCCCGTCCTGCCTTCCTGTTTCAGTGGAAATGACGTCAACACACTGAATAATGATGCGTGTTTCAAGGCACTTCAGTGGGCCTTTAAGTATTTTGAGAGTGTAGGGGGACCGACCGGATTATGTCATTTGTGGCGCTTCATAGTGGGTGTTTTGCTTGTTTCACCTCTCTGTTTGATGGAAGTTTCTGTACATCATCATGGGTAACGTAGTTTTTCCACCACAAATTCTGCTGTATTCTAAATATTCTAAGTATTCTAAAACTAAGAATTAATTTGGGCTAATGGCTTCAAAAGAAGCAAATACTATCGATTAACAACCTTGTAGCTCACAGTAAGGCTGTCTTTAAAGGTTTATAAGTTATCATTACAAATGTATTTCCCTATGGAGAAACTGAATGGAGTTTTTACTTCCGGAACCAGAATGTTGCACTGTTTTCCTCAACATTATTCAATGCAATTACACAAAACACAATTTCACTTAAAAAAAAAAAAAACTGAAATATACTCCAAAATAATACACAGTATAACTAAAATAAGGACTTTGTATGTTTTTGTGCGTTAATTATGAATACAAAAACACAAAAATTATGTGGCCTCAATGGTTGTGGTGTAAATGTCCAGTATGACAATAGGTTTATTGTAAACCACTTACAATCCTTGCATATTATGTTAATAGAATATGCTATCATTGTTGAATCAATGCCCACTGACCTCAAATCCTTTTCTGTTCTTCAAAAATATGTGTGTGTTTCCTGCTTGGTCTATGTGCTTTCCCATGCATATCTGAACCATTCATTCTGCACTTACTCTTAAATTTAATTACAAGTTTAAACAACAAGCTATTGTTGAGTGTTTGTCTCCCTAACAGGGTCCTGATAGTGAAAATGTGCACTTCAGTAGGCGTCTTTGTCTTCTCAGTTGTGGAAAATAAACCTGATAACACACAAATTAAGTTTTCAGAGCTATTTCCTGTTCTGATTGAGTAGGTTTCTTGATGCATTTCATCACCATGAAAAATTAAAGGGAATTTAAATGAGAAACATGGTGATTAATTGAAGAGTATTTGTGATTTATTCAAGTGTTTATTGTCTAAAGATTTTGTGCATTGAGATGTATCTGTGACAGGCTGATTCTAATAGCACTAAGATGAATAGTAACACTTGTATCACATTTCCTCAAGAGTAATGATTAGCATTAAATGAAGTTGAAAAAGATGACATTTTAGAAACACTCAATATGGAAGTATGAAAAATACAGTTTTTAGCATGATATGAGCTAGAAGCTGAATTTATGATAGCATTGTTATCAGATTTTAGTGGAGATTTGAAATATGTTTTAGAAAAAATCTTGCCTTGCACTTTTAAAGATTTCAGGCATTCCACTTTTAAGTAGATAGAAGATACCTGTGTGTCGATTGCTTACATAGATAACAGCTGCCTGCTGGATGTTACCAAGATGGCAGCAGAGTGAACAGGCTTGATTATGTTTTGTAGATTTCTATTATGGTAGTAGTCAAAAGGAAACAATTTGTTTATGCTTTTTATTTGTTTACTTTACCGGTACATGGAGAGTACTTGGGGATTGTGGATATGTATTTGACTAGGGCTGATTTGCATTAGATTTTGAAAAAGAGTAGCAAATATCCTACTGTGAGTAAGAGATAACTATACAAGCAGATCTCTCATAGTGAGTGGCATGTCCATCCTTTGATGTCCTGCTGCGGGTCATTCATAAATCGTAAAGAATAAGCCTTGAGCTTCAGCTGGAGTATTTTGTCATCTCTCTGCATGAAGCGGTAATGGATCTGCTGTCAGACTGAGCCTTCAGCGCATCAAAGGGATTCAGGTATCAGTCTAGTTTGCATGTGTTGTTGTGTTCCTGTGGTGTTTGACAGGTGAGAGACACAACGGGTCGCACCCTTCACCTTTGCTGAAGGTGCGCAGATCAAGAGAGCTTATGCGTGAGTTTACATTTGCATGTGGTAAGGATGTGCATTACCCCTACTCTTGAGTTTCATCATTGTTGCTGTGCTCATTAGTCAGTCACAGATTCTAAACTGAACATGTCATGGTCTTATTCTTTGGTTCATTAGGACATTAATTAAACAAGTTATTGTAGTGCTTTTTGCATTTCAGGGCATGAACATTCATTATTTCTGACAGGTATTTCTGTTTGACTTCAACGAGGTTATGTAATAAAAAAATTAAATGGATCTCTCGAAATAGTCCATGAAGGATTTTAAGTAGCCTAATAAAAAAGGATTTAAAATAAAATAAAATATATGTAATTGGGGGGGAGCGGTAACATTAAATTATTCAAATGAATCTCATAACAATTAATAAAAAACACAATTAAACAATAAATTACCTGATTGTGCTCTTTTTATTAATATTAATTACAATTCTAAATGTTATTTTCATTGTGTTAAAATTAATTTATATTAATATAGTTATATTAATTTATTTATAATTTAATTTTTAACGTTTTATTGTTTATTATATTAATATTTTAATACTTTTTTGTTAATTTCATTCATTTTACTACAAATGCTTCTTTTTTTAGAGAGCAATTTCATATAAACATATACTGTGGTAGTGGTCCTTTGGATACTTTTTTAGCCACGTTGATAAAAAATCAGTTAGCATGTGTCATTTGCATTATAATGGCTCTCTGAAGAAGATGTGTTTTATCTTTTTCTATTCAGCAAAAGCTAGTCTCAGCACAACTTTAACTAAAGCCATGAAACAACATAGAAAAGTGAAATATTTATAATCAGCCTGTGATGGAGCACATACGTGCATGCCATAAATAAAGTCTGAACTGTTTTTCATGACATGTCAGAACTACTTAGCATCACATCTTTAGCAAGACAGTTCATTATCTACATCTTCCAGGTATATTGCATTTGTTTAACTAATCATGTACAATCATACAGAAATGAGTATGATTAACACATTCTTTTTTGTTTCACTAACTTCATTAGTGATCTGATTTGTAAGCAATTGCCATACAAACGTGTAATTATCACATCATGATTTTGTCTCTGGCGCTGCTATACCCTTAACCAAACAGCCTTTGGTGGCCTTGTAGGAGCCAGGAGTAGGAAGTTATTGTTGATGCTCAAAGCTGAACTCCCATTGTGCATCTGCTGAAATCAGTATGCCACCCTGCCAAGATGTCCTCAAGGAGATTGGAACCACAACCTGAAGCTCACCGCTAACCTCGAGCAACTGCATACCAATACAGAGAGGAATGAAATGTGCTCTCTAAGCTTTGGATGTGAAACCTCCTGCATCTGTAATTCACTGGCATCTAAATACTGCAGGCTAAATGACATGGTAGAAAGAGAGCATTTTTACCAATATGTCCCTTAAATGCATTTGCTTATGCCACCATGTGATTTTAAATCTTCAGTCTGTGTTTATTAAGTCTGATATTTATAGAAAGACACCAAACGCCTACATTATCAAAGTAGCAGCTGTTTTTATTTCTGTCGTTGCCCTTAAATATTACAGATGAATTTGCTTAGCACATTAAATGAGTCTGCAGAATAATTTAAACTCCCAGTGGCGGTGTGAAGATCAGGTTACCATAAGTCAGGGGTCATCTTGCCTCCCACTTTCCACAAGGATGGATTTGCTCTCCTCCCAGACCTCTTGTTCTTTTTCATTACTGATATCACACCAGCTTTGGAGAGCTCTTGACTCTTCATGGCTGAAATGTACCCAATCATGAAAGATTCAGTGTCTGATATTGAGGAGAATAAGGGTGTTCTAAGGTCGTGCTATTCCTGGAGGATGTGGGCGATGGCACCTGGGGAAGCACATGTAACCTGTGATTCACTTTCCTTAGCTGGTGCTTCATGTCCCCAAGCCTGCTCACAGGGATTCTGTGGCCCTCAATACAGTTTAGGATCAGCGTTATCTGAGATTTTAGCAAAGGCCTGCGGCAATCGTGAGAACCTGCGGTACAATATGTCGAAATTATAATTCTCCAACAGAGATCCTTAAGGGTCAATGTTTTATTCAGGGATGTCCGTAGGCCTCTAAGAATTCAAGAGGATGTCAAATGTTTAGTTCTTAATCGTTGCACTTGGGATGCCAGATTTGTTTTCTTCCTACAAGTACTGTGATTCATCTTTGGCAAATTAATAGGTTGTTGCTTGGTTTCTACCCTTACTTTTTCTGCCGTTTAAGTTTGCACAAGTGAAAAGAGGGCTGAGGTCTCCTGTTTCGAGTGAAAGCTCACAGGAATAAGTGAAGCATGGCTTTTTAAGCTTCCTCTGTGGACCTTTGGGCTTATTTTATTCCACAAAAAATAGATATCAAGTCAAGCACTGGTAGAAATATCCTCTTCCGTGGAGGAAGACTCCGAGACTGCTATATCTGTTACCGCTCTAGAGGGTAAAAATATCATTTTATGATTTATCTTCTTTTGAAAAATCTCAAAATTGATTCTTACAATCCGAAGAAGGATTGTAATATCATACAGCACAGTCTGATTCATGAAGAAATAACTGTTTTCAACCAGTTCTTTTTAGTGAATCAGAAACATACTGCATGATCAGTGTAGTCTGATTCATGATCAAATGACTCTCTTGAGCAGGTCCTTTTAATGAATTATTAAAAAAAGACACAAGAAATGCAATTTACGTTTACATCAGCTTTTATTTTTGTGTTTTATTGATTATTATCTGTTATATCATAGCATAGTTTTGGCCCCTTTGTAAAATAAAATAATAAAATAAAATAAAAAATAAAGATTTTAAAATTGTTTATTTTACCAAGTCAGAATGTTCCTTGTGTAACTTAAAGCATTGTCTGAGAGAGGTTTCATTTCAAATGTAAGCAAAATTGTTAGCATAACTGAAATACATCCAAATGAATCGAAATCAACTGAATCAAAATCAAATCAAATCTGGAAATCTGTGTCGAAACCCAGTCCCAGTGTTGCCAATTGCTTTCAGTTGAAAGTAGCTAAAACTGGTTGCTAAAGATGACGTCATACTAGCGAGTCCACTGATCTATATTAATGTAAATATAGATCAGTGGGCGAGTCATGGAATCTAGATAAGGTTTGTCCAAGAAGTTGCTAGATATGTTGCTAGGCTTTTGAAAAAAGTCTCAAAAGGGGAAGGCAAGTCACTAAATCTAGTGACATAACCGCCAAATCACTAAATTGTCTTGGTCTCTTTCTTGTTTTCCTCACGGGTTTTTGTTCTAGAAGAGACACATGAAATTACCTGAGGTCTTTTTCTCAAAATCTGAGAAGCGAGAGAAAAAAAAAAAGCTCTTCCTGTTGTTTAGGATAAGCAATTGAGATTTGTGTCTCATTTTGGATTTTTCTTTCCTGCAGTCCCTGCAAGAACTCTTATTGATTTATCAGTGCTATATTGATTAAAGATTCAAATCTAAAATTTATGTCAGAGAACAGCCTTAGTTAATCAGGCCTAATAGAATGAATGAATCTTTGTTAATAGGCTTCAGCAGGCTGTGTAATTACCTCTGACAGAAACAAGTTCAATGTGTGAAGCAATTAGAAGCCAGGGAAGAGCTGTAGGGTGTTTAACACCTTGTGTACGTGTGCGTATTCTCTTACTCTTCTACATCTTTAGCATATTGTCTTCTACTTAAACCTTAAAAAAAGCTTTTCGATTTTCCCTTTTTCTCTTCATCATGTTCTGGTGGGATGTGTCACTCCCTGTATGTCCTCTTCCAGATACAGAAAATCTCTCATACTGACTGAAATTTGGAGTGTCAGCTGTGATCCAGCTTCTGAAGCTCTGGCCAACAGGGCAGATCTGTGTGAGTTTTATCTCAATGACACAGGGGACACTTCAGCTGTTGGCTCAAACTTAACAACACTATGAACATCTCTTTGTGTGCGCTCCATAAGCACAAATACCATGGCATTTTATCACATATCTGATGTTATTTTATTTCAAGAAATAATTGTGAAGCTAAAGCCTTGAAATGGAGATTGAGTGAGGTTCAGATCTTTTGTGATTTAATTCATGCTGCGGTCTTCTTTTATGTCAGCAGAAAAGAGCAAATGAGAGAATTAATTTCTGTCAGATGGCCAGCTCCTCAGCAGGCAAAGGCCAGAGTCGGTGAGGGATATTTATGCTGCTCACTGAGAAGCACTGATGACAAAGCAAAAAGACAGACGGAGGTTTGTAGCATTAACCATACTTTTCTTAGCAAAATTCAATAAGGATTTAACATAACTGTAACAAATTAGCTTGCATTTGATTGGTGACCTATAAGTAGTGCAATATCTTAAAGGGATAGTTCATCCAAAAATGAAATTTCTGTCATTAATTACTCACCCTCATGTTGTTCCAAACCCGTAAGACCAGAACACAAATGAAGATCTTTTTGGTGAAATCTGAGAGTTTTCTGTTCCTCCATAGACAGCTACGTGACACTTCAAAAAGTTCATAAAGAGATTGTAAAACTAATCCATATGAATTGATCAGTTTAGTCCAAATGTTCTGAAGACACAATCATTCTTTATGATGAACCAACTGAATGTAGGCTTTTATTCACATGCAAACATTCATCAACGCATACATCAGTTGTGGTAAACGGAAACTCAAGCATGTTTGCTTGATGTGTGTGAGAACAAATGAGGTTCATTCTCGTCTTACCAACCCCAAACATTTGAATGGCAGTGTATTTATTCCAATACCTGACAAGAAAGACAGTATAAGGAGGAGACTGGCCTCTCATTGTAAAATGAAAGGGAGAAATTGCACTAGCAAAATAAAGTTACTCCTTTTAATTAAAAGAGCCAGTTGCCTTATTGCCAACCCTATAGAGAGAACCTGAAAAATAAATAATGTTTTGTTTTTTTTTAGTCTGGACTCTGGCTTGTGCTAAAGGAGTAAAAGTATATCATTTTGTCAGATTGAATTAGTTATTTGGCATGTTATAGAAATGCAAGTTTGGCAAACTGTTCTTCCCAATTCAACTCTACCTGCATGACTGGACATAGCTGCCCGAGGGTGTAAACAAAATGGCAGCCAAGTGGACTCCTTCAAACAGGACTTTACCCTCAAATCAGTTCCACTTTATTTATTTTTCTTTACAGTCCTTTGCTGTAATGTCTTTAGAAAAGCTTTAAGCTGTGAGTTTTTTTTAATATATCAAAAGTCAGGGTGCTCATATGAATGCTGCAATAAAGGACCAGAGTGCTCAGTGCTGCTTGAGTGGGCTTATACTAATCTAAATTTCTGAGAGCAGCTGTGAAACTCAGGAAAGCCAAATGTTATGAGCGTATTTTATAAGGTTAATTACATTTCTAACTATGCAAGCCAAAAATAGAAGGCTAATTAAGAAATACCTGATTTTTCCACATTTAGAAAGTGTTTTTGTATGTGCTGTAATGTAAGAAAAATAAGTTGCTCTGGCCTCCATCTTTATTTTAATAAACAAACCAAACCTCCTTCCAAATTAGATGTGCATATTAAAATTATTCCAGAATAATGCCCTTGCTCTTTTGTGGTGAGGGAATCCATGCCTAGTTAGTCAACAGGATGTCTGGCACGTTGCACGCAGAAGCTAAGTTCGTTAATTTGTTCTATACAATGCTGTATTTGAATCAGCCGGAGGGAAATGTGATCTTATTTCTTCTTGTTTCTGATGGCAGGCCAGAATTATTGCTTTTCTGCTTGAGGGATGCCTGGGGCTGTATCAAGTAAATGCAAAGATTTTATCCCTTTCTCTCTGCTCTGGTAGATTCAGAGTTTTTCATTATTGAGGGTGTGATCTCTGCCAGGAGGCAAAGAGAGAGGCGAAGGGGGAAGTGGGGAAGGTGGTCAGCAGTATGTCATTACAGAAAAAAATAGATAGTGTGGCCAAGTGGCATTGGCAGAAGTACTGCTGACCATGGCTGCTCTCTCTGATTTTGATGCATTTTTAGTAAGAAGAATTTTTGGTGCATTTTTCAGCAATAACATTTGATTACTATTATTTTTTTTTATTTTTTTTTTGCTCAGTTAAAATGATTCTTGAAGTTAATTTTGTTTTTATTAAATTTGTACAATGGAAGGGGTGGACTGTGAATAATTTTAATTGATCTGTGCATTAGGCTATTTTTTTAATGAAGTTGATTTAATTTAGTGCTTGAAAATAAAATATGGCTATTTTTATTTCTGGTTGCATGCCAGACAAAAACTGTCAGTTGTCAGTGTTTGGTTTAAAAAACTATCAGTTATAAAAATGTATTAAAAATGTGCATTATTGTGCAATATTTTTATTTAAAATTCTGTTACAGGACCACAGGAAGCCCATGTGATCTGACGCCAACGTTCCCGCTCAGTTCTTTTAATTTTTACTGCATCTGGTTGACATAACTAAAGAAATTTAGGTTCATCCATTAAGACTAGAACAAATCTGTTCAAGCAAATTATAAAACATAATTCAATCGCAAGGACGTTTTCCTTAGTTTCATTCAATTCATTGAACATTTCTGAACATCTTGAGTATACAATGTAAAGTCGAGACACAAGCAAAACCACATAATCATAAACAATGAAATCTTGCAATTAGAGTACCATTATCCAATTATGGTGAAATTCCTTGTGCTTTTTAGGGGAGGCATCAATAAATGAGAGCCGCTTTTTAATTTCCAAGCTTTATCGCCGTCTGAAGGACCTGCGTTCAATTAAGTCATAATGGGCTACAGAGCTTTCTCTCATTGCTTTGTTCATGCTACTGGAATACTGCAGAATTTTGTTGACTATTTAATTCTGTAAACAGATAATAATATCCAATGAGAAGTGGTGGTAAACAAACAAATGAAGCTGCTGTGGTACAGTATGTGCCATTTTGAAGAATGCAATTATTCTGTTCTCTTTAGGCAAAGCAAATATTAACTCCAGTATGTTTTGTATTCTTCCCCCGGTTTCACAGACAAGGCTTAAGCCTAGTCCCAGACTAAAATGCATGTTTGAGCGGTTTTAACTGAAAGCAACTTGTACTGACATATCTTAAAATACGTCAATGCCATTGTTTTGTCTTAAGATGCACACCAGTAATGTTTTTTTCTATGGCAGATTTATAAAAGCTGCAGGGATAGTTCACCCAAAAATGAAAATTCTGTCAGCATTTACTCACCCACAAGTAGTTCCAAAACTTCTTTGTTCTGCTGTACACAAAGGAAGATATTTGGAAGAATATCAGTAACCAAACAGATCTCGTCCCCATTTAATACCATAGAAGGAAAAATAAATACTATCGTAGTCAATGGGGGGCAAGATCTGTTTGGTTACTGACATTCTTCCAAATATCTTCCTTTGTGTTTAGCAGAACAAAGAAATTCATACAGCTTTGGAACTACTTGTGGGTGAGTAAATGCTGACAGAATTTTCATTTTTGGGTGAACTATCCCTTTAAGTCCCCTAATTGAACTAAGGCCTAATCCTGGCTTAAAGCCCTGTCTGTGAAACCAGGCCCTTACCTTACAAATATACAAATCATCAAACAATGTCAAAAAAAGGTCCAAAGAAATTGGAAATTTCAAAAGAAATTCTAGGATGTAATTTTAGTGAGAAATGTCAAATAATGGACCTTTCACATTGGCTTTTATCAACTCAAATTTTAAAACTAACTTAATTCTCTTATTCTTTGACTTAATGGAGTAATCTGCACTTTACCTAAGCACTCAACAGAGTTTTTATATATTTTCCCCCTTTCCTTTTAGACCTCCTCTGATCTGTCTATTCTGGGAAAGGGTAACACTTTACAATAAGGTTCATTAGTTAACATTAGTTAACTGCATTAGTTAACATGAACTAATAATGAACTGCACTTATACAGCTTTTATTAATCTTTGTTAATGTTAATTTCAACATTTACTAATACATTATTAAAATCTTGTTAACATTAGTTAATGCACTGTGAACTAACGTGAACAACTGTGTTTTCATTAACTAACGTTAACAAAGATTAGTAAATACAGTAACAAATGTATTGCTCATGGTTAGTACATGTTAGTTAATGCATAAACTAATGTTTAACTAATGAACCTTATTGTAAAGTGTTACCTGGAAAAGTGTATTACCATAAAATGAATAAATGTAAATAAAAAAGAGCAAAATAACAGAAAGAAAATAATTGCCTTTAGGACTAGACCTACTTTAGCTGGCAGTACTAATGTTGGTTAATGCATGGTGGAGGTTGGTATGACGAAACATCCTCACTATACCACAAAAGGACACTGAAAGCTCTGGAAAAAATATATCATCTCAGCCACTTGACTGGTTGTTTAAATACTTTGAATTGGTTTCCATGGTGCTGATGAAAGTGGCTCATGATGAAACATTTTAGTTGGTTCAGCATTGCTTGGCACATTTCTTTTATTAAGATAAAAAGAAAAAACCTTGAAGCTTTTAAAAAAACCACTCGTCCGCTACTGCCTTATACTTTTTATAGCAATCAGTAAGGGAACATAGAGCCCTATCAGATAGTCTAGTATGTGTTTTAATGAAGTATACATGCATTTCCTCTTGAATAACGCTCATCTGTTCATTAAGTGTCTTGTCTTCTTAAAAGCATCCTTGCTGGTGATAATGATAAAGTACATTTGTATGCAGGAGAGTATATGAGTCTTAACAAAGGTGGACCAGCAATCAGTGCTTTGTTCATTTCAAGTGTTATTTTCATTTTCTTCAAATATGTGTGATTGAATGATAGTGAAGAGAGACAAGCTAGGTAAAAGATGATCTCATGATGATTCTGTTTTATCATATTTGCATTTTGCAATTGATTTGTGCCTTGCCATGCACATTTTCACATTTTGCGTCCGGATCATGGAATATTTTTATCACCAACGTGACTTAGACTAGAGTAAGAAGATCCCTTCTTAACTGTTGCATGCATGTTTCGGGGCTCTAGATGGCCACTAAAATGGTGGCGGTTGGGAATCCTATAATAAATGTGATAGGGAGAATGCAAGTAGGCAAATTATATGACATCAGTACCTGTTCACTTTCAGGATGGAGTGTGTTTATACTTAACTAACGTCATAAAAAAAGTGTTGTGTCTTCTTAAAAGTGAATCACCTGAGTTAAAGACGCAATCCATTTGTTTGAAATAGAGAGTATGAGACTTCACAAAGGTGGACTAGTAATCACTGCTTTGTTGATTTCATGTGTTACTACTTCTTTTCTTCAAACTGATTTAATGCAAATATTAAAGGGAGAGAAAGTCCTGACAGCTGTCTGACCGTGTCCATACTGTCATGTTGTTCTTGTTTTACTATATTTAATCACATCTGAGTGCCACGGAGCTATTCTGTCTTCCATCCCCTCAGTGTCTGACCCCGAGTCCCCGTCCACCCACAGTCCTTCTCTGTCCGTTTCTTGCAGGATAGGATAACTAGTGACAGCATTGTACTCTCTAACAGCACAGTGGCCTTTAGACCTGAGACTAGTGATACCTCACTCCCCTCCAAACAGCACGCTGGTCAAGTTCACCCAATGCCCCTTGCCATTCATTGACTCTCCCATTGTCTGGGATGGAACTGGGATAATTGGCGCACCAGTAAAGAATGCTGATTGGCTGGTGCACAAACCCCAGGGGCTTTCATTAATGTAGCGGCAGATGCAGCATCATTAAGCTCTGTCCTCAGTCATCGCGGCCTGAGTATGAAAAATAGGACGTGAGAGAGAGGGAGGGTAGGTAGATAAAGACGGAAATATATCTTATTCTGTGTGATCTCTGAGGCATCTTACTGCAAATGAGGTTCTCTTGTGGTTCTACCTGTCTATGTCTCAGTCTGAGTTCACCTTCATTGATTATGTAAACATTTGCAGCTCTTCAAGCTCTTCACAGCCATCAACTTCTTTTGAAGAGAAAAGGTAATCATGAAATGATCTGGTGCGGGATTTGTCACACCACCGGGGATCGTCGCGAATCAGATTAGGTGGTATCCTGCAAAGCTGTCTTTTTTTTCTATTTCGATCTCCGAAGATGAAGTGTCTCTTTTCCTGTCCACCTTGTCCTGGTGTCAGTAATATCCATTAGACTGATAGATGGTGGTAGAAAGATGTCTCTTTACCAGCAGACATGGGGACACATCTAGTCTGTCAGAGATGAATGGACCACACACTCTGCGTGGAAGGCAGATTTTTATGCCAAAACTAGTCACCCCCGCAGAAACAGTCCAACGTGATTTCACAAGAGAGCTCAAATCATTGTCTTTTAGAATTTCTTTATGAAACCGCATGCAATTCATTATCATATCTGTTGTAGATGGGCACGTCCTGATTTTGCAGAGTTAGACGCGTTCCTGGGTCAACAGTCATTCGGTCATTCCTGACCGAAAATTTAGTCTTAACCATATCCCTACCCTAAACCTAACCCTACCCTTAAGTTATCCCTAAAATCAGAGGGAAATGATAGGTGATTAACACTGATGTAGAAGCACCTAACCCTGGGTGTAAGCCTAAACTTGACATAAACTGTAAACTTGTCCCTCAAATCTGATTGGTTGATTGGAATGTTGTTCCAGGATCAACAAAGGTGTTGATCCAGGAACATGTTGTACTTGGTGAAATCAGGTTCTACTGTAGGCGGCTAGAAGGATGGGTTATGGTTATGTTTTTTTTTGTTTGTTTTTTTGTTGAAACTCATGATTTGACGATATCTGATGATACATGAGTCTTGGTAGCCACCGCATCAGCACATGCAGTGCTTATTTTCATAAAGTTTTTTATCATGATTGTTTTTTTTGTTTGTTTTTTTTTAAATTAATTAGCTTTATTATGTTTGCAGTTAATCTAATTCTAACCTAGTCACCTTTATTTATATCAAGCATAGCGTTAGTTCTGGCAGGTCATGTCAGTCAAGCCTGCATCAGCTGACTCCCACGCCTATCACAGCATCTATATATAATGTTCTTCAGTATTATCAGCAGCTTATCATGTTGCTCAGGAGCTAATTACCCTGCTTCAGCCCCAGCTTCTCCTCTCTTTCAGTCAGGATTTGGCCTTCTGATTCCCCTTTGAATCGGACTAATTCTCAAATTATGTTGTGCATTAAATGATTGAACATTAATGATATGCAATACATTTATGTTCTGTTCTGTTTACCCTAGGGGGGTTATCGCTGCTCTCCCTGCTCTTATCCATGCTAGGCTGCATGGATGCACAGGGAGTTCTTGCCCAGAACAGAACCATACCGCCAATCCAAACAGTATGCTAATTGTCAATCATCTTTGACGATAGTGGTCCTTACAGAAATAGCACTTTATACAGATTTTTCAAAGCAGCTTTTGCAGGGATAAACAGGAAAATAATGATTGAGTGATGCAAACAGAATTCAATTCTGCTGTAAAGCAGCTCTAAAAAGAAAATAGTGCCATTGTTCAGCTGAGACCAGTTCAGTGTTGATTCAGTTTCATTCAATAACTGTGTTAAGATCATCAAATATAAAATGAGTTCAATTCAGTTATAAAACAGCTCTGTAAAAAACAGTAATGTCATTGTCCAGCTTAGTTCAGTTCTCATCCAATAGCCTTAGGGTGTACTCACACCAGGTGCTCTAAACCGTGCCCGAGCGCATTCAATCGCGCTCGGGTTCGGTGCAAGGCAACCGTGCCTAGTGTGAGTACACCCTTAGTGCTGTCAAATCAATAGTATTGCAGAATATTAGGTGTCCCCAACTAAGCAAGCCAAAAGGTAACAGCGGCAAGGAACCCAAACTCCACTGGTGACAGAAATGGGGGAAAAAAAACTTGGTAGAAACCAGGGTCAGTCGGGGGACCGGTCCTCCTCTGGCCAAATGAATCAACATGGTGTGGTTATGATTCCAGGCTGCATCACATGTCAGATTGGTAGATTTGTATCATTCAGAAAAAACATAATATTTTATTATGTACACACTGTGCAAAGGTGCAATATGAAAGATTTTTGCAGTAAAATATCCAAAAACCACTAGGTCAGTGTTATAAATTTTGTTCACTTGAGTACTTACAATATCCCAAATGTTTCCAACTATTTGTAAATCATGAGAAAATTGCAATTTTAACCAAGGCTTTGGGACATGTGAGGAGTCGCCTGTCAATTGTGTCAACCCGCGTTACCCTCAGTTTCAGTTTTTATTTTGTAGAAACCATGGAAACACCAAAGACGCTTTAATATTTATATGTTTTAATAGGCAAGGGAACAACTGTTTGGTTACATTTATAGACAGAAAACTAATTGTTGTTATATAGCTCAACACGTTTAGTCTAATTGTTTAAATCTAATTTTCTTGATTTTTTGCGAGTACCATGCAAGTAGCAAGTACTATTTTGTCAAGTAGCTAACATAGCATAATCAGATGCAGCTTTATTTTTAGTAACAGTAATACAGAATTTTCTTCATCATACAATACGTTTTAAAATTAATTGTATGCCATTTATCAACACATGCCATCCAGCGTTTAATATAATATTCTAAAATCAATCTATCTTACTGCAGTGTGTCTCAAATAAGTGTCTCACAGCAGCTGCCGAGCGAACATTATAATGTTCGAGCGAGTAACGTTATCTAATATGATAAACAGAGCTGCGTTACCTCATACTCATGACCGGAAAAGCAGAAGCAGCACCGGCGACTGTGACATAATAAAAGTTTCTGCTCGTGAGGCGTGTGTTGCGCAATCGCTCCAGCGGCCTCGTTCAGCTACCACAACACTCGGTCCTGCTCTGCTTCATACTACAGTAACGTTAATAATCACATCCATGAACATGATTTCTTCCTGAGTCCTATCCCGATTGTTTCCACCCGCTGTGATGTGAAGACCACATGTCCCAAGATTCCACGCTCAAACTTGTCGTCATCAAGCTACGCCTTTGTTTTGAATAGGCCTCTAGTGACCTCTAGCGGACAGAAATCCTACATATTGCACCTTTAATTTGCAATACTTAAATTCAGTTTTAATAAATGTGAGTACAGTAGTTGAACTCTGCTCAACTTTGTCCAATTGTCAACAACTGCTGTCGTTATCACACTAGAAATCTCCTACTTTTGGTTGCTTTTTCTACAGTTGCTGTCAGTGTGCATGCACTGTAAGGATTTCCAGTCTGCCACGAAAGAGAGACTTCAGTAGACTAGAGAGGTTGTGATAACACTTACTTTCAAAGAAGTTAACCCAACTGCGTGTACTTTATTCCTGATCCACGATCGTTAATTCACTGATTAATGAACTGAATAATGAGTGTGTTTATTTCTCCATATCGGTGCGGGCAGTCGTTTTTTGAAAGTGTGAGTCATGTTTAATTGCGGAGCTGCTCTGTGTGATGACTGGGCTCCTACTAGGACCGTGATTGGCATATCACTCTCTTCGCTGAAAAGAAAACGAGTGAAGCAGAGAGAGAAAGATCCCTTCTCTGCCGTGAAGAGAATGATGATGCACATTTCCAGCAGCAGTTATTATCAGCCCACCTCTGGCTGTGGCTGTGAGACATCATTATGCCCCTATTGAATTTTACTCAGCAATAAGCTGCCTGCTGCTTCCACTCTCTTTGGCCCAGGATGATAGAGTTGCAACGCCACCAGGAGAGCAAATAGCTGGTGTCTGTCACCCAACCCAACTCCCCCAATCATCCTCCTACACATTTAACCTAGTGTCCTTTAAAATAGGACCATTATACTGGTGAGATGTTTGGTTGTTTAATACATTTGACAACCTTTTTCTTCAGAATAATCTTTATTTCTGTAGCTTACGTATAGTAGTTTGTAAATTAAATTGAATCTGGAGCATTTTCTTTGGCATTTTATATGCCTAACATTAATTTGAAGCGTTTATGTATGTCAAAATTTAAGCAAACAACTCTCAGACCCCTCGGAAAGAATATAGAAATGAGGGTACAACTTTATTCCTCCAGCATTGCTTCTCGCCCTCTCGTCTGTTGCTGTGAGTCACACGAACTGCACTAGTTTTAAAAGTCATGTCAAGGGATGTCAGAGTTCCTTCATTAGCCTTTCCACGTCTGGATTTAGCCTTTAATTTCCATAATGAATGAGACCACAGGACTCCTTTTGGTTAAACATCTTCTGATCCACGTGCCCTTACAGACCGCGCCGAATTATTTATAATCTGTTCTGGAGTCACAGAATATCAATAACCCGTATGCAAATAGCAGACCGCAGACCGGCTGCTTGCATTTACCCTCACTGACAGCGCCCTTACAATAGGTGAGACAAAAGCATGTGTTGATTGATGTGGAGAGTCTTCAGCAGAGCCATTGTCCCTGTTTTCATTTATTCAAATGAGAAGACTCATTCCTCAGTTTCCAGGTGACAAGGACAATTCCTCTTCAACCCCCCATCTCAGTTTTCATATGTTTGTATTTGCTCATAAGATTTAGCAGCAGGGCTGCGTAGATCTGTCAGCAGTAAGTTTTATTAGACGTATGATGTGTTAGAGGACGTACTCACAGCATGTGATCTTGCATTAAAAAGCACAATGTAGTAGAACACATTGGTATTGAGACGTGTATTTTTTATTTGATGCACATTCATCTTGACACTTTGTTTAAAACGTTAACAAAGTGGTGGAGGTATTATCCATATTATCATATGAAATTTTGTTATTTTCTAATAGAACTCTTTAGAAATCCTATGTATTTGGATAAAACTATAAATAGTAATATATTTTTTTTCACTTTTAATAACTTTAATTAATTAAATATTATTCATATTATTTACTTTTTTTGAATAAATATTGAAGTATTTAATTTCTAAAAGGTTATTTATAATTAATTATTATAATTTCGGTAACACATTAAATATAAGGTCCCATAGTTAACATTAATTTAATGCATTAACTAACAATGAGCAATACAGTTGTTACAGTATTTATGAATCTTTGTTAACGTTAGTTAAATAAAAACACAACTGTTCATATCTAACTTAATCTTAAGTAATGTAACAACAAAGGAAACCTTATTGTAAACTGTTACCATAATTTCTAATAATAAATCATTTAAGTAAATGATAATTGTGGTAGTTTAGGGTCCAATTCTGACAATAAACTAGCTTATTAGCATGTATATTACTATGATATTGGCTGTTTATTAGTACTTATAAAGCACATATTAATGCCTTATTCTGTATGATCATATTCTACGTCCCTAAATCGTACCCAATACCTAAACTACCTTACTAACTATCAATAAGCAGTGATTAGGAGTTTATTGAGGCAAAATTCAGTTAATAGTGAGAACTGGACCCTAATCTAAAGTGTGACCATAATTTTATATGAACAATGATTAATTTAAATATTTCTTTTCCCTTTAAATAAATTTTGAGAACTGAATACTTTATTAGATTCACAATTTAACAAACATCTACATCTTGCTGTAATGTAATTAATTTTAAGATTTAGCTTATTTAACTATTACGCTTTTATTTATTTATATAGAGATGATACTTATCCTAAGCATTACTAAAGAGTTTACAGTAACATAATAAATGCATTGCAGAAATGTTAGGGATAATTCTGTTTGCTTACACAGTTCTCACACTATACATGAGAAACGTTTGTCTCGACTCCGAAGCTTAATGTCGTTTATTTACCAAGAAATAATGGCAGATAAAAATGCTTTGCAATGTTATTATACTTTATTCTAGTACCAGTAAGAATAACATTCATTACATTTTTTACCACTTACAGCACAATTATTCATGTTAATCTTATTTGTTACTTGGGACATTCTGTAAGGCGTTTCTAAGGGGGGCGGAGCTAATTTTAAAGAGTGAGACAGCTGGACTGAAAGAGCTGTTCTTTGCTAATAACTATAAATAAAACCATGTCAATATCAGGTTTTATTAATCATTTATTTTATGCTAAGGCTGTCGGTTTCATTATGAGGGAGCTGCAACAAGATTCTTAACATTTCATATTCTCGTTGCTGCATGAGACTGAATTTGATGAGATCAAGGCGCTCATGCATGTGGCAAAACGTGAGCAATTAAAACATTTCCCAATCAATCACAAGTGAATAATTTAATTCCCTGTAGTTTAGCGGTGAATTTAGTTAGCTTTTTATAATTTTGACTACCTCATTTACCCGCCCTGCTGCTCTCTGATGTGTGCAGCCGTATTAATTTTCATTGAACGCTCGGTACATCTGATGCAAACGTCTCTGGATTCTTTCTGTAAAGATGACTAATTAAAAAGAAGGGCCAGGATCTGCCCTTTCTGGGAGTGAGTGTATGTAGAGAGTCTGTGTGGGTGGGTTTGCAGAGAGAAAGATCCGGTTGATAAATAGCCGTCTCTTCGTCTCTCCCCCCTTCACTGATCATAAACATCCCCTGATTATCCAGCTGACAATGGCCACAAATATTCCTCATTCGCATGATGGATTGGGAGAAGGAGACAGACGGACAGAGAGAGAGAGAGAGTGAAAGAGAGGGTGGCTGGCTGGCCTGGTTTTGCTCCATCTGTGAACAAATAAAAGCAATAGGTCTGGGCACCAAATCACCCTTTTTTGTGAAATTTGAGGGCTTTATAGTGCTTAGACCTCTCCACATGACCTTGGCCAAATTTACAGGGTCACAGTGACCTTAGAGTTGTGGCTTGCATTGGTTTTGTAACAGGGAAAAGATATGGCGAGTTTGCCTGTATTCTCTGCCTGTTTAATTAGAGCCCTATTGGGAAATGGTATATTATTTATTTGGTTCCAGACTGGCAGGCCTGATTCAGTGGGGAGAACAGCAATCATCTAGCAGCTTTTAATACTTAGTATGCAGGTAATGAAATTTTATGCAAGTTCTGCTGCCGAACAGCTCCTTAATTGTGTCTGTTATGTGGAGAGAGCGGGAAAAGAGTGAGCGAGAGAAATGAATGTTGGGCTAAAGAGGCTGCCATAACCTCCTCCAAGAACTGCACTCAGCAGTAACTCAAGTATTATCTAAATGCTATCTATTAGAAATGTGCTTTCTCCACAGCTGAATTGTAGAGGTAGTGTAAATTAAAAACTCTCCAGCAAATTGACAGGATAGTTCGCCCAAAAAATCATTCCAAACCGGTATGACTTTCATTTCATCCGTAGGATGAAAAAGAAAATGGAGTCAGTCACTTTTGATACAATATGAGGGTGAATAAATGATGACAGAATTTTCATTTTGGGGTGGATTCTAGAATTTTAATTGTGAATAAATGGATGTCTTGAGTGTCAAGTTCTTCTTGAGCCTCCAATAATCCCCTTTTTTCTTTTTTTTTTTTGGATGAAAATCTGAAGCTTGAGCTCTCAATTTTTTCTCAGCACTTGTGTTGTTTACGACTGAAGTGTTTGTTGTTCTGGTGTATTGGTTTGGTTTTTGTCAAAAGCCACAACAAATCCTGTGGAGTTAGACTGGCTGGAGAAAGAAGTATTGAAGGTCGTTGTGGTTCAGAGAGTCAGCTCATTTTTACCTTAGCAGGCTACTGCTTTGGTTCAGACCTCTGTGTGGCGACTTTCCCATGACCCATATAATCTCTTAACTAATCTGGTTATAAATGCTGCCACACTATAAGTGATGCTAAGCCACTCTCACAGAGCAAGAGATAGTGAAAATCCCATCCATTCCTTTTTGCTCTATTATGAATCTTCACTCCAGCTCTTTTTACGTCTAATCTAATAAACCTTTCTTCCTGCTTTCCTTTCTTCCATTAACAGAACTAGCGAAATAAAATGAACAGAACTAATATAGAAAATGTATCAATTGTACATGCATTGGAAAAAGTTGTATTTCTTTCAGAAATAAAAAGACAATTTATCCATCAACAAGTCTAGTGTTGTGGTATTGTTCAACCTTTTAAAGTTGTGAAAGATCTTTTCTTCTGTATTGTGATGTAAATTCAATTTAAACTTTATCAAGGAAGTCTAGCGTACAGTACTTCAGAAAAAAAAAGTCTGTTGTAACTCGAAGGTTGAATTAAGTCATTTTGGCTAAAAATTATAAGCTCAAGAAATGTTTTAAAATATGAAGTGTGCATGTATGAATCTTTCACAAGTCCAATAACATGCATTTAAAAAAATAGATAAGGTTAATATCCATTTCATGCTGAGGCCATTGCTATCAAAATCTATTGAAGAAGACAATGAAGAAAATGGCAATAAAAACAACAGTGGAAACAAAAATGAGCGTTGTGCAGTTGGACAAATACATGTACCAGCATTAATTTGTTGGCTAGTTTGAAAGTATAAAGTAATCTTTCTGTGTGTTTGCCTATGTTCAGACTGCAGGCAAATTGGATTTTTTTTTCTCAAATCAGAGCTTTTCAGGCAGACTGTCTGCACTATTAATTGCAAGTGATCAAATAAGATTTTTGTGTCCAGATATAACCAACCTAAATGGCCTACTTTGGTAAGGACGTAGGCGTACCTAAGTATGTGACAAGGCTTTCCAAACTGATGCAGGGAAAAAATGTTGGTGCATCATCTCGCACTCCAAATAAGCACCCTGTTGAGTCATGGTGCAGAACTCTTCTGTTGCACAAGACAAACTGATTGACCGAATAGACTGGTATTTTGATGTTCAATACTGTAGTCATGACCGTCTTCACTGTGCATTTTTTCTCAAAATGCATTCTTAAGGGATCTTGTGTCCTTGGCTGCGGCTGAAATCGCATACTCTCTTGAGTAGGTACTTATTTTGAACAAGTAACTACTTCAAGACTGTTAAAAAAGTATGCTCGATATAGTATAAGTGCGTGTGGTATTAATGTAATCTAGACATACTACATTTGCAGTGCTTGCTGTCATAACCCAGTGTTAGTTATGTTGCTTGAAAAAATCTCCAACGATATTGTCCCTCTGTCATTATTGTTACAGATTTCCCGATTCTCATAGAATTAGAACAATTTTCAAAACTTTATAGTTATCATTATCGTTCATGGAGTGTACAGGCCTTTACTATTGTTCAGTGAATTTTAACCCGTATGATCATGGGATAGTGAAGTGTCCATCTTATGCGCACTTCAGAATTTCGCCTGAAGTTGTAGGTCATCCCAAAGCTCATTTGTATGTACCTCACTCGTTTGAACTCATTCAGTTTGTCTAAACCCAGTGACGGGTAGGTTTAGGGGCGGGATTAGGGGTAGGTCATTCGTACGAATTCATACAAATTTGGCAACTCGTAAAAATCATACGAATTAGCCACCTTGTAAAATACGTACGAATTGCCGTGAGAACGGGTTGGTCATCTGGGTAATTTTTGCCTACTCTTTTATGAGTACTGTGAATTCGGACATCAAAGTCCGATTCCAATACTCAAGAACACAAATACAGAGAATGCATGTGCATGTGTTTTTGATATTGAGGATGCATCAAGTGCAGACTTGGGGTGCTTCTCTATACTCAAATTGATGCTTCCTCCAGCCTGTGACCCAGAAACTGATCAAAGTAAGCCAACTTGAAGGACATCTCAATTCTCTAATTGCACCGTGAGGAGGCGAGGAACGAGGAGTGAGGAAGCTTTCAGAGGAGCTATGAGCGAGGATGCGTATCAAATGCGAAAGTCTTTTCGAAAAACCTGATGCATATATAAATTCTTCTCCCCCATTCACATCTGTCACAATAATTTTAATTTATGTTTTACCTTTGCAGTTTAAGTAAATGTAGTTCCAAATGTAGGTTTGGGTGGAGCCTAAACATTCAGTCCTGTCAATCATCATTATGAGCGTATATAAGCAGCAGTCACTGCGTCATCCCAGTGACAATTCTTCCAGCATCCTTCCTCCTCTACTTCTCTCATTCTCCCTCTGCACAGTACTGTTATGGGGGGGGGGGGGGGGGGGGTTAACTCGGAGTTTGAGCTGAGCTTCGGGTTCGAGCCTCTTTTGAGGACAGCAAGCCAAGTTTGTTTTACCATTAACCATTAAGAATGAATGGGCAGGCGAACTTGTGAAATCATACATTCCACATATTTTAACAGGGCATCTTGCTTTATTAATATTTGTTATGATAACCATACTTTAACATTATGAAGGCAGATCCCATGATCAAGAATATTCCAATACACAAATAAGATTTCCTTTGATTCCTCCATCTCATTTTCTTTCTTTGCATCATATCTCGCAAGATATCAAATAATAACAATTATGAAAGGAAATATTTAATAGGTTTTGACATCTGTGATGTTATGTTTTATTTAATGCACATTGAATGGTGCTGTCCCGCTGCCTAATATGTGCTGAACGGTCAGTTAAGCTACAAGATCACAGCACATCTCAGTTCTCCCAAAGATGCATTCTGTGTCCTTCCAAGTTTATTCTTTCAAGGTAGCCTGGCACATCTGGTCTTCATAAGAATGCAAGTTCGTTCTTTAGGTTCATACAATTGAGAATTGTGATGCAAAAGACAATTTGAAATCTGATTTGAGCAGCCTGACTGAGACTCTTTTGTAGAAATCAGGTTGTAATCGCATTTCAAACCACCTTTAAAGTCTTATCCTTCTCGTTTTAAACACTAACAATGACTGTACTTCCTGTCCCCAAAGGAACTTAAGCTTTGAACCATGTGGAACAGCTCCAGCAGCCCTTTCTTTCTCTTCACTCATATTCGATTGTTGAGAGAGGGATGAATGTAATAACGGTTTGCGGTGGGCGTGTTTAAACAGGTATGTTTTCCCTGTCTAAGTCAGATGCCTCCAAAGGTCATTTCCACCTTCTACTCTCCCTCTCTCCCTCTTAATTCTATGTTTGTTTCTCTGTCAGGTAAATTAATGCACTCTAATGTGCTTTCAGCTGATGTGCCATATGTGGCAGAGAAAGCCGGAGCGTGTGAAATAGGTTCAATGTTTCTAAAGGTCAGCTCCTCTCTCCTGAACAGGAAAGCTTTTTAGTATGACTGCCGAACCTTTACTTTGACACGTAGCTGTCATTCTGCATGGTGAAGCCTAACGTTTACTGCCATACTTTTCAGTACAGTATTTTTTTGTTGATAACCCTTAAATGAGTTTTTTTTTTTCTAGCAAAACGCATTGCGATGCAACCCAGGTTCATTGGAAAAACTCATTGCAACATTTTTGCAAAATCATGCCATTTTTGTCATGCCATTTTTGTACAAGTATTTGAGCGCTTTTATTGAGAGTCATGACTTGTGTTTCATGGAATTCAAACCCGAGCGCTCCGTAACAGTGCTGTAACAGGTGAGCTGCCAAGCAAGTTTACATAGCAGAAAAGCCAAACATTTGGAGCTGGTTATGTGGCAAATGTCAAAATGTATTAGTTTACAAATCATGCACTATGGTAAAAGTGTTTTGAGGTGATAACATAGTATTGTACAAGGAACCATGCAAAAATTAGGCTATATTAATCAATAATCTGCCCCTATAATCATTGTTTGTGTGAAAATGAATTAAAGTTGTTGGAGTTTTACTACCACTAGTGTGCATTTCAGCAGGGATCTGCAGTGAATTATATGTTTAGGCACGTTTTTCCAATGAGTCTATGTTGTCGATACGGCACATGGAATTAATTACATCGAAATCTTCATTGTGCCTTTGGTTCTTATCAATGTGCTGTGTTCTTTGGATATGGCATCAGCCGATTAAGCATGTTTTCTTGCCCACGGAAAAGTGATAGTCATCTCTTTGTGTAAACGTAAGCACATTGCATTAATCAAATCTTCTGGAATTGTAAACCGGAGTCTGCGTGGCACACTTGAGACTCAAGTTAGTATTGCATCGTTCAGTGTTTGGAGACACACAGCTCTTCATGAGACACAACAATGCAGTGGAGTCATTACTAATGGACAGCCTTGAGCCTGCCATGTTAAAATATGGGATTTTAATGGAATTAAATAGCAATTAAATTGCTGTTGTGATTGTAAGATTATGCTCTCTCATATTGTTGTAAGTCTTTGACTGAAGCATGCAGAAGCCTGATTATTTGCTTGTGCTTGAGAATTTTACAGAAGTTTCAGTTTAAGAAACTGACTCAAAATATAACAAACACACAGACATCCTAGTATATTTAGGCTTATATGACTTTCCTTCACTGTCGGATAGGTATCCCTCTCTGGTGACTGGAGATTGACTGGATGCAGTGCTGCAGAAGAAGAGATTTAGCTGTACCTGAAACCTCCTAATGGTATCTTTAAGTTTTAAAGCTCAACTTCAAACAAACTGCTTCAAAAGCAGGGTTAATGCTATACCCACTTAAGGCCTCAGGACACATGCCTCTTTCAGGTTAGTGATCCAGATTACCTCATCAGAATATTTTGTCATCAAACATCAATCTCTCTCACCATTCTCATTTTGAATGTCATTGCTACTCTGTTTGTTTGTGTTCTCTTTCAATCCTAACTAGATTTCATTTCCATACTCTAAAAGACACTGGTGCTTGTCCATGCAGAGGCTGTTCCATGTTATATTAGGTTGTTTGCCAGTGTCATTGCCAGTGCATTGCATTGTGGCTGCTAAGGTGTTGTCATTGTGTGCATGTTTTTTTTTTTTTTAAGCACGTTTCTTTGTGGTTGCCATGGTGTTATTGGTGGTTGCTATGGCTGTTGTTAGGTGATTGTCATTGACAGTCATTTAAAATAAACTGCATTCTGAAAAAAAAAAGTAAAAAAAAGTAAAAGGAATAGGTGGGTTTATTTTGCCCAATTTGATTCTAATTCATTTAGGTATACTTCAGTTACAATGTCTATTTTGCTTATATGACAAATTCTTTTTCAGTTATTGTAGTAAAATATACAAGGAACCTTCAAACTTGGTACAAATAATCCATCCATGAAAGTAATGAAGCGTTGATCTTGGTTCAGTAACTGCTCATAAGGATTCAGTGAGTTCATTCAGTAAATAATGCATTAGGGTTGGGTAAAAAAATATCAATTTCTCAAATTTTAATCAGTTCTCCTTTTTATGAGCCAATATCGATTCTTAAATTCTAAAAAAAATATATATATTTTTTTGGTCTATATGCTGTTTTCAGGTGATGCGTGAACAACTTCACTAAATATTTTAGCACACCTCTTATCCAATAAATCATATTAAGCTTCATGCTTTGTTACTTTTGATATGAAACAAATTCTGTCAATATTATAATGACAATCAAAACATAAATGCCATTTGGCACTCTTTTCATCAAACCAGTTCAGAAGAGTCATTTTTGTATTTGGCCTTTTTTTTTCTCATTCAATTCAGGCTGCAAATTTTGACTTGTTTTGCTGCAAGGGTTTGGATTATAAGAAACTTCTGAGACAAAGATACATACTAAATGATGCATAACTGAGATCTCCAATAAGTCTCTCAAGCTTTGGCAGGGCTATTTCTTTAGAGGACTCTTTACATGACTTAGCAACAACCATTCAGACCACTGCCTCATTCCAGTGTTGGTTTGGTTTGTTTGGTCTTTTTTTAGTCTGTCACAAAAGGTCAAATGGCTCAAAGTCACTTGGGTGAAGTGGGCTGTCATAGAACTGCCTGTGTTTTCTTAACCATTTTAGCCATTCTGTGAGTGTTCAGAATGAAGACAGCGTTAAACTGTAGAAGACTTGTTGAGACTGAAAATATTATTCGGGTAGCTTTCATCTGAGGAAGCGGTTGTGATGGATAACCCAGTGGCGCCACAGGTACACATCCATTTTGTTTAAATGACCTTGAGAAGAGAGTCCCAGTATGAAGCAGCCCCAACTGAGAGATTACATTTATTTTCCTCTGAAAATGACAAGCCTTCTGGCCTCTGTAGCCTCCCTTGCCGGCTCACCTGTGAGTCAGGCACATGGCTAGCCACTGAACGCTGGTCCTGATGAAAAAGTGAGAGTAGAGAAAAAAAATCATGACCTGGATGTGGGAATGGGTAATCTGGGGGATTACACTGCCTTTGAGAGCTCTATCATCTGCTCTGTGACTGAAAGAGCAGACCTATCAATCACACGCCAGACTTTGACCCCTTGTGCTTATTCTCTTAATGGCTCAAAGGATACACATTGTTGGCTTTGTGTGTTGGCGGGAAAGTAATAAAATCACATTTTGGACCATGTTGAAATAGCATCAGTTATTTGCCATGTCTTCGGACTACGGCTGTCAATTGATTACATTTCAATTAAATACATTTTAATTAAATTAATTACACAATATGCTGATTAAATAATCAAATTAAAAACATTTTAGTGCCAATGTTGGGTAAGAAATGAAAATAATTCAAAATGTTTGCACAATGTTTGTATAATACCTCCTCTTTGAACCACTCACTCTAAGCGGGACTCAAACCCAGGTCCGCCGCATAGGAGTCGGGCACTCTAACAAGAAGGCTAAAGACCGCAGTCTCTAGCATCAGTCACTAGAGCGCCTCTTGTGATCAGAGGAGTGAGGTTTACATGCACAGCTCTTGCCGGCCTACGTCCGATACGTTTGCACAAAAAACCTGGTTGGGAAACATCAAACATTGTACATCAAAATGTCATTTCAGACGTAATTTAAGTGTAATGAGCTGTGATATATGATTTGCGAACAAATGACTCTTATGAACTGGTCCTTTGTAATGTGTCATAAAGATTCACAAAGCAGTATTGATTCAGATTTGCTGAGTGAACCATTTTACGGATATGTATGATACAAAATTAACAGTTACTTGTTATTAAATTTGCATATTAACAACAGAGTTTGTTTATACTAGATGATATTCTAAAAAAACAATATTATTGGTCATTTTTAGCATAGTTACTGTAGGTCCAGATGTAATTTACAGTAAAACTGTAAAGTGGGTGACATTGGAACCACTTTTTTTTCCAAACAGGTGGAATAATTCATATTTACACTATACCGTTTAAAAAGTTTTGGTTCAGTGAGATTTTTACTTTTATTCAGCAAATAGTGTATGCATTAAATGCATCAAAAGTGACAGTAAATACATTTATAATGTTACAAAATATTTCTATTTCAAATAAATGCTGATCTTTTCTATCCAATAAAAATGATCACAGTTTCCACAAAAATATTAAGCAAAATGTTAAGCAGCAACTTAACTTTTCAACATTGCTAATAATATTAAATGTTTCTTGAGCACCAAATCAGCATATTAGAATGATTTCTGAAGGATGTGACACTGAAGACTGGAGTAATGGCTGCTGAAAATGTAGCTTTGCCAGATTACATTTTAAAATATATTAAAATTAAAAACAGATTTGTATCATACTTGATCATATTATATTTTGACTGCATGTTTGATCAAATGAATGCAGCCTCTGTGAGCATGAGAGACTTCTTTCAAAAACATTTAAAAAATCTCACCAACCAAAGTTTTTAAACTAGCTAAAATGCATTCTGTTTCATTCCAGTAGATTTGATGGTAGGACAAGAATCTTCTCATATTCTGTATATATAATTTTTTTATATAAATTCATTTTAAATTGACAGTCCTAGATCAGACTATTACAGGCAAACTGTATTAAACAACACTCTTGCTATTTAACTTCTCACAAGACTTGATATTCTACATCGCAACACAGCTAATGATCTCACCGTGACTTTTATAGTCACAACTTGAGCGTTTTTAGAAAACTTGTGAAAATGTTTACTGCTTGCCTCAGCCTATGTTGTGTGATAAAGTATGAGTGATTAAAAATATAAATTAGAGAAGTGTGATTACTGTATCAACTTGGTCTTTAGTAGGTCTGGAGTTCTTGGAGAATGCTTATTCAACAGAAAATCTCTCCTCATACAATTTTAATGAATAGAATTTCTGAAACCACAGATGCAGAGGTGGTGAGATGTTTATGTTCCAACCTCGAAAGCACATTCCTGTTAAGTCACAAGACATTTTAATAGCAAACCGCTATCTTTAGAGGATCTCATTTATTTAAATGTGTCTGTTGCACGTGCTTACAGTATGCGTCCTCGCTTCATTGAGTCTGTTAAATTCTATGGTGGTTTGTGGTGCTGTTTTTTGCTCTTTATGAGGTAGAATGACCTCCTGTAAAAGCAGAGCATGTCCTCCATACAGATTCGACCGAGCGTTTTAATAAGGCCCAGCTGAGAGAAAATGAAAAAGACAGATATGTCCGTACACCGTGGCATCATTAGTATCCTGGAGCATCAGTGGCCTTTAGAATAATGAAATTCAGCAGACGTGCAACGGTCTCAATCACAATGCTAATAAAAATACATAGATTCTTTCCTGCACGTCAGTCATGGGCGACAGCAAGAGAGAACAAAAGGGAGAAGACCAGAGGGAGAGCGAGACAGAGAAACTGAGAGAGTGTGCAAGAGAGAGAGAGGTGAGATAGCGAAGCAAGAAAGACAGAGAACGGTTGAAAGTAATAGAAGCAGACGGTCAAAGACGGTGAAAGAGAATAAAGACAGACTGGCAGAGAACGAGACCTGAAGAGCGTAATCTTTTTATCTGTATATCCTGTCTTGTTTTTCCTGTAGAAGTATCTAAACATTGTTAAAACAAAACAAATGTGTTTGCATTAAACAATAAGATTTGTTTTCAGACAATGTACACTACGGTTAAAAATACAGTAAAAACAGTCATATTGTGAAATTTTACTACAATTAAAAATAGCTGTTTTCTATTTTGATATAGTTATAATGTAATTAGGAGCCAAGCACCGAAGTTGTCCAAAGTTTCACTCATGTTTACGCTAATTACACTAATAACTTTTGAAACATAACATTTCCTTTGATTCTTTGGCTCAATACGATTTGCTTGCACCGTATGACGTTAGTTTCCGTAATGAAACTTTTCCCACCAAAAACACTACTTTTTCGAATTTCTCTAAGACGGTTGCTCCCATTTTCATGAAAATCAAACCAGATCATCCTCAGACTATGCTGGTAAAAAGTTATTAAAAGCTTATTGATAAACTCAACCAATAACGTTCAAACTAATTAGAAGAAGAGCATGCCAAATTGGACGTGAGGCTATGTGTGCGTCTCAATCAGCTCCCTAGTTCAGTAGTCAGGGCACTGATCAGGGAGTCGGCCATTTTAAGGGCTGTCTCATTCGCAGAATCCTTCCAGGACACTGAAATGTTCGCTCCCTAAAAAGTCCCACAATGCACCGTGAAAACCAGGGAGCATCAATGCTCACTGTGCTCCCTTAACGGAAGTTCTGAAGTGCGAAACTTAAATCATGTGAGCCAACTCACTACACATAACGACGCGCAATAGATGTTTTTAAAAATACAAACCATTATTTTATTATATTTCAGCATAAACATACATCACTAGAAAGGTAATGAACATAATCTTGCTAAAATGTATCATTTATTTACGGCTGAAATGTGCTGATATCAAATATATGACCATAAGTTTTAATGTGGTTGACTTATTTTCATGAGAGTCATCTCCTTAGATTCCTGAATACTTGCGAGTCCAATGATACCTAACATGCTAGGGTTCACCTTATGGTTTGTGCAATGTTGTAATTTAGTGTTAAAACAACGTTCGCAAATATCTTCAAAACCATTAGTCTGATCGAGACGAAACCACTGTAGGAAATTTGGAAACATAGGTCGTTGGCTATATGTTGATTGTAAGTGGCAAAAAAATTCAGTCAAAGTCGTGTATGGGTCATTTTTTTATGTACTCATACATACAGTATACATGTCTATTACTCCTAAACGAAATGAGACTTTAACCAAATTTGACACACTTATTTATGGGCACACTCTGAGGACACATAAAAAAGTGGTGGGATTGCGCCTGTTGGTGGCGCTATAACTGAACAAAATATTAAATTGCCATAAACTACAATAAAATATATGAAATAAAATGCTATATTTTACTAATGATTTTACTTCTTGCTTGCTTCTTTGTGCTTGTCCCCTTAAAGGATTAGCTCACTTTCAAATTAAAATTAAGGAACGAACGTGTGCCAGTTCCGTTTTTTCCATAAGTTGAATAGGGAAGGTGTAGGACATAGAGCGTAAGCTTTTTTAAAGAATACGGAAGGCAGTCTGGCAGAAGCACTTGCAAGGCGATCATTTGTGTTTATAAAGCATATACACTTGTATTATTTTTTTTTAGAAAATGACCGATCATTTCTCTAGATAAGACCCTTATTCCTCGTCTGGTATTGTTTAAAGCCTTTTAAAGCTGCACTGAAACTGTAATTTTGACCTTAAGCCATTTGGGGTCAATTGAAGTCCACTATAGGGAGAATAATCCTGGAATGTTTTCATCAAAAACCTTAATTTCTTTTTGACTGAAGAAAGAAGGACATGTACATCTTGGATGACATGGGGGTGAGTAAATTATCAGGAAATTTTAATATGAAAGTGAACTAATCCTTTAATGGCTGCTTGTAGCTATATTTTATTCCTGTAATCACAAAGCTGAATTTTCAGCATCACTACTCCAATCTCTTCTTGATACATCAAGAAACATTTCTTATTATTATCAATGTTAAAAACAGTTGTGCTGCTTAATTACTTTTCTATTGTTTTTATGATGCTTGTGGAAACCAGATATATTTTTTCAGCATAGAAAGTTCAAAAGAACAGCATTTATTTGAAATACAAACCTTTTGTAACATTATAAATGTCTTTCATGTTACTTTTGATCAATTTAATGTGTCCATGCTGAATATTAATTTCTTTAAAAAAAAAAAAAAAAATCATGATGAGTGTCTCTTGGTTGTAATTTTTTCTTTCTAATAAACAATTAGAAAGAAAAAATTACAACCTAGAGACACTCATCATGATTTTTTTTTTAATTCTATTCTGTTTTTTATTTCCTATTCTTATTTTAATAATTTAGAGAGGCCAAAACAAAAACAAAAAAAAAAATGCCAATGGGTAGGAAAAATATTTATTCGCTAAAAATAAGGCATAATATCTTATGCAATTTTGCTTAAGTAAATTAGCCTTGTTTTGGGTATCATTTTTTCCTGAAAAACAAGATGAAAAAAAATCCCTATTTTTTTTTATTTTTTTAGGATTATCTCAATATTCCTCCCATTCTTAGCTCACATGTAATGTGGTGAAACATTTGTGGCACAATGACAGTTGGAGGGCCATTCACCTCCTTGGTAGTGGCTGACAATCCATGCTCATCATTAAATAATATATTGACAGAGTCCTTAAAAGCAAATGGAAGTTAGATGATTGCGTAACTGCTTCAATGTGTATTCACAGGCCACTTTAGAGTGGACGAAATGCCAATAGAGACAAAGCGCAAGCTGATTTGCTCTAAGTGGGAGCATTTTTCAGCCCCGATAATTGCAGTCATCTATCATGACTCTATTTTCTAATACATCCCTTCTCGAGAAAAATCATCCTCAATGCTGCGTTTTTGATTGTTTGAGTTTCCTTTCATTCATGTGGCTTTGTCCTGTGTCCAAATGAAAAGGGGCAGAATGCCACGATTACAGCTGGCACAGGTTAATGAATGGAAACATTGTGGTGCAGTATCGTGGCCTGTAAATATGAGTGTTTGTGCCATTTCCCTTCATCTTGGCATGCTGCGTTGTCCTCAGGATGTCTGACTCACTGGTGAGTGAATGATAGCATGGGAAATAAATAGCAGCTTCTCAGTATCATTTTCTCCTTCCCAAATTAAAAGTGGAGGATGAGAAGGAGCTCCGAATGGTTCATTTTGCAGTCTATCAGAGGGGATGATGGGGCTTTTTTCTCCTTTTGCAGGTGCGTGCACATGAACGCCCCCAAATCTCATTCATACGGCACCGCCTAGGAAACCAGCACAAAAACACTGATGATCATGATAACGGAAATGGTGACAATCAGAAAGACAGTGATCACGCACTCTGACATTTCATTTTTGTGAGACAGCACGCAAACCTTTTCGCAGAAATCTTACACAAATACTGTAAGCAAACACAATTATTGTAAGTACTATAAAGTCAGACTTCTTGTCCTTTTAAGGAACTTTTGCTTGAAAGCTTGAGCAAGGGTGAGTAAAAGATGACAATTTCCATTCTTAAAGAAACTGTTCCTTCTAAACCATTTTTGTCTCAAAAATGACAGCAAAGCAGAATTTAGAATTAGGGGAAATGAGGCCTGTCCAGAATAAGAAAGAACCTTTATCAGTAATTAGTAGGATTAATATGGCTGATAATAATATAATAGTGTAGTTTCTCATGGCAGCGAAGGCAGAGATGGATGAACGGCATGAATCATCTGCTTTTTTCCACTAATTTATCACCATGGTGGGCCAAATCCTCACTGTTTGCCTGTCTAAGTGAGTGGCCATCTTGGGCTCCCTTTCTCTGAAATCTTTGAGAATAAGTGAGTCTGAAAGCTCAAACGCTTATCCCAAAGAAAATAAGTAAAATTAATGATGAAAATGTGTTTGTCCTGACAGGAATGTGACTAAATTGTGCTCAAATGGAGACTTTACTCTGAGAAAAGATTCTGTCCTTTGAGGCTTTCAGAAGAGATCTCAACACTGTCTCACATTGTGCTCAGATTTGTCAAGGTACCAACATCTGCAATAAAAAGTCAGAAATATCAAAGTGATCTTAAAATGTCCAAGTCTGTATTATCTAGGCTGTGCTGCCTACATTTTATGGCTTAAAACTCCTATTGTGTTTTATCAAATCTCTTTTTATGAATGAATTTTAGCAGAAACATCTGAGACAAAGTATGTAAATGAAACAATTGAGAGGTCCGATGTTTAAGAAAGCAATTGATCTTCTCAATTACCATCCTGAGACCTCAGGACCCATCTTTGGCTGCTAAAAGAGCTCAATTTCTGAACAAGATTTTCCAATAAAAAACTTCAAAAATTGCTTCAATTTCATCCAAATTTTTGTGCATTTAAAAACTGAGAGAGCATAGTTGTGGGGCATCTTAAGGCAATCATGACAAACGGCCAAAAACATGTTGAACTTTCCATTTCTGACCCCTGTGCTCTTGCCTTTGCTGCTCTTATAAAGCTGTAATTTGAAAGTTCTCTCTCTAATGCCTTTCATCTGCACAGCTTCTCGCACTTGGCAAGTATAGACCTTTTGGGATTGTTTTTACTATGCTTTTCAAGTGTTGTTGAATAATCCATCGTTGAAAATAGTTCAACGCCTCTCATAAGTTTTTGAGAGGCTCTTTGGGATGCCAGCCAATGCATAACAGGCACAACATAAATAAAAGATTTAAATATTAGTGTTTAGTAAAAAAAAATGCACCATTAGTCCTTCTTTGAGATGTAAACAGGAATGAGATAGTGTCTACATCTTGACCACCCGTACCAGGGAGGAAGCGTTTCAGTTCAACCATAAATTAATATGCCACAAGAGTTTGAAGTCCCTTTCAAGATGTTGCTCTGGAACTTAATTCAGATGTAGTTGAGAAGTAGTTTTTTGAAGTGAATGAATCAGCCTCGTTCACTATCATGCACATATTCATATTTTATTCACTGATGTCACTCTCTTTCAAAATTATAAAAGTCATACCCAGGAGTTAACAAAATGGAGGGAAAAAATGCATTGTCTTGAGAAAAATATGTATGCCTAAAGGGATAGTTCACCTAAAAATTCAAATTCTGTCATCATTTACTCACTCTCAAGTTGTTCTAAAACTGTATGAGTTTCTTTGCTCTATTGAACACAAAAGAAGATATTTTGAAGA
This sequence comes from Hypophthalmichthys molitrix, assembly GCA_037950675.1. Classification (NCBI taxonomy): domain Eukaryota; kingdom Metazoa; phylum Chordata; class Actinopteri; order Cypriniformes; family Xenocyprididae; genus Hypophthalmichthys; species Hypophthalmichthys molitrix. The sequence goes on from CM075501.1 coordinate 37,167,839, forward strand.
ATATGGGTAACCAAACAGTTGACTGTAGCCATTGACTTCCATAGTATGGAAACAAATACTATGGAAGTCAGTGAGACCCATGAACTGTTTGGTTACTGATATTCTTCAAAATATCTTCTTTTGTGTTTAGCAGAACAAAGAAACTCACACCCCAGACAGCAACATAGTGTGGCCCAGATCCGGTCCACATCTGATACATGTGGATTACATGCGGACCTGATGTGGGCCAGAACTGGGCCGACACTATATTGCTGTCAGGGACAGGTTTAGAACAACTTGAAAGTGAATAAATGATGACAGAATTTTCATTTTTAGGTGAACCATCCTAAACACACTCTGGAGTGTCTTAGTAGACTTGATTTGCTTTTCTTTTTTCTTTTTTTTTTAAAGAATCAACAGATTTATTCAATGATTCAGAGACTCACTCACTCCATCCATCCATCCGAATGATGAAATCACTCAGAAATCATTCTAATATGCTGTTTTGGTGCTCAAGAAACATTTTTTATTATTAACAATGTTGAAAACTGTTGTGCTTCTTAATATTTTTAGATACATTTTTTTAGTATTCTTGATAAATAGAATATTCAAAGGAACAGCATTTGTTTGAAATAGAAATCTTTAGTAACATGAAAGTCCTTAATGTCACTTTTGTCACTTTTGACACACACACACATTCATAGCAGAATACAGTTTTCTGTACACAGTCCTATTTTAAATGCTAAAATAGGTGTATTGTTTTCTTTCATGTGGGTTTCTGGAGATGTGAGATGTGTGTCATTTGAAGCTTTAGATACTTTTGAAAAAAAATGTTATCCAGTTTTTTGAAGCTGCTATCTGTTAATTAAAATTTGACAGATAAACTGACACATCGGTCTGACTGCCATATTTAATATTTACTTAAGGGGATAGTTCACCCAAAAATGACTTTCTTCAAATGATCTTCTTTTGTGTTCAGCAGAAGAAAGAAATTCATACATGTTTTGGAAGGAACTTGAGGGTGAGTAAATGATGACAGAATTTTCATTTTTGGGTGAACTACCCCTTTAACTTCTTCATCACTATGGTTATATGCGTTCATGGTGAGAAGGACATCTTGGGCCTTTCGATTCACCTTAAACAGAATCTCAGGTATGTGGTCGTCAGCACTTAAGGGTCATTAATCCACCTGCACTCTCAGGAACAAACAGACTAGACACTCACAAATCGCCCAGAGAAATGGGCCTGTCCTAACTTGCTGACTAATGGCCTTTACTCCTGAAAGTGTTGCATAAGTGGAGATGTTTCAGGAGGTTTCATAAGACAAGCGGAGATGACATTTATTCCCTCAGCTTCCTAAAGTATTCAAACCTCTTCATTTGGCGCCCAGACTTCAGCATTCATTGTCTCTACACAAAGGGCTGATTTCTGTCCCACTGCTTTCTGTCCCATGTCAGCCACAGGATGCAATGACATTAATTAGGAATGGAATTTTTAACTTCTCTTGCAAGGATGCTGCTGATTTTCTTTATCCCTCTCTCTATTTTTCTCTCAATGTCTCTTTTATACTTCCAGTGTGTCCCCCAGAGTGACAAGACGTTAAAAGCATGACTCCCACATAATGAATGCATAAGTTAGAGCTTTTCACATTTTTGATGTGGCCCGTGTGTAACACTGCATTGTCTCCTCTTCTTAAGATACGGCTGTTTTCTCAGGAGACAACAGACAGGGCTATGAAATATTATTTCATAGGATATGTGAAATTTACCCATGTCATTCTAATACCGTATATGACATGCGAAACACAGCAATCTTGGATGACTTTAAAATACCTTTAAGCATATGAGTCACACAACTTTATTGTGTTTTTGCTAAGCTTGAAAGAGTGACCTGGACATTCTTGGGTTATACGGAAGAAAGAGCCAAATTTGAAATGACATGAGGGTGAATAAATGATGACCAAATGTTCATTTATGGGTGAAAAATCTTGTTAAAATTCTGCTGCTGTCTCAGGAGAGAGTTGTGAAAAGGGATTTTATTCTGTGGAAATTGTGAAATTTGCATTAATATTCGGTGTTAGTTCCGTTGTCTTTATCTGCAGTCACCTTTTGTTCTAGGACATGCTACACTCTTAAGTGCTATCTTGGTTTCCCATATGATTTAGCAGGGATTCCCTGAATAACTTTGCATTCATGTCTAAATAATAAAATATGACGTGATATGATTGCTTTGGGCACTGAGTACCCAGAACCAATTTACCAATTTACTTAGGAGAGAACTTTAATGGGCCTGTGTCCTAATCTCGGTAGGACCTTTCCCCTAAATGCCTGTCATTCCTAATTCAACATTTTTCAGTAAAAGACTCTTGTCTCAGGCACACAGAGGCACAAGTAAACGGAAATTACTTTTATATAGTTTACAGACAGACGCTATGAGCAGTAAAGACAGATGCGCTGAGCCTAATTCTGTATTGAGTTTCTGTAATTGTTTCTTGTTTCCTCTTGCTTCACGCTAGCATTTGCTCTTTCCAGTTTCTATTTGAGTTTAATTTTGCATCTACTTCTGAAATATATCACTCACACTTAAGTTGTTTGTTACATTGCCTGGAACAAAATGGCTTTATGCAGAATTACTTTCAGAGCAAGCTCAGCAGCAGGTGTGCTGGAACACTTCTGAGTTTAAGTGTAGAATTTTGGAGAAAATGAAGAAATTTACCAGACAAAAATATTTCTTAATTCTGCCTTATTTCTTAAAACTGCCCTAATTTTTCATGGCGAAGATTCAACAAGATGCTGGAAACATTCCTCAGGGATTTAGGTCCATATTGACATGACAGTGTCATGCAGTTGCTGCAGATTTGTCGGCTGCTCATCCATGATGCGAATCTCCCATTCCACCACATCCCAAAGGTGCTCAATTGGATTGAGATCTGGTGACTGTTTAGGCCATTTGAGGATAGTGAACTCATTGTCATGGTCAGGAAACCATGCATTATCCCGCTGAAAGTAGCCAACAGAAGATGGGTACACTGTGGTCATAATTTTTACTGATTTTTAGTCTTAATTGACACTTATTCCTGTGGTTTCATAGACACGCCTCCTCCAAAACACATGAATGCATACAGCAGGGAGCAAACAAAAGCATCATGAGAGACGGCATTAAACTACCTCATGTCTCAAAGCATATAACATTACAGTAATAATGAACATAAATAACTTAAAGAGCAATGACCCGTACCAACTGACTGCTGCAGATTTATGTCGGCGTTGATAGTGTTGCCATTGAAACACATAAATTTGAGTCTCGAACCATCACAAACCATGGTTTCCATCTCTTACAAATTAAGTGATGGTGTGAACGCAGCATTAGCTTGTTGTTTTGGTTCAGGAGGAACTTTAAAAGGTGGCTGCTGTTTTGGTTGCATGCTCAGTGACTGACTCGGTATCTGTCTAACTCAGCATATCACGATGTCTGCGCGAGCAGGATGCGCAAATACATACCTTGGCAGGCAGGTAGAATGAACACTGACGATTAGGTCGATTGGACGAACATTTTATGGTCCTACACCAAATCACCTACCCTGCCTTTAAGCCTATTCCAGACTAAAATGCTTGTTTGAGCGGTTTTAACTGAAAGCAACTTGCACTGACATATCTTAAAATATCTCAAGATGCTCACCAGTAATGTTTTTTCTAAGGCAATTTTATAAAAGCTACTTAAATGCCCTAATTAGGCCTAATTAAGGCCTAATCCCGGCTTAAAGGGGACCTATTATGCCCCTTTTTACAAGATATAATATAAGTCTCTGGTGTCCCCAGAATGTGTCTGTGAAGTTTCAGCTCAGAATACCCCACAGATAATTTATTATAGCTTGTCAAATTTGCCCCTATTTAGGTGTGAGCAAAAACATGCCATTTTTGTGTGTGTCCATTTAAATGCAAATGAGCTGCTGCTCCCGGCCGCTTTCCAGAAGAGGGCAGAGCTTTAACAGTTTGCGCTTTGGTTGCTCAACAACAACAATGCTGGAGAATCTCACGCAGCCAAAATGACAATTGTCAGTAACAGTGTTCAGATTTACATTGTTCAGACCGGAGTCAGACACTGATGGAGAGACTCAGGAAGAAGTTAAAACTTTTAGAATGCAACTGGACCTTTCTAAGTGGTTAGTGGATAAATTTATAGTTGCTGTGGAGTTGATTCATCTCATCGACTATCATGTGCCGTCATGTTAATCTTTTGTGTAATCCCGTATGGACGGCAACTATACATAGCATACCTGTCTGTCAAACAGAGCCATACACACCTGGCTAACATTTATGATTGCTATCAAATGCTGTGAATGGTCTAATATTTAATATAAACACTTTTTTAAAATTTTTCCTTTTTTAGCAATCAAGCTTGCCAGGGTCAACTTGCAGGCTATCCAAGATAACGAGACTCTAAATAGTGTTCTGTGCTCATTTGTGCAGCCAACAACAGAACAGATAGCATGCTTTGCTCAAACTTTTGCCATAGTGTTAGAACTGGTACACCGTTTTCGTTAACAAAAACAAAATGATGGCGCCGTGGATGCAAATGTGCAGATTAAGGGCCGGTAATAAGATCCCCTTCCTATTTCACAAAGGAAGCGAAATCTGAGTGGCTCATTTTGTTTGCAGAGAAAGGCTGGCCAAAACAAAGTTACTGGGTTGTCCTTTTTCACGTTTTCTGGGATGCTAGATAGACCAGGGACCCGATTATAGCATTTGAACATGGAAAAAGTCCGATTTTCGTGATGTTTCCCCTTTAATCTAAGCCCTGTCTGTGAAACTGTGCCATAAAGTGTTAATTTTGGACCCTGAGTTTAGATAGGAAGTTGGCTTATAATTAACTGAATCTTCTGTATCATCCTCTTGTAATTTCTCTCGCATAATCACAATTATATCCCATCTCTGTCATTGAGTTTGCATTACTTGTTGTGGTGGTTGCCGGTGAGCTCACACTTGAATAAACTAACAGATCAGCTCGGTCCTTTATACACTGTTGAGATGCGAAATTAATTCCACCAGCGCAAACAAGATCAATCCTGCCCCTTCCCCTTTAAACAAGACAAATATCCTCAAGATGACTTTTATAATAAATGTGCTCTAATATAGAAATATGATGGCATAAGCAGTTCTATTAGAGTGAGGTAGAGTGTTGCCTCTGCCTCAGCATTATCATTATAATAATGAATTACAGTAAAGTGGTATTTGAGCGTGTGCAACAGGGACAGGGACTGATTCATTGTGTTGAACTCACATCATAAATGTGCTTTACTGGTATCAGTGCTGCCAAATTATCATCTGACTTATTGATTTGTTTATCCAATTATGCATGTTTTGTGTGGTATCATCTTATTGTTCCCCCCAATGGCATTTATATTGGATACATGTTTGCTCGTGGCGACTTAACGCTCCACGTCTCCTGTGATAATTGAAAATGGGGAGCCAAGCCATCCAGCATTGTGCCAGCACATGCATTAGAAGATGTCCCCTCTCCCACTCATACAAATACTCTTTAAGGGTACAACTACTTTAGTCATGTTTTTTTTTGAGACTTTTAAATCAATGATTCTGTTTTAGGATGGGCTGTGTCTCAAAACTTAGCGAGTTACCTGTTTAGACAGCATTTTTAGGCATAACTGGTAGGTTTTCAGGCTTTCGGACCTCAAAAAGAGAAGCAAAAGCAACATAAAAGTATCACACAAATGGTCCATGTTATTTTCCAAGTCTGCTGATGTCACACAATGGCATTGTGTGAGGAAATTTAAAGCCATTCACTGACAATTTTCCCCTCCAGTGAGCTGTTAACTGCAACTGAATCAGTGAATTGAATCAGAGTATTAGATTCAGCTTTTAGTGAGGTAGTGATTTGTTTTTCGATCTGTTTCTCATATTGTATGATTTCAGAAGACTTGTATGTAGCTCAGTAGTCAAATGGATCGTGTTTGTGATACTTTTATTGTGATTTTCTTCTATATATATATATTAATTTTATCATGACTCACTTTTAATTTAATTTTTGTACTTCTGTATGTATGTATGGATGTGTTTGTATAATGAAATATTTGATTTTTTAATTTATTGTGAGAATAGCCATGTATGATAGTATATACAAACTTTTATGATGAGTCATTCACTTTCAATTACTTTAATTTTTGTTCAAGACATTCTCAGTTTTTGTCAAAAAAAGTAAGATCAAACAATTATTGACGGGTCCCCTACAGTACCACCCTCGACCCCTTAGGAGCCACAAACCCCCTGTTGAACTGATTATTTGTTCTTCTCTTCCTCTTTAGAACTCTTTACTCTCAAATGCTCCTGGTTTGTTTTGAAAATTTGCCTCCTCAGGGATCACACTCCAAAATAGCTAATTATCCCCAAGACATTGTTTCTCTCATTCTGTCTCTCTCATTTTTCATTCTGCCTCTCTTGTTCTCTACTCTGTTCCCAGTGGCACCTGGGTTCACACTCCGAATGGCACCTCCATTGGCAGCACCAGTGTGTTGGTACAGTGTGTCAAAGTGGAGTGACGCAGAGGTCAGCCAGGTCAGTGTCGCTCCCCACTGCTGCCCCAGGGTGGGTCAGCCCATCGGCTCCATTGTCTGCCAGTCTGTAGCTGTGCCAGGCCTGCAGAGGTCAGAGAACTGTCTAACAACGGGGGTGGAAACTGGATTCAGCCGGATGTGACTGCTAAATAAAACAGCTGAGCAGGGCTTGCGTTATCTAGTCATGGACAAACACACGGGCAAACCCACATGGAATCTGTGCTGTAGAACTCCGCTGATTTCAGCAGAATTGCAAAAGTTGTCATTCACAAAATTCTAGCATTTTTGTTTAAATATTTGGGCTAATCTGAATATTCAGCTGGCAACAAGAGTGCTTTCACATATTTTACCATGCTTAAAGGATTAGTTCACTTTCAAATAAAAATTAGCCAGCTTTACTCACCCTCAAGCCATCCTAGTTGTATATGACTTTCTTCTTTCTGATGAACATAATCGAAGAAATATTAATAAATATCCTGACGCATCCAAGCTTTATAATGGCAGTGAACGGGACCCTTCGAGTATGAGCTGACGAAAAAGCTTCCATCCATATCCATCCATCATAAACGTGTGCTCCACACGGCTCCGGGGGGTTAATAAAGGCCTTCTGAAGCAAAACGGTGCATTTGTATAAAAAAATATCCATATTTAAACAAGTTATGAAGTGAAATATCTAGCTTCCGCCAGAACGCCTTCCGTATTCAAATTACGGAAAAACGGAACTGGCGCCACGTTAGTTCCGTAAGTTGAATAGGGAAGGTGTAGGACATACAGCGTAAGCTTTTTGAAGAATACGGAAGGCGGTCTGGTGGAAGCACTTGCAAGGCGAGCATTTGTGTTTATAAAACATATACATTTTTATTTTTTTAGAAAATGACCGATCGTTTCTCTAGATAAGACTGTCTGTTATCATTTAAAGCCCTTTGAAGCTCCACTGAAACTGTAATTTTGACCACTATAAGAATAATCCTGGAATGTTTTCATCAAAAACCTTAATTTATTTTCGACTGAAGAAAGAAAGACATAAACATCTTGGATGACATGGGGGTGAGTAAATTATCAGGAAATTTTAATTTGAAAGTCTACTAATCCTTTTACGGTCCACTCAGTTTTTTCCCCTAATATGAAGTACTTTTGAAATACATGTCTTGTGCGATAAGATGAAGACTCCAGTCATATTAGTAGCCTAAAATCTGTTTTATTTTACCTCATTGGGGTGGTCGCCATGTTGAGATAACATGACCAGCAAAACTTTGACCACAAAAATTTAAATAATAAAAAAAAAAAAATACTGAGTGCACTTGAGCTAGTCCCTCTTTATTTTAGCCTTTGTTGTACAGTTCAACTAGCCGTTTTAACTGTCAAAGACAAGAGGAAGGAGAGAAAAACGACTTTTGGCACTTTCTTATGATCACCTGAATTGTATCTGGAAAGGCTTTCAACACCTATTTCCTCACATCACTGAAAATGAAAGAAAAAGGCCTTTAATAGACTGCATGATCTTAGTTATTTTACAAAGCTTACATTAGGGCAGCACAGGCTGGCCGTGTCCTTGTTTGGGTAAGGAGAGATAAAGTAAAGATGACTGTGTGTGTGTGTGTGTGTGTGTGTGTGTGTGTGTGTGTGTGTGTGTGTGTGAACTTGTATTTATTACTTTGTACGAAAGATATGGGGAATGTTTGACTTTGTGGGGTCCTTTAATTGGATGTTGACTCAATTTACTATCGTCCTTCCCTACACTATACCTAAACCTACCCGTCACAGGAACCTAACATAATTTTAACATTCTTCATATATATATATATATATATATATATATATATATATATATATATATATATATATATATATACAGTGGGTATAGAAAAGAATCCCCCCCCCCCTTAAAATAATCACATTTTGTTGCTTTGCAGCCTGAAATGAAGAAGGACACAGTTTTGTTTTATCCAGATGTATTTACTCTTTACAACTTATATCATCCAAGTGAAAGATATAACTCCAACATGTCAGAATTTTATTTATTTTTTTAATTAAAAACCAGAATCAGTGAGTTGGAAAAAGGATCACCCCCTTGTTGTCAGCATTTGGTTGAAACACATTTTGCTTTAATTACAGCCTTTAGTCTGTTGGGATATGTCTCTACTAACTTTGCACATCTAGACTTTGCAATATTTGCCTACTCTTCTTTGCAGAACTGCTCAATTTCAGTTAAATTTGATGGTGACCATTTGTGGACTGCAGTCTTCAAGTCATTCCACAGATTTTCAATGGGGTTTAAGTCTGGGCTCTGACTAGGCTATGCAAGGACACATTTTTCACATTTTTCTCCTTCAACCACTGTGTGGTCTGTTTTGCTGTGTGCTTTGGTAAACCTTCTTTCCATTGACAACTTTCTGGCAGAGGGCAGCAGATTTTCCTAATTTTCTCATCCTATTTTGCCCCATCCATTTTTCCTTCTATCCTGACAAGTGCTTCAGTCCCTGCTGCATAGAAACACCTCCATAACAGGATATTACCACCTCCATGTTTTACTGTAGGAATGGTGTTATTTGGATGGTGAGCTGTATTGGATTTCTGCCAGAAATATCGTTTGGTGTTGAGGCCAAATAATTCAATTTTAGTCTCATCTGACCATAACACCTTTTTCCACGTGGCCTCAGAATCTTCAAGTCGTGACTGCATGTGGCCTTTCTTGAGGAGTGGCTTTTTCTTGCAACCTTCCCATACAAGCCACATTTGTGGAAAATTTGTGATATTGTTGTCACATGCACACAATGACCACTCTTTGTCATAAATTCCTGCAACTGCTTCAGAGTTGCTGTAGGCCTCTTGGTAGCCTCTTTGACCAGTTTCCTCCTGGCTCTTTCATCCAGTTTGGAGCAACGTCCTGATTCAGGGAGGATCTGTGTTGTACCAAATACCTTCCACTTCTCAATAATAGACTTCACTGTGCTTCTAGTCATTGATAAAGCCTTTGAAATGTTATTGTATCCATCTCCTGACTTGTGCCTATCCACAATTTTATCCCGGAGATCTTTTGACAGTGCCTTGCCATCCATAGTTGATTGTTTGCTTTAGTTGCACTACCAAGGACTGAAATGCTCCAGGAAAGCTCTTTTCATACTGAGCTAATCAAAATGACATCTGATCACAGCTGAAAGTCAAATTACTCTGTGTGCCATTGAGAAGGTGTTTAGCTACACCTGATTGAGTTTACAAGTCATTTTTAGGAGGGAGGTGATCCTTTTTCCAACTCAGTGATTCTGGTTTTTAATTTTTAATTTTTTTTTCTGACATGTTGGAGTTATAGCTTTCACATGGATGTTATAAGTTGTAAAGTATAAATACAGCTGGATAAAATGAATTTCAATGTCTTCATTTCAGGCTGAAAAGCAACAAAATGTGATTATTTTAAAATGTTGAAACATTCTTACATAAAAATGTTATAAGAACCCTATAAACAAGGATGTGTGTATGTGTGTGTGTATGCTGCAGTCAAGCACAAAACTAAGATGACAGGCACTCTCACAGTCCGTTGTAATTTATTTTAATTGCATGAGCTCCTCTACAGAGGTGGTCTGAGGTAATAAAGGAAGCAGTGATCGATAATTTCCATTTTTGAAGTTAATTTTTTACAATCTTTCCTTCACAATGGGTGCGCCCCCTCGCTGACATATGGCAGATGAACGTAAATATGTGTCAGAAAGACATATTGCTAATCAAGCGAAGCTTTGTGTTATATTTAGGCACCGAGTGAGACTGTTCGGGGCCCCCTGTGGTCCCCTGGGGACATACTGATGCTGACGGATCCAGAAATATGAGACTGCATCATGTCTGCGTCTCAGCAGGTGAAAGAATCAGGGCGGACAGGTCTGCTCTGCTGCTCCGCTCCACTGGAATCATAAATAATGTGACTCCATGCTGTGACTTCCACCTTCGCTCTCATCACAGATATTTTTCCCTCATATTTACATAGAGTATTAGTGAGGCGTTCTTTTTAATGAGAAAGATAATGCAGAGTTGAATTATGCATTTGTGGGTAAGGATGCGTTGTGCATCCCATATAGGTCGAAATCTGCATTCCTAGTAGCCAAACGTTTGACTTTTGGTCTTCATTTTCAGCTTAATGTGGCCATGCCCCACCTATTTGATGATAAGAGAGCTGACTGACATGTTAAGCAACCAATCACAGTTTGTTTTTTGTTAACTGCAACTGACTGTAACTGCAGTCATGCAAAGCCAGCCAGTCAGATTCAACCTGGTCATTTCAGCCAGCTCTTTTGTGTGCAATATACGTCAGACCGTCAGTGAATGAATTTGTGGGCGGTCTGTAGGTGTGTCGACTGAGGCTAAGACTACAGAATCCCAAACAAGGTCTAATTTCTCCATGCTGCACTTCCTGACAGCGTCCTCTGTCTCAGAATGGATGGATATGTAACACCCCGCCCCTTTTTCTCTCTCCAGCCATCAGTCTCCTTCTTTCTAATGACCACCCGTTTGCTAAATAGTCTTTTAATTGCATTTTAATCAGATCATTCACAGTTTCAACCACTATTGGACTCTCATTAAAAAGCATCTTCAAATCTGCGAGCTGAAGAAATTCCATTTTATTTGGCTCTAGAATAAAGCAGAAGATTCTTTAAATATTCATTAATATTATTCAGTAAGACTGCATGACTGCATTTGAAAAGTGTGCTGTCTTGGGCACTTTTAGGCCACATTGACACAGATATTCTGTTGTTTTTATCTTTGTTTTCAAGGACTTTTAGTTTGTATTTCATTAGTTCCTTTTTCCTACTTGTTTCCCGCAACTATCTGTTGTCATGGTGATTCATATAACTAGCACAGCTGTCTGCAGTTCATTATTATTGGGATTTAAGTCCCTCAGTTTGTTTTCTTCTTTGTCCGGTGTTGTTTGTGTCTGCTGTTTAGTTTGCCATTACCTTTGGATCTACCTGTGTTTGCTTTACTTTATTAAAGACTTTTTCTCCTTAATCCTTATTTGTCTTCATTGGAACTAAACTTTGATAGAATACCAAGAAAAGTGGATGTATGGGTATTATATCCATAAACGTTATCCCTTGGAGGGGCAAAAAACTCTTGAGATGAGCGACTGTTTTTATTTTTCAAAATGGCCGAAACCTTGAGGAGTTTCTCAAAACTTGCCACTATGCCAGTTGCGATGACATCTGCCTAATGGAGGGATTCAGTTCGTCATGCCCTGGGGTGATCTGTGTTGGACCCTTAAAGACTACATCAGTTTTGCGCTGTGGGTGAATGGATCAACACTCATAGTGGATGAAGCTACTGATGAGAGTAACATCAACGTCCAGCCTCACCTCGCAGATGTCTCACAGCCTGACCCAGAGCCCAGCCTCTCACCTCCCCGAATGACGGATTGTACGCCAGAGCTGGATGCTTCCGACTGCCCTGACCGGTGAGCCTGTAACCGAGGAAAGGAGGATAGCGCACACCATCGCCCAGGAGCCGAAGCACCTTGAAGTGTCTGACCTGGGGTGTGAGCCAACATCACCGACTATCGCCGTAGGAGTCATCGTGGCATAAGTGGGAATGGATGCGAGCCCTGCCCACCCTCCCACCACTGAGATAGCGCCGTGAGTATGAAGAGATGGATTCCCTGTTTGCCTTGATCCAGCCAGTATGTATTTCATTAACTTCAGTCTTGTTAACCCCACCCAGTCTCCCTCTCCCACCACCTCTTGAAACAGCCATCAATACTTTTTGCCATCATTGTTTTTTGTTGGTTTTTATTCTGTTCTCCCATCTGCCCTTCAGTCCTCAGCCTCTCCTGCCACACAGTTGCCAGTGTTCCCCATCAGACCCGCTGCATCACCACCACTTCCTCTCAGTGGCACGGGCACTTCACGGACCTGCCGGGAGCCACCTCCTCCTGGGCGTCATGAGCCTGTGGCTCCTCCTACAGTCTCGGAGTGTGCTGGTCCACCTCAACCGGTTGTCCTGACTCCTACGCCGACGCTCCTTCCACACTCATTTCCGTTAATGTCCCTCAGCCATTCGGCCTCGCTGGGATCCCTCGGACCATCGGCTCCACCTGAGTCAGGCATCACCTCGCCTTCCCTCCGGCCCTCCACCCCTTCGGCTTTGGATAGCTCTGCCCTCCCGCAGGCTTCACCTCTGCCGAGCTCAACCTCTGACCTCCTGACCCCTACCTTCACCTCGAAGGGGGGTCGGGGGGTGGGGGGGGTGGGGGGGGGGTCACTATGGCTCCGTCGCGGCCACCCTGGTCATCAGTGTCCCGTCGCTCTCTCTAGCTTTCCAGCCGCACCTTGGGCTTCCTTCACCGCTGGCCAAGTCAACACTGTAGCTCCTCCTCTCATCACATCTCCTCTGTGGCTATTACCTCCATCTACACCTCCATGGTTTTATCTGCCTGTTCTCACCATTCCTTCGCCCACCCCTCTCACCAGCCCTGCGCCATCTCCTCGTCCTCTTCTCGTCCGCCTCATTCACACCAAGGCACAAAGTTGTGCATTTTGGGAGGGGGTATACTGTCACAGATATTCAGTTATTTTTATCTTAGTTTCGTTTTCATGGACTTTTAGTTTGTATTTCATTAATTTCCTGTTTCCTTTGTTCTATGGTGATTCATTTACGGAGCACAGCAGTCTACGTTCATTTCATTTTCATTGTGTATTTAATTCCCTCAATTTGCTTCCTTCTTTGTCTGGTATTTTTTGTGTGTTCGTTCTGTTTAGTTTGCCATTACCTTTGGATATACCTGTGTTTGCTTTACTTTATTAAAGACTGTTGCTCCTTAATTCTTCTTCGTCTTCATTGGAACTAAACCATGACAGGTGGCTTTTGCTCTCTCTTTAAAGGAATGTTCAGAATAAAGATTTGTCCCTCAAATCAAGCAAAAAGCATGTTCACAGGAATGCATGTACAATAGAAATGCCATTTATGCAGATGGGTTTTTATCCAGACTATTTAAAGTATATTAGTATTATCAGTTGCATTTGCTGAATATCGAACTGCTGGTACCACACTCTTTATTATCTTTTTGGATTTTTTGGGGAATTATTATTATTATTTGGAAATTATTATAATTCTTGTTATCCCAATTGACCTACATTTTATCCACACCCTGGAAATCAAACACAAATCATGCAGCCTTAATAATAATAATAACAACAATAAATAAATATTATTTTTATTATTATTATTATTCATTTTGTTGCATTCAAAATCCTCTTACTGTATGTCATAAATCTCAGTTTGAATGGCCATGAGTCTCCTGTCCATGCATGTTGTAATTTCAGAGAAAGAGGTTGGCAGGAAACATGCATGTGTGTGTGTGTGTGTGTGTGTGTGTGTCTGTGTGTGCATGTGCGTGCGTTTTTGTGATTTATGAGAACACAAATTTGTATAATGACATGGGTATTACACTGGTATCACGACGTAAACATGAAATATGAGGACATTTCATGAGTCTTCATATTTAAAATAGCTTTAAAAACATACTAAACAATGTTTTATTAAAAATGTAAAAAATGCAGAAAGTTTTCTGTGATGGTAGGTTTAGGAGTTGGGGTAGTGTAGGGGGATAGAATGCACAGTTTGTACAGTATAAAAATCATGCTCATTTTTGTGACATCAGGACACAAATTTGTATAATGACATGGGTATGACATAGGTATAACAAGGAGAGTGTGACTTATGAGGACATTACCCCATGTCCCCATTTTTCAAAAGGCTTATAAATCATATAGAAAGTTTTTGTGAGAAAGTAAAAATGTGCACAGTTTCCTGATGGGTAGGTTTAGGGGTAGGGGGTAGTGTAGAGGGATAGAATATATGGTTTGTACAGTATAAAAAGTGTGTGTGCATGTGTGTGTGTGTCTCTCTGTGTGTGTGTGTGTGTGTGCGCGCATGCAAGATCCATTAGCTCCGTCTCTTTGCAGCTGGTATGTCATCTGTTCTAATTGGAGACACATTTTCACCAGGCAACACTGAAGCTGCCATGCATTGTCTTAATTAACCAAAACTCAGCTGCCTGCATTGGGCATACTAGGATACACACACACTCAGCTCAATATGCTATTACTGTAAAACCCTCCTTCAACACACATATACACAAAGACACCTCTTCACTTGAACAAAATGAACCGTTTTTAATCACTGTTCATAACATATGAAACTGCTTGAGGGGCCTAGATAGTTCTTCATGGTATCTGCATGAGAAAAAAAGGAGAATTAGAGCGAGAGGGAAGGAAAGAATGATATTTGATCAACAAAGGCTTAATCCTGTATGTGCACACCTTCAAATCCATTTGCTTAAATAATATTAGCTCCACTTGTCTGTAATTGTGCTAAGAGGTTAATTGCAAGTGCGTTTCTCTCTCTTTTTCCGATTTACACAGAATCATTTGTGAAAACTCGCACACACACACTGTGAGGCATTTTCTGTGGTTCCATGGATTAGGAAAGCTAATGATGATTTTGAGCATTTTTTGGCAATGTTTGGTCCCCACGCACCCATGAGCAGCATAGCCCAGCATGCACCTGTGACAACGGGCGCTGAAAGCTCGGTAAATAAATGAACAGGGCCAAAGGAGGTGCCCCTCCAGACCAAGGCATCAACATAAAACGCTTTCAGCAAATTAAATGATTTTTGAAAGTAGCCATTACACCTCGGTTGTGCATTCATTTTCAATTATTCAGCAGTCCAGGAGTCAATTATTAAGCTTATACCATGGTTGCCACATTAGTACATTGTCAGGGTGTTTGTCAGGTTTTCCTCCCTAAGTCGCTCTTGTGTGCAGAACTGCTTTCTTAAATGCCTGTTTCTAAGCTCCTTTTAGTGTGTGTGTGTGTGTGTGCAGTATGTGAGTGATTACCTGTGTCTGTCCCAGTTCTTATACACAACACATTATTGCATATAATTACAGTGTTATCATCTGGACTTTCGCCCAGCTGCTGAAATTGCTGTTCTTTCCCTTTTAAAAAGACAAATTGAAATTGTTTGGCATGCAATTTGCTGGTCCTTTTCTGATACTTTTACTGTGATAGATTGATTGACCCTTCGAAGGTGGCAAAGTGATATTAAGCTGTAATATGTCCAAGACAATAGAAGCCAGTTTCTGTCTCTGAATATTCCTTATCACCGACAGTCTATCTTGTACTGTGAGCATATGGGACTTTAAAAGTGCCAGGAAATGAGTGACATTTAGGTCTGTTTTTCACCTTTTTTCCCTGGCTGGCTCCCTGCCTGCTACAATCCCCCCACACATCTGTGTCAACCTCTGCTGCCATTTGGAGAGAATTATTCACCTCATATTTATGCCTGGAACATTGCTCAGTATGATACTGTATCGAACTCTTTTCAACACATCCACTCTATCAGGCTTTTTTTTCTAGCTCATTTTCAGCTACTATCGGTCTGCCCATCTCATTCGCAGGGTAATACCGCAGCTGTTAAACTGCAACTAAGGTTCATATGTGATTTTGACAGACTTTATAGTGTCAGAATACAATTTATAGTGTCAGACTGTAAAGATAAGCACGTTTTATGGTGTTCACCTTGTATATCACATATCGTTTTTATTACTTTCAGCCATTATACACATGAATATATTTACTTCCATGTTATGGATTTCATAGGCTGACCCCAAAATAAACTGAAAGCTCTGTTTTGTCTCTTTAAGCGTTTTGTTCGCACATTACTGGAGCACAGCAATTGAAAGCTCATTCTAAACTTAGCATTTGTGTTTTTCTATTTCCACTAATTAACGGCGGTATCATTGAGCCAGGATGTGAAATGTGAGTTTCTCATTATGAGAGGCAAAGCTATGCACTGTAAACACATTCATATTCTAGATGCAATTAATCCACATGTGACGGACTCCGCTGTGACATTTTGAGTTTGGGGAATAATGATGTTTCCTGTCCTCACTGTGCTGACCGCAGGAGCTGGCGTGATGGTGGGCGCGCTGAAAAAAGCACTCGTGGTAAACAATGTGCGAAAACTGTGTGTGTGCGCAACAAGAGAGAGGGAGCCAAAGGGTACGTGGATGTGTGACTGTTCAGGGCCTCCATTAGTGCCGGAGTTGCTAATGAGCAAATGGGGGTCCTTGCGGTCCCAGTAGGCATCATGAACACATTTCAGCGTCACACATCAGAACACAAACCCAAACCATAGCATACACAACACATGCGCAGTCCCTCTACCGCTGAGTACATTTACATGGCTGATAAACCTCACAACGGCCATTAAACATGTTCCCCTTTCCCTTAGCCAAATCCTGAGAGAAAGATGAGAAGGACTTCTGAAGAGGATTGGAATTCAGCTACCCCCTCTACGCGGATTCCTTGTCCGCTTTTTTATTTATTAGCCTTTTAAACTCTATTACTCCTCCATGATCCTGTAACACAGAACTGTGCCGGGTTAGCTTAGTGCTCCGCTTAGTATGCGTGCGCTTTCATTTCAGCCAAATGAAAAAGAGATTGAATGACTAACTACTTGGAACAAAGTATAAAGTATCATACAGCATTAACGCCTGCATTTTTCTGTAAGCCCTCAAAGACATTTACTCATACTTGTGTATGAAAATTATTATTAATTAAAAAATTATTTTCATGATTTATCACAACATTTTTTCTTTTGTCAGATCAACTTCAATAATTAATGTGGTTCAGATAACACAATATTTTGAGTTTCTGTTGATTAAACCAATCACCTTCATTGTATTAACTCAATTTTTTAAATTTCAATTAACTCAGCATTTTAAGGCAACCTGGTAACTTACTTTTTTAAGTTAAACCAACAATTCTTTTTTACAGTATATATATATATATATATATATATATATATATATATATATATATATAAATTTACTGTCACTTGATCAATTTAATGCATCTTTGCTGAATAAAAGTTTTGATTTCTTTCAAAATAAAAACCCCAAACCTTTGAAAGTTTTAAACACACACACACACACACACACACACACATGCACACACACAAAATCTTCCTCATACAGCAAGCTGTAAGAAAGCAGCAAGGTGTTGGCATGAGGTGTGTTGACACTGCCCATGTGCTCCAAAGGAGACTGTAACACATACTTGCAGTGTACTTGTTTTTCTCAAGAAGAGAATAAATATAGGTACCACTGCTAGAGAACTGAAATGATGGTCTTGATTTTGAGATTCAGGATGGGTCTGCGTGTGTGTGTTTGAATAGAGAGCTCTACTGAGACAAAGGCTGAGCTCAGAAGAACTTGATGCATTATTAATGCAAGTTAAATTGAAGAAGCATCTTCCTGTCTGCTGGTTTCTGTCTGCATTTGATTGGCCGTAGTCTTTTTAGTGAATCGGTGCCCCCTTCCCTCCTCCTTTCCATCTTTCCCTGTATATCTCTCACTTTTTCTTCATCTCGCTAGCTACCTTCCTCTCTGGCTGTTATACACTCACGTGTGTATGCACACATAATAACCACAGCATTAATCCATCATAATAGAGCAGATGCATTGATCATTGTCAGGCAGTGCTGTGCAAAGGATGATGGGCTCACAGAATGGGCAGACCCTGAAATGTGTGTATTTGTGTGTATTTGCTGTTTAGGAGCATTATATCAGGGGTGTTTTCTTCAAGCTTCTGCTAAAAAATTCTGTATGAGTAAATAATCTGCAGTACCACGCTAAAAGAGAACAAATATCATGAATTATGATTTTTCCGCAAGTAACACTATATTCAAAGGATTTCATTGGTCCATTACCCCATCAACGTGCTAATGCCCGTCTCTTCATCGCTGTGATTGGCTGATTACCCTTTTGATGTGATAATGGCCATCTGTCATGTTAGCAAACTGTCTGAAAGTAACAAACTTATGGATCAGCTAGATCACAGAGTATCATATTGTTTCAGAAATCCACCACATACCATGCATTGTCTGCATAAGTACTGCATTATTGCTGGTAAATTGTGTGTAGGTGTCAAAAACAAGTTCACAGTTAGCGCTGGAGTAACAAACCCTGCCAATTTCACAAGTTATTTGTATTTGTGCAAATACATTTTTAAGTGTTTGTGAAGGTTCATGTGTCAGAGAGAAAGTTTCATTGCCAGCCATATTGACTATATGATGACACAAAACTACACTGTTCAGCCAAACAAGCACACACACACACTTAGTCCATCTGCCCAGTTCAGAGTTTAAGCCCTAGAGTTCAGCTGGACATCATAAATGTAACTTAATGATTGCATGCATATGGTTCTTATTAGCAGTTTTCCAATATTATTTTTGTCAGTAATTACCAGCTCAATATTCAATTGGTTTTCACACATTAGCGATGTGTTGGGGTCACACGGCGTGCATTGAAAATCAGGGAATCTATTCAAAGAGTATCTAATATTCACTCACAGCCTGAATTCACAGTGTCAAGACTGCATAGTTTAATTGAGAAGTGTGAAAATTCATGTCTTGAATATGAGCACCAAAGGTCAGGCATCGTTAAAATTGTTAGTGGTAGTATGTTGAATGTGTTTCTGATATTCACCATTCTACTGTAAATGTTTGACTAGGAGCTTGCATGAATGGTTTTGCATGGTTTTAGCAGTGATTATAGTTGAAATAAGTCAAACTTGTTCATTAAAATATTAGTCTGCATATGTTTGGCCATGTGATGTATGTATAAAATTGTTTTGAAAAAAGTATTAAAGACCATAAAGTATGAATGTTTATAGGCCAGATATTGTGTGCATATCTATCTATCTATCCTGCAAACACTACATATATATATATATATATATATATATATATATATATTAGGGGTGTAACGTTACATGTATTCATCCTGAACCGTCACGGTACGGAAGTCACGGTTTGGTACATACAGTCAGACGACAAATACAGTCAGTCACAGGCGATCCACACTCCAATTCAGAAGGGGGTGCGCACGGTAATGCAATGCTGTTTGCTAACCGCCACAACAGCAAAAAGCGCAGAAGAAGAATAGATGATCTGTGCATTAATATGTTTACATGTAATCTCTCAACCAGTGTTTTAACTGTGGAAAGACATCAATAAAACAGCTTGAGAATAATATCTCACATAGCATTACATTTACCTCAAGCAAGTCATGTAGTGTCCACAGCTTGTTATTCACTAGAGAAATGAATGAATGAATAGATCTATCTATCTATCTCATGTCTGTTTTATAAACATTCAATCTTTAAAGCTTTTTTTAAACTTTGCAGATTTTACATTCAAATTTAATCCTGCATTCTGTTCGTAACATCAATTCAAATTCTGTTCAAATAGGAATTTAAATGGCATTCTCAATTCATGTCTGAATGGTGCACAACTATGGCTAGCAGTTGAGTTTGCTACCATGGGGTGCTGTGACATGATTAAATGATGATTATATTACTGTGGGAATTGCCATGGAATCTCAAGGAAAAGGTTACAGAGCTCCCCTACTAAGTCGAAGAGGGTTTAGAAATTTATCATGACTTTTTCCCGGTCCTCCGAATGCTCAAGCAGGTGGGCATCTCGCTTCTCCATAAATTAGGTGAGTGAGTGAACAAAACAAATGTCATTCTCCTTTAACCATAAATGAACCTCGAAGCCTGAATGTTTCCTCAAAGTTTCATTTTCCACAAGTCATTGATTCCCACACTGCAGTCTGCAGTTGAACATTTTGATTTCCTCTCTGGGATTTATAACCTCGCAAATCTATTAAACGTGGACGATATTCTCCATGTAAGTGGGGCAGGGAGCTCCTACGATGTGCAGCCGAATTGCTTAGTCACAGTCGACAGATGAGATCTCTGCAGAGTTACATAAAAGATGAAGGAGTGAATGAATGAGAGACAAAAAATCTCTGGAAACAAGAGTCAAAAAGTCGCATCTTACTCAGAACTATTCGGTCTGTTCCACTCAATAGCAGAGCTGTCAAGGAAGGCAACTAAAGGCTAATGCATTGGTTACTTATTATTATTCAGCAGCAACAATAATGATGCTTTGTATTACCCTTTTTGTTTGTATGTAGCTGATGTTGTGTTGCTGAAGGTCTGGTATGTGATGTGTGTAGAGAAGACGAGTTTGATTGCAGGATTGAGGACATGGGAAAGAAAGGCCGACTGAACTGCCATGAATTCTTTTAGTCTTTCCACCACAAACTGTAATTAAACTGTAAAACTCCACAGGAATGAAGCTGGTGCACACTCTGGAGTGCTCTCCCACAGATTTTGTTACAATAAATACCTCAGGCCAATGAGAAACATAAAATAAAAGCAAATACAAAAGACACAGCAGTGTAAAATCAATGGGTTCTTTCTTTTGTGCCGCATACACATAAAAACGGAAAGCTCTGTTTACAAATTTGTCTCCATGACCTTCGTTTTTTTACGGCAGATATCTTCAAAGCTTCTTCCTTTTTCTTCCTAATTCATTTTTCGCCTTAATGCAGAACAAGTAAACAGTTGCTGTTATCCTACAGCTGTGTGTTAGCGTGCATGTAAATTTATGGTAATGTTTGCTATGCTTATTCCGAATGAGAGTGAGAGTGTATATACAAGTTTAATGATGAATTCATCAGCGTTAAAGTAGACTGTAGGAGAAACACTGTGTCACCAGTGTGCAGTTTGCAAATAAATGACCCATTCAGATAAGAAATGTTTTTAAAGTAAAGAAAATACAGCTTTCTGAAAAGACTTTAAGGATCAGTGTTGATTAGCATAGTGTGTGTGTTTGTGTGTGTGTGTGTGTGTCTGCGTGAGTGTGTGAAAACTAATAGTCAAACACACAAAAACACACAATTAAGATCATCAAAAATGCATTCTCGGAATATCGGATGAACTATAATCTCCTCAGAGCCATAAAGAACTTATATTTTGGCATAACTGCTAACATTTATGCTAATGGTCATGCTAAAGTGTGCATTACGTTGCAGGTTTCCCTATGGTATATTAATAAGTAAGCTAAGTGTTTACAAGTGTAACAAGAAACAAAATGTTTTTAGACACTTAAGTATCTCTCGGAAATGTCTGAATGTCTTTGTGTTAGAAAACAAACCAAGTGGGATCTGCAAACAAATGATGCTAGAGCTTTTCTCAGAACTAGCTTCTCTGGTCTGAACCACTCTTTCAATTATTTTTAACCATTGGTCTTAAGGTCAAGACTTCTTGTCATTATTTTGAACAAATTTGTTGCTTCATACTATAAAACCTAAAATGTGTTAAATGCCACTTGTTTTTATATTTTGTACATTTTTAATTGTGGCTTAAGTGACCAAATACTTTTGAGAGATATTGTATATGCACATGAATACATACGAAAGGAGATAAAAAGAAATTACAGAGAATAAATAAAGAATACGAAAAACACAAGCAAACAAGTGTGCTTTGAAATTCAAGTGCCCAGCAAATTGCAGTTGTATCATATTGCATCATATAATCATATTGCAAATATATAAGTAACACCATGAAGGCATTTCAAAATAAGAGGATAATCAAATCAGTTCTGTACGACGTGGGTACACAGGGAAGGGATTTAACTGCCAGTTGTGATTCCTCAGTCTAGTACGAGTCAGCATTCTTGCAGCTGTGTTCTGGACGCTTTGTAATTGTTTGGTAAAGCTGTTTGGTAAGACAAGTCTAGGAACAAATGCATGAATGAATTTTATATTGTCAGTAGTGGAGAGGATATCATGTACTTTTAAATTGGTCTTAGTATAACTTTAGATCACAATTTAATAGATCAAAGTGCATTTGATTTGAAGATTAATCTTCCTGCAGCTAGTTTGGTTGGTCTTTATTGATAGTTTTATGGGGGTTTAGGGCACTTAGGGCAAATCATAAAAATCTGACTTTTTCCGTGTTTAAGTGCTATAATCGAGTCCCTGGTCCATCTACCAACCCAGAAAAGATGAAAAAGGACAACCCAGTAACTATGTTTTGGTAAGCTTTTTGCTCCCCTAGTGGCTTAGGAAGGGAATCTTATTATAATATTACCGCCCCTTAATCTGTGCGTTTCCACCCACGGTGCCACCATTTTGTTTTCGCAAATGACAATGGTGTACCAGTTCTAACGCCATGACAAAAGTTTGAGCAAAGCATGCTAATTGTTCTGTCACTGGCTGAACAGACGAGCACTATTTAGGCCATGTTGGGCTGCTTTAGGGATGAGGAAGAGTGTTGTTGTCATGCCATCATTTTATGCCGGACTGCTTCACAAATGAGGGTCAGTTCAACACTGGATTTGCACAAAAGATTAACATGACGGCACATGCTAGTCGATGAGTTGAATCAACTCCACAGCAACTACATAAATTTATCCACTAACTGTTCAGAAACATCCAGATACATTCTAAAAGTTGTAACTTCTTCCTGAGTCTCTCCATCAGTGTCTGACTCAGGTTTGAACAATGTAAGGCTGAACACCTTTACTGACAATCGTCATTTTAGCTGCATGAGATTCTCAAGGTTTGTTGTTGTTGAGAAACCGAAGCTAGAACTTTTAAAGCTCCGCCCTCTTCTGGAAAGCGGCCGGGAGCAGCAGCTCATTTGCATTTAAAGGGACACACACAAAAATAGCATGTTTTTGATCACACCCAAATAGGGGCAAATTTGACAAGCTATAATAAATGATCTGTGGAGTATTTTGAGCTGAAACTTCACAGACACATTCTGGGGACACCAGAGACTTATATTACATCTTGTGAAAAGAAGCATAAAAGGTCCCCTTTAATGTTATGTTATGTTATGTCATGTCATATATTTTTACAAATTTGGTTAAATATGGGTTGCGACTTAATGACCATAATGTCAGTCGCATGGCCAAACCAGCTGAGAACCACTGTTGTAGACAGTCTTGATTAAACTGGTTAGTCATGGTAACAATAGTGTGCTGGTTAATCAGTCTGACCACCTTATGTGGCTTGGTGAAAGTTGTGACTTTTTCTGTTGCGTTAGACACTGAAATTTTTATCTGCTGTAGTCCAGGACATGTATTATATAGCAACCTCCAGACAGGAATGCTTGTTAAAGATGAACCCATGAGGGCTGCACACACACAATATAAGGCAGAAGCGTGTCACTAAGTGTGAAGCAGTAGGCGTGAGGCTTACGTCTTGTCCAGCCCTCTGCAGAAGTGAGCAGCCTCTCATTATACCCAGCTGGAGCTCTGACATGTCCACTGAGCTGGAGAGAGATCTCCAAAGATCATGGCCGCCAACCTTTCAGCTGATCTCAGATCTGCTCGGAGACGGCCGGGGAAAATAAAGGCTGGGGGTGTCGGGATGTGTGCTGTTTTCGGAACAGCAGCAGGAATGAGTCGCCATCTCTGGTTGTTACCTTCACGCTTACTCCAGCAGAAGCCTGACAGGTGCTGGACGTAAGGTTTGCCTGACACACAATGACCATGATAGAAGGGGGCAAATCTTGCAGACGCTGGTTGAAAGGACAAAAATAAAAAAAGGGACAGCAGGGCAACAGGATAGTCTCACAATAAGACAGGAAAATCAGCACAGCTCAACGGTGTCCAACTGATTGAGTGACAGATAGATAGTTTGAGCTCAACCACCTCCCTGCTAAAACAACATACAGTAGTTTCCCAGTTCTTTTGCAGCATGGCAAAATTATAGGGGTTTGGGGCACATGGTATGGTATAATATGTTATGTTACACTGTAAAAAGCACATGTGAAATCTACAGTAATTTACTGTGTTTGTGCACAGAAAATGACTGTAAAACTTCACAGTAGAATACTGTAGATTCAGTCAAAAATGGCAGTAATGAAAGAAGTATTGTAAGAGTCACAGTAACCAGCAATGTTCTGTATAAAATCACAGTAACGTCCAATGTACTGTAGAAAACACAATAACTACTTATGTACTGTAGAAAATCAGAGTAACCTATTGTGCATATAGAGAAAGAAAACACAGTACACTGGCAGCTTAGTTGTCAGCCAATTACTGAATTTTAATTGACCTCACTGTAATTCAATTACATTTTCACTCTGAACAGAGAATACAGGAAGCAAATGTCTTCTTTATTAAAACTTCAAAAAATGTCAAAAATCACCAGAAGTTCATAGAGATTTTATTGTTTTCAACACATTTAGCAGTAAGTGAAGAATGAATAATGAAGCTTGTTATAATGATGAGCTTTTTAACTGTGACTGCTGATAAATGAATATTCATATTTAAATCATGCAATATGCATGATGTTTTACTTTACAGTTACATGGTTGCTACTGTAAATGAAAACAGCGAAAATATGATAATTTCTTCTGTTATGTTATTTGTATGGTATGGTATGGTATGTTATGGTATGGTATTTATTTGATATGCTCCGGGACAATATTGTTCTTTATTTTTGTAATTAAATATGCTCATAATAACAATCTTTTATTTTATTTTAATCAAATTTTATTAATTTGATATGTTCTGAAAAATATTTTATTTTTTTAGTTTAGTTTAGTAATTTGATATGTTCTGGAACAATATTTTATTTAATTTATTTTATTTTTGTTTTGTTTTATTTTGTTTTATTTATTTTATTTATTTTTTAGTTTAGTTTACTTTAGTTTATCCATGTGTCTTCTCCACAGATAGGATAGCTTAAATAGGTTACCTCATTCTATCATTTTTGTGAGTTCCCCAGCCTAGCTGAGATGGTTATCTGTTTTGATACTGTATTTTAATAGTGGTTTTGGGCGCTTGTGAGTTAGTCTAGCTGGTCTCTCAGCTAACCACCTTAAAGGTTGGATTTGTCGCCAGGGATGTGTCCCAAGCGATCCTAGGGACTCTTAGGTTATTTTTTTCCCCTATTTTTTGTATGTCTGTGTGTAGCGATGACATGTATCTGGCCGTACGCTTGATTCTGTGTGCGGTACTGACCTAAGCAGATGGAAGGAGAAGTGTGAATTGCATCTGCAATTGCATGCCAACACTTTTCCCTCTCTCATTCTCTCTCCGTCTCTCCGGTGGATGAAACCTGCGGTGAGCACGTGCAGCCCTTTCAGCCTCAGCAACTCTGAGTTAATGAGCCAAAACACCTAAAGCAAGTGTGTGTGTCTATGTTTTTTGGGAGGGGTGGATGTTGCATTGAGAGAAGAGTGTGTGTGGATGTGACAGAGAACAAGAGAAAAAAATTGCATTTGTGTGTGTGTCATTGCGTGGGCACTTCTCTCACAGCACAGGTACAACAGATGGAGACCTACACCAATTATCAAACCGCTCAATTGCGTAAAGACCTTCACAGGCATAAAAAAGAGAGAGTATGTGAGGGAACAATGACACTTGAGAACGGTTGCAAGGTGAGGGCATTGTAGACCTTTCGGGTGCAGCGATCTGGAGAGCCCAGCGTGATGCCGTTAGATCGCCAACCTCCGTTTAACATTGAGAGAATACTGCGGTACAAAGCATGATTTTTCCAGCCACAGGGCTTATCTGTCGCCCAACTCCATGGGTGAAAAAACCTCAGCTCTGTTTCCACCAACACTTCACAGGCCTCATGCTGGGATCCCTACTGAAAATATCTTCCAATCTTCACACCATAGAGTTTCAGTGTTTAAAAATGCACATAATACTCTCATTCCTCATGTGTTCTTTGTCTCATGCTGTGCATTTGAGGAAAAAATCCATGGGGAGGTAGACATAGTGCCCCCTAGAGTGTGAAGTGGGGCATCAGACATAGAAATTGGCAGAAAGCAGTCAAGCAAATGATGTTATTTATTACATTTATACAATAAAAGAGTGCTGGCCATAAAAACCAGGATGGGTTGTAATCATGGACCACTTTATTTACAATAGAAAGTACTTTTTTCATCAAACAGTGTCTCCTGACGTGCTGGCTTTCTGTGCCCTTTTCTAGCTCTCCTTTCACTGTTTTTTTTTTTTTTTTTATGTAAAACTTTTTTGCTCCGATTACAGGTAAAAGGGCCATGCATAATCGTCAAAAGCAATTATATTGTGGCAGGTCATTCGCGTTAGACCTGTCATTACTCAATGCCAATTCCAGAGCGCCTGTGACAGCTGTGAGTAATGACAGGGGAGAGAGACAAGGCTAGACTTTGATATGTCCACCTCTTGCGACAGGGATGGAGGGGTTCACAGAGGCAGTTAACAGTCGAGAAGATCTTAATGACAAACCTTCAGGTGAATGGTTTGAAATGTTATGAGTGAATCTGTGATCCGCGGTATAATGCGATGCAAGGTACTATCCGTTCCCATGGTGTATTTATAGTAAAGCTGCTAATTTAACCTGTCAGTGCAATACATTTCAGGAGAGCAGGTTTAGCCTGAACAATGTGTGATAATGTGATAAAGTTGAAAATGTTCCATTAGTGTTGCTCATTAATGCTACCATTTTTATTTAGCGTTAGGGATTTTAACATAATCCTAAGTATTGAACCTTGTCTGCGTAACTTGACCCACACATTTGTGCTTCGGACAATTTTTTCTACATAAATTTTAGAAAAAGCATATTTTTTTTATTTTATTAGCAGGTCTGTTCATGTTGGCCAAGTGTCACTTTGCCAAGTGCACAATAACCTAGCAACATCCTAGCAACCACATAGAAGCAAACTTACTTCACAAAATGTAGTGTAGGATTTTATTGCATATTGAAGCAATTCCACTGAGGTAATATACATTTATGTAAGCAATAAGGTACGAGAGGCTGTGCTGCATCGTGACCAAGTCATGGCTGAAGGGCGATGTTAGGCACGACGCAAAGTCCTTCAGCCGTGACTTATTCATGATACAGCACTAGCCTCGAGTACCTTATTGCTTTTATAAAACAGTTACCACACACTACAAATATTAAAGCCAAAAATATATATCAATGCAACTTTCATGAAGTAAACTTTCACTAAAGCCTTCCTTCCGCCGGAAGAAATGGTCCCTGACCACGAACAGCAACAGAAGTCACATTATTACGCCATTAGATGGCGGCAAAGAATATCTTTATGAGTGTGTCAGACAGTAGTGAAGACTTTTACATTAAAAAGACTGAATTGTTGTGAACACGGAACAAGACGCAACTGACAAATGCTTTGACTAGCGCCGTCAATCACGGGAAAACCCCTTAACTGTTAAAAGGACAGGATAATACATCGGACATTTAAACAGATTTTTTATTATGAACATAGGACTGACCTGAAGGAAAATGCTAAATCTGAATGCAGGTAATAAACTCTTTACGTTGCTAAGAGTGGTTGCTAAGGGTGTTGTGTAGTGATACGCAGAACCGTTGGGTGAAGCGGTCATAGCCATGTTTTATCATGAATAAAACACAGCTATTCAGACCAATCAGAATCAAGGACAGGAACTAACCATTTATAAATATTATATATATATGTTTATATAATATATACATGAAACTCTAGATGGTGCAGACTAATAGGTCCTTTAACTCAACCTGCTCGTAATCACATCATTCTCTATAGGATACAGCTGATTGGTTCCTGCTGTATCAGTAGCCAATGAGCTCAACCTTCAAATACATGGGTAGCATTTGTCTTAGCAATGCAGCGCACTTTCAGAAACCCTCCACCTTCCCCAGCTCCACCTGTATAGATCTGCTACGGGTAATTCATGTATGCTATATTGTACTAGCAGCAGCATGTCTTATTTGCTCACAGCAGCAAGTCGTGTATGTATTGACAGTAACAAGTCCTGTACTTGATCTATAGCAGCAGCAGCAATAAAAGCTGCAGCAGCATAGAAGATCTGTTCCGCCAAGACCAAACATATCAACATTGTCACACTCCGAGAGTCAGCATGATGGAAATAAGTTTATACTGTATATAAAGTTCTTTGAATTTTTTATTTTTTATTTTTTTGAGCTTTACGCCCGTTTTGGAGGCAATGACATCATTAAATACAATATATCCTGTTGTATATATGAAATGTGGCTAGAGATAAATATGTCAAGATCCTGAACCTTACTGCAATTTTAGCAGCTCTAGTGATTGACTTATCACTGCCGCAAATGCATTTTGGATTTCTTGTCGCTGCAAAAGTCTTGCTAAACAGTTGAGTTTCGTTTAAACAGAGCTTTTTATCACATGCTCAGGAGACCGTTTCAGGTCACGGAAACAGCTTTGTTACTACTCTTTCAAGATGGCAGACTGTCTAAGTATATAGATGGAAGATATTGATATTGTTTTCCACAAAACTAAGGAACATAACCCATGACTGACCCGATATCTTTCTGCAGCTGCATTGCAGAAAGAAGATTACGAGTGAGCGATGCCGTTTTTCCTCAATTAACTGGCCGGTTAATTAAATCACACCGGTAATGAGTACAGCCTCACAAATCTAAAGGAGGCCAGAGAGCAGAATAAATTTCATCTGACACTTTAATTAAGTTTCCTCACGAATCAGATGTCATGGTAGCGACGGTTACTTTTTTATTTTGATTAAAAAAGCCTGTGAACTGGTGTACAGAATGCCACATAGCTCTCTGTTTGTCCGTCATCCTTCTCATATTACAGTCACCAGAACCCTGATATCGCTAGCCTGCACTGCCAGGCATAATTGACAGCTACAAATGACCCAGTTTAAGATATGACGGCAAACACGACAGCACATCCTTTCATTTTGAAAATCAATAACACTCTGCAGGGCCTGACTGAAGAAGAGCATAACCGAAAATCCATGTTCCTGACCGTTCCCCTACGACCCTCAGATACACTGAGGTTACAAGGCATTTTGTGGGAGCTGAAAGGAACACCAGGTTTCAGTTAAGTGCTACATAATACTCTGCCAGCTTGGCCGTTTAGAAAAGGAGCAGGGGCCACAAATGTGGTCACAGATTTGCTAATGGTCCCCACGTGTCTATGTGGATATCGCAGAGCGTTTATCAGTAACAGACACCCTTCAGGCCGCATCTTATCTTCTCCCGAAGGGACGATCGGATCCTCCAAACTCTCACTTTTGTCCTGCTCTTTCAAATGGCACATCCCTCAACTGATTTCTGCACATCTGCTTTCATATTGTCCCCCATAAGTCATCTGTTAATAACGCCTGTTCTTTTGTTTAGGCAGGTCCGTCCTTCTAATTATTTGTATTATATTTATATTATATAAAATATATATTTATTATTTTATAATATATATATATTAATGATATTTATATTTATATATATATTACTTTTAAGAATGATATAAGACATCTATTTATTATATCTAAAAAGCCACAAATATGTGTGTGTGTGTATAGATATATTTATAGGGGTGTGATGGTACAAAAACATGATGGTTCGGTACGTACCTTGGTATTGAAGTCATGGTTCGCTACAGCAGGGGGGAGAAAACTAAACATAAAATTGTTTCTTGTCTCTCTCTTTAAATAAATTAAATTATAATTAACATTTTTTTAAGGATAAAAAAAATCTATCTCAGCTAATGCTGTAAACTATATATAGGAAGCCCTTTCTTGAACATTACTATAATATTAAAGGTTACAATTAACAACAAACTATAGACCAAATTATTAAATTCAGTTGTTATTTATTTTTAGATATAATAATCAACACTCAATTGCACACAAGGCAGGTTTTGCATTAACTTCTAAATCTAATTATAAAATTATGTTTCAATTATTTTTCTATTCCAGTTCATTCTTGAAATATAATCATTTACACAGTTACTGTCATTACTTGCTTTCATGACAAATTCATTTAAACACATTAAATAATTCAGACATTACTAACAGGTAAATATAATAAATATATAATCTAATATAGTGCATATATTTAGTAAAATGCTTCCTTCTAGAGTTAATTTCTCCAGTGAATAACAAGCTGTGGACACTAAATGACTTGCCTGAGGTAAATGTAATGCTATGGAGATATTATTCTCAAGCTGTTTTATTGATATCTTTCCATGGTTGAAACACTGGTTGAGAGATTACAAGTAAACATATTTATGCATAGATCATCTGATCTTCTTCTTCTGTGCTTTTTCCCTGTTGTGACGGTTGCATTACCACATGCGTCCCCTTCTGGACTGGAGTGTGGATTGCCTGTGACTGACTGTATTCGTCACCTGACCGTATGCACTGAACCGTGACGTCCGTACTGTGATGGTTTGGGACAAATATGTTACAACCCTAATATACATATATATAAATCTGTCTTGGCAAGTATTCACGCAAACATTATCTGTTATGTCTTAAGTGAACATTTGGTTAACTGTTGGGGAAAAACAACTGATGTGTAACATTATATTAGATCTGTGTGATACAGTATCTTAACATATAGACTGTTTCATTAATGTTAATCAAATTATGTAAAAAAAGTCGAACAAATATTTCTTCCTATATATATATGGGTTTTGACTTTGGGAATTGGTGGTATTACCAGGGATTTTAAGGTATGGTTGCTAGGTGATTTTGTTTAGGAGCCTTCAGAAAATTTTAACTCGATTTTTCTCAGAATTGACTTTGCTAACTCTATCGAATTCAAACAGGTGTAGCTCAGTCATTTTTTGTCAGATTCCAACAAATCATACATTATTTTGGAGGTTTTTTAATAGAGAATGAAAATAACAACTCATTTTTTATAATTTGCTCATTGCAACTCATTTTGCCAGCATGGGTCATACATATACATACATAATAGATAGATAGATAGATATTGACATTAAAAATATATATATAGCATTTTCTAACTATATTCATATTTCATATTTTGATATCAAGTGTTACATTTTAGACATCTGTTTCAAAGCCGTTATTCTAATCGCTGCAAATGTAAATTGCTTTTGTTTCTTTTCTTAAAGAACTCAATCTTGCTCCTTTTAACATCTTGCTACTGTACCTTTATGTCCATCTGACTGAATGCAGTGCGATGTCAGATCAGGGCCTGATTAGATCCCACAGAGCATTTCGGCTGGCAACCCGTCTCTGCCTTCGGCGTGCTGCGGCCAACAGCGCTGCTGAATGGATTGATCTGTGCCCAGTCGAGCTGGGTCGAGATTGCACAGGGGGAAGAATGTATTCGAGCGTTAAGGTGGTGGCGGCCATTTCTGAACCTCCCTCCCAGATCAGATCCGTCTGCTTAACCACCGACTGACTGACTCCCAAAACCAGCAGCTATCAGGCACTTGCTGCACAGAGAAGTTGAAAGAAGAGGAAGTGACTGATTGGGGAAGAGAGGGATCAGAGCAGGACTGCAACAGCTGATTGGTAAAAAACAAAACAATAATAATCGATAATAATCAAGAACTAATATTATTATTGATTAGTCAGTTCTTTGCACTGTTAATGAAGAACTGTGGAATTCTCCACTTTAAAGTAGTGAAAAACATTTCTTTGAATTAAAAACATATTTGCTTGCATTTTATGTTTATATTCTTATAATGTGAGGATTTATGTTTTACAAAACAGCACATCTTATCATCAACCAAGTGAAAATGTTGCTGTCGCAGTTAAATTTCAAGTATTTCTTAAACAAACAGAGCACAACAGAAAGGGAGCTCAATTATTCCATTAAAACAATGTTTAGCATTACATTAACATCAAACATAGGTTTTAAACTAACCATAATTAAAACATGGAATCCTATATTCAAAGCAAGTAATTGCATTACTTAAAAATAAAGTTATGTGGAGCCAGGGATGTGTCTGCCTGACTCATGAATATTAATTAGGTGATGTAACATTTGCCATGTAGTTGTAATTGTTTGTCGAAAAGCAAATAAAGGGCGCAAGCCAAATTAGAATGACCGCTTACAGATTGCATCTTCATTTGATCGATTGGATCCTGATGCAACATGTTGACAGAAGCTTGTTATGGTCTTAAAGAGATAGTTCACCTGAAAATGACAATTCTGTCATCGTTACTTACCCTCTTGTCATTCTAAAGCTATATGACCTTCTTTTCTTCTGTGGAGCAAAAAAGAAGATAATTTGTATGTATAAGATCTGCAAAGTTACAAATCTCATTGTCTCCCACAAAAGATATTTATTCTAACAGAGAACACTGCTCCAGACCTGCCTAAAATGCCTTGATCAAAGTCCAGCTATTACTTCCACAAACATCTGTCACAATTTGAAATATTAGTATAATTCCCGCCCAAAGGCATATGCGTTCACGCCATGTTGGTTTCAATTGATTTGCTTGATCATCCTCAGTTTCAGAATCTGAACTGGGCACGAACTGATGTGGTAAAACTGACAACATTATTAACTGTTTGCGTTTACAATTGCTTTAGGAGCTGAAACTTGTGATTATGGTAAAGGGCGGTACCTTTCCGACACATGCTTGAGGTGTTTGGCCAATCACAACGCACTGGGTCAGCTGGCCAATCAGAACACACTGGGCTTTTTGGAAGGAGGGGCTTTTAGAGTATTTCATGGCTGAGTATTTCATAATAATCACTAGGTCTGAATTGAAATATATATTGTACGTTTTAATGGATCACGCTACAAACATAACGATCTTATAATACATGATGTGTCCGTTATCGTATAATTCCCACTTTTGGACACTTTTGCTTTAACGGACATTAGACAACACTGCAAAATCAAGCTGTTATATATTGTCCAACATTCCCAATTTTTCTGATGCATGTCCTTAATTTAATTTCATATGCTGGTATTAATTCAGTGTTTATAATTCTAATACTAGATCTTTTAAAGAATTTTAACCCAAACTGACTGGGTTTCTAGAGTGCAAAGGTTTTGTGAAAAAAGTGGAAGACTTAAACACAAAGTCTGTAAAATAAACTGTTAAAAAGATTTGATGATCACTAGTGATAGTATTTTATTCTGTGTTGTCATCATTCAGGTTGGATTTTAGCTTTAGTGTACGTTTTTTTTTTAACAAAGCAGCTGATATTGCCATAGAAACTAGTGGACTGCCGAGTCGCGGAACGGAAAACGCAGGGCGGCTGCTGGGCGCCGGTGTTGCAATGGAACGCTCTATTGAGTGTCGCTTCTTGTTAGTGTATATTCTTTGGCTGCGTTTACACTGGCACAAAAAATCCGATTTTTTGCTCACGGAATTAATTGCACACGTGTAAACACAAAAATCAGCACGAGATCCGATTTTTTCACATCCGATCGGAGCCACTTCCAAATGTGGTTTTAAATCAGATACATATCCGATCTCTGGACATGCGACCTACGTCTTAACATGCATATCCGATTCCCATTGGAATTCCAAGCCACCACAAGGCGAGGATGACACGTTTGCTTACTAAAAGGTAGCTTTAATGTTGTATTATGAAGCAGACGTGTCCGTATGCACTCGCACTAAAAATTTGCAGCTTTATTATTGAGGTAGAAACTTTTTATGACTACCTATTTTTTCCTTGAAAGAAATTGCGCGCGCACGCACACACACACATTCAGCAACTGAATTTCAACCTCTGCCCGGTTAATTTAAAAGAGACCGCCGTGTTTTTTTTTTTTTTTTTTTTTTTTTTTTTTTTTTTTAATTAATCAAAAGCTCACTGGGTAGGTTACTCTCTCTCTCGTGTGTGTGCTCTCTCCTTAGCTCGCTCTCTCGTTATCATTCATTCAAATAGATGTAATCTTACCTGCTACTTTATTTCCCTTCAGAATTCTAGATTTAACGACTGTAGATAAAATAACAAACAAAAATTACCTTTATTTTTTCAGTCTACTTTCGTTCAGTCAGAATTCGCGCTGCAAAACATCCATGACACTGACAGCTGTTAACTTATCCATTCTGGCAGGTAATCATGAGCACCCGACGTGAAATATATAAATAATTTTAATAGCACGGCCATTCAAAACCCGAGGGCGGGAAGTAATGTAAACACAGATATCGGATACCAGTCCGGGTCAAAAGATCAGATCTGTGCATTAAGACTTGCAGTTCTGCAATGTACAGTATGGGAAAAAAATGTTTTTTGAACATTAAAGCATGTTAGCCTATTCTAGTACACCCAAAAACAAAATACTGAACTATTAAAATAGCATTATATGCAGGGGTGCACATAACTTTTTTGGTCTGGTTCTCAAGGGAGCACCTGGAGATGTTGCTTGGTACTCACACTTTATGTGACGCACTTATCCTAAAAGCTGTCCTAATCACTTTTGTTCTGACTGCTCTCCTCACTATCTTCTTTTCTCTCGAACATGGTAGATGATGATGATTTTTTTTTTTTACTAACATTAATGACACAGACAACGGCAAAGGCTGCTGTCACTTTAAGAAGGAAACTACTGACACACATCTGGTTTCTTTCTGAACTGTTCACTTATGACACTTATGTCCGTTCAAGCGCAAGTAAATTCGAAAGAGGAATTAATTCGGTGTTCGAGCGCTGTCTGACTGTATCTCTCTCTCTGCGTGCGCGCGTTTCGGGGGTGTGAGGCTGTGCGCACAGATAACAGCTCGCGAGTCCCGATTTTCGCCTCTTCTTCCGCTTTTAAAATCGTTTGAATGTGTTAATTGGCAAGACAAAACACGTCCAAATAAACTTTCACTTAATGATGGTTAAATTTAGCAGTTAATCCGCGAATCACATGCGTGCCAAACCGTTGGACCTTATTCATACGGATCACAGATTAACTGCAATCCATTGCACACCTAATAATTAAAGAACACACTTATCATCATGATTGCTATCTTACCAGAGATGGAGAAAAATCCTACTCCAGTAAGTAAGCGCTTCCCTCCGTGTTTTCTGGTGCGCATCGTTTATTTTTTACCGCGCATGCGAACCTGCGTGCCACTTATGTGCACCCCTGATTATATGTCCTCTTTAAAATATAATCTATGTCCAAAAGGTGGGAGGATGAAGTTTGAAATCTCTATAACCAGGAAGTGCATGTTTTCCTCAGTGATCATGGTTGCTAGGCCCTTAGTCGCAGTACTAGATAAGAGAGGCCTTGCCTTTTCCTGTGATACATGAGATAAATGCTTCGCTGTAAAAGTCGTGCTAGATCATTTTTCATCCACGCTCTGGTTCGTGCTCTCTCGTTTTCCCTCTTCTTCAGCATTCTGCTTTCCATCTTTCTGTATTTCAGTGATCAGCGTGTCTATGTGACTATGATTGAGGAAGCAGTAGCTTGTGTCTATGAGAAATTGCCTGGGCTCACTGAAGAGGCCGTAAATGAGCCTCCTGTGGGTCTTTTCAGATGGCCCTGTAATCGGGCCTTGTTCATATAGAATGGCTGGCACAGTGCTTTTGACTGGACGAGAGAGAAACAGTAATAGTCTGCACAATGAGTGAATGGTGAATGGACGCCCAATCTGTGTGTAAGATGACTCATATGCTCACTGACTGGGCGATTAACCGATTACCCAACTTTTTTGCCCTGTCTATTGAAAACTCCCTCTGCTTGATTGTCCTTATTTAACAGCGATTGCACCTCAGTGTCAGTCAATGACAGTCACAATCACATGAAAATTCTGTCTTCATTTACTCACTCTCTTGTTGTTCTAAACCTATGACTTACTTCCCCCCATTTTAAAGAGTATGTTTTACATGAAATTACAATGAAAGGAGAATGGTGCTTCATAAATTGACACAAAAGTATATTTAAAGTTGTTCATACAACTTGTATACTACATATATTGCAATTCATAATAGCTTAGAGAGAAATTTAGGCCATTTAACTGTGACCTTATTGAGATGGTGAATTGAACTTGAGAACGGAATTGGTCCCATTTGTGAATGAATCTTTGAAAAACAAAATTGTGAACTGGATCAGATGGTTTATTAAAAGAATGATTTAGTAGGACAATTCAAAAGAATTATTTATTCACAAATTGTACATCGCTACAGGTTTGTTATTCACACAGAGCTACCTTATAGCTTCAGACGACTTGGAATATAGAGTATAGACACATATTTACCACTTGAATGAAACTTTAATTCTAGTGGAAGATTTCAGTGGCACCTCAACTCCCATGGTTCTCTGTGGATGTATATCTCAGTATCATGCTAGCAGTTCTCAATAGCAATCTTGTTGTATTATCAACAACGACATCAAGAATTCATTGCAATGTGTTTTGTATAAGGAACCTGCTCACTCAAGTCTATGAGCCATTTGTCCCGCTATAAAGAGCCTGTCAAGGACACGTTTGCCTTATATTCTCACATGAGTCCTATTCATATGAGCTTCTCACATGACATGCATATTCTTTGACCGAAGATGGATGCTCTGAACCACATGCTTTCACACTTCAAGTTTGCGTGCTCCTGCCTGGCTACCCAGAATACTGTGGCTCTTTGATGAATGGCAATACTCTTTGTTATTTGTACATTTACAGTATTTTAAGCACAATATTAACTTGAGCAAACACAAGTTTTCTGTCATAGTATTAGTTGGCCTCTCACTCAAAAACCGCTTGTTCTCTTTCCATTCTGATGTGGAGTGTTTTTGGCTATAAAAATGGAAATGAAAAACAAACCTTTCACCCTTGGTAAATCGGCTTTTTAATGTTTCATCTTGCAACGTTTGCACAGCAATCAAAAAGTTTTTGCACAGAAAGATGTTTTGTTTGACTGATGATGATTTATGTTTTTTATATTCTTCCTTTTTTCTAATGGCTCCATGAAGTCAAAATTGAAGGTTTGTGGCTTTTAGTCCATGTTAGTGTTAAGGCTGATCTGTATGCTAATGCACTCCTAAACACTGACAAAATAAACCATGTACAGCATATAAATATAACAGCAGATGTAGCAAATGCATTTCTTTTTCTTCCAGGAATTTATTTATTTATTTTTTTGTCATAGATAAAAATGTATTAGATTAAATACCCCCTGCTTCTGACTAGCAATAGTTAGTAGAAGTTTAGGTTACACTTCATTTTGATAGTCCGCTTTAGACACTTGTACAATTATAAGTAACTTTGCAACTACATGCCAACTAAATGCCTAGTTCTGTCATGAAACTAGATGGCGCAGACTGATGGGTCCTTAAGGCAAGCTGATGGAATTTACAGCCTTATCTACTTGGCACAAGCTGATTGGTTCATGTCACATCTGCAGCCAATGAGCTTCTGCTCAACATTTAAAGGTGCTCTATGTAAGTTTTTGACTGTACTAGAGCATAAAATACCATAATATGTTTGCAGATATTTATTAAACATGATGAGTTCACATACTCGTTTCTCTGAAAACTATTGCTACAGCCAGTTATTTTACTTTGAAATTTGCGTTCCGTGTAGGAATTTCTGTTTTTGTTTTGGTCTGTGCAAGACCGCACGTTGCCAATATACCCAATAGTATTTCACCACCCCGGGCTGCCAGTTGGCGGGAAACACATGCAGCGAATTGCAGCCATGGATGCCAGTGAACAAACTGGGTCAGAGATGACAGATTCTACCTAACCTAAAAAGCCTCAGCATCTATCTAAAAATCTCTATGAACGGGAGCATATTAAAATGCGATATCAACTCATCATATATCAATAAATTAACTAATTATCTTACAGTGTGTAAGTCTCCTCGCCTTCCAATGTCAGTTGAGCTCGCTCCTGTTGCGTGTCTTCAAACTGGCAACCTGCGAGAGTGTGGAGTCTGAGGAGGAGGGGGCGGGGCAAACAATATTTTGAATTTGGACTGCAGTGCCCATTTCAACCACTAGCTGTCATTCTTACATAGAGCACCTTTAAATGGCTGGTTACATTCACTATAGCAGTTTGCAGCACCCTTCAGTGTTCCTCTAAAGCCCTCCACCTTCCCTAGCTCCACCTGTATAGATCTGCTATGGGTATTTGATATATGCTGCAGCAGCAGTACATACTCACAACAGCGTATCGGCATATGTATTGGCAATAGCATATTCCTGTACTTGCTCTGCAGCAGAAATTCAGCAGCAGCATAGTAGATCTATTCTATCAAGACCAAATACCTTAACATTGTCTTATCCATTACCATACTAAAAATCTTCAGAGTTGTCATGATAGAACTCTCATTAATTTGCAACTACATGTCAACTAACTCTCATTACAGTATTAGTTATTTATAGTCAGTAGAATGTCTGTTGGGGGAGCATCAAAATAAAGTGTTAGTGGATATTAAGCAGTCTACTAATACTCTAATGACTGGTAGTTGACATGTAGTTGCAAAGTTGGTTAGTAGATTTTCTAAAGTGGGGCCAGTGTGAACGACGCTTGGAACAGTTGACAGAACTGTCACTTGCCCGATCAGGCCGGTGCTGTAGGGCTTTATATATCGTCTATGATATCGTAATTATTGATTTAACAATCTGACATTATAGAGTATGTCCCTCACTTTACAAAAACTAAACAAAAACACACACATTGAGTGCACGCATACATTTCGTGATGTAGTTTAGTAGGTTAGACTAGTGCGTGTGCATATTTAGAGTGCACACTGCATGATTTAGTCTATTAAAATGCATTTAGAATGCCCCCAGAATTCAAGATAATGGGCATAAATGCCCCTGTATGTCTTTTATATTTATATAATTTAATATAGTTAACCAATATTACACGAAGAGCACAATTTTTATCCAAATATAAGCATGATTACAAATGTGATATTGATTTTATACAACATACAGTTTAATAAACAAGCAGTTTATATTAAGTGGCTTACATTTTAGACAGCAAATATCTTGTTTCGCTCTATTTCGCCAACGAAAATAGTTCCAAACACAGTCCACAGAATTGTTTTGCGTCTCTGAGCAACACTTGAAATGAATCAGCCGTTTGAATGAATCGGTTGAATCTCAATGACTCGCTCATTAACAGAGACTTACTGCCACCTCCTGGCGGGTTTAATTTCACATTTAAAGTACCTTTTCATTTTATAAATAATTTCAAATAACAGTATTTAAGGTTTTATATTTTCAACATTTCAAAACATTATTTATGCATCTGTAACTGCTCTTGACTGATAAACTTTAATAAAGTTTAATCTAATATATAGTTTTACATTAAATTACAATTTCTGTATCTGAAAATCTCCTGTTTAAGCCTACATAACCTGAAAAGCACAGTTTATTTCATTTATGTTTATTCTGTTGTATTTATTTGTGCTATTACTTCTAATTTTATTATTTGTTCCTATTTTATTACTTACTGTTTACTTGTCTAACAATATCTAAAATTTAAGTGTGTTAGTATCTTTTGGTGTCATAACCTTATTTATTAAGGTTAAATGTATCCAAAACAATAACTAGGCTTATTTTGTAGGCCCATTTTCTTTTCTTTTACTTTATTCTTTTTATTTTTATTGTGAAAATTCTGGCAGGGCAAGTAAAAATTTGAACCAGTCCTTAGCGTTGAGCCCTGAAATTGTTACTGAAGTTTATAGTTAGCAGTGTGTGGTGATGCTAGTAGTTTTATCAAGTGATAAATCAAGTGATTGAAAGTGTTTTCATATGGAAACAAAATACGCATGTCAAAACATTTCATTGTTTCAACCAATTCATTATATGTGTTTAGTGGTCTTTCTCTTTTCTTCATCTTTGCTTTACTTCTCTGTCTTTCAGTCATTTTTGTTTTCTCTGTTGGCATCACACTCACCCAGAGGTGTGATTTGATTTATTCAGCTGTTCCCAGAAATCATATTTGTCGTTCACTTTTTTTAGATTTTTTTTTTTTTTTTTTTTTTTAAGATTTGATAGTCTTGAAGCATAGTTTTTAACAGTGCAAAACATGTAAAGAAAAATAATAGTTTGTCTCCATGCCCACTTACAACGCCATGTTCAGGTCAGCGGCCTTTGTCTCTTTCTCATTTGTTTTTTTTTTTTTGGTATTTTAATTACCTCATTTGCATGATCTCCTTTTGTATCTGCCTTTGTGTTATTTTGCTCAACAGATCTCACCATAGAAACAGTTATTGGATTCTGTTCTGCTGTTCGGTTCTGGCATAGCAATCTGGTTTCAATGAAGCCAAGTTATGATGGTCTTACATAACTGGTAAATTGTATTGTATTAAGCAATTACAGATTTCAAAACAGCGAACTGTACAGAGTAAATCGTTTATTTAGCAGTGCCAGCTTGTAAGACATGACCCATGAATGCATGTAGGAACCACATGTTTGGTTTTCTATATTGCGATTATTTGATTTCCTAAATCAAATCTGAGCACAGTAACCAACGGCGGGCTCTCGTTTGTCTTGTTTATCTATAAAGACATTTCCCACAGCCGTTTTTTGGAAAGGCCAATATTTCTCCATAAAGGATGCATTCATAAACGCTTACTCTTTTATTGAGAGCGGTACATTGTTGTGTGATTGCAGTGGCTGCTGAAAAGCCCTCACAATAACAGGCTGTCTGAATGTGTGTTTCATTTGCACTGATAATGCTGTTACTGTGTTTGCTGAGAGCTTCGGGTGTGTGAGGTGTGATAGAGAGATAGGTAGTGCTGAAGTATCTGCAAGATTATCGCTCAAATGTTTATTGCTTGTTCTGGTAGTTTTATAGAATTATCATTCTGCTTCAAATGCCCATCTCTTGTTACTTCAATGAATCAGATTTATAATATCATTATAATTAAAAAATAAATTGAATGAACTCAATTGACTGTAGCTCCAGGTTAGGTCCTCTCAAGAATGTGCTTATAAATCTTTCCAATCTCTTTGCTTTTCTTTTGGCAGCTTCTTTAGTTTTGAGGCCATGGCCCCAGAAAACCCATAGCGGCTCTCCCCGATCCTTTCTTCTCTTTTATTCGTGGCTTTTTTGTCTTTACTCAGATTTAAGTCTTTAAACTTTTTAATTTTCCACTGAGAGTCATAGCTTTAGGCTATTTACACCCAAAACACATCTTCTTTTATCTGTTCAAGGTCCTTCTCCTCTTCCTGATTTTTATTACTGTATGCTGACATAGATTGAAATTCATTCAACTACAATTGTCAGTACTTAAATACAGTCACCAAACATTGAAAGTGACAGCATTCAGACTGATTTTGAAGTCTCCTCAAATGTAATCGTTTTCTTTTCATTTTAGTGATTTACATTAAACTTTGAGAGTCAAATCAGGTTTATAATCAGGTATATAGAATGGATAGTTTTCCCTTTTAATTCTGATTGGTTGTGTCTATGTAAAGTGCACATATAACAGTGACAGCACATTTCTCTGTGGAGCTGTTTTGGGAATATATATATATATATATATATATATATATATATATATATATATATATATATATATATAGTCCCCTTGGAATTATAAGGTTCTATCTGACATTTTTGTCAAAATTGAGTTATTCACATATTCTTATTCTGTGACAATTACATTATGTGATGTTTTTGGTAATGTTGAGTAAATATAGGGAATTTTTATTTAGAAAACAAAATGGTTCTATCTACAAAGTCCAATGGAATGCAAAAACTTTGAAGCTCAATATCTCAGAACTGCTCAGGATGCAGATAGAACCTTATAATTCCAAGAAGACAATATATATATAGATTATTAGTACACTTGTTCTCCTCTTAGTTATTTTTTATCCATTCCGCATCTCCCACATATGTGTGTTTTAGCAAGGCGGTCTGTGTTGCAAGTTGATGAATGAAGATACTTGCCAGGTTACGTGTCACTGCTCTGCTTTATGAATTTATCCAGTGTGGAACCCGGACACCGCCACACAAATGTGGCTTTTTGTTAATGACTGTCCTACTACAGGATTTTAGAGTAACAGCTCACTATCAGTTACAAAAGACACTGTAACAGTCTGTCACAGGCAATTCTAGTTTCATTTTTCATCAATTAATTTAAATTATCCTTCGACTATGTTCTGGCCCGCCATCTAGTGGCGAAATTTTTTTTGGCCCGATGCCAAACTTAATTGCCGACCCCTGCTCTAATGACTGGTAATTTACATATAGTTGCAAAGTTACTTAGTCCACTTTAGACATTCTACTAACTATCAAAATAAAGTGTTACCAAAAACACTTTTTGGAACAACATACAGTAGTGGCCAAAAGTGATGTCCGGCCTAGGAAAATTGACATGTTCACCCTTATTCAAATAATTTATTTTGAACTATTTATTCAACATTGCTGTTGCCAACATCTTATAAAAGCAACAAGCCACTCAGACTCCCCTTACCTGGTAAAGTTACTGTAATGCACAGCACTATTGTTTTGGTTTTTTGTTGAATGTATATTATTAAGTATATCACATGAGTATATACAGATACTGTGTAGCCTAGTAGTTAAAAATCTGAGCCCTAAAAAGTTCACACACCATAAAGGGTCATCCATGAAACATAACTGTTGTGCACTTGAGCAAGGCACTTAACCCCAGCTTACTCCAATGGGACGTCTCTGTAACTGAAGATGGTGATGGTGTGTGTGCGTGCGTTTTTGTAGGGTGGTAGGGCGTTGTGGGTTTCTCCCTCGGCCGAAAGTCTCCCACCGGATTCGATTGTTCTCCCGCGGTCGAAATCGCGTTCCACGGGGGCAAAGGGGCAGGGGCTCAAGTCCCCAAAATTCTGAGCTTTTCATTCATTTTTCAGTTTTCCTGAAGTACATTTAACACTATTATGTGCTGGATGGTGTACTTTAAAACAAATTATCATCTTTCAATACAATTAACTTCCCAGAAATCTCCAGAAGTCATGACAAAACTACTGTGAGACACCAGTGAGCAGACAGTTCAGTTTTAAAAGTCTCTGTTCCAGCAATTAGTATGGAGGGAAAGGTCAGCCACAAGATGACATCACCTGAATGTAACTAGACAGGTTATGAGGTCACTGCCAATCCTGACGAAGCTGCTGGAAAGCTTTTGAGGCTGCATTAAACAATCCTCATAAGCTGGTAATTATTCAAAAAAAAGTATTTCAAAGCATCATTACCACAACATTTACTCATTTATTTATACATTTCACGCTTATGAAATTTAGAGTGTTAAAAAATTATTACTCGTTTCCTGTTATGGCATCCTTAAACTGTAATTAAATGAATCCACATTTAATGGAGGTGGCTATTCGCTCTCTAATTCTGTATTTTCCACCTCGCGCAGAGGTCTCCGGAGTGTGGATTGACTTGGGGTGAGTCTAGACGGAAATACCATTATGCACAGAAATTGGATTTATTCAGTTTTGACCACTCAGTGCCCATTCAAGCAGCTATCCCCTGCAGGCTGTGAAAAAATGAGGGGACTTAAGGGATGTTTGGAGAGGAGTACACAGCTACAGTAATTAGTGAGAGATACTGATAAAAGTAAGAAGTGTGTGAGTAAATTTTGCATGCAAGGATTGTTTATAATCAGATACATCATATCGGGGCTCAGCAACAAGGAATGGACAGTGTGGATTTTGTCATTACATCTTACATCTACAGGGGGGACAATCCAACCGTCTCCATTGACTTTGTATTGCGTGAGGCTGCCTCCTTGTCATTTCTGACTAATAACAAAAAACAGAACAATGTCTAAAAGCTGCTATGTGACAAGGTGTACAGAAAACAAGCTAAAAAAAAACACAGAACCAAAAACCCAGAAGTTTTTATAAGCTGTCGACCCAAAAAACGAGCGTTTAAGGACTAAAAAGTAGATGCAGGCGATTGAGACAGAAATGACAAGGAGGCAGCCTCACACAATACAAAGTCAATGGAGACGG
Organism: Hypophthalmichthys molitrix; assembly: GCA_037950675.1. NCBI lineage: Eukaryota > Metazoa > Chordata > Actinopteri > Cypriniformes > Xenocyprididae > Hypophthalmichthys > Hypophthalmichthys molitrix. Next base: position 37,211,891 of record CM075501.1, read on the forward strand.
TGTGGGCGTGGCTTAAATTCGCTGTGTCTCTATAGCAGTTGAAGGGGAGCCGTTTAAACGTTTTCAACCCAATCCGTCAAACTGACGTCATCAGAGAAGGAACGCCATTCCGGAAGTAACTTTTCAGATTTTGATTAAAGATTACATCACAGAATGGTCCGATATTACATGTGTTGTATATTCCAAGTGTTCTGGGGGTATACGACAAGGCCGTAACCATGTCTTGAACACTAATATTTTTTTATTAAAAGGAATGAAATAATTAAAAGATTTAAAAGGGATTAAGGGAAAAACAAAAAATAATTAAGAATGGTAAAAGTTCAAGGTCTATTGTAGTTATGAAATAGTTGTAGTTATTATGCAAATAATATATTTTTTAAATATATTCACATGAATTACATTAATCATATCATATTAATCAAATAATAGTATTTTTTCAAATCAAAACGTCAAAATTTCATAAAAATGTTGAGTAGTTTCAAAGTCCCTTTAAGACAAGTAATTTCACTCGGCGGCCATCTTTGAAACGCCTCTCGGGCATCCAAGTGTAGCTCCTATCTCTTTGAATGGGGAAACATCAAATTCTCCAAAGCTGTTTGCCAAGCTTTCGATTAAATTTCATATTTGAAATCACCAATGAAATCTGACAACAACTGTCTCATAAATTTTGTTTCTAAATGCTCGAATCATGACAAAAAACTGTATTTTCAGGCTGGATCAAGCTAATGCGCATGCGCAGTCCTAAATGAGCATCTCTTGTGCCTGAAGGCAGGAACACACCGTCGTCAGAGCTCGTCGGTCCGTCGGGCCATCTGATCGTTCTGATTGGCTGGTCAGCTACTGCCACCTGCTGGTACGGAAAGGCATTTCATCTTACGCAGTGTTATCGAGCATCGGTTTAGTGTGTCAGGGCAACTTTGGACCCAGACACTGCTGACGTGTGCCAACCCCGCAGTCTGCTTTCGTCGTCACTAGTTTGTCGGTGTTGGCTTGGTGTGTTCCTGCCTTTATTTCGGAGGCACGCGCCTGACTGTTTCTATAGAAACCGGAGCTTCTAACGGCCGCTGCAGTGACATGATGACTTTACCAATTGGTGATTGGCTCTTATTTAGAAGGCGGGACTTATTCCGCCATATTGCGTGTTGTACTTTCTTTGGTGGTTTGCATCACTGGATATTACTGTCGCTGAGGCAGACCAGGCTAAAAATGTAACTTTTAAAACCTTTTTTGTTATCTTATAACAACAAACAAAGCGGTGCATAATGGAGTACAGCAGAGCAGCATCAATAATATCAGATATTGGGGGGGACAATTTGGCCATGTCTAATTATTGGGGGGAACTTGTTCCACTCAATGCCTATGGTGTTTACAGCCCTATTTTTATTTTATTTTATTTTATTTTATTTCTGCATTTATGTATTTGTGCAAACTTAAAGAATTTCTGTAATGTAGCCTATTGAACAATGCTGTTGCTGTTACCGGCAGAAAAAAAAAATCTTGTTGAGCCCTGCACGTGATGGTCCCTGATTTTATTTAATCTAATTAATGAATGTAAAACCTTTAAAAAAACAAGTTGATTTATGCCCAGCAATCCACTTGAGAGCCACATCTTAAATTTCATCGGCCTGATTTATTCCAGGGCTCTTTTAAACGACGTCTCTCTGGGGATTAAGAGCGAGATGACAAGAGAGGGGGGCGTGAATGTGAAGCTCTCTCGTTTGTCAGGCGTATTGTCCGACGCTCTGGCAGGCGGACATGGCGCAGGCTGCTTAATTTGCTCAACGTTCATAATTTACTTACTCGGAATTTCAAATCAGCTGAAATAGGGTGACGGCCCTTTTCTCGCCATCCCACGCGTGATCAAGGTTAGGTGATATCAGCGCTCAGTGTCAATGTCACCAGACGGATGAGTCACAAGGATGAGAGCATTCGCTGAGAGAGAATTGTGTTCATTCACTTATTCAAAGGAGATCTGTGTCAAAATTTGCATACTAACCATTATAGTAGACAAGATTAGTGCATCCCAAATAATATTAGGTTGAAAATAGAATGCCAAACGCACCCAGATGGCATACTATTCCCGTTGGATTTGAAAATGATGTGTCCATGCATACTTTTCAGGCTTAATATTACCCAAAACCCCAAAAGTCTTCTTGTGACATGGTAACATTACATTATAGTATGTCTCAAAGGTAATCTTTTAAACTTTTTTTTAATACAATATTTACTTTAGTGTGTAGTACACTGTAAGTTAACAAAGCGGGGCAGCCAGAAAGAGAGTGAGATTTTATTACTCTTTATCTTTTTGTGAATAGCTCTCCAAATGAATTGATGATTGTTTGTCTTCACAGGAGAAAATGCCCTTTGCATTCATGTGCAGACCATATTCTGCATTTCCACAATAGCAAGAATGAAACCTGGGGCTGCTGAATGTATTGTGCTGGTATAAGCGAAATGGAAAAATCTGGCTCGAAATATTTTTCAAATGTAATCTTCACTGCGAGCATTGAAAGTACACTGGGAAATTGCCAAACACTGTATTGTTATTCTAAGTATGACACAGCTATTGCGGGCTTGTTCAGTTTTGTTGTCTTTTGTGTTGATAAGCACCACATCTTACTGGGGCTCTCTGTCATTGCTATTCTTCCCTCTCTCTCTCCCCACCCTCTCTCTCTCTCTCTCTCTCTCTCTCTCTGTCTTTCCTGTCACCCTGAGGGTGTTGAGTTTGGCAGTGTGGTGAATCTAGTGGAACTCTAAAGTTGACACTCTCTTTTTCTGTCTCTCTGCTGTTCTTCTCTCTTTCTGTCTACCTGTCTACCTTGCTTTTCTCTCTCTCTCTCACTTCCAGCCGTGAGACAGTGAGCAGTAAGACAAACGTGTTGATGGGCAAATTCTCTTTCTCTGTCTTTATATAGCCAGGTGAATCCTTTCAAGCAAGCATTCTTACATCCATCTAAAACCCACAAACATTTGTGACACTTTACAGTTAATATTTTGAGAAAGGCTCTTGTTTTATAAACTTGAATGTGTATTTTCCTTACAAAAATTTACTAAGGTAACCTTCATTTTCAACAAAATATTATAGTTACTACAGTTATTGTTACTAGAAAAAGAATGTGATACCTTGATATTGCCATTACTGTTATTAAAAAATAAATGAATAATAATTAAAAAGAAATAAATAAAAATGTGAACACTAAACCTTTAGGTGGTTGATAGAAATGCTAAAAAAAGTAAATAATAATAATAATTAAATAGTACAATCTAAACAATTAAAGTAGCTGAATAATTAAAGCAATTTTTGCTTTAAATTATTAAAGCTAATAAATATTAAATTAACGTATAATGTGTGTTGTGGTTTCAGCTATTTCAGCCAGTCAGAACAAAAATGTCAAATTAGAGTAATGTATTGAAAATTTAATAAAATGTAATTTTAATATTTATTACAATTTAAGAAATATTAATATTTAGCAAACATTTTCAGGTGTCTTGCAGAATCCTTACCATATGGCCACCTGTTTTAAATTATCATTTACTGTTAAAGGTGCAATGTGTAAAATTTGGGAAGATCGATTGACAGAAATGCAATATACATAACTATGTTTTCAGTGGTGTATAAAGACCTTACATAATGAACCGGTATGTTTTTATTACCTTAGAATGAGCCATTTCTATCTCATACACCACGGGACCCTACCTCCATGTCAAGTCGCCATTATGCGCTGGCATGTTTCTACAGCAGCCCAAAACCCACAAACTGCTCTACAGAGCGCGTTTCGTCACTATGTTGTTGTTTTTCTTCTTAATAGTTTGTGTTTTTAGAGGCAGCTTGCATTGTCACTACATTGGTTGAATACATGCAAAGTAGTAGTAGTAGTAGTTAGAAACAGAGTTTGTTAGACGTAAGAAACTTTATTGCTTCACACAGGCTACGCTGCTGTCTCAGACGACAACATCTTTGTGTTGTGTTGGCCAAAAGGCCAAGCTTCTCCGAAAGGGAGGGGTGCGAGCGATGTGAGCAAATAGTTGCAACCTCACCACTAGATGTCGCAAAAAAATTACATACTGCACCTTTAAATTCTGCCATCATTTACATTCCCAATGTCTATGACTTTCTTTCTTCTGTGGAACATTAAAGAAAATATTTTTTTTTCATTGAAAGTCAGTGTGCTGTTTTGGACCCCATTGACTTTTATTGTTTGAACAGTTGAAAACATTTTTAAAAATATCTTGGTTACATTTTATTTTAAGGTGACATTGTGTCATAATTACAGAAATAAGTACTTAGTAGTAATTATTAACTACATGTACTTAATATAGGGTTAACGCTAGGGTAATGGTTTTGTTTAGAGTTAGTGAGATGTAGTTATGCATATTTTACTGTTATTACATTAAGTATGTCACCTTAAAATCAAGTGTTACCAATATCTTCTTAGAGCCCAAACAATGTTGTGAGTTTGAGGCAGGAACAGCAGTAACTGGTATTTTGGCCGTTACTATGGTAATTTTCCTTAAGAGCTGTAGTACCTATACACTGTGTATGTGTGTGTGTGTGTGTGTGTGTGGCCTTCAAATGTGGCATTTGCTGTTTGAACGGCAACATTCTAGACTTCTTTCAAACCTAATAGCACCTTAGACACTTGGTCTTAGCTGTGGCCTCTGTCCTCTGCACTTCCTCGTATGGATACTCCAGTAAATTACCAATTAACGCTGTTATGCCAGCCCCGCTATCACATAGCACACACTGGGGGCTTGTCAAAAGTAAATGACTTTATGTCCGCCGTGGACGCTGATTAATGAGCTAGGGAGAGAGCCCGAGGCTCTCCAGTTGAGTTTTTCTGTAAATGGCAGCTTGGAGAGCCTAGAAGAGCCGCACTGATGCAACACAGGTAACAGAGCAAGCAGGTGTTTATTAAAGCCAGAGTCATTCACAGTCAATTACCCTTTCACTCAGAACTGTAGGGGACTGTTCACTGAGAGCCCTTCCACCAAACACACATAAAACCGCTCACGTGTACATACAGGCACAAACAACATTAGCTGTCCCCTTTTACAGTATCTGCAGAAGTTCACTTCAGTTGGTACAATACCTTATTTGGAACGTCCTGCAATGTCAGACGTGAGCGATATAGGAGTTTCAGAATATAATTATATATCTATATCTAGTACACTAATGTTTAAAAGTTTGGGGTCAGTAAGGTTATTTTTAAGAAATTAAAACATTTATTTAGCAAGGATGCATTAAATTGGTAAACAGTGACCTTAATTAAAGACATTTATAATGTTATGAAATATTTCAAATAAATGTCATTCTTTTGAACTTTCTATTCATCAAAGAATCCTGAAAAAATGTGTAACTGTTTCCACAAAAATATTAGGCAGCACAACTGTTTTCAACATTGATAATAATAAGAAATGTCTCTTGAGCACCAAGTCAGCATAATAGAATGATTTCTGAAGGATCATGTGACACTAAAGACTGGAGGAATTATGCTGAATTTTCAGCTTTGCCATCACAGGAATGAATTACATTTTTAAATATATTAAAATAGAAAATTATAATAACAATTTACAAAATTGCTGTTTTTACTGTATTTTAGTTCAAATAAATGCATCTTTGGTAAGATTTCTTACAAAAACATTTTAAGTGCCCCTATTATGCTTTTTTGGATATCACCCTTCATGTAGTTTTTATTATAGCTGTTTGTGAATGTAAAAGGTCTGCAAAGTTTCAAAGATCAAAGTGCATGATAAATGTTATTGTCTCCCAAAAAACAACACCATCATTACTATTCGTATCATTGTTTATCAAGTGCCGAAGAACCCTCCAAGGCTGAAAGTCAGATATGGTAATGGGTGTTTCATTTTCGACATGCAGTTGACCAATTACAACAAACTGGGCCATCTGACCAATAAGAGCAGAGTAGAATGGATTTAGAGAAGCCGAATCCTTTATCGAATTGTTTAGACACTATGAGAAAAGAGGTGATGCTGTATAGAGTGGTGCAGGGATGACATATTTTTGTAAGTTATCATCACTCTGGTTCCCTCTTCAAAAACCCAATAGCATTTTTCCATTGGTTTTGGATTATTGCAGAAAATAAGGTCTGTGACTAATAATAGCTCATGATTCTTACAAGTTTTGTTCATCATGATAATCTTCACAAATGAACACAACTTTTTGAATCATTTTGAAGTGTAAATATAATCGGCAGATGTCAAAAGCAAACTTAGACTATAAACGAACTACACAGTCGCATGACTTCAACATATCCATCACTAAGCATTCGACAACTCTTTCAGTCAAACATCTACCCTAAAAGTTTGAGTTAGTGTTAGAGTTACCTCTGTAGTTCCATTTAGCCACTTGTTTTCAATATCCTTTTACAAGACAAGTAAGAGCTTTTTAAAAAATCACAAGCGATTCTACTATATCATAGAATAAAACATGAAAATATTTGGAGCACAAATTAAGATATTTTTGATGAAAACTGAGAGGAATCTGACTCGTCTGTAGACAGCAATTTAACAACCACTTTCAAGGTCCAGAAAGTTACTAAAGACATCATTATTGGCCGGTTTCTGCGCCAGCATCGCACGCATTGTGCTGCTCACGTGAACAGCGTCAGCCAATACAGAGCCGGCGTTCTGATGTAGAACCTGGAAGTGCTGAATGTAAACAACATAAGAGAATGACACAGAAGAGGAAAAATTGTTGAATAAAGTTGCAATTTTTGTTTTGTATTTGCGCACAAATTCAATACAAATACAATTCTGTCATTAATTACTCACCCTCATGTCATTCCACACCCATAAGACCTTTGTTCATCTTCGGAACACAAATTAAGATGTTTTTAATGAAATCCGAGAGGTATATGACTCGTCCATAGACAGCAATATAATCAACACTTTCAAGGTCCAGAAAGATACTAAAGACATCGTTAAAACAGTCGACGTGACTGCAGTGGTTCAACCTTCATTTTATGAAGTGAAATGACAAGAATACTTTTTGTGCGCTTAAGTGCACAGTGAAGGCTTCCATGTTTATGTCCGAATGCTGGCTCAGTGTTGGCTGAGGCTGTTCACATGAGCAGCACAACGCATGCGTGTGATGCTGACGCGGGAGCCGGCCAATAATGAGTCGGCATTCTGGCGTAGACGCTGGAAGCGCTGGACGTAAACAACATATGAGAATGACGCAGAAGAAAATTTTTTTATTTTGTTTTGTTTTTGCGCACAAAAAGTATTCTCGTCGCTTCATAAATTGAAGGTTGAACACTGCAGTCATGTGCAGTCATTTCTCCACTCCACAACTGACAGTAAACTCTTAGGACAAAACTGATTTACAGTCAGCTATGAGACAAACAAAAAACAATACCCTGCAATTCCATTAAAGAAATAAAAGACATTTGGGTTTGGATCGACATGAGGTTAAGTAAATGATGACAAGATTGTTTTATTTTATGGGTGATTTAGTCCTCTAATAATTCTGTCTAATAGCAACTTATATTTTTTCAAGACAAACAGTGTGATTCTCTGCCTCATCAGACACAGCATTTGGTTATTAAATCTTATCAGGGGAACATTGGTAATAGTATGTTGCTAATATTGTTTATGAGCAAGGCTGAGGGTGATTCAGTTTCTCTCTCTCTCTCTCTCTCTCTCTCTCTCTCTCTCATTTACACAGTTCTTCTCTTTCTGTTGCAGAGGGACATGTCTGCCCTCTACTGTTCAGACATCATAATTACAACCACATTGATATTTCACACATCACCTTTGGCTCATCAAGGGCATTTGGAGAAAGAGTTGAGAAAATGGTTCATTCCAGATCTGTGCTCAAATTTGAAAACTGAAAATTCAAACCGGAATGGACAGAAAAATCAATTGGATCTGATTCTGTTGCTCAGCTTCAGTTTTAGGAATCTGGTTTAGATTCAATCCAATCTCCCAACCTATACCGTTCATGAGCGACACCATTCAACTTTGATTGACTAACACGAAATACAGGCACGAACAAATACAGATAGATCTGAAAAAGGAGGGAGTGATAAGACCACATTATTTGTACTGTGAACCTGGGAATGTTTCAGTCAAGGGTAGTAAAACTGCAGCATTTATGAGCACAACAGGTGAAATATGATTCTTTTAAAAATGTCTTCTACACCTTTATTGCGATCTGTCATAGATTCTTTCTCAATAGAGCGTCAGTCTAAAAAGTGTGTGTGTGTGTGTGTGTGTGTGTGTGTGTGTGTGTGTATTGCTGTCCAGCGAGATGATGGCTGCTGTCTCTGAAGCAGAACAGAAGTAATCACATGAAGCTTTTCTGCTCGCAGAGCTTCAGTCTACCTTGTCTTGAATTCTCTTTTTCTATCTCTCTTCAATCATGCTCTAGAATGAAGTCTCTTCTTTCACGAGAGGCTGACCACACTGATGAGCTCTGATAGGAGAGATCCCCCCATGAGCTGAACTCATACCTATCCCACCATGCCATAGACTATAGATTGTTGTCCCAAGGAAATTATTATAGTTCAATTATTGGGCTCAGTGACAAGAGTAATGTTTATCACAATATATTGACCGGACGCGTAATGCGCAATGGAAATGACATCAACTGAAAAGATGTTGAAATAGAGGTTGAGTTTTATAAGACAGTTGTTGTGTTTGTGCTTTTCATGCTATTGTTTTACATTCAAGGATAATTAGCTCTATAAAGCAAAAGTGTTCTTTTTTTGCAAGTCTTTCAAGTTTTTTTTATTATTTTTAAAAGTACTTTATAGCCATGATTGGATAAAATATAAATAAAATATTTATTTATATATGAATATATTATGTTACAAATGTTTTTATTTTGTTTTAAAATATTTAAATAAAAAAATTACATAAAATAGTATTTATATTATGATAAATAATAATGTATTTTTATTTTATTTTTAAATATTCAAATACTTTTAAATAAATAAAATAAATAACATTTAAATTGTAATAAATAATATTTTTCATTTTATGTTTAAATATTTAAACAAATACATTTAAATAAAGTACAATAGTGTTAATATTTTAGTGAATAATTATGTATTTTTATAATGTAATATTATAATAACAGTATATTTTTTACATTATTTAATATATTTACATATTTTAATTTTTAAATATATTTAAATATAATATTTTTTTAAATTATGATAATAATAATAGTTAGCTGGCAGTAATTATAATTAAAAAATACTAACAATGTTCAATACATTCACAAGACTTTTTTCAAAAATACAAAAATCTATTTTCTATTTTGATCTAGTTCCAAAGTTTCAAAAATCAAAAGACTGTTGATTTTTGTAAGTCAATGCAATCTCCAAAAAGGCTTTCTGAAATGATTTGCATTTGATATCTTGTGAAGTTTTTTAAGGGTACTAAACTAGAGCACTAGTCAAAGACACTCCATCAAACCTCATAGCAGACAAAGGCTGCCAGGTCCAAAAGCTATACTTTCCTCATGAAGAAAGTGTTTCATTGTGAAGCGTTTTCTAATTGAAGTCCTTTATTTTCAGTAAAGTCCTCTCAGCTGTGGGTCTAGAGGTGTGACCGTGACCTGGGGATATTTCTCTGCTGGTGGTCTTTAGACAGGAGGAATATCCCGTTGTTGTAAGAGGTTTTAGAGAGGCATACAGGATTACTGAGCATGGTGTGAGCTCAGAGCTCTCTATAGCCCTTATGTGTTTGGTCTGCAGGTCTCCTTCAAGCTGCAGAGCTTTGAAGCTTTTACAGCGTTCCTGCAGTGATGTTCAAAGCACAGCCGTCTTTCTCCTCTGCCTACTTCATTACTCTCCTTCTCCAGTCCTCTCTCACCCACTCCTTCTATATCATTAATAACTGGCTATGACTCCTGTGATGCAGAAAGGGCTTTTGAATAATGAATAAGCTTTCCTCAATAGGAAATTCCATCCTGTTGTCTCGAGCGCTTGAAACAAAGGTGGAGATGAAAGGACAATGCTTCTGTGTGTAAATCTGATTGGAAGAGCTTTATAATAGTAAAACAAAACAGTACTTCCATTAGTACTTCCATTAGTTTTAGCAGTGTAGTGACATTGTAATTATACTGCCAAATTAAATGAAATGATTAAATTAAATTAAATGAAACAATAAATAAGTAAATTAGTCTTCCCAGTGTCTGAAAATTGCATTTGTTTTATGTTGATTTCAATATGTTAAAGGGTTAGTTCAGCCCAAATTGAAAATAATGTCATTTATTACTCACCCTCATGTCGTTCTACACCCCTAAGACCTTCATTCATCTTCGGAACACAAATTAGGATATTTTGATTAAATCCGATGGCTCAGTGAGGCCTGCATTCAATGTCCACTTACTCTCTCAAGATCCATAAAGGTTCTAAAAACATATTTAAAACAGTTCATGTGAGTTCAGTGGTTCTACCTTAATATTACAAAGCGACAAGAATGCTTTTTGTGTGCCAAAAAAACAAACAAAATAACTTTTCAACAATATAGTGATGGGTCGATTTCAAAACACTGCTTTACGAATCGAATCAGTGATTCAGAGCGCCAAAGTCACGTGATTTCAGCAGTTTAGCCGTTTGATAGGAGATCCGAATCACTGATTCGATTCGCAAAGCTCCGAAGCAGTGTTTTGAAATCGGCCCATCACTATTGAAAAGTCTTTTTTTTTTTTGGCGCACAAAAAGTATTCTCGTCGCTTTATAATATTAAGGTAGAACCACTGAACTCACATGAACTGTTTTAAATATGTTTTTAGAACAATTATGGATCTTGAGAGAGGAAGTGTCATTGCTTTGAATGCAGGCCTCACTGAGCCATCGGATTTAATCAAAATATATTTAATATAATATTAATTTGTGTTCCGAAGATGAATGAAGGTCTATACGGGTGTAGAACGACATGAGGATGAGTAATAAATTACATTATTTTTAGGTGAACTAACCCTTTAAATGTAGTCTGGTGACTGGTCTCCCTCAGTGGTCTAACAGCGCTCATAAATGTCAAAATGATTGAGGTGACCAATCAAATCAAAGTAGGCGGGGTTTACCGTTCACAGAAGCAGAGCTTGAATTCCAGCACGAAACGTCAGTTTTGAAAGAGAGTGAGGTAAGATGTAAATAGCAAAAAAAATTGATATATTTGATGATACAAATGTTAAAAGACCGACAGTAACATCCAGTGATGCAAATTACTCGACTTTTTCCTCAAATATGGCCGTTTCGAATTGAAAATATGCATTTACGTGATTCATGTAATTCCAAGAGGCCGTTTAACGTTACACGACACCGTGGGCATTACATGTTCAGTCTGTAGTGTTTCATCGCCATCTAATGGCCTGCCAGCAGAATACAGCGTTTTTAGTCATATTCACGGATTCATATGAATGGGGATCGTTTTGACAATGGTGTCGTCTGTACGCGGAAAACTCAAAGGAAAAACTTATCCGTTTTAACCATATCGTTGTCGTGTAAACGTACCCTAAGTGTGAGACACTTTTACATTTTCGACATATTAGGCATACAAATAAAAGTAGCCTTCATGTGTGCATATTTTAATGCAAATATTATTTGCAAATAGTTCAAAAATGATTATTTCCTAACTAGAATTTGACCTAGAATTTCCTTCTCTGTTCTGTTTCTTTATACTCTATAAAAAATTGGTCAGCCAAATGTTTACGACATGGATAAGGCCTTGCCATATAGAGTTAAAATAGTTAAAATACTGTGATACTGTGTGAAAATATGTAAACAAAATTTTGAGTTACCATATACCATAAAATACATATGTGCAACTTGCAGTGGAAACATTCACAGAAGTGAAATCCAGTTTAAAAAGTAGATAATTTTTTTTCTAATTTTGTATGTTACTGTCATATTTATTACCCTGATGTGCTAACTGTGCTCTGTCTATACATATTTATTAGCTACTGTTCTTGTCCATGTTTAGTTCAGATTGGTTGGGATATTAAAGCTGCAGTCTGTAAGTTTTGCCTCTTTGTCGCCATCTCTGTTTGAAACCTGCAATTGCAGTTATCCGAAGTCTTTTGCTACGGGTGAATCTCCGGCTGTCACTGATGATTGTCATTTGGACCTTTCTGGATTACAATCCGCCATAAAAATGATAAGTTTAATTATTGCAGCTGCTGTGAGAACAGGCTATAAATGATCCGCCATCCTCACATGTGATTTAGCCTACTAGCTGGGACTCGTTCTTTATGTCAACATACGTGTCTCAATGATGCAAAGACGAAAGGCTGCATGCTCGAATTTCCCGCAGAAACCCACTAGTACCACCTGAATTATAAAACATTATTACTAGGGATGTGCGAGACTAGCTGACTAGTCGATTAAACGATACTGCTGCTGCTAGTCGACTTGAAAAACACTAGTCGTTTACACATAACTTTTTTTTTTTTTGCACATTTAATGTTTTGCTTTATATTTTTAAAAAGGCTACGTTTAAACTACCGTCATGTTAATGTTACATATTGAAATTAATATATTATTTTGAAAAGTGTATATCTGCAGCGGAAAACAAAATCATTTAATTTTACCTCAGATTTTGCATGGCGCTCGCGGCGGGTTTAGAGAATTGTCTGATCGGAAGATGAGCAAGGTGAGGGAGTAAGGCTATTTTGAAAGCCTTGCCTACACAAAACTTTTACATTTTCTTCAATGTCATGTCAAACTAGTATGACAATTAAGCTTGCTTATGCTTGTTATACTACCGGTTATGAGGGGCAATACAATATGAAAGTATTTATTGGATTAAAGGAGAAACATGAATGAAACTTACTTGACATTTGAGCAGTTGCTATTCAACATCCTAACGAAGTAAATACGGTTAAATAATGTAGTTGTCAGTACACATTGAGTTTTTCTTGCGATTTTTGCCACCTGTCATGTGTACAGATAATGTTCATACACAAGAAGCGTGTTCAAACCCGGACACGCAAGTGGTTGCCGAGGTAACAAACAACAATACCTTAATGCGCTGACTTATGTGGACTAACTTTTATTTGAGGAAATCTGTTTATAATAAGCTATTGGGGGGCGGGGTTAGACTAGTCGACTAGTCGGTTGCAAAATTTTCATTTAAACGGTTATGAAATTAGTCGTTGCGCACATCCCTAATTATTACAAGCTTACCGTTGTGAATCGGGCTAAGGTAAGGAGGTAATTATGAACACTGGCTGGTTATGTACTTGCTTAAAAATTGATTTTGGATCATTTTTAACCAAAAAAAGTTACAGACTGCAGCTTTAACATTATATCTGTTACTGAAATATGCAGATATGAGCTGTCTGAAACATTGTCACTGTATTTCTCTGGCAACTGCAGCTGCGGTGTGCTATGTAGGACACTGCAGATAATAACTGGATTAATAAATCCTAAAAATAAAATATCTATTATATTTTGATGCTACATTCATTTGAAAAACCACTGTACCCTTTGCGGGTGAGTCAGTATTTAGGGCGTTAAAATATCGAGCGATGCTTCCAAAACAAAGTGAAAGAGAAACAAAGAGACTTAAAGTGAGCCACAAAATGATGGCCTAGTTCAACGTCTGACAGTATGAATCATCATGTGCCCTACTTCTGTGTTGGCACTCGGTGGATCTGTCTGAGAATCTGTCCTTTCCCCTTTAGGCATCTTGTACACTGAAGACTCAACAATATGTCTGTCCCAATCACAACCCCAAAACAAAACACATAAAACAAATGGAGTGAAAGAACACTGGATATTATCTGCATGCGAGATCACAGTTGATTGATTGTTTTGTGTAATTTGGTGATATTTATTTGTGGTTATGTGGGTTATTTATATAAGTACAGTGTCACATTTTCTCCTTCATGGCTGTGAGAGCAGTTTCAGGTGTCAGACACATGACCCTTAAGACTCCTTAAACAATGAGAACAATGAAATGAGGTTAATCATAGCTGCAGTAAAGGCACCTGACATTGTAAAGGTCAGGCATTAATTCATTTGACAGGTCACAGTAAAATGATATTAGACTGTGATCAGGTTGCATTTCACATTTCCATACTAATATTGCAATAGTGACATCAAAAAATTCCCTTTTGCTGAATGAATTTGCATGACCCACTTTAGTTAGGCACCTGTTTTCATTATATAATGTCAGACACCTCATAGACAACACGTTTTTAAGTGTGCTTAATAGTTTTAATTCAAACACAAAAGGTCCAAATGATATTTTCAGGCTATCTAATTCCATTTCCATTGCATCATCCATTGATATCATGATTTTATGTTAGTAAGTAAGAATCCACTCGAGGAGACAGTGATTTGTTCTTGTACCAGCAGTCTTTATTCATATGAAGCATGCATTAATGGATGAATCACAAATATACGTCTACTTTTAAGAGCTCAGCCTGCCATAGGAATTATATTGATACAAAGTGCAGAGCCAAGAACATAACTTCAGATCTAAAAATCAACGTATTGCTGCACTCTCCTTCAGCCCACTCTCATTCAAAATTGCTTTCATTCCCATTTCTTTATTTATGAAGTTGGACAAGCAGATGGAATCTATAATACTCTGCTACAGTATGTGTTCAAAAGTGATGATTTAAAAGTTACAAGTTTCATTGTGAATGCAGGGATGTTTTGGGCTGTACATGAGTATATTTTAGATTTAGGGGTTTCAACATTTCATGAGGGTTAAGCAGAAGTCTTTAATAAATAACACATATAGTATAACATTTTGGAAGTTATTAGCTCTCTCACTTCCAAACCCTCCACACACATTCATACTTCCTTTTTGTGTTTTGCAGGTACCACAGCGTGTGCTCACTGGGATTGGATTCTTTTGATGGGTCAGTCAATACTTTCAAATTTAATGCACTTCAATTCAAAAACACAAAATCACAGAGAATTCATATTGCCTTATCTATAAGTTAAGGATTAAAGCTCTGTTTTGGATGTGCTTTTAACATGTATCCCCAGGTCCAAGCTACACTTAAACACAAGTTTAATGTGTAGAGCTGATGTAGTGCACTGTTGCTCTTCTAAACCACATTATGCTATGATTATTCACCAAGAAACACTATAGGAAAGACGAAGTTGTTGTCCGAAAACAGTTCTACGCTGAGCCCTGCTCAGCCCTCCAGTGGTGGGAGATCCCCTCTTGGAGCAGGAGCAGGGCATCTCTGCTCACCGGGGCATTTTTGTAGGTGCGTTGTGCCAATGTCTTTTGTAGAAAAGTGCTCCCATTCCCACAATCATGATGCAGGCGAATGCCAGGATACCCACAGCCACTCCGAGACCCACAGAGGAGTCCACAGGTTTTTTCATGCTGATTGACACATCTGAGATGCAAAAACATATAAAGTTAGATTGATTAAGCTACAAGCAAAAGCTAAAAGTACACTTGTTCAAAAGTTTGGGGTCAGTAGTTTATGTATGTATTTATTTAAATAAATCACTACTTTGTTCATCTAACATACAATTTATGTTTATATAATATGTATGTATGCGTGTGTGTGTGGCTGTGTGTGTGTGTGTATATATATATGTATATATATATATATAGTATGCACACATATAAACAAACTTTTATGTTGGATGCGATTAATTGCGATTAATCGATTTGACAGCACTAATTTCAAGCTATTTAAGGGAGCAATGTAATATAATATAATTAATATAATATATATTATATAGTAATATGTAATATAATTAAAATAATTATTATTTATATTCAAAATATATAATCTAATAGTATTATTATTATATATTATATTATATATTAGAATATATATTATTATTATTATTATTATAAATTGATTTATTCAAAAATGTATTTATTTGGCTGAAAAATATTAAGGGTTTTAAAATGAATGATGGATTAGGGTCAGCATTAAATTAAAACAGCTAAATTTAAAAAAAAAAAGAATATAATGTCTAAAACAGTGACAGACAGCATCAGTTACTGTACAATCATCTATAAAAAGATCTGCCTCACACGTTTCTTTTTTTAATCTGGTTCATTAACATGATTTATCTGAACAAACTGATTCACTAAAAGTAATAAAACTTTCTTACTATATTATAACATTCTACAAGAAAGAGCTTGACCGTTGTGTATGTTTGCTTGGTTAATTCAGTATTTAGTTAACCAAACTACGTTCAATGAATGACTCCCCAACTGTACAAATATTACATGTTTTATATATCAGGCAGTTAATGCTCACCTTCTTCTTTTGTTGCCACCACTGAAATAATAATAATAATAAAAAACAGAAAAAGAGTCAGTTTCTCAGATCTAGAAATCAATGTAGGTAACTTAAAACTCAGTAGTGTTGGATATTAATGATTCATTTTGTTTTCAAAAAGGGGAAGGAATGTACCATTATCTGCACGTATGACGATGGCAGGTGATGTGATGGTGGTGCTGTCTGTGACTCCATTTGGAGATGGAGTAGTGGGCGCAACATCTCTCCTTTTTCTTTTGCCACATTGCTGTGGAAAGAACCATATATCATGGTGAGTTCAAAAAGTGTCTCAGCCAATATCTGTCTCTGAGTAGGTGAACTGTGTGTGTGTGTGTTTGTGTGTGTGTGTTGCTATTTTTGTGGGGACAAAGCATCTTCAAATGTACCAACAAAAATAGCAAATCTTGGCAAAACTACTATATAGTGACACATAAATAATGTAGTGCAACTGATGCTAACAATATGATCCAGCCCTAGTCAAAAGGTGTTCCTATTCTAATTAGACTTAACATATATAAATTCTAACCATCTAATTTAAGAACAAATGATGTGAATGGGTAGTTTATGTTGTATGTGTGCATGTGTTTACCCTAAATGTGCTGCAGGTTGATATTTCACACAGTCTTGTGATGCAGTGCAGATAGTATGTCGACACTGTCTGGTTCTGCTGCTCTGTAAAGCGGAAGGCAGGAAACGAGAACCGAGCAAGCTGCATCTCCCCGTTCACCAGCATTTTAGTGAGCCGATCCATTTCACATCTGATCAAACAAATCATCAAACAAATTATTCTGTCTCAGGCCCTCCAAATACTTTCAGACATATTACAAACATGGCTTTTGTTCATGGTGCAATGATATTATGTTGTTTTGGACATGTATTCTGACTGTACCATGTACACACCATGATATATGACTTTAGAAATAGCCCAGTACCATAGTATAGAAGATCAATAGTATACCATAGTACAGGGGTGTCCAAACTCGGTCCTGGAGTGCCACTGTCCTGCAGAGTTTAGCTCCAACCCTAATTAAACACATCTGAACCAGCTAATCAAGGTCTTACTAGGCATACTAGAAACTTACAGCCAGGTGTTTTGGAGCTGGTTGGACCGAAACTCTGCAGGACAGTGGCCCTCCAGGACCGAGTCTGGACACCTCTGCCATTGTAGATCAAAGTACTAGGGTATTTGACACCATCACTGTACCATAGTACTGCCACAACAAAACCGAATGATACTGATTATGTTTGTAGTTTGGTTTAAATTTTGTATCGGATTCATTTGATGGGTCAGTCAATACTTTCACTTTTAATTCAAAAACACAAAATCACAGAAAATTCATATTGCCTTATTGATAAGCTAAGGATACTGCATTATGATTGTAGTTTGAGTTAAAATAATTAAAAACAATATATTAAATAATATTTAAAATATTTAAAAAGATATAAATTATTATTTATTATATTAAAAATGAATAATACTACTTTTAATGATTAAACTTACGGCACAAAGAGGTTGAAGTAGTTGTTGGTGGTGGGTGTGTTGGAAACGGAGGCATAGCATCTGTCCAACAGCAAAAAGTACCTGTGAAGTACATAATAATGGTCAACTTCAACGCAAAACTGCTCGATTTACTGCCATGATGATACTCAATGAAACATGTCATACTGGGAGGTCAAGTTGGTGGCCTCCACTTGCACAAACACATTTGTCCTCAGCTCAATACCAATGGGAGGCATGACGAGAGGCTGGGTGTAGTTTATGTCCTGAGAAATGAAACAAAATAAATTCAAATGAATGAGAAATTTAATTCTAGCTAATGGATGCATGAAGGTTTAGTTTATAGACTGACTTACTCTGAAGAGTCTTAGATTCAGAGTGCTGATGAAACTGCCATTGTTGTCTTTTACTGCTATTGAGGAGGCCGACCTTTTAGAAGATAGACCAAAGTTTTATTGAAACAGCCCACAATTACACAATGTTGACAACTCACAGACTAGACGTGTATATGTGTCATTGTGTCTCTCTATTGTAATTTTGATATCATCTCCCTGTCCCTTGAGGACAGCAACAAGGATGGACGAATTGGATTTAATGTGTTGTTAGAGTGATATTACACCAAGACGCTTATTCCCCAAGGAGTTTTGTTCTTTTATCTCAGGTAAATGGATCTTACACCTGGTTTGCTAGAGCATGAGAGAAAGTGCTTACACATCCACCCGAGTGTTGTTGATCAGGTACTCCAGAGGATAGGAGCACGAGTAGTAGTACTTCAGCTCGGCGTTATACGTCACGGTGCCTGTTGTGATGTCAATCGTTCGTACAACTCCACTGACGTTGACGGTCTCGATGTTGGAGAAGTCTGAGAATACGCCTGTCCCTGCACTTCTGATCGTCTGTGGAGAAAAGTTAGAAATTAGTTGTATCTAATGCTGTAAAAAAAAAAAAACAGATTGACCCTTTAGTTTTGACTTTGTATAAATAAGATATTTTGGTATGAAAATAACTTTATTTCGATGGTCCACTTTAGACATTCTACTAACTATAAGTAGCTTTGCGACTGAATGTCAATTAACTCTCATTAGAGTATTAGTAGACTGTATGCTTAATATCTGCTTACACATTTTGATGCTCCCCCAACAGACATTCTACTGAATATAAGGACATTTTTTTAACTACATGTTAACTTATTATAACACCTAACCCTAACCTAACAGTCTACTACAATCTACCAATACTCCAATGATAGTTAGTTGACATGTAGTTGCCAAGTTACTTACAGTTTGTAGTGTCTAAAGTGGACTGTTAAAATTAAGTGCAATATTTAAAAAAAATATTATTATTTATGAATTGGTGACATTTTGCGGTCTCTGAAAACTTGACTCTGATTTTATAAGTACACTGTAAAAGATAACTGGAGTATGTTTTACAAGAAAATACTATTTCAGTTTTTCTACTTCAAAATTTCATGTTTAATTAAATGTTTTACTTGCCATTTCTTTGTGATTCTCTCTGAAATTTACTGGCAATTTCTGAGTGAAAATTGTTTCTACACCCATTTTTTTTTCAGTGTATTACTCACAACAAAATTGCTGCCACAGGCATTGGTTGAGTTAAGCGGGAACTTAAATCTGGCCACTGGAGGTGAGGCGGTAACGTCGAGGGTCCCCTTGCAATCTGGGTTATTGAAGACGTTGTTGAGGATTAATTCTGATTCATTGTAGCCGGTGTATAGAACAGGACAGAATTTGATTGCCAGACCGATGTATTCCGTTCCACACTCCACCAAGATGTCTGTGTACTCTATCGTGACAAGAATGACCGGATTAGTTGTACAAAAACTGGTATAAAGTCTTACTTGAGGTAAAAAAACAACAACATTTAAATCAAATAAACAATTTTTGTTAATCAGAATTTCAGGCTTGAAAACACCTTCTGTGTGAATCATCAAAACTATAAATCATAAGTATACCTGGACGTCTGTAATCTGATCCACATTCGCTCAAAGTTAACTGAATGCTTTTGTCGAATTTTGTAGCTAGGAGGAAGAGGAAAACGTTGAGGAGAATATATTTCCTGCTGTTTGCCGAATTTGAACCTGTTCATGGAAGAAAATAACACCACATTCAAAAACAGTTAATCACCATTGGTACATCCAGGAGTTTAGCGCATATCCCACAGTTACACGTCCTAGGACATGTACGCACCTTGTACCATGTTTGCGGTTGGCTTGGGTATCCTCTGCCTCTGAGATCTTCTTGTGAACTAAGAGTCATTTTATAGAGCACTTTCCTTTGTGGGATGGGAATGAAATAAGGTCAGGGAAGTTTGGTGTGTCCACTGTTCAGGACCAGCCCTATTGTGAATAAAGTCCCATAGTCGACCGCCTGAGGGCACTTTCTGAAACTCTACACAACGTGGGCCTTCAAAGACTTGCAGTTGACAATGGCCTGGTTTCTTTGTTTACTTGCTTAAACATGGATACCCTTGGCATCCTAATACACAAACTCATGGAGTAAGTGTCGTGCCCCCAGGGAGTGGAGACAATAAGGTGATGGCTCTTTTCACCTTTGTTAACACTGTACGAAATGTCAGAGATCTCTATATTGATCCAAAGGTATTCCTAGAAACACAATAAATAAGGATGATAATGCAAACACACATGATTTAGCAATGGGAGTCTAAGCATGTCACTGTTTTGATGGGGCAAAAAACAGCCAGGGGTTGACAGCTGAGTTTTTTTGTTGTTGTTTGTTTACTTCTGTTATTAGTGGATTGTCCGTTTCCATGGTAACATTGTTTTCTTTGGATGAGGTGTTCCCCGAAAAAACATTGTTGCCTGATTTCTGCGAAATGCTAAAAGAAACTGTACTCTTGACATATCGGTTGAAATATATTGACTATTGTATTAGCATAACCTGACACCACAGAAGAGCTAAATTCAGGGCTCATCATAATGACCGATATAAATAATTTTGTTTTTTATCATTTATTAAGTTTATCTATCTATCTATGTCTGTCTTTACAGAACATAAAATCTATCTATCTATCTAGCTAGCTAGCCTGTCTGTCTTTACAGAACAAAATCAATTAATCTGTCTGTCTATCTATCTATCTATCTAGCCTGTCTGTCTTTACAGAACAAAATCAATCAATCTATCTGTCTATCTGTCTATCTACCTATCTATCTATCTATCTGTCTGTCTGTCTGTCTTTATAACATAAAATATGCATATTTGTGCTTTTTGTAAGGTATTTTTATACAGGTATACATTGACAAAACAACTTACAATTTGCAACAACTTACATAAGAATGAATTGGCAAACTGTTTACACAAATTCATTCTGCCCTTGTTTCATAAATTAAGCCTAGTGGGCATTATTGGATAACCAATTAAATAGATCAGAAATCAGACAACATAATTACAAGGGTGAGGAAAACATTAATTAAGCACATCACAGTGCACTCATGGGCTTTGTTTTGACTATCATCCATTCACAATAATGTTTCAATTTAGTCTTGAGTCACTTTGTTTGGTTGATAGCTTGACAAAATAAAAATAATGTATTTTGTACCAGATGTTCCCAATTAGTGCTTATTTAGTCACTTAACACTTATACACCAACTAGTCTTATTCTACCAACAGTATCCTGCTTTACTTCAAGTCTGACTTGACAGAAAATGTACAATTAGAACCCGGAGATCTGATCACAACCTATGGCTCATTCTTTAAACACATTTTTTCAGAGTATACTCAATCTGTTATCACATACAGTTGCAAGAATAAGTATGTGAACCACTTGCAGAATCTGTGAAAATGTGCAAAATTTTAACAAAATAAGAGAGATCATACAAAATGCATGTTATTTTTTATTTAGTACTGTCTTGAGTAAGATATTTTACATAAAAGATGTTTACATATAATCCATAAGACAAAAAAATAGCTGAATTTATTAAAATGACCCAGTTCAAAAGTTTGTGAACCACTGATTCTTAATACTGTGTGTTATTACCTGGATGATCTACAACTGTTTTTTGTTTTTTTTTTGTGTGATGGTTGTTCCTGAGTCCCTTGTTTATTCTGAGCAGTTAAACTGAGCTCTGTTCTTCAGAAAAAATCTCCAGGTCCCAAAAATTCTTTAGTTTTCCACCATCTTTTGCATATTTGAACCCTTTACAACAGTGACTGAATGATTTTGAGATCCATATTTTCACATGGAGGACAACTGAGGGACTCAAACACAACTATTAAAAAAGGTTCAAACATTCACTGATGCTTCAGAAGGAAACACGATGCATTAAGAGTCGGGGGGTGAAAACTTTTGAACAGGATAAAGAGGTCAAAATTTTTCTTATTTCGCTTGAATATCATTTTTTTTTTAATTTAGTACTGCCCTTCGGAAGCAACAGAAGATACCTGCATGTTTCCCGGAAGACTCAGTTTAACTGCTCAGGACAAAGAAGGGACTCATGAACAACCATCACAAAACAAAAAAAAACAGTCGTAGATCATCCAGGTAACCACACACAGTATTAAGAATCAATGGTTCACATTCTTATGAATGAATTTTGTCTTATGGATTATATGTAAACATCTTTTATGTAAAATATCTTACTCAGGACAGTACTAAATAAAAAATAACATGCATTTTGTATTAACACCCTTATTTTGTTAAAATTATTAACATTTTCATTATTAACATATTATACTTTTTCTTGCAACTGTATATCAACAGGTCCAAAAGAAGAGCATGTCTGACTGAAGGGCAACCACTGCGTGTAAACACTGTTAAGTGGTGTGAAAAGGTCAGTGGATTACTCTGTAATGAGAGGGCTCTGCTTTAAGCTGCAAACTAAGCACTTTGTTTCAGCGTTTTTCTTTTCTTTCTCTGTGCGAAGAGCCATAGATCCAGATAAATCTCAGGAGAATCTGTGGAGAATCACAGACAGGTTTAATAAAGCTTAAGCATGACCCCTGCCCGTGTCAGATTCCAGCAGTGTGATTTCATCCTTCAAAACAGATTTTCTGTTGGCATCTACTAGTAAATATGATGCTACACAGAGATTTGGCAACTTTCACTGCTAGGGTCAAATCATAGGTTAAATAACGTGAATATCTTTAGATCATAATCCTCATGTACTGCCACAAGTCTACAGGGCCTTTGTTTTGGAATATTGGAAACATTTGGCAAATTTGTAGCCTGCTTTAAAAAAATAACACAATAGGCCTATCATTTTCTTTTTTTCAATAAATATAAAACACTACTGCTACAAAAGTTTGGTGCAAGTAAGATTTTTTTATTAATGCTTTTATTCAGCAAGAGTGCAGTAAATTGATCAAAAGTGACAGTAAAGACATTTGTAATGTTACAAAAGATTTCTATTTCCAATAAATGCTGTTGTTTTGTACTTTCTTTTTACCAAAGAATTCTGAGAAAACTGTATCATGGTTTCCACAGAATAACTGTTTTCAACATTGAAAATAATACAAAATGTTCCTTGAGCACCACATCAGCATTAGAATGATTTCTGAATGATCTTGTGACACTGAAGACTGAAGTATGTAAAATATTATTTTTATACATATACAATTTTATATTTAATAATAATATTTATTAGAAATGTTTATATATAATTTATTTTCCATTCAACTGACACTCACACGGCATTTTCTGTCATTACAATTCAGAATGGCACTTCCTTGTGTCAAAGGCTGGGCTTGTATGATTTGGGTTTGTGCTCTTAGGTCACTTACAAATCAAAAAAGCTAATCCTTATATTCTATGCTGACACTCAACCCTTCTTTTATGGCAGATGAGGATATTCATGTCAGGAACAAAGGTGGATTTTTATTTAAGAAGGATATCCTTGTATATCACTAAGGGAACCAGCATTGACACCAATACTATAATAGCCTTACATAAAGCACATTGGCGGTAATATGGTACTGTGATGGTTTCATACAGAAATATCATTATACTTTTATATATACTATGGTACCTGAATGATTACCATGGTAATTGATAGAATATGTTGAAATATATGTTGTTTGCTGACAGTTTATCAACAGCTTTGCCTTTACAACTCTACTGGCTCGGACAGGGGGAATTATCCTCTGATGGATTGTTTGTTTTTTATATCCAGATAGGACATGATGTCTCATCCCTGCTCTTCTGTACCTTGAATTCTTCGTATTAAATTGGGCCATTCATTCATTATGCCAAAATCCCATTAATATTTTCCACTGTTGTCACAGATAATAAACCTGGAAGTCTTCAAAGGTCTGATATGGATAACGGCTCTTTGTTTAGCTGGCGTCATGATGATTACGATCATTGTGAAGCCCTTTAAAAGCTTGCTTTCTTCAACATGACACCGTTAAATACAATAGAACTGAGTAATGGATTGTGATCCCTGTCTGTTTTGTAATTATTACAGCAAAATCTGCGAACTAAATATTCAGAAGCACATCTTAATTTACTTTATTGTTAAAAACTATGAAAGAAAAGCCTACAAAGTAATACAATAAATGTGTGTTTGGGGGATAATAACATGGGTTGTTACATTTAATTAAATTACCTTGGACATAAATTCCATTCAAATATCTTTAATAAAAAAAAAACTAACACTGAATATTAGAGTATGTGAAACTAACTGCTAAGATTCATTACTTTTCAGTGGGTATCACAGAGACATATGAATACTAATGAGTAAAAACAAATACAATTAATTAAAACTAAAAATATCTTAAATAGTCTTCGCATCCACCTCAATCACATAGCATAGTGATCTAGGTTGCTGTTCGACTTAATTAAATTCGTTCCCTATGGTCTCTCTCTCAGCACTTGTAACTCAAACTAATTATTGTAGAGAGTAATGCACTTGGAAACATTGGTGTCCCAAGATCCTTTGTGCCGTTCTGATGAATAGACTCCTCACCTTCTATCCTATATAGCCTCTAATATTCTCACTGAACTAGAAATATGTGTTAGGCAGGTCTATTAGATACCTCTGCTTATGTTCTTCATGTAACTGATCTTAAACCCTGCAATAAAGAAGCGAGGGGCTGAGGTATTAACTTGAAATTACACTGCACCAACAGATCCGGATCAATTGACATTTCAAATTAAATACATGTATAAAACAGTTCTCTGCTATGTTGATCAGTTCATTTACAAGTGCAATTAAATAAGGTGTGTTAAAAAAATCTCTATTTATGCTTATTACACTACGATCACTTTCAATACAGCTTGGTGGTTAGGTTTTGTTTTTTAGATGGAAACAAATTGTAGTGCTGTTTGATGTAAGTCATGACGAAAAGTACAAATAAACGGGGATAGTTTACCCAAAAATGAAGATTCTGTCTCAATGTTTTACGCACACTCATGTCGTTCCAATTCTGTTTGAGTTACTTTCTTCTGCGGAACACAAAAGAAGATATTTTGAAAAATAATTCCAACTGTTTTTGTCCATGCATGTCAATGGGGTCCAAAACAACATCATTGGACCCCATTGACTTCAATTATATGGGCAAAAACAGTCGATCTATTCTTCAAAATGTCTTTTTTGTTCCACAGAAAAAAGAAAATCATACAGGTTAGGAACGACACTAGGGTGAGTAAATTATCTGAAAAATGAAAACTATCCCTTTAACTATACCTTGGCCATTAAATAGGATGTTCTCAGGTAAATTGTTATAAACACTGACTTTAACTAGCTTGCTTACCAAGATTGGGGTTAAAGGGATAGTTGACCCGAAAATGAAAATTTTGTCATTATTTACTCACCCTCAAGTACCAAACCTGAATGAATTTCCTTAAAAAGAAGATATTTTTTAAAAATATGGGTAACCAAACAGTTGATGGGCCCCATTGACTTAAAAATACTATGGAAGTCAATGTCGCCAATCAACTGTTTGGTTACCAACATTCTTTGAAATATTTTCTTTTGTGTTCAGCAGAAGAACAAAATTCATACAGGTTTGGAAAAACTGGAGGGTGAGTAAATGATGACAGAATTTTCATTTTTGGGTGAACTATCCCTTTAAACTGTTGCTCTGCCATGACATTAGTTGATCTGAAAGAGAAATATGATCATAAAAGGTGGACAGTTTTAATTATAGCGCCAATTGCAGCAACAATGACCGAAAGTAGTTACGTTGGATAATAAATTGTGGTCAAAACAATGACAAAATTAATCTAGCTTAACTAAAAACATCTGCCTTCATGTACAGGCATTGTGCATGTTTTGGACCTAAAAATGTGTTTGGTAATTTTTGTTTATGTTGAGCAAAACTTTTTGCATTTATACTGACACCTAGTGTTGTGGATGCAGATTTAAGCAAAATCAAATATTTTCAGTTAACAATACCATTGTAGTTACCAATGCCATTGAAATGCATTATCAGCTATGATTAACTTATTCAATTAGCAAAACTGTCCAATAAGAAAGATGTTACCGTGATAAAGTCAAAAGTATTCAGCTGGTCATGTGATCTCAACATGGCAAACACTAAATTTGTTTGAACTACCGCTATAACTGAGTGTACATGATTTTGTCAAATCATTTTTATGTGTAATGAGGAAAAAAATTACTGAGTGCACCTATTAAGTGCGTTATTCCTGTTTATTTTCAAATTCAGACTCTGATGGTTTAGGATTGGATGTTATGTAAAGTCACAGCGATGAGAATAGCTGTATTGATGCTTTGTAACCAAAAATAGGCAACTGTGTGTAGCTCAAGGCTATGTAGAGTTATATTATATGATTTCCCTGTACTGCATGATTGTGTGTAACCGAAGAGCTCCGCACAAAGGTATTGTTGTACTGTTTAGCTGACTGAACAGCCGTGTGTGCGTTTAGCTGAACGCTGGGTTGTGGGTTCCTGACAGAGGTGTTGATGTTGTCTGTTTCCCCCTCAGCAGTGACAGAGACAGGATGAAGAAACACATGCTCATAACCCCGAGGATTGCGATGGCAGAAATCAAGGCACTCGTCACTGAATTCATTTTGAATGGAGGTCCGTTTAACTGTGCTGAAACACACACACACACACACACACCACACACACACACACAGTGTTAGGAAGACTTCATACAATATGTAACATACTGTTAAAACTCTATTGAACACTTTTTCTTTCAATCCTCTCGTTCATTTCTTGACAACACCACCTGCTTCTACCCTCTATTAACTTCTCACTGTTGGAAACCTTCCAACTCATCATTATTTTGGTCATGGTTTTAAGCCGCTACATCCTTTTGAGGAAAAAAAAAATTTCCAGGAGGGAAGAAAGTGTGCTTTTATCCTCCATCAGAAATGCTACAGCTCTGAGATAGAAGGATTTAGCTCCCTTTTCAAAGGGCTAAAAAGGAGGGAAAAGGAAGGCTTACCTAGTTGTGAATTATTGGTGGGAGTTTCATCTGTGGACAGAGGAAAATTGTTTTAGTGAGATGCCAAACTTATTGCCCAAAGGCTAAATTAAAGTGCTAAATCATGTCTCATATTCATAACAGGCTCAGTTTGCCTCCAAACAGAATACGATGGTTTAAGAGTTGAGATTATCATCTAACTTGATTATGATATTCAAAATTTACTTTTTAGCAGAATAATACCTGTGACAGTGTTGTTAGCATCATAAGCTACCAGTTGAGCTACAGAAACACTACATTATAGTTTATATCATACCACTTCGGGTGATGATGGGTCCGGCGGTCATGACTGCGTTGTCAGAGGCCACACCGGTTCTTTCCGACGTGTCCCTTTTCCTCCTCTTACCGCAAATCTGTTAGGATGCCAATATTTGTAACAAATGAACACAGTTCCAACTTAAATTTCTTAGCTTTTAATAAATTATATTAAACAAAGGAAATGAAGCCTGTTATTAGAACCAATTAAGATGTTTTTTTATAACTAAGAATGTTTTCCTTACAAATTCGTATTACTTTAACTAAGCTGTTTTTGTAATTCCCTTTATTCTTTAGTCCACTTTCAAATAAAAATTTCCTGATAATTTACTCACCCCCATGTCATCCAAGATGTCCATGTCCTTCTTTCTTCAGTCGAAAAGAAATTAAGGTTTTTGATGAAAACATTCCAGGATTATTCTTCTTATAGTGAATTTCAATTGACTCTAAACGGTTGAAGTTCAAAATTACAGTTTCAGTGGAGCTTCAAAGGGCTTTAAACGATACCAGACGAGGAATAAGGCTCTTATCTAGTGAAACGATTGGTCATTTTCTAAAAAAAATAAAAATGTATATGCTTTATAAACACAAATGATCGTCTCGCAAGTGCTTCTGCCAGACCGCCTTCCATATTCTCCAAAAAGATTATGCTGTATGTCCTACACTTTCCCTATTCAACTTACGAAACGAATGTGGTGCCAGTTCCAGTAAGTTGAATAGGAAAGGTGTAGCACATACAGCATAAGCTTTTTGAAGAATATGGAAGGCGGTCTGGCGGAAGCACTTCCGAGGTGATCATTTTTATAATTTTTTTTAGAAAATGACCGATCGTTTATCTAGATAAGACCCTTATTCCTCGTCTAGTATTGTTTAAAGCCCTTTGAAGCTGCATTGAAACTGTAATTTTGACCTTCAACCATTTGGGGCCAATTGAAGTCCACTATAAGGAGAATAATTCTGGAATGTTTTCATCAAAAACCTTAATTTCTTTTTGACTGAAGAAAGAAGGACATGGATATCTTGGATGACATGGGGGTGAGTAAATTATCAGGAAATTTTTATTTAAAAAGTTGACTAATCCTTTAATAGTGACTCTCATTAAAAAAAAAAAAAAAAAAAATTAAAGGTAGTAAAACCAATACTACCATGATGCATAAATAATTTGCAGTGTTATTAATCGATTTTTACTGTAATGTCCTTTTTGTTTTTTTTATATTTATTTCTGAAGGATCATGTGACACTGAAGACTGGAGTAATGCCTGTTGAAAATTCAGCTTTGCCATTCTATTAAAATAGAAAATGGATATTTTAAATTGTAATAATATTTTACAATAATGCAGTATTTTTGATCAAATAAATGCAGCCTTGGTGACCATATGAAACTTCTTTCAAAAATAAAAAAATAAAAAAAATCTTTCTGATCCCAATTTTGGATGGTAGTCTATATGCACATTTAATTTTTTTTTTTTTTTTTTTTCAGAAATAACCTCCCCAAATAAATAAATAAATAAATAGAGTAATTTAAATAAATAAATAAATAATGAAAATATTGTCACAATGCAAAAAATCTTGACATTAAGTTTCTTTGAGCAATATTCAATATCTTATTTCTTCAGGTTTTAGGGTGAAGTATGACTCAGACATATTTCTCTCAAGCAGCCATCCTTACAGGCAAGAGCAGGGGGCAGTCGTCAGCGCGACACAGCTTGGTCACGCAGTGAAGAAAGACGGTGGACATTTTCTGGTTCTTGTGTTTGACAAAGCGGAACACCTCAAAGGAGAAGCGGCCCATCTGGCTCTTCCCGTTCTCAAACACTGTTGTCTGTGGGTCCTTATCACATCTGCTGGACCAGAAACATGATACACTTAGCATTCAGCCTCAGTTCTGCTTGTGTACACCCACATACATGCAAGCACATTTCTGAAGAAAACATGGAATTACCCAAAGAAAAGGTCATATCGGAGTTCATCATTAGGATTCCCAGAGGGAGTCGTGTAACAGTAGTCCATCAGAACGTTCCACCTGTGGAGAGTGACATGCGTGAATCAGTCACTAAAACATGGATGCTTGAATAGGAAACCGCCTTATACGACCAAACCACTGTTGTTTCATATAGAAGTCATGTATCTTATCTCTACTCAGGACCCCTAATAATCTTTCCCATTCATTTTAGTGGCGCCCTTCGCTGGCCCTAAACAAGGCCGGCATTCAGTCACTCAGCATTCTTCCTTTAATGAGCTAAACCAGTTCTGGATCTATCAGACATAAGAGAGGAG
Organism: Hypophthalmichthys molitrix; assembly: GCA_037950675.1. Classification (NCBI taxonomy): domain Eukaryota; kingdom Metazoa; phylum Chordata; class Actinopteri; order Cypriniformes; family Xenocyprididae; genus Hypophthalmichthys; species Hypophthalmichthys molitrix. The sequence goes on from CM075501.1 coordinate 37,241,598, forward strand.
GTCATTTAGGGAAGTGCTCTAACAATGTAGTGACAGTCCAAAGACCATGTGTCTGTCTCAATTTACATTTGACTTGCATCAGACTGTTCAGTATTCAGTATCATATCTACAGTATGTTTAGTATGTTGGGCCTCTTGCAATATACTCTTCCAAGATATGTTTGTGTAACTGTAGTTTACCTCCTGTCTAGGTTGGTGGCTTTTACGGCGGCGAACACTCGTGTCTTCAGAGTAAGTCCAGACATTGGGATGGCAAGGTGCTGGATGTATGTGGAGTCCTTAAACATTGAACACCACAGGTTAGGATCCCACACACAATTGCTGAAAAATTATTTGCTCCAAATATATTTGTTAGTTTTTTAGCTGATCACAGGGTTCCTATACATTTTCCTTTTCAAAATGCCATACTTTTCCAGACTCAAATTTCCAAACCTCTCTGTAGATTTTTCATACCATATTTAACATAAATGATGCATGCAGCATTATATTTGGTATATATTACAATCATCTGTAAATATTTTCTCAAGTTTTTTCCCCATTGGTTTTCTCAAAGTGATAAAATGCACTTACATGATGAGAAGAACCTAAAACATGCTTTATAACTGCATTTATTTACCTCTGACACATTGGTTTGATGCTGGTTAAATGTTAAATGTTGCACAAGCACCAAACAGCAAAGTACAGTCTTTAAATGATCGTTTGCTGCTTTATCTGTTGCTGGTTTGAGTAACACATGCACATTCGTTTAGTAAAGTTCAAAAGAGACTCGCTTATGGTAAAGCCAATCACTAAATGATCACTAAACTTTTTCCATAAATTCACTCTGCTTGTATGATCAATTTATTTTTAGAAATTCTTAATTTTATATTTTAGAAAACTGAATAGGGAAAATAGTCTGGAAACACAAATATTTTTCCTTACACAGTTTTCTTTTTCCATACTTTTCCATACAAAACCAAGAAAAGTATGTAGTGTTTTAATTTATTTTTTATTTTATATATAAAATAAATTAAATTAAAATTGTTCAAAAAACAAAACAAAAAAAAAAAACATTGGAGGTCCATATATTCAATATATACTATAGAAATAAGCAAAATATAGCAATAAAAAAAACTTTAAAATGAACACAAACACACACATTTTATATATACAGTCAAACCAAAAATTATTCTGACATTTTTTATATATACTGTTGGGTGCAGGACACTATAGTTCATTTAAGTAAGTGAGGATAGCAAAATAAAGTAAACTGTGACATATTATAACCAAAAATGATTCATACAGTGGACTACCAGTAAAATTGATAAAAATTTGGGACCAAATATCATTCAGATACTTTGACCCGACCATGTTTTGCTTAAGTGTTAATCTGACATAATTAAGTTTAATGTTTTCTGACACAGTTTAACTCTGAGATCGTCATATTTTATTAACATTTTTTAAACTATAGTGAATTAACTGTATTAATGAATGAAATGTTCAATGTGTCTGAATAAATGTATATATATATATATATATATATATATATATATATATATATATATATATATATATATATATATACACATACATATATACACTACTGGTCAAAAGTTTGGAATCGGTAAAATTTTTAATGTTTTTAAAAGAAGTTTCGTCTGCTCACCAAGGCTGCATTTAACTAAAAATACAGTAAAAACAGTAATATTGTGAAATATTATTACAATTTAAAATAACTGTTTTCTGTTTGAATATATTTTATAAAGTAATTTATTCCTGTGATCAAAGCTGAATTTTCAGCATCATTACTCCAGTCTTCAGTGTCACATGATCCTTCAGAAATCATTCTAATATGCTGATCTGCTGCTCAAGAAACATTTATTGTGTACAATTGTACAAAATATTTGTGTACAATATTTTTTTTCAGGATTCTTTGATGAATAGAAAGTTCAAAATAACAGCATTTATGTGAAATATAATCTTTTGTAACATTATAAATGTCTTTACTGTCACTTTTGATCGATTTAATGCATCCTTGCTGAATAAAAGTATTAATTTCTTTCATTTCTTTTAAAAAAAATAAAAATAAAAATTCTTACTGACCCCAAACTTTTGAACGGTAGTGTATAATGGTACAAAAGCTTTGTATTTCAGATAAATGCTGTTCTTTTGAACTTTCTATTCATCAAGGAATCCTGAAAAAAAGTACACAACTGTTTTCAACATTAATAATAATCATAAATGATTCTTGAGCAGCAAATCAGCATATTAGAATGATTTCTGAAGGATCATGTGACACTGAAGACTGGAGTAATGATGCTGAAAATTCAGCTTTGCCATCACAGGAATAAATTACTTTATAAAATATTTTCAAACAGAAAACAGTTATTTTAAATTGTAATAATATTTCACAATATTACTGTTTTTACTGTATTTTTAATTAAATAAATGCAGCCTTGGTGAGCAGACGAAACTTCTTTTAAAAACATTAAAAATCTTACCGATTCCAAACTTTTGACTGGTAGTGTATAAATGGAGACTTAAGATGCAAAAGCCACTAAACGCCACCTCAGTCAAAAATGCATTAAGTGAAAAAAAAAAAAAAAAAAAAAAAAATATATATATATATATATATATATATATACACACACTTTGAGCACAGTGCAAAAGATGTAAATAGATCTCTATATAATGCTTAATTAGTAATTATACTGATGTTTAACATGTACTCACGTTGTATAGAAGTAAATTCAGTGTGCTCACAAAAGTGCCATTGCTGTCCTTCACTGATATCGCTGCAGCTGACCTTCAAACAAAAGAAGCTATTAAAACATGATAAATATATTTGCAGGCCAATTAAGTCTGAAAGGAAAACTTGTGTAATAGTTTTTCCTGATTTACTGTCTGATGTCCTTGTAATCAACCGTGCATTAGGTTTTACAACATATTCGTTGTGCATACTAATTTAATTATGCCTCACAATTCAGCCCATTAAATCTTAACAATAAGTGCTAAATATTTTACAACATGCAATTTGTGACCGTTGTATCTTCCCTCAAAATATTTTGAATAATTTAGCATGGATTAAAAAAGGACAGAAACATTGGACTGAAATGCAGTCATTCATTCTACTGTGATAAAGCCGACTTACGAAGCAAGCTGTGTGTTGTTGACCAGGTATTCCAGTGGGTAACTACAACTGAACTTGTAAAGCAGTCCTGGTAGATAGCTGATGACCGTTGGGGGATCCGGAGTGTCAATGTATCCTGCTATATTCCCAATCTGAACCAGGGAAAGATTCCCATATGCGTTGGGCCCCTGAGCCGTTGAGACCTACAGACACAGTGGCACTAAACTGTGATTGTTCTTCCTGAAACTAATATACCTTCAACCTCCATAATCCTCAGCGATTTTTATCAATGCCGGATCTCTGCCGTCACCAAACCAAAGATAAAAATCCACCTCACCACAGATGTTCTTCATTTATCATGGCCAAACTGTCATAGAGAGAATATTGTCTCTCCAAACACAAGCTGAATTTTAGCAATTACTGTAACAAATGAGTTTTTCTTGCTAATGGGTGAACCTGAAATAAAAATTCTGGGTCATTTAAGGGCTAATGTGAGTAAATTATTCTGTCATGGGTCAGTTCCCTCCATGTAGGCCATTACAAATGGTCAAAACATGTGGTTTCTTACCACCAGTGAGTTTCCGCAAGCCTCCAACGTGCTGAGACTGATGCTGAACAGCACAACCGTTGGGAACGTGTTGTTGTTGATGAACCCTCTGCAGTGGGCATCACCGTGACGCCCGTTCAGTGCCAGGTCAGTGTCGGTATAGCCAGAGAAAAGCACCGGGCAAAAATTAATCTTCAACGTAATGGTTTGCACTCCACAATACACGCTGATGTCCCGCTCAGCTGTTGAAAGAGAATGAAATATAATTAATTACAAGTCACTGATTAAATGCTTGCACAAAAAAAGAAAGCACTCACTCACCGGGGAAGCGGCTGTGAAAGTTGGCATCGCAGTTGAACCCATTGAATTGCGCATTCACTATGAAAGTTTTGCTTACAAGCAAAAGAATCACACACAAACGTTCCATTTCAATGCCTGAGGAAGACAATGTATGAGCAATTTCTTTGGATTCATCAGAAAATGCTTCTTTTTCTGAAATGCGAGAAGAAATGCATGATTAGACTCACTTCAAAAGGTAATTTGACTGCATTGTTCTGTAATTACACTATTAAATTTGAAGAAAAAAGACAGAAAATGAGAAATCTGATACTTTTGTTGGTGCTTCTGTTCAACTGGAAACCAATAATGAACATAAATTGATCTTAAGTGCCATTGCACAAACTTTGTGAACAAATCAACTCACCTCAATTTACATATTCAAAAAGCTGCAAATCTATTCAAACAGATTCACTTCCTGTAGGTATTTGTTAGTATGATGCTTTTACACAGAGTTCTGTGTGTTTCACCCTGACCTTGGTCCACTTTGGCCCTCCGTCTGCTCTAGCATCCCTCGCTCCGTTTCGGAAGACTCACCCGTTTCCCTGGCAGCTGTAGAGTCAGCGGTACTCCATCTGTTCTCGGCTGTGGCGCGAGACTGACTGGATTACCCAGCATCCCTGCAAAACCACTAGAAACACGGCCTTGCTCTGAGGAAAAAAAATAAACATAAGAGATTCATTATTTGAACACGTCAACAGCAAAAGAGCTGTCTGGGGGAACATGGGAAAGTCCATCAAAAGTGAATGTGTTATACAAATCCTTTCACAGGCCCAGAAACATGAGCAGGTTTTGAAGTTTCCCACTCATATCCTTTCTGCTTGATCTTGCTCTGTCAGCGCTCATAAGCGGCCCCGCGCCGCATGTGGTCTGCGAGGGGGGAATTATCTTTTCATCGGCTCCGAGACTGGGCTCGTCGCTGACTGAGCTGGCCTTTCTGTGTGCCAGGACGGTCTGGGTCGGGACCAGGATTGTCTGGACGCTTTAGATGCTTTGTTTGGCCCGACTCAGTCAGCACTTCCTCAGCCGCCTCCCATGATGGTATCCCAGCTGTCTGGCCGTGACCCCCCTTTCCGACTGCTACTCTTGGCCTTATGTCGCCTCCTTGAGATTGTCGGCAAATGTATGTGAGAATCTATATCACAAAAAGGGGGCCTTCTGTGAATAAACACTCATGTTTCCATTATCTGCATACTTCTAATGATGAATGCTTGTTCCAACCTCTCCAAAACGTATAGCAATATTTCATCAAATTAGCTGCCATTTATACATCATCATTTTTAAAATGCCTTTAATCTGCATGATTAATTGCCTTAGAAATGTCTCTACAGTCCATCCTTGCAGCAAAAGGGAAAATTTGAATGATTTCATTGTCCTTTCTTACCTGATTAATCAAAGCTCAAGACATCCGGGCCGCAGGCCAGATCCAGCTGCAATACATCATCCAAAAGTCGCTTGTCAATCTGTGCAAAATACAAGAAATCCAACGGAGAAGGATTTTAAAAACTATGCAATACCATTCCAAACTGTTCAATTCCTAAATCCAGCTTGGATATTACAGAGACACGAATCGGATGAAGCTCTGAGACCCTTCGGCTTGAACTCTGACGAAGTTTGCCTCGCGTCTTAGAATTTCGTCAGATGGAAGGGATTGTGGGTAAAATGGAGCTGTTGCTTCTATAGTGGGGCAATTCAGTACTTGCGATAAGTATCTCTATTTATGCACTTCCAGCAAATGTCATTCTTTCATTTTTCACACTTGAATGTCTCTATATGGCAGGCTATAGTGCCGTTTATCAGTGTGGCACAATATCATTCACCTTGGCAAGATATGAGGGCAAGCAAAACTATTACTGTAGGGATTTCCACATGTATTAATGCATGTACACTCTAGGATAGCATTTGAGAAAATGGAAAATATATTTTGTAATAATTTGTCATTCTTTTTACATCTTAAATGTATTAAATACATTTTAAGCCATGCAAAATAAAAGCTTTTATTTATTTATTTATTTATTGCAAAACTGCATCCATGGACAATTTATATGAAATCTTGTTTCTGTAAAAAGACGATAATTGCAACTTTTTATTTCACAATTCGGACTTTTCACAATTGTGAGTTTACATCTCGTAATTCTGACTTTTTTCTCATAATTGCATGATATAAAGTCGCAATTGTGAGTTATAAAGTCAGAATTGCAATATAAACTTGCAATTCTGGCGGTTTACTGCAGTCTTTTTTTCGCAGTTGAGAGTTTATTTTTCGCAATTCTGACTTCATAAATTGCAATGGCATCTTTTAAAGTCATAATGAGAAAAAAGTCAGAATTGCGAGATGTAAACTCACAATTGTGAGAAAAAAAAGTAGAATTTTTCGCAATTACCTTATTTTTTATTCACTGACGGTTTTCTGTATTCAGTATTCTGGCGGTTTACTGCAGTCTTTTTTTCTCGCAAGTGCGATTTTATATCTCACAATTCTGACTTTATAAATTGCAATGGCATCTGATAAAGCAATTGCGAGAAAAAAAAGTCAGAATTGTAAGATAAAAAGTCGCAATTACCTTTCTTTTTTTATTCAGTGGCAGAAACAAGCTTCCATAAAGTTAAGCCTTTTAAAACATTGTATAAATTTTCTTGAGTGTTTGAATAGCTATTCATTGCTAAATTAAAGGGTTTAGAACAATTACAGGATGGTTTTATAGTTTACGAATGTGTTTTGGGCTCATTTTAAACACTAAATAGAATGATGAAATGGCCTTGGCTCACATCTGCACTTCTGAAATCAAAGCCACAGGCAGAAATTGTGTTTCTGAACAGATTGATAGTTTATCGCAACACAAAGGCTGTATCTATTTTTATTTTGCTGGCATTTGGTCTTGCTTCATTTTCTTGTCTTTTTATTTATCTGATGACTTTATTCAGAGTGCATTGAATAATGTGGGTCATTAGGAGGTTACGGTGAGAAACTCAGTAATGCAATATAAAATGATAATAATAGGAATGACAATGGCATATCTAACCTTTCCTGAGGTCTTTAGTGTAACCAACAATAATATTTGTTCATCCTCTCTTAGCAGAATACTATCTGCATATCTTGTATCATTAGTCAGCCTGTAGTTTCTGAGAAAATGTGTCACTCTTTTTAAACAGGGTACAAGTAATTACTGTTTTTCTGCTAGCTGTGTGAAATGCCATCAGTTGGCTGGCAAGCAGGTGTCAGGCCGAGTGCATCAATCACTGCGGCCTGTAAGGAATTAGGAACTATGAGCAATCTGTCTCTGTTTGGTTGTCATGGCTATCCGGCGGAGGGGATACGTCTGGTCTAGTGAGAAAAAAACAAAAGAGGAATTTCAAACAAGGGAATACACATTTGGTGGCCTTTTTGAAGGGATGTAAACCACAAGTTTTGTTAATTGCCTCTGTTTCTCTCAAAGAATCTGCTCGCTTTGTTGTTTAATTGTGCCATGTTTATTCAAAAGGGTTTTTAACTGGAGGCACAGTCAATTTAAACTTATTATGATGTAAATTTGATTTGAAATCTAACTGAAATGATTTTAAGCCACTAATTAGCTGTTAATGTTGCAATTCAGCCTACATTAGAATGACTTTTGTTCATCTTTGGAACACAAATGAAGATCTTTTTGATGAAATCTGAGAGCTTTCTGTCCCTCCATAGACAGCTACACGACTACCACTTTGATGCTTTTAAAATGTTCATAAAGAGTTTGTAAAACTAATCCATATGAATTGAGCCGTTTAGTCCAAATTTTCGGAGGAGACTTGGTCGATTTATGATGAACAGTTTGACTTTAGGCTTTTATTTACATATAAACATTCATCAACTCACGCATTAGTTGTGGTAAATGGAAGCTCAAGCATGTTTGCTCGTCGCGTACGAGAACTAATGAGGTTCATTCTTGTGTGTTACGCATTATGTTTGAGCTTCAGCAGGAGGTTTGTTCTCGCACGTCAAGCAAGTTCGGTTGAGCTTTTATGTTTGCTGAATAACTTTAATATGTGAATAAAAGCCTCAATTAAAACTGTTCATCACATACAGCGATCGAGTCTCTTCAGAAAATTTGGACTAAACTGCTCAATTCATATGGATTAGTTTTACGATCTCTTTATGAACTTTTTGAAGCGTCAAAGTGGTAATTGCGTAGCTGTCTATGGAGGGAGAGAAAGCTCTCAGATTTCATCAAAAATCTTCATTTGTGTTTCGAAGATGAATGAAAGTCTTGTAGGTTTGGAATGACATGAGGGTGAGTAATTAATGACAGAATTTTCATTTTTGGGTGAACTAAAACTTTAACCATATCCCTGCCCCTAAACCTAACCCTATACCCAAGCTATCCCTAAGGTTAAGGGGAAATGATAGTGAATAACACTGATGTAGAAGCACCTAACCCTGGGTGTGAGCCTAAACTTGACATAAACTGTAAACTTGTCCCTCAAATCTGATTGGTTGATTGGAATGTTGTTCTAGGATCAACAAAGATGCTGATGCAGTAACGTGTTGCACTGTTCCTGAAATCAGGTTCTGCAACATAAGGACAGATAACACAGCTGAAATAGTTTCAAAATGTTCACCATGTTCTATAATACACTTCTAATATGGAAAGAAGTCAGCTGTGTGCAGATAGTGAGATGGAGTGTGAAAAAGAAAGAGGAAAGACAGTCAGTGACAGGTGTCTGGCCCCTGTGTCGGGTAAAGCGCAGATGTATTGCAGATGTATTGTCTGTCAAAGCGGTCAACTTGGTTACCTCCTAACTGTTTTCCTGTCAGCAAAAAGAGCATTGCTTGTCATCTATGTAAGCCTTCATCCAACACAGAAACAGTTATATGCTGTTGAATGGGGTCATATGGCACATGCTACAGAGAAAAAAACATATCCATGTCGAGCATCTGACATCTATATCACTTTTCTCCTCACACCCTTTTAATGACCCATTTTTTGACCCTTTTTATAGTTGTCTTTGAGGTAAGTCTATTTCCTTAAATGTTAATTTTCACAATTCAGACATTTCTGTAAAAAAAAAAAAAAAAAAAATGAATGTGTGAATTAATTAGATCAGGTTCGATGATATGATAATTTCATTTGTCTTTTTTTTTATTGTTTTAATTATTTGTTATTATAGTAAATGGTCTATATCGTATAAAATATTTTTCTAAGAAGTTTTCTTTTTTCTACTGTTTATACTGTGAGCGCTATATAAAACCCACTCTGAACCGGGAGGGAGTTTATAGAGTTGAATCGCTGCTGGACAGCGTTTGAAGAAACTTTTGTGCATGCGAGAGATCTCTGCGGGACTAAACAGACAGAAAAGCTGTGTTTCTAGTCCCAGGTTGCAGAAATCACAGGATGCCTTATTGTTTATGTGTGAAACACAAGCCATGTGGTATTCAGACCTGAGGGACACACCTTTTCATTATGAGCCATATCTATAACCATCTCTCTCTCCTCACAGACAGAGGTCCATATAAAACAGCATACAAAACATCAGTGTGTCAGGACTGTAATGCAGGATCTCAAAACTCGCTGTTTTAAAACTGCATTTTTAATATTATTATTATTATTATAAAAATAATTGTATTAAATACAAACAGTGTCAGTACTGTATGATAATAAAAGCTATTAACATTTTGTGTAGATTACTTGTCAAAGGATCCTTAAAGTTAATACTTAGTTTTTTTATAATTAGAATTTTAAATCACAAAAATGATAACTACTTTTTATACTACTACTACTAATAAATAATAATAATAATACAATTATTACAATAATAAATTATTATTATTATCAGTATTATAAAAAAATCTAAGTTACTGTTTTTTATAAATATAATTTTTATATCATATAAAAATGATAATTACTTTTATAATACTACTAATACCACTATTACTACTACTACTACGACTAATAATAAATAATAATACAATTATTATTATAATACATTATTAGTTGTAGTAGTACTATAAAAATAATTATTTGATAATTATAAAATGATAATTATAAAAACACTGTCAATACTGTAGATAATGCAGATAATAAAAGCTGTAGATGTCAAAGTATCCTGAAAGTTAAAGATAATACTCATGCAAAATATAAATGCAAACTCTGGATTCTTCTACAATAATTTATAGATACATTAACAATATCAGAAATAATGATAATAATAATAATTATTATTTTTGTTGTAAAACAAATTATGATTAATGATAAAACTGTCAGTACTGTAATGCAGAAAAAATAAAAAATATATATTTATATGCATTTTTCTATATTATTATTATTTAGCGTATTGATTTTAACAATAAAAGCTATTAGCATTTAGTAAAGATTACATGTCAAAGGATCCTGAAAGTTATAGATTATACTTATTTTGTAGAATAAAAATACAAACTCTTGAAATGTTGTTCAGTATTCTAGTAGATTATTTGCTGCAAATAGAAAAAGCTGACGTGCACCTGCGGTCTCTCAAATAGATGTTGTCAAGATGCTCTTGAAAGTTTGTGAGCAAGGACATAGAGACCTGCATGTTCATGTCGCCCTCTACCGGTAAGATTGCAACACAACGAACACCGATGCCACCTGTGCAGTTCTGTTGATATAAGTCAATCTGCTCGGCCCATTTAACACAGATGAGCCTCGTCCTGAAACCGATCAGTGCTTTTGGCTTTGTGCATTAGTGGCTCATCTCCTGGACATTCAATCTCTGAGACCTTCCCCTCTCTTTTTCTTCAGCCTGAGTTCTAGTTACACCAGTGAGAATAAAGTGCATACATCCAATGTGCTTTTAAAATGTGTGTTTTTCATGGCACATTTGTTTTTAAACGACTACTTTAAATAATATATTTTTTATTGAAAAGTCTGGATATCATGGATTCCCTCTCTCAGACTTTCTATTTTCTTTAACACAGGAAGATATTCAAAAAATCCTGTTGGATATTTGTACTTAAGCAGTCAATATTGGAATTGGGACATTCTAGAACAGCTCAGTATCTGCAGGCAGAGACACTTACAAACTGAACGCAACCAGCATATGGTCACCATAAGTATAATAAGATACTGTAATTTGAGATTTCTATCATTTGCAATTATTTAAGATTTGGTGGTGCAGCCCAAGATTTATCAATAAAACACGAAAAGACAACCTTTTTCTAAAGTAATGTTTTCTGTAATTGCATATTTTTATCACTAGATGTCTCCCTTTTGTAATGCATTTTGTAAGGAAAGAGAAATAAAGCCAAAGTAATTCTTGCATCGAGAGAAATTAATGTAAAATGCTTTATGATTTTGATTGCCTTTCACACAAGTCAATCAGCTGGAAAGTAATAAGTAATTATTGTATTAAATCATAAATAAAGATATAATGTTATAATAAAGTAATAAAGATAATTTCCCCCTTCATTTTCCCTTTTTATTTTAGTTTATATTTTCTACTAAGATCCTATTAGATTACATTTACTACTATTTTATTCAAGATTTCTAAACTCTTGATCTAAAGTAAAGATCAAAAGTCAAGATTTCTACCTTACTGAATACTGTGAATACACTTTCTACTTGCAATATATATATATATATATATATATATATATATATATATATATATATATATATATGAAACCGTAAATTTGGTTGGATAAATTTCGTCACGTGAACCGTCGCCCTGGTAGATAATACACAGAAACTATCCATCTAGAGCCGCCATTTTGGCTCACAAGCCAAATCGTAGTAGTCACTTCATTTGTAGTGTGAGGACCCCAGCCTGATGGTTAGAGCCAACATGGCGTCGTTACACACAGACCATCCAACATCCATATAAACCTTGGGAGGATCCTCTGAAAAGAGGAAACACACCCGCCATTTTCCTACGAGCCTTTTAAACCCAGCAGGGGGAGGCAAGATCCGAGAGGAGAGCCATTGAGGAGGAAAAAGGGGGAGTTAGAGAGAGAGAGAGAGGGCGAGGGAGAGTGCGTGACAGAGGGGTGAGAGAGAGAGAGGACGCTGCTGTTAATAGAGGAGGAAACGTTTGGTACGTAAATGTCGCGATCAGCTGACGTTATACATACAGAGCAAACTTCATTTAGACTCTCTAAAGCGCCGGATGCGTCTTACTTGCAATCTCATTTTTTTTCTCTCTTTCTTCCCCAGTCAGGTGGCGGAACAGTGCACATCCCAGGGACTACCAGCATTGCCGTTGGATTTAACAGCCCGAGTAGATTTTCCCCCCTCTTTTGTTGTTTTCCCCCTTTTTCTGTTTGTTTAAAACTGCGAGGATGTCTGGACAAAGCATAACGGATCGGATAACGGCAGCGCAACACAGTGTTACCGGTTCCGCGGTGTCCAAAACGGTGTGCAAGGCGACCACGCACGAAGTCATGGGGCCAAAGAAGAAGCATTTGGATTGTAAGTGTCATGGGATTTTGTACTATGTTGCTATCGGACCCGCGTTTGAAAGTTACGTCAGTCACTCGTCGCCCTGGGAACGAGAGGTTCTGGGCTCGAGGCCTGCAAAAGATTCACGTTCAGTGCTGCTCGTGTTATTTAACCAGCTTCCTCCAGCGACCTTTGCTGATGTTTAACCGGTGACTAGTGATCATTTGAGTCCCTTTTGCATTGAGTTTTCAGATAACATGAGTACAGTGCAGCGCATTTAATGATTTAACTTGCTAACTAATAATTAACCACATTTAAAAAATGAGCCCATCTGCTGTCTAATTAGGGCGCTTGCAGTCGAATGAATTCATTGAGAAATCTGATGATTGCAAACAAACATTTGCTGCAAAAGAAAATCACTCATACTTTGTCTTTTGATGTTGCAAAACGAAAATACAGCATGTTTTATTAGAGTTACTTTACCACCATATGACTATTGTGGATTTCTTAAAGGAATAGTTATCAGAATAAAAACTGCTATAATTTACTCAACAGCTTGTTGTTATAAGACATAAAAGGAGATATCAATTATAAAGAATAGGAATCACAATTATCAAGTATGATTTTTCAGTGAACTTTACGTTTTTTCTTCACACAAAGCTTTAAAAGACTTGGAAAATATAGATCACAAGGTATATAGATTTAGTGTATTATGGCATTTCACTGTACTTTTTTGGACCTTGAAAGGTGTGTGTGTATAAATACTGACAGTCTTTGGAGTCTGCCTCAAACCCTATAATTTTTCAGTTCTTTGGTTATGGTTTATTTCACAATTAAAGTGAAGAACATGCTGACTTTTAGAAGTTATGCAACATTCAATTTAAGATATACTGTGGCAGGTGTTTATAGAGGACTCTGTTGTAATTGGCTCAATCCTGGCAGCGGCTGAACTCATAAGACAGTTCTGTCATGTTAACTTTTAACTTTATGCAGATGTCATATTTATTGCTTGCTATGATTCAGGTTGTCTTCTCAGAGTGAGATGTTCTCAGTCTCCCACAGGTGCTGGCAGGTCTCATAGAGCCTGATTTATGCCTAGTGTTTCTTATAATACTCAGGAAGAATGGCCTCATTTAGGACCCATCTTGACCTTATCAGTCTTGTGATTGTTGGAGTCTGTTTAGTGAGATCTGAAGCCTTTGATTAACTCAAACTGTATACATCAATGAATCAACTGCAGTTTGTTCTTAGATTGTCAGTTTTGCAGTTGCGTTTTTTTTTTTTTTTTTTTTGGCAGGCTTGTTTTTTTATTCAAACTTGAAGTAAAATACTCTGGTTGTGTGTGTGTGTATTTTTGTACCAATGTCAGTGAATGTGGCGCCATCATTTGAGTCAAATTAAGGCTGGTGGTGGCACAACCACATCAAGTCTTTCATCGCATACTTGTTTACATATAGCTTTTTGCTTTTCGCTCCCTCCCTACAGTGCTAATTTCCTCATGGTGTAACTATTTTTAGCTGGGTCTTGACAATACAGAATGGCATGTGTGCTGACAGACAGTTTTAAGGAGAAGAGAGAAGTTCTGAACTCTTAGACTAAGTGGAGGTCAGATGTAATTGCCTTCCTCCTTCAAAAGTATGTGCCTATGTTGATTTTTTTTTTTTTTTTTTTTTTTTGTGTGTGATCATTGCGTCAAGAACATTGTTCCACAGTAGACCGGTTGCCCTCAGGTTGTTCCCGTAGCGTGGAGAGTGTGTGACGAGGTCTTGTAGGTATTTCAGGGCAGCAGTGCCTTCTGTGCCTGGAGTTTCCTTTGGGACAGAAATAGCAGTGTGTCTCGCTCTCCTTCTGTTTGATTTGAACATTAGATACGGCTCCGGCTCCGTCCCCCAGCCTCTTTGATTTGGGCCGGGTTTCCGGGGTAGGGAGAACATTCCTCTTGAACTACCCTTATTCCAGAAATGACCAGCTGGCTGAAAAATGTCCTTCAATTGTTTCTGCATGTTTTAGTTTAGGAAAACATTTTGGGTAAACACAAGAACATAGTAAAAATGCAATTACAATATAGTCACACAATTCTTTGTACTTTCACTCTAATCTGATATAAGAGAAAATATATTTTGTCTTTGTTCAGAGGAGTTACACCTTTGACTTTTTGGCTTATTATGAAGTTTGAGCTTACCAGTTTAAGACTAACTTAGTTATTTCAGAGGGTTGCTGTGGATCGGCAGGTGCCTTATTCATTATTTTATGTCCATATATGGACATTGGCTTTTGCTCCATAATGCCCGCCATTATTAGTCAGTAAGGCTTCAGTGTGTTCAGTAGCATTTAAGGAAATGCAGAGCACTTCTAATTTTTTTTTACAAACTAATATTTTTTTCTAGGTATTTTTAGAGAAACCTCAGAAATTCTTCCAGAACAAACCTCATTTGAAACCTTATTTGTTATATTTGATGTACTTGATGTATGTGTGTTGATCAATGTGAATAAATAATATGTGAGTGAATAACCTAAATTTAATCTGTCATATATAGTGGTGTTAATTTTCAATTAAATTAAATCATATACAGTGACTGTATCTCTACAGAAGACTTAAACCAATTGATTCACATTTTTATGATGTGAAGCATCAAAGTTTTGGTAGAATAGACTTTCAATGGATTTTATTAAAAGTATCTTTATTGGTGTTTCAAAGATGAAAAAGTCTTATGGGCTTGAAATGAAATGAGGATAAATGATGTGAGAATTTTCATTTTTGGGTGAACTAAGCAAATTTATTTCACAAAAAAGGTACACACACACACACACACACACACACACACACACACACACACACACACACACACACACACACACAAAAGTACCATCCCGTTACTTAACACACATAAATTGTAAGAATATGACTACTTCTGATGAATAAACAGTATAAGGTAAGGCTATAAAATAGCAATCCCAAACTAGTTTTTGTTAATACAATAAAGTTGGTAAGTTGGTATGAACCATCACCGTCATTTAATAATATACAAAATAACACAAAGTGAAAATAAAAGGGCATTTTGGGGTTATGGAAACAACATTTACCATGGTGAATACACAAAACTAACATGAACTGTTACCAAAACATGGAGACTGATGAATAGAATGAAAATCATACCTGCATGCAAATCCTTCCCAGCTAAACACAAAATACCAGTTACATAATTTACTGGTACTTTACTTTCATTTCATGACTTACTAATTAACAACATAACTACGGAGTTGCATGATTGTAATTTATTTTTCTCTACATATATATATTGAAGTGATAGACAGCACGCCTCCGCATTTGCGCATGCAATGGAAGTGTGTGGTACGAACACGGTATATTGTACAGTTTTTCTGAGGTGAGACACTTTATTTCGTAACAAGTTATAATAAAAAAAAAATCATAATAATGTCACTGACATATAGCCTGACAACATCTCATCTGATCTCAGATGCTGAATCAGGACAGCACATTTTTCTCAGGCACTCTTTACTTAAACTGCACCTGACAGAATAGTCAACAGTTTTCACGCACGTCTTTCAAAATAAAAGTCTTGCATCAGAGAAACCTTTAGAATTGCATTTTTTGTTGTTGGTGCTGTTTCTTTGACTGCATACTCCGCGACCCACTCAGAATGGTCTTGTGACCCACTTTTGGGTAGAGAAACTTTGGTTTAGTGTATGTAAACTGGTGGATTCAGCATGAGAGATTGGATGGGTAGTTGTTGAATTTATTTAAAGGTGATCACACATATACACACCACCAACATCAACAGCGGACCATCCACTGTTGTATTTCCATGCCTTTTTGAAGTCATGTTGGCTGGCCTTCTGTGCCCCAGTGCTGTGTAAGCAAGTTCGGTGGAATCAAGGCTTATTCTGGGTGCTCCTTCTTATGAGTCAGTTCTGCAATATGATAGACGCTTCCTAGAATCTGCCGGAGTTCAAATGACACACACACACTCACACACACTCTGACTTATCTTTATGGTTTTTAGGTACACAGCTACTCCTAGCAAACTTAGTTCTTGAATTGAATTCATTATTCATTTTTTTTTTTTTTTTTCATCAGATTTATTTCCTATAACTGCAGAGCTTTTCTGGGCAGCATGTAGAAGAATGTTCACGATTATGTAATGTTTATCATGCAGTGTACATGATTGCTGGTTCAGAATGTAGTCAAAACAAAAATGATATGGCGTTTTGTCTGCCTGGTTACTGCTGAAGTTTTTCAGAATGTGAAATACATCTTGTCTGATGAACCGTCAGACAACCAGCGGAAATCGGATCAGTTTTGTTATAATCGTAGATTAAAGTGCTCTCATCTTGATTGGTGTTCCTGCTGTTTAGTATCCATATTTGCAAATACACGCTTAAGCCCAATTTTGAGGTTGCGAAAATGAAAGCGCCCTGAGTGTCTGTGCGTCTACCAGTTTGTAGGGCGGGAAAGCTTGCGTAGCGTTGACTGTAGCACTTCCATCCAATCAGCGTGGTTACAACACCCATGAAATGTCATCTGTTTCAACAAAGTGACCCCTTGGACCTGTTTTATGGTGTCCGATCACTCTGGCAGAGATCCGCTGTAAGTCAGTCATGCGACTGTGTGTGTGTCTGTACCTGTGTAGAAATGTAGCATGTGACCTGAGAGGCATCAAATGACAGTCAGTCCAAAAGAGTGCTGACTCGCTACCCTGCTGTGTGTGAATGGAGACCAGTACTGCTTTTAGAGTCACTGTTTGAACCTCCTAGCTGAGTCCGGCTCTAAAGCATTTGTAGTTGACTTTCTTCATGTTCCATTTCCTAAATTATTGACCCAGTATGCCATTAGCAAAGTGCCTCTTTACCTCACTGGTTTTAAGTGATCAAATATTATGTAACTAGTCACAACAACCCAAATACAGCAGAGATAGAAAGGTTACGACGCCCTCCTTACCACTTTTTGAGCAATGGATGACTGCAATTTAGGGCATGAACAGACCGTTCTGTTAAGTTGCACTCACCAAGCATCACAAAACAGTTCCAGAATAAGTTTTTTTTTTTTTTTTTTTTTTTTTTTAAACTAGTATTGGTAGTAATTAGTGAGGGCAACTTTAAATGACAGTGCTGACTTTAGCTGCTAATGATACATCTGAGTGTAAGTATTATCAAAAAAGAAGAAAAAATAAAATGCCCATCAGTTTTTGATTAGATTTTGAAAAGTGAAAGTGACATGTGCCAAGTATGGTGTCCCATACTTGGAATTTGTGCTCTGCATTTCACCCATCCAGGTGCTCTCACACACACAGCAGTGAGTATTGAACACACACACACACACACACACACACACACACACACACACACACACACACACAGCGTAACACAGTAGGTGACTTTTTTTTTTTTTTTTTGCTGCGGCACCTGGAGAGTGATTGGGGGTTTAAGGGCACCTTCTGGTAATGAGAGTGGAAGTGAGCACACTGTTTATTCACTCCGCCCACCTTCATTTCCTGCCAGTACTGAGACTCGAACCCATGACCTTTGGGTTACAAGTCCGACCATTAGGCCAAAACTTTGTGTGAACTTGCAGTTGACTGTGGAAAAAAATGGAGTTTAAACAGACTAAATGATTGGAGAAGCACGCTGAAACACTGAGCGATGTCGGCGCTGATAGCCTTGTGGACATATAGCGCCGTTGTGCTTTGGGCGACACGAGTTCGAGTCCCGGCTCTCAGACCTTTCCCCTACCCCTCCCCCATCTCTCTCCCACCTTGCTTCCTGTCCACTCTTTACTATCCTATCACAATAAAGGCAAAAATCAGCAAAAAATCTTGAGGGGAAAAAAAAAAAAGAAACACTGAGCGATTACATTAGACATGCTACATTTTGGTAAGTTGTATTGTTTCTTTCAGCATAATTTCTGATGTTCATTCATGTGTATTTCATGCTATAACTAGTAGTAAAGACAAAGAACTGGTCGGTTTATATGCGCACCACATTAAAGAGCACCATAATGGGATTTATTGTTTTAATTTCATAATAACTTTGACAATTTTTTTTTCATTGAGTTAGAACAGGGAGTTGATCAGCATTCCTGCTCCCAGACGCCTCCCAAACTCCAGACTGCAAAGTGTCTTGTCCTGGATGAACCCAGTGGACCAGTTCAAGATACTTCCTGCATTCTTGTAGGCCGCCAACTATTCAAAATCTAAACAGCCAACAGGAAGTTGTTCCGTAAATCAGAAAAATGTTGGGAGCTGATTAAACGGGAGATGTCTGCAGATAGGAGAGTGCAGTGACTCTTCCATCAAGAGCTGGATCAGGGGAAATTCAAAACAAAACTCCTCGAGTCTAATCAGCAGAGTTTTGTTCTCACAGCAGACATGCTACTTCATTCTGAACGTCACTGTCTAAATATGGAAAAGTCCAGTGGGGAAGCAGTCCAAGTGATTCAGATTTTCTGTTTATCGTCCTATTAAAAAAAAAAATGCAAACATTAGCTTGTTTGACATTTTGTGTATTCCCCGCTGTAATCATTCATCTATTTAATCGTCAGTTTTTATGTAGGATTAGCTAATGACTTTTGCCTTTCAGCCATGAAGTATTTTTTTTTTCAAGATGTTTGTAAAAGGGAAAATTTACCTTTTAAGATATTGGCTTGAATCTCATTCCCAGTCTCAGGTTATTATTTTGTTAATGAGTACCGTTGAGAAAACTATTGATAAAATGCCTCCAGCTAACAGTGATTTAAAATGAGCCCTGACATGAAGTTTTACTTTAGTTACCTTAAGCAGCTGTTCTTCTCTTTTGAGAAGAGAGTGTCTTATATGCTTGACTTCCTGTCTGCTGAATACTAGATTACTTTTATTTTTATATGCTTTACTTCCTAAATGCTATTCTTTTTGCATATCTTTTTATTATTAGTCATAGTTCCCAAGTTCACAGCAGTTTATTTTTTTTCTGGCACATCTAAGTTTATGTGGTGTTTCCCTGATTTCTGTGCAGCTGTCTCTTTCATTCTCCCTGTTGATCCTCTCTCTCTCTCTTTCTCTCTCTCTCTCTTTACCTCCACTTCCTTGACATGCTCTGGATTCTACAACGCTGTGCAGTCAAGCCTACATTCCAACCTATGTTCTTCTTCCTCTAGCCAGTGAGCTCTGTACATGTGGCATTTTTTTTGCCATGATCTTTTTTTTTTTTTTTTTACTGGTGCTGAACGGATGTTTACCACATGGTTTGCATGGAAAGCAATATTGTCTGTTTATAATATGTTTTGAAAAGTGATTTGCATCTCTTATTTATAACTTTCATGCATCAGTCATACACACACCATGGTCTGTCTGAATAGTCGATTCTGATTGGCTAGGAGGTGTGCATTATAAACTGTTTAATGCACAAGTAGTTCTAGTTAGTTTAAACGCCTATATTAATCTATATTAATGCGTTTCTCACACAGAGATCAGAGATCGCTTTGTGGATACACAGAAACATACAGGGGCACAGAAACGCATCAAGTCGCTGACTTTTATTTAAAAAAAATAGCATCGCTACTGAAATGCTACATTATATTTCTCAGCAATGTCAATTTTTCTCAAAACTTGTCAATTTTGGCAAATGACTGTGGTATAAGTGATATAATCCACGGCTAGCTGTGCATTAAACGATTTTGAATATATATCTTGTATTACAGGGCTGGACGATTATGACCTAAAATCAAAACCTTGATTAATTCAACTTTTTACCTCGATTACGATTAATGAACGTTTTTGCCCTCATAGTTCACTTACAAGTTCACTTTTATACTGTAAATATGCATGATTGTTAAAGGTGGAATATTTTTTCCTATTGAAAGAGTGATCTGACATGACATAGCTCATTTTCAGCAATGATTTTATCTATGGTTCCTAACATTTCTTATAGATTTCTGCTCGTTGTAAATCAGTCATACCATCTCTCTATTAATTGTGAAGCTGTGGGTTGTAAATAGTTACTTTAAAAGAATAAAAATATATGCTATAATAACTTTTGAGTTTCTAAGCTACTTTAGTGATAAATCACAGGACAGCACTGACAACTAGTTTCTGCATTTCTCTCTGTGCACGCGATTTTCACGTTTTGTGCAGCTACTGTATGAATGTTTGTGTCACAATTCAGTTGCACGAGCACGGTAGCTCGATATAATAATACACATCCGATCGTCTAATCACTTGAATGTCCAAATTGCCACACCGTACAACTGACAAAGGGTGCGTCTCAATCAGCTCCCTTGTTCAGTAGTCAGGGCACTGATCAGGGAATCAGCCACATACATTTACATGATATACTGATTCACGACCTAGGGAGCTAGGGAGCTGATTGAGACGCAGGGTAAGTTTGTGAAGACGCAAGGCTGACCTACCACTCACGTGCCGTCTCGGCGTTCACCTCCGTGTTGCTTCCATGCTATTCACTGGACGGACGGAGTCACGTGGCTATACACGCGGTAATATGTTTTTAAGGGGGAATTATTAACAGGATTAAAAAAACGAAAATTACCGACATGGGAAAATTACGTCGGTTAACGGTTCTGAATTTCGGTTTTGATTACTTTTCGATTAATCGTCCAGCCCTATTATATTACTTTTTTTTTTTTATAACTTCTGGCAGTTCTGATTTGGTGTTACAGTTTATAACATACTATTTGGTGAACCACAGGCACAGCTTACAGTATCTAAACTACCTAAACTGATATTACCTGATAACTCAGGAGTTCTTCTTGACTAAGTCTTTGACCCGTGTTACTTGTCTTTCATTTTTCGTCCAGATTAGTCTGCAGGTATAGTCAGCCCTTTGTGGATCGTGTTTATGTGATGTAGAGCAGGATTCTGTCTTCTATCTGTCTGCGAGTTAAAGCCTTTGAATCAGGGGAGCAATCATTCACTTAATGGTTTCCTGTCCTCTGCCCTCACAAATGGTTCTCCCTGAAGCGGAACAGAGCCTGGATGTAGAAATATACCCACGTCGACCTCACTCTTCTCCATCACCATTTGTTTCTACCTGTTTTCTGTCTGTTTCTTGGTCTGTCTCTCTTGTAGCCTCCTGCCATTTGTCCAGTTCAGGGGTCAGAGTGTCTAAATAACTCCATCATCAACCTGTTTTATGACTGAGAGTTTTAAAGGATTCATGTTGAATCAGTTTCCTTCTATGAACTGTAGGAAGTTTGCAGCATCCTGTTGCTGAGTCAACTATGTTCTCCTGTCCTTTTCAAAAAATGTTTTTAAGACTAGAGACCATTATTCTGTATTAATGCCATTAGGACTTTCAGTTTGATGTTGCTCTATAAACATCATTCATCTACTTTTGCTTTGTAAACAGAAAAAAACATTTCCTTTTCATCAGGCACACAATGCATTAATATATGACCGTATGTAGCCCAGCCCATCACTAACATTCAGATCAATGTCCCTTGACAATCAACAGTTCTCCTTGTTAATTATTAATGTTAGTCACGCTCTCCTGATATTGATGCTCTGTATGAAGTGCAAATGGGTCAATGACAAAAATAAGGATGTTTGAGATCTTTAAAAGATGTAGTTTAAAATGCAAGTGGAAAGTTCTTGTAATTGTTATTGGTTGAACAGATCACAAAACTCACGGTCCGGATCATATTATGTTTTTTGAGTCTCAGATCGGATCAATTTTTGAGTTGGCAAGAAAAAAAATATTGGGGTGCAAATTTAACTTTGCCTTCGATTTAATTAAAGCACATTTTAATAGGCTACTTCAATACCATAGCAAAACTACTAGCCTAACTAATACATTTCAAACATTATTAAAGGCAAGTGAACAGAAAAATAAAACACAAGTATAGATATACAATATAACAAAGTTACAAATAAAGTAAGGTCTAACTGTAGTATTCAGGTACAGAAATGTAATATTTGGGCCTAAATGTAAAATGCCGCTATAGTGTTCACTGTTTAAATTAAAAACAGATTAATCTTTGTGTGTGTGTGTGCGACTGTGCGCATAGATTACAGTGTGCGCGTACAAATTGAGTTCTCTTTCGCCTCTTCTTGCGCTGGAATGGTTTAAAGCTGCTTGAATGTGTAAATAGGCAAGACAAAATGCATGCAAATGATAAACTTGAACTCTGATGGTTAAACTTTGCAATTAATCCGCGAATCACACGCGTGCCAAACTGTGGTCTGTATGGATCAATTAT
This sequence comes from Hypophthalmichthys molitrix, assembly GCA_037950675.1. Taxonomy (NCBI): domain Eukaryota; kingdom Metazoa; phylum Chordata; class Actinopteri; order Cypriniformes; family Xenocyprididae; genus Hypophthalmichthys; species Hypophthalmichthys molitrix. The sequence goes on from CM075501.1 coordinate 37,264,180, forward strand.
GATCTGTTTAGTAATTATTTTCATGTAAGTTTCATACATGTTTTTTTGTTTTGTTTTTTAACATTTCTAAGAAAATTGGATATTCTCTAAAATATGAAGTTAACAAACCTTTTTTTTTTTTTTTTTAATTTATTATTAAAAAAATATCCAAATATCTGTTTTTTTTTTTTTGTGACAACAAAAATACTTACTGCATGTTGGTTACAATGACTTATTTGGTGGACAAACATTTACATAAAATAAAAGCTTTAGCCAAAGATTTACACTACCATCCAAAAGTTTGGGGTCAAGAATTTGTTTTAGAGAGAAAAATTAATACTTTTGATAATAAGAAATGTTTCTTGAGCACCAAATCAACATATTAGAATGATTTCTGGAGGATCATGTGACACTGAAGACAGGAGTAATGATGCTGGAAATCCAACTTTCCAATACAGGAATAAATCACATTTTTAAGTAAATTAAAATATTTTTGGATCAAATAAATGCAGCCTTTGGTCTAAGAACATTACATTAAAAAAATCTTACCGACCCCAAACTTTTAAACAGTAGTTTGTTTATTTATCTGGACAGATCCACCACGAATGTTAAAATGTATTTTAATTTGGAAATTGTAAACATGTTCTTCACAGAGATCATTGACTGTATGAATTACATAGTATTTTTAACTAAATTCATAAAATTGGACAAAATGAATGTCATGTTATTGACCCAAATGCAAATATGTTATATAACCATAAGGAAATGTGTATTTAGTGGTGTAGTTTTGCATATTTCAACCTTAATCATTGGATGGGTCTAAAGTAAATGTTCTCTCCATTAATAGGTTTTACCACCGCAGTGACCTGTTATTTTTAAGTTTAGAAGCACATGTTAAGTTTTAAAGGAATAGAACATGAAGATTTTCATCATTTACTCACCCTTACGTTGTTTCAAACCCACACTGACTTTCTTTCTTCTGTAGAACACAAAAGGAAAACTTTTGCAGAGCTTTTCCCACCATGAATTTTACAGTTAATATAGAGACTAGAGCTTTCAGTAATCAAGAAAGATGCAAAAGTACCTTAAACGGTACTATATAGGCTCTATATTCCAAGTTCTTCAGAGTTCAAGTACGACATACAGGTTTGGGATGACATGAGAGTGAGTGAATGATGACCTTTTTAATTTTTGGGTGAACTATCCCTTTAATATCGACCTTTTCCACCAACATATTTATGAAAGGAAATAAAGTCAGTGTAATATTAAACTGAGAGAACACTGTCTGTGAACATTTTGGAGTGTGACTACTTTGAATATTGCATTATTTACCCTGGAGGCATTTCAGATTATAAGCGTCAATGTCAGAACAACATGAATATTTTATTATATGAGAAGTTTGGGAAGTTTTTTTCTTTTTTTTGCTTCCAAGTAGGCTGAGTTTTAGGAAAATGTCACTTTAATGTTTAAGCAGAGCAAGTCACATGACTGCTTTGTTTCTCATCACATGAACATCACATGATTGGATACACTACACATGCACCCTGTTGGGCCATCAATCATGTCTATCTCCACCCCAGAGAGAGAGAGATACAGACTGGATGGATCTAGTTTGGGAAAGAGTCCTACAGATTTCTCATTTCTCCTTTCAGATGTGCTTGTCGGCTACATAAGGGCGTGTAGGGTAAACCCGACAGTGTCCGGTTACCCTGGCGTAGGACGATTACACCATCAAACAACAAGTCCACGGCGTCTTCTGGCTTTGATCTTTCACTTGAGCCCCATGGACGTGTACACTTGCAGCGGCGTCATGCTCAGCACAGGCGTTTTGTGTTGGCTCTGAAAAGTCTTTTGTTGTCACGTGGCCAAGCCTTTGTGCATGTTTAAATGGTGGATGTTATCTGTAAAAGAGAGGGCATTCTGTAGACCACCCATGCTCGCTGTGCAGCATATTTTCACATTCCCACTTCAAAAGGCTGCGTACGCACTAATATTGGGTGGCAATTTGTTGGGGAGTGTGTAATTACTCTTTTGTCTTTGAAATGGGTTGTGGCGAGGGTTTTCTTTTCTTTTCATTTCATTTAAGTATGTCTAGAAGAGGTTTCTATGTAAGCTTGTTTTTACCATGGATTAAAAAATAAAAAAGGTAATTATCTCACAATTCTAACTTTCTTGTTCTTGCAATTGTGATGGTGAGTTTCTATATTGCATTTCTGATTTCGGACACACTTTAGATTAGGGTCCAATTCTCACTATTAACTAACTATTAACTATGACTTTTGCCTCAAACTCCTAATTACTCCTTATTAATAGTTAGTAAGATAGCTGTTAAGTTTAGGTATTGGGTAAGATTAGGGATGTAGAACATGGTTGTGCAGAATAAGGCATTAATGTGCTTTATAAATACTAATAAACAGCCAATATCCTAGGAAAATGCATGCTAATAGTCAGCTACTTAATAGTGAGAATTGGACCTTAAACTAAAGTGTTACCCTGAGTTCATATCTAAACTCATAATTGTGAGGGGAGGAAAAAGTCAGAATTGTGAGATACAGGCCTAGATTCACAGACAGGGCTTAGATTAAGCCAGGATTATGCCTTAGTTCAATTAGGGCATTTAAATAGCTTTTATAAACATGCCATAGAAAAAAAAAAAAAAAACATTACTTGTGTGCATCTTGAGATAAAACAATGGCGGCTCTGATATATTTTAAGATATGTCCTTCGAGTTGCTTTCTACGGAGCCCCGCACATGACATGCAGGAAAAAAATAGTAGGCTAAATCGTGCGCACGATTTAGTAATTCATTCCCTGGATTTGATAAATCATGCGCACAATTTATAATTCAAGGGAATGAATTAGTAAGTCGTGCGCATGATTTATCAAATCGAGGGAACAAAATAGTAAATCGTGGCCACGGTTTAATATTTTGTTCCCTCAATTTGCTAAATTGTGCTTTCAGTTCCGAATTGCTAAATCCTAGCTTTCAGTTAAAACAGCTCAAACATGCATTTTAATCTTAAAATTTTAATGAGAAAAAAGTCAGAATTGTGAAAGGTTTGGAATCGGTAAGATTTTTAATGTTTAAAAAGATGTTTCGTCTGCTCACCAAGGCTGCATTTATTTAATTAAAAATACAGTAATATTGTGAAATATTATTACAATTTAAAATAACTGTTTTCTGTTTGAATATATTTTAAAATGTAATTTATTCCTGTGATCAAAGCTGAATTTTCAGCATCATTACTCCAGTCTTCAGTGTCACATGATCCTTCAGAAATCATTCTAATATGCTGATCTGCTGCTCAAGAAACATTTATTGTGTACAATTGTACAAAATATTTGTGTACAATATTTTTTTTCAGGATTCTTTGATGAATAGAAAGTTCAAAAGAACAGCATTTATTTGAAATATAATCTTTTGTAACATTATAAATGTCTTTACTGTCACTTTTGATCGATTTAATACGTCCTTGCTGAATAAAAGTATTACTTTCTTTAATTTTTAAAAAAAAAAAAATAATTCTTACTGACCCCAAACTTTTGAACGGTAGTGTATAATGTTACAAAAGCGTTGTATTTCAGATAAATGCTGTTCTTTTGAACTTTCTATTCATCAAGGAATCCTGGGGGAAAAAAAAAAAAAAATGTTTTCAACATTGATAATAATCATAAATGTTTCTTGAGCAGCAATTCAGCATATTAGAATGATTTCTGAAGGATCATGTGACACTGAAGACTGGAGTAATGATGCTGAAAATTCAGCTTTGATCACAGGAATAAATTACTTTATAAAATATATTCAAACAGAAAACAGTTATTTTAAATTGTAATAATATTTCACAATATTACTGTTTTTACTGTATTTTTAATTAAATAAATGCTTTTTTTTTTTTCTTTTTTAACCAGCTTCCGTTTAGTTTTGTCTTTCATTTGAATCCAGAAAACTTTATGATGATATAATCCCGTTCAGATCTAATTCCTAATGAAGAGAGGCGGCGTTGTCCTCCTCCTGTGTCTGTGGGAGGTTTCATGAATGGCATGATAAGCTGCAGCCCTGAATGAGTCTCACAGTGTCGGTGGCGTAGAGAAAGCCTTGAGGGATCCCGCTCTTGCTTTTGGAGCGCAGATGGCTGTGGAGCCAGGCCAAAGAACTAATAATGCACAGGATATCAATGCATGTCTCTCACTCTCACCATGTCAGCGCTGAATGCTAACGCACTGAACAGCGCCACCTCAGCATCACACACATCCACAGAGTCAGATCTCTGGAAACAGCAGGTTTTTCAGTAGGTTAGCTGACTTTTATAATGTCACCACCACATTGGAAACTGTGGCATTGAGTTTGAAGGTTAACAGGATACAGAAGTTTCATTCATTAAGTAATTTTTTTTTTTTTTACACAAATGTCTTGTACATTATTTAGTCAATATTTTGTCATGCTGTATTCATTCATTTTCTTAATGGCATTATAAGAATGATTGACTAATCATTTTGAAGGTTAAAAGGATACAGAAGTTTCACGCACCATCAAGTAATTTTTTTTTTTACACCGATGTCTTGTACATAATTTAGTCAATATTTTGTCATGCTATATTCAATCATTTTTTCAATGGCATTATAATAATTATTGAATAATAATTTGTCAACAAAAATAATTAAAAAAAATAAAATAAATAATTATCTGCCTTATTTCTGTTTTAATTAAAATCTTTTACTTGTCTTGTTTTTTTGTTTTTTTTTTAACCTTGTCTGTCTTTAATTTTGTTGATGAGATTCACACTGGCGATGCAAGACAATCATAGCCAATGATTTTTTTTTTTTTTTTTTTTTTACTTACAACAAAATATGGAATGGGATTTTTGACCAGTGAGCTTTTGTCACAATTTGCAAATGATAGGCTAACTTCTGAACAGAAATCATTCTGATATGCTGATTTGCTACTCAAGAAACATTTTGTATTTATATCAGTGTTGAAAACAGTTGTGCTGCTTCATATTTTTGTAAAAAAAAACATAATAGTTTTTTTCAGGATTGGTTTGATGAATAACAATTGTATCTTTTGTAACATTATACATGTATTTACTGTCACTTTTGATCAATTTAATGCATCCTTGCTGAATAAAAGTAGGCCTAATAATTAAAAAAAAAAAAAAAAAAAAAAAGTCTTACTGACCTCAAACTTGTCTGTGTCAACCATTGACCACCCTGTTCTCTTTATATCAGTATCATCATCTGTCATTGCATAACCCATCAGTTGACCACTAGTTTGGACACGGTGTAAGCCTTTTGAGGAAAGCTGGAATGGAAGGCTTTTTCTAACAAATGTTAACAAGCCAAAACAGTTTCAGTTATTTAAGGCACAAATGCAAACACTGTGGCAGTTTGAATTAACATATTGACCTCTTTCAACTCTCTCTCACCAGATCTGATCCAGTGCACCAACGAGATGAATGTCAACATCCCTCAGCTGGCTGACACGCTGTTTGAGCGCACCACCAACACCAGCTGGGTGGTTGTGTTCAAATCTCTCATCACCACACACCACCTTATGGTCTACGGCAATGAGGTCAGCCTCCCAAAATACACACACACACACACACACACACACACACACACACACACACACTTTTTTACACACTCATCACCTTTACCTGAGTGATGATGTCTAGGCTAATGAGTTCATAGAGTTGATTTTTAGTTTATTAATGAGTTCATTATTAGTTTATTATTTTTATTTTTTTTTGTATTTTTTTTTATTTAGTGTAATTACATTTGATTTTACATTTTAAGTTCTTTTCTTTTCTTTTTTTTGTTTTATTTTTAGTTATTTTGAATTATTTTATTTTTTAATTACATGTGATTTATATTTTATTTTAATTACTTTTTTAAATTACATTTTATTTTTTAAATAACATTTTTTTAAATTACAATTAATTTAATTTTAATTACATTTTATTGTATTTAAATTACATTTTTTAAATTACATTTTATTTTAATTACATTTTATTTTATTTATTTATTTTTAATTCTTTTAAGAAAATTCTGGCCACTCTTTTCAATGATTAATAATTCATAACATGCATTATACACAATACTTTTGTGTCATTTTTGATGCTTTAAAGTCCTAGTCACCATTCACTGTCATGTTACTGAAAAGAGTGGCCGGGATTCACCTTTTATGTTCATGGAAGAAAGTAAGTCAGGTTTGAAATGACATCAGTGAGTAAATAATAACAGAATTTTCATTTTGTGGTGAACTAATCCTTAAACTATTGGTATTTGTGTGTTTGATCACATTTTTGTTTTAGGGCTCTAGCTAAAGCATTTAAACCAGCACATGTGCCACAGTCAATCAATTTTACACTTGTGGCTTTGACAGTACTGTTTATTTGCACGGTGACTAACTTGAGAATAAATTGAAACATGAACTCTTTGTTCTTCATGTTGACAGAGATTTGTACAATATCTGGCCTCCAGGAACACATTATTCAACCTCAGTAATTTTTTGGACAAAAGCGGGTTACAAGGTAGGTACTTTCAGCCCGACACTTCATTACTCATTCTGTTATTCCAAACACATTGCAGCTGCGTCATCCATTTTCATGAGCAACTAAACCTATGACAAATGCAGACATGATGAATATTTGAGGAGCTGACAGAACATGCTCTGCACAGTTTTCACAGTTCTATCATTTTAATGTTAGTCATGGTCAGATGTGGTGTTGGAGGGTCTGCAGTGGAAGCATTAGGTCCTGTTTCTCGCTATTTCTCTGTCTGTCTGTTTGCTCTTCTCTCTCTGAAATCCCTTTTGAGACCTGTTCGCAACATGGCCGACTTTCAGCTTAAATAAAGCACTAGTGGTTTTATTTACCCAAGGCTTTTCCCATGTTAAGAATCTGCCTGGCAGCCAGCAATCACAGAAGGCAGCAGGGGAATCAGAGGAGAGTCTTTCAAGAAGGACTCTGGGCCCATTTTCTGAAAGTGACTAGAACTTCCTGGCTCAGATTTTCTTTCTGAGGCATCCTGCAATACTTCATCTTGATCCTACTTTTTTAAATAGTTTTCATTATTGCTGGGTTTTATTTTAATTTAATTTAATTTTATTTTTATTTTATTTTATTTATTTTATGCCATTGCCAAGTACATTTGTGATGGGTAAAATACAATACAAATCTGCAATTAAAAAATTAATAGAATAAAGACAAGAAATATTACATTTTTATTTACATTAAAATGTTTTAGTAAAATTATACAAGAATTTAAAATGCCATACAGGGACTTTCGTGGACATTTGAGTTGGTGTGTTACAAATTAATTCACAGAAATTAAACAAACTCTAATAGTATTTTTGGTTATTTCTGTCTTTTGTGTTCTCATATTTGCATAATTATTGTAGAATATATTGTAAAAATGTAATATGTCCAGCCATATTTGTAATACTTTTATGTTGGATCTTTTACGTTTTAGTATACTTATACTTGAGCTCATGACTAATGGCATAGACTAGTACACATCACGATGACCTGTCATAGTTAGAAGAGTCAAATAAAGCTTACGGGTTCTTGGCTGTGTCATGCATTATACTAACCTTGTGGAAACCAGAATGTTGTTTCCTTTAGCAATAACAATGAGTCACAATCATACTGAAATATTGCAGGATTCGACTAAAACATCAAGGACTCGCATTTTTAAATATCTGGAATCAGAACACAAGAATATAGTTTGCGGTTTGACTAAGTTCAACAACCCGAGGGTCACTGTGAACTCAAAAGACAACATGTTCTGTTCTTCGTGCAGGATATGACATGTCCACCTTCATCCGGAGGTACAGCCGCTACCTGAATGAAAAGGCAGTCTCGTACAGACAAGTGGCTTTTGACTTCACAAAAGTAAAACGAGGGTAAGTCTGTTTTCAAATTCTTAAAGCAATAGTTCACCCAAAAATGAAAACTCTCATTTACTCTTTACTGAATTGTTTGGTTGTCGTTTTCATTGTCAAAGGGCGGAAGGTGTAATGAGAACTATGAACACAGAGAAGCTCCTAAAGACCATCCCCATTATCCAAAACCAGATGGATGCACTCCTCGACTTCAACGTGAGTTTGATGACAACAGCTAGACTTTGCTACTTGTCCGCTAACAGCTTGTCTTTTTTTTCACTTGTTTTTTTTTTAAATTATTTTTTATGATTAAATTGCAGCATAATCATCCCAAAACCAAATTTGGCTTGTTTTTTGTCTGCAGGTAAATGCCAATGAGCTCACAAACGGGGTCATTAATGCCGCATTCATGCTTCTGTTTAAAGACGCCATCCGTCTGTTTGCGGCCTATAATGAAGGGATCATCAACTTGCTTGGTGAGCTGTTATCCTACTTGAGCTTTCAAAACTCACTGTGGGCTGCCCTACATATTGGCTTTTACCGGTTATCTCTGCTGTTGGTTCCTGTTACAGAGACCTTTAAACTTAAAATATCAACACACTCATCGACAGCTGCATAGGACTCTGACCTGACACGTCACTCAGTTTTATGACAGATTGTTTATTGCCTGAAAGTTGTAGCTTATAAAACAAACCCTTCATGTACATATCAGTAGTCTAAGAATTTATTTTTTGCACCAAGTAAGGCCAACGTTACTGTTTAGGGCAGTAAAACTGAGCAAATTTCAACTTTAACATTGTCTTATCAAAGATTGGTCATGTGATGTTGAGAACCCAGAATTCAATAGCGAGACATTGAAGTAGGGTTGCACAAATAATCCTTTTTTTCTTCTTCTTTGTAACTATTGAATAATAAAAATATTAATAATAAAAATATTTTTCATGATTAACAAATATTTTATTATATTTATTTTTGTATTTATACTTTTTACTTGTGTATATATTTTAATATCTTTAAATATGTTTTATTATTATTAGCTATTTATCAACTAAAGTGCACCAAAAAGAGATCTGAGTCCACTTTCAAATTCAGATACAGTGTGAATGCAAAGAGATCTGGGTATATTTGTGTCTGCAAAAGAGGTTTAGTTTGGTTCCATATTTCAGATTAATTCAGAGCGGTGTTGGCAAGGCCTGTTGAAGAGCTGCTGTTTTATTGTGATTTTATTCCCTCTTATTTTGTATTTATGATATCTAAGCAACAAAAATATGAGATTATCATATCGCTGTTCAGATTGCTACTGAAGTGTTTGTTAAAACAATCGCAATATGATATTTTTACTAAGTTGAGCAGTCCTACTTAGTGTTTGTGTTGGATGGCTCTGCTCAAGGGCTGAGCTGCATCCGTTGGCTTCGTTCAGTGGTTATATGTTGGATGAGAGTTTCTGTGAGAGAATGACATACTAGTGAGAGCTGCTTTGGGTTATGTTGTGATGACAGATGCCAAGCATAACTTGGTCTGGTGAAGTCACAGAGTGAAAAGCAGCCCCCCTTTAAAATGTGGTGGGAACTGGGAATGCAAAACTATCTAAAAATCTGACTTCATACCTTTTCCCGTCTGCAGAGAAGTACTTTGACATGAAGAAAGCCCAGTGTAAAGAAGGCCTGGACATCTATAAGAAATTCCTCACTCGAATGACGAGAATCTCTGAGTTTCTTAAAGTGGCAGAGGTAAGATGGTGTAACCTAGCTTATATAATGAGTCAATACGCATGGATCACACATTAAAAAACTCTTTCCTGCTCAGCAAGTGGGAATCGATCGAGGAGACATACCGGACCTGTCACAGGTGAGGATACAAATATATCAGCCTTGGTTTTGTGGAAAAACTTACACTGACTGACTGCTTTCCCTTTCTGCCTATTGGCTACTTATCTGTCATTCTGCCTTTTTCCTGCGAGACACGGCTTGAGCTCCACAGCAAAACTTAGCACGGCTACATTAGATTCAAACGAGTGTGTGTTGTAGAACTCTCTAACCTGCTGTTACCTAGAAATCTTAATACTTAACATGAGTTTTAGAAGAAAAAGTCATCTGAGAGTTCTAGAACTGCAGCTAATTTGCTTATGCAGTGCGGCTGCAAACCGCAGGCCTGCCGCGGTCGGTGCATGCGGACATCTCTGCATGACACTGGTGGGAGAAACTATTCTAACTGTCCTTATTGCTTGATTCATACAGCACATAAAGGTGTGATACTGTAGGCAGCTTACAGGGCTAGACAGAATCAGGGCTAGGTTTAGCTTTGATTTCTTTTGTTTTCTTTTCCTTTTCAACAACTAGGTTTTTACATGTTTGTGTGTTCAGGAGACCGTATTAAAAAGAATTCTTATCGTAAGGTTACAGCAGAGCAGAATCATCATTAATATTAAATTGGACAGGTTCCCCTGAATATTCAGAGTTGTGATCAGTTATGTTGGTTTTTCATCGGATGATTTTTGAACATTTATATATTTAAATATCCCCCCCTTATATATGTATATTTGGTTACAACTTTGGATTGTAGTGAGAGTAAACAAATAAATGTTTGTTAGTTTTTTTACATCAATTATTTTACATATTTCAAGTTTACAAGCTCTTTGGGTTTGTTTTTATTATGCTTTACTGTTTTGCAGTTTCTAAAATACTCTGAAAACCTCTCTGTTAAACTACCACCTTTATATTCTGTATCTTTCCTTATCTTTCATTTTCAGTTTACAGTTTGTGTAAGTACCTGCATCTCACTCTTTTCTCTCTGTGTTCGAAGCCTTTGGTTTGTATCTTTGCATGCTATCGGTGTTTTTGTAAAACAGTGATTCTCCAATTGGGGGACATTTCTATCTGTAGTATGTTTTTTTTTTTTTTTTTTTTTTTTTAAATAATATAAAAATATACAGCTTTTCAGTTCATTCAGTATTTATGTAAACAGGTTATAATTTTTGTAATTAATAATATATAATTACTGTCCCCAATATTTTGTTGTTTACCATCATGCCAAACATTTTAGAAAACATTAAATAAAAGGTTCTATTTAGGTATAATGGAGTGAGAAGTGACTGGGAACAAATATGATTTATTTTAAAGTCTTAATGTTAAAGCTTTATGTGTTTGTACCGAACTGATTAGTAATTGTAATTGAATTATGTATTTATTTTTATTTTATTTTCTCATTTTTTAATTAATTTATTTATATCAAATCAAAGACTTATTAAATGGGTCATGACATGAGAAATCAAATTTTAAAGCTGTAGTCCGGCATTTTTCCTCTTTGTCGCCATCTCTGTTTGAAACCTGCAGTTGCAGTCATATGCGGAATTGTTATTGTTACGTGCGTTGTGCTTCGGCACGACTTCTCAGCGGATGAATCTAATGTGTGTGGATACTGTACTTCAGAATCACAGATTCTAAATCTTGAAAGTATGACCAATATGAGAATTTTCACTGGAAAATATCAGCTGAACAAGTCAGTAACATTTCTGCTGCTTTTGTTCTGACCAACTGAGGAAAAAAGCATTAGCCTACAGTAAATTGTGCTGCCAATGATTAAATCTAATGATCACTTAGCTCGGATCACACCAAACCATACAAATTCTTATTACTGTTATGCTTTGTTCTTAAAATGTTAACAACATCAGCATTGCGTGACTATGTGTATTTAATGTGTATTATCATTACCTGTAGATTTCAATTTCTCCAGTTGTCACTGATGATTGTCATTTGAACCTTTCTGGATTACAATCTGCCATCAAAATGATACATTTAATTATTTCAGCTGCTGTGAGAACAGGCTATAAATGATCCGCTACAACAAGCATGCTCACATGAAAAAGCCGACTAGCCTGGACTCCTTCTTTCTGTTTACAGACGTGACGTAATGACGCAAAGATGAACTGCTGCATGCTCGAATTTCCCGCAGAAATACACCAGGTCGCTCTTATTATAAAACAGTATTACAAGCTTACCGTTGTGAATTGAGCTAAGATAATAAGATGGTTTTGAACACTGGCTGGTTATGTACTTGCTCAACAATTGATTTTGGATAATTTTTAATCAAAAAAAGTTCCGGACTGCAGCTTTAAGTTTGAGGATTAGATGTTTGTTTGGAGTATTTGACATCAGAATGTTTTGTAAAGAATAAAGCAGCCCACTGTATTGGATATGATAACGGCTTAATATTTGTATTTTTTTTTTTTTTTTTTTGTGCTATAACCTCAAAAAATTGGTCATGACCCCTTTAAACTTTTTTTTTCCAAAATGTGAAAAATATCAAATTGTAACATCATTGCCATACAACATCAAAAAGTTGATTCCAGAATCTAGTAGGAGGTTGTTCATAGTTAGGTCCTTTAGGACATGAGGAATTTTTTTTTCTTTTTCTTTTTTTTTACATTTTAGATTGATACATTTCATTTTTCAAGATTTCAAGTTGTCGAACGTTCCCCTAATTGAACAATCGCCCATATATGTTGCGTATGTATATTTGTTCTGTGGTCTGAGAGTGTGTCCTGGCCTGTAAGATAATTTAATGTTTCCATTCCTCTAGGCCCCCAGTAGCCTTCTGGATGCCCTCGAGCAGCATTTGGCATCATTAGAGGGGAAAAAGGTCAAAGACTCCACAGCTGCCAGCAGGTACAGTGATTTTCAAGCAGTTAATTTTGAACTTTCTAGTATGTGAGGGGGTTGCTGTCTTCATGCTTTGCATTCAGCGAGTGCGTGTGACTTTTGGATGTGCCGAGTGTGTGTGGGAGAGGTGTTTCAGGGAGTTTTGTGTCAGGTTAAAAGTTCTGTGCAGTTTTCCAAGTAAGGGTTTTTTTTAAAGTGGTATATTGATTTTTATGCAGGCAACAATATATTACTGCCATCTAGAAATCTACGTTTACCTATTCACAAATTATTGAAATGTGCGTACATGTGCGTGTGTGTATTTTGGTACATTTTCATTCTTTTGTTTACTCTTTATCTATCTTTATCATATTTTACATGTTGCACATGTTTCAGTATTGTATGTATTTATTTATTTAATTTATTGTTTTATAATAAAGTATTGCTATCTTCTATCAGGTCATAAATGGTTCATAATTTAATGTACCATTTAATGCTCTTATTTTTTCAATCAGTCGACGGTGTTTAAACTGTAAATTGTACAGGAGGACTTTACAGGAATTTGATGACTTGCAGTTTGGATGTAGGCTAAAAGAAATGCTACCTTTGGTAACATTGACCCTGGACTTCCACAAAAATTGTCAAAGTTGGTTCCTGTAGCGGAAGCAGTAAAAATGTGCTCTGTGCTCATGGTAGTAGCGCTGATGCCCATTAATGCAACCCTAGCATTTTTCAACAGTGGCATGTTTACTGTATCAGATCCTCTGTCTGTCTTTCCACTCAGAGCCAGTACGCTGTCCAATGCGGTGTCCTCCTTGGCCAACACGGGTATCTCTTTCACCAAAGTTGATGAGAGGGAAAAGCAGGCAGCTCTGGAGGAAGAGCAGGCTCGATTAAAAGCACTTAAGGTATGTAACAACCATATGCAAAAGAGTGGAAAGGGTTGGTTTTTTTGTTTTTGTTTTTTTTTTTAATGAAAGCTGATTATTTTGGAGCATACCCAATTAACAAAATTGGGGGAGAGTGGGGTAAGATGAGCCCTGTATCACCCCATGTATCTTGACAACTGACGCTTTTATTGTCATGTGACCACATATTTTGGATTCACCCATCATTTCTGCCAGATTGTGAAAAGTAGAAGCAAATGGGAGGAGTGCAAGGCACCCATTTACTTTAAAAACTGTTTTTGGCTTGTCAAAGTAAATTTTTAGCATAATAGATGTAATGGCTGTTACATCAAAGCAAATTTGTCCAGGTCTAAAAATATTTATGATGCATATTGGTGATTTAGCAATGCGTAAAACCATGCAAATCATTTAGCTAAATATTTGATAGTTTATTTGATAGGAACAGTTTACAAGTAAACTAAATCCTTCTCTGATACGAACCAGAAGATGCTTTTTTCATATATATATCTTTCCACCTGTAATCCCTAATGGCCTAACATGGTCGACATTGCAGAAAAACTACCAAGAACCTTTTGACTAAAATGTTTTCAGTTTCAGTGACATTTATTCATTCATTCTAATTTTTTTTTTTTATTTAATTTAATTCACTGTTTAGTCTGTTTTTGGGAATCTGACAACTTTGGTGTTCAACATATTGTTTCAGAAATGCAAGCAATTAAAAATATTCAAACTTCAACTTCATTTGGTTTTATGTTGTTTAAGTTAGCTTAAAGAAAAGAAATATTATTGATTATTTGTAAAAGGAAATTTGATTATTAAATTTTTTAAAAGAGGTAAATTATCTTTAAAATTTCACATGGGTATGATTCAGATTCTGTTAGATGGTCAGTTTACACCCCAGATGGTGCAACTTACCCACTGACTCGGATCAACTTACCCCTAACCTGGTACTTTCGTTGTACTTCTGCCTCATTTTCCTTTATCCCGTGGACTACATAAGAAAAAAAAATGCCTTATCTTACCCCACTCTCCCCTATGCTGTTTGGCATTTCCTTCACCAAGGAGCAGCGTCTAAAGGAACTGTCCAAGAAGCCCTCCACATCCTCCACAACTGCGGCATCTCCTGTTTCCACTGCGACGGGAACCATCAGTACCGCCCAAGCCATTGACCTGTTCTCCACGTCCAGTAGCTTTGCTAACAGGTAATAGTTTTATATGTGCTTTTTTGAAAGAAATTAATACTTCTATTTAGCAGAGATACTTGAAATTGATTGAAAGTGACAGTAAAAATATTTATAATGTTAGAAAAATTTCTCTGTCAAATAAATGTTATTCTTTTGATAGCAATCAAAAAAATCCTGGGAATACAATTTATAGGTTTCCACAAAAATATTAAGCAGCACAACTGTTTTCAGTATTGATTTAAAAAAAAAAAAAAAAAAGTAATGTTTTTGAGCAGCTATATATATATATATATATATATATATATATATATATATATATATATATATATATATATATAATATAAAATATATATTATACACATAATACACACACACACAGTATATAATGTCATAATGCAAAGTTCAAATGCTTTTCAGCCAGTCAGATTGTGTGGGCAGAACTAATTGCTCTATTTTTGATGATTAATCCCACAGTCTTTCTGTTCTGATGATACACGGCTGGTAGTGATTATTCTCCCTGTTGGTGCATGAGTGCACATGTGCAATCGTTTGGCATCAATCTTCAGCTTTTAGTGTTTTATTAGGGCTCTATGCAAGACTACAAAATGACGGCAAGTTTAACGATTACGTTACAGGCGTATGTGCTTATAATGATGTCATCCAAGGAGCAACGGAGACATGCGTTATTAATGGTGCTTGCATCAATATTACTATTATACTTGCGGTTAGGGGTTTGTTCAAATCAGATTAATCTCTGCCATCCTGAAACTGTGCGGCTTTGTATAGTTAAAAAAACATTTTTTAAATCAGGCGCCAGTTCTCTTGTTTGCCCTGTAAGTGTGTGAATTCCTGCCCAGACAGGATTTGGCTGTGAAGAAGGTATTGATTGCATGTGAATTTCCCCCCAAATCCCTAAGTCTCCACTTTAAGCGCTTCAAATCAACGTGCCAAGTTTGTCTTTGCCATATAACTGTGAAATGCTTGGCGCTTAGACTGCCGTTTAATGGAAGACATTAATGTGATTCGTGTGTGTGTGTTTCTGTGTTTGTCTTGGTGCGTGTCTGACTCCAGTACTCCAAAGGTGCCGAACGATCTGTTGGACCTGCAGCCCGCGTTCCAGCCCTCCCTGCCTCTCTCCACCGGCCTGCCTTTAGCCAACACATGGGGAGGTGAGCGGGTCACACCACAGGAACTCACAGATCTACATTAATATGTATCTGAAAGAAATCGAGCTTACATCAACAGTCTTCTCCTCTGAAGCCATGAATATTCCCTCTGGAATTTTATCACTTAAAGGAAACATGTTCTTGTTGTATGCGTCTAAATAACATCTAATCTGTAAAGTCTGATATACATGGGCCTAATTTTTAACCGAAGAGCTGATGGGGTGTGTAATGTGATATTTAACCTGATGGAACTGATATAATATTGGTTTCCGATATTAGCCAGGCAGATCCAGAAAAAGCCTGCAGCTTTCAGTGTTTATTGGATTATACTACATAAAACACGCTTAGCAACTTTCCTAGATGTATTATCTTGATGTGAGTTGAAGCTCGTTGGAGTATCAAGTAGGCTTTACACTGTTCAACAGCAAATACTGTATATATATATATATATATATATATATATATATATATATATATATATATATATATATATATATTATAATATAATATATATATATATATATATATATATATATATATATATATATATATATATATACATACATACGTACATACATACATACATACATACATACACTGGCTGTTCCAAAGTTTCTGTAAACATTTAGCCTAATAACAATAATATATAATAGTGTGTGTATAAATCTTATTTATGTAATACAATTTTAAAGCTGCAAATCAGGCTAAAGTTTTATTAAAACTTATGCATAGCCAGTAAAAAGTTTTTATGGATTTGAAGCTTTAAAGTTTTACAATAATAAAAAGTAATTAATAACAATAATAACATTTTATATTGTGTATATATAAATATTTATGTATTAAATCATTGTAGTACAACTTTAAAGCTGCAAATCACACTAAGGTTTACTTAATGTATTTGATTGCCAGTCAAATACAATTTTGTGCATTGTAATATTTGTCCTGATTCAAAGAATCATTCCTGTCCATTTAGCTTAGATGCACGATTTGTTACATGTTCATTACAACCCATGTCGGATGTCTGATTCAGTCTAGTTTATCTGAGTCTAGACCAAACAGACTCCACCTCATTTTGTCTGTTAGTCTATGTTTGCATGTTCTCTCGGAATCTCTCTCTCTCTCTAACCTCTTCTTGTTATTTTCTGTTTCTGTCTTGTCTTTGGCCGTGTAGATCCTTTCACGTCTACAGAGGCCGTTGACGACTCCATTCCAAACTTAAATCCTTTCCTTACAAAACCTGTTGTTGATCCTGTCCATCTGCCTGTTGTGTCTTCAGATGCTGTTAGTTTTTCCTCTAGGACATCCAGTCATGAAATGTTCGGTGGTAAACGGCTGTTCTTTTTTCTCATGTGGTGCACTGTTTGCTTTCTTTCGCCTGCTGCGTGCTGGTCTGTTTTCCCTCCACTCTCATTTTTATCCTGAATGCTCCATTGCATCAAGTGTACAGAGACCTGCTGGGCAGTGACCTGAGTTAACCCTTAAAATACCTGATACGTGTGTCTCAAGTTCATACCGGCTGTGTACTCAAAACCTAGTGAGCTGCCTACCTAGACAGTATTTTTAAGATCTAACTCAAAACTTCAAATGCGCCTATGATGCGCAAAAATGCTGTCTGCGAAGGCAGTTCAAAATGGAATACTAGCCTACTGTATACAGTAGTATACATTGAATAATGCCTGTTTACAAAAAATAAATTAGAATTAAATTTCACATACTAATTAATTAAATTGTTTACATAAATAAATTAATTTTTGCATACTAATCAGTTAAATACTATGTAAAACAGTCTGTTAATAAAGGTGCAGTAAGCGATTTCTAAGAAACGCTGTGGAAACTGAATCAGACCGAGCACCAAAACACACTTGTAGCCAATCAGCAGTAAGGAGCGTGCCCACTTATGAAGGGGAGGTGCCTGTGCTGTATAGCGTGTTTGTGAATTTGGGGGCGGAGCTATCAAGATGGGGGTGTGGTCCTTTAACAGCATTAACAGCATTTCTCAGAAATTGCTTACTGCACCTTTTAAGCATTAAATGTTTTATACAGAATTATATTATAATATTTATGTAAAATATTATTATATATACATATATAGTAGCATTATGATGTTACTTTAAGACTTTATTACATGCTCTATTAAGACAAATTACATGCATTTTAATCCGTGAGCTGCCCTTTGGTTATCGGAAATGGAAATGAGAAAAAAAAAAAGTTTTGTGTGAAAATATAATTTCATGATTTTATATGTAGAATATTTTCAATGCATCGATACACAACAACAGCAATGACAAGAAAAAAAATAGAATGATAAAAAAAGAATTAAATAAGGTACCATTATATAAAAACATGATCAAATCTTGAGACTAGAAAAAATAAAACTCTGGCAATTTTTTTATTTTAACTTCCTGTTCATTTTTCACAGTGGAAATTGAAGGTCAAGTCAAACGCATTGCATTGTGAGATACAGTGATTCTTGCAGTATACCTGGGTTGTATACTTGCATATTTTGGCAAATGCTAAATAATTATAATTTATAAAATTGTCATATTATGCAATATATATACTGCAGAAATGATAAGAGAAGTATGGTAGTATGCTATTCTGAACACAGCCTAGGTTTTGAAACACAGCCTGTGTGTGTGTGTGTGTGTGTGTGTTTGTGTATGTGTATGCCTTTTTATGATTGTGTTAAAACAATAAAGGAAGTCTAGCTTCTGTGAGTTTGTTCTATGCTGGGGACATTATTTATTATGTTCTCAGAGCGAACAATAACATATCTGAGAGTGTGACAGACAGATGGTTTGTTGTTACTGTAAAGCGTGTTTGTGTTTGTACAGCTGTAATATGGTGACTTATCTTTTATGGTCTAGTAATGCTGGTCTGATATGAATAGACAAGTGTGATCAAGAGTGATGGCTGTTATCAAGTACAAATTAACTGCTTAAAAATGTATGTGCCCTATTTGAGTTTGGTGGTCCTTTTTGCCCACACTAAACCTCAAATAATTGCTTTTTATATGGTGATTTTTCTGTATGGGTCTGTATGATGGTCTCTGGACCACCTTACTCAAAAAATATAAACCTGCTTGGTTGTGCTTTGCTGCCTACCTTGATTTTTCTTTTACCCTTTTTATTCCTCCCATCCTTAGAGTGTTAAGTTTTAAAGTTTTTCCCAAATGTCAATTTCATTTCTTGGTTCTCCAGATAATTACAATCCCTTTATTGATTCGAGCAGTTCCGTTGCGTCACCCGTCGAGCCCTGCGCTCGGATGGGCTGCTTCCTCTCAGGTACAGACGTCCCAGCGTGATTTATGTTTTCTGACCTCAGGAAACATAGTGGCGTTACCCCATGGTTTCCCCTCTGAGTCCTTTTTACTCCCTAAGAATTGAAACTTAGTTTTTGTTTTAACTCCACCCTCTTAACTTGAATATAGAGTATGCAGGCTTTATATCTTTTTTTCCCTGGAATTATTTTTGCATTTTTATTGCATATTCCTGTCTCACTTCACTAATTTTCCCATTTCTGGCTCCCCTGTGCTTTTGTTCTGGGCTTGTCAGACTCATTCTGCTCTCCGGCTGCCTACCCTAACACTCCTCTCTTCCACTCTGAGCCCTCCGCTGTAGCTGGACTATTCGGAGGTAGGTGTCGTCCCTCCAGTCTGTCTCTCTTTCTTTCTGTGTCCTACAGCTGTCTCTTGTCCTTTTTTTGTTCCATTCGCAGATGTGCTTTTGTTGAGCTGATAGGAACAGGTTGGAAGTTGATTCAGACATTTGGCTCACAGTTCAAGTTTGCAACATGTTTTTTGGGTTGTCAATTTAATAGTTTACCTTAATTTAGTCCAATTAATTATTAAATAAAAAAATAAAAAAAAGAATCTTCCTATTATTTTTTGCAAAGTTCCTCTTTCATATCACCTTCAAGGCAGTGTTATTCTAGTATTATTTATATATTTTATGTATATGTGGATCTGTATTCTATTTATTATATACATTTACTTGTTAATATTTTCAATATATATATATATATATATATATATATATATAATTTTTTTTTTTTTTTTAATTTGTAGTTTTAGTAATTTTTGTGTGCCTTTTGTCATTTTATTTGGGTTTTTTTATTTCTATTTAGCTATTTGATTTATTTTTAATTTCAGTTTTAGTGATTTTATTACTTCAACTTTAACTTAAATTTAATTTCAACTTTAATTTAATTTCAGTTAGTTGTCAAGACAACATTTATAATTTTTTTTCCATCTAATATTATATTATATATTATATTTTATTTTGTTTCAGCTTTATTTAAAAAGATAGTTGTCTATAATTTAAATGGTTTAGTTAATTACAACATTGCTTCAAGAAAATATTGATATGCAATTAATTTTTGCATGTTTAATTTAATTTGATTAATTAGTCTAAATATCACAATTTATTTAGTTGAATTAGATAAAAATGATAAAAGTAAGAGTAATAAAATCAATTGATTTCCCTATTTTTTTTTTTTTTTTATTAGTTCTTATACTACTGTTGAATGCTTGAATCTGATTGGTTGACGAATGTTCTAAGGTGTGCAGATATTTTCAGGGAAACGCACGGCTTAAGTAGTTCTAAGCAGGTCTTGACCGCATTGCAGTTCCATATCACTTCGCCAAATGATTTCAGTTAGACTGTTTCAATAGGTCTTACTCCTTACAGCCTATAACCGCAAAAGAAACAAAACCCACAGCGACACCGACCAAGCAAATAAATATAGTAAACAATAGGATGAAAATGACAAATTATTGTCATGGTTTTTGCCACAAAATATGTTTTATTGTGTCCTGAAAGCGCATACTCTCTTTCAAACGTACACACATACTGTATAGTACGGACACACACTCACACAGAAACGCGTTGTCCATGCTGCTCTGACAAATTAATCCGTAAAATAGTTACTGTAGAGCAACTTAAAAGCTACATGACATTTCTCACTAGCGAGGTTATAACTGTGCGGTTCTCTAGGTAGATAAACTTATAGTTTCACTATTAGTAGAGACAATGCTGCCATAAGAGACTCACAGGCTAATTCACAAGCTTATTAAGGCTTGGGATGAGATGCATAAGAAATTAGTCCTACACACAAGTGTGTTTTAAGGACAAAAACCTGGCAAATGTCTTGAAATACAACATCTGAACAGTGTCTTGAGGTGTGGTAACCTCCGGTTCATGTCGTGGCTGCGTTACCACCTCAGGTGTGCATTATTTTCTAATAATTCAATTGCCCGTCGTCAATTATTCCTTACTTTTACCTCAAATGGCTCATACTCATTTAGGATACTAGTTTACAGGTACAATGAAGAAGGGGAATAAATGAGGAGCTTTTGTCTAAGTTGGCATGATAAAGTTGATTTTAAAGTTAAATGGCTGCTTTTTTTTTTATTTATTTTTTTTAACTACAATCATGTTGTTGGCTAACCAAGTCAAATAGCTGACATTTTTGGAAGTCTCTCGACTACGACAGAATCGATCCATTTAAATTAATGATGGCAATTATGCATTACCCATGAACTGGAAGAAAACTTTAACCACTGACTGGCATTTTTCCAGCCATAACGTGTAGGCGAACCAGCCTTTGGTGTTTTTTTGTTTTGTTTTGTTTTTTGTTTTAGGTCTGACCTTGTTTCCTCTAACACAGGGTTCTCTGCACCTCCCGCCGCCCAGCCTCCCAGTTCGACAGGCCTTAATGTCGACTTTGACTCCGTGTTCGGCAATAAGTCAGCCGCCAACAGCACAGACTCTGCTGGTAAGAGAGAAGTTAACCCAGTTGCTGTGACTCACTCACTGCTTTTCTCTCCACATGATGCTTCACATCCATCTCACTGCTGAAGTCCGATGTGTTTTGGGGACCCAGAGCCTTTATGGAGTGATAATTGGACAATGCTTAAGCTAGCAGAGTGGAACTAGCATGTGAAAATGGTTATACGACCGTTTTTCGTTCTTTTAGTAGTTTGCCGTGGTATTTTTATAAGAAAAGGGATCACAATGTGTTTAGACACTTGATCTCTTTTGTGTCATGTTCTCAGTACTGCATGTTTGGAATATATCTTAATACACTGCAGTGACAAAATCACATCTGAGGCTTTTCATAAAACAACCTTGTTGCATTAATTTGCTTGAATATTGGTTTCATCGAGTCTCAGTTTTGATTTAAACCCATGGCTGGTTTGAAACCAAGATATCTTATGTTGAAGCAGTTGTTAGCACTCTAAAACATTGAGCCATGGTGCTCATATGGGCGACTCATGTTTGAATCCATCTTACGACACATAAATTAATAAATCAATGTTAAATTGAACATAAATACAAATTATTGGTGTTTTTATGCATGTTATTTCAAAGGAAAAAAAATCATATGGTACATTATGGAAGTTGACTTTAAATTTCATGTCATGTCAAAATAAGACCACCATGAGTTGCACAGTCATATTTTGAGATGTTCCTCATTCTGTCCTCTTTCTCTCCTCTCAATTTGTGGTTTGATCTGTTTGGGCCGCTGGCTTTGCATGGCACTGCATGTCTGGGTGAGTTAACAAGATTTTATCCACTTTCTTCCACTTTCAGTCCTGCAACATTAGCTCTGAGGCCAGCTGCCTCTTGCTCCACCCTACCTAATTGCACTTTTTGTATTTGTGTGTGTTGTCTGCGTCTTTTATCCCTCTCCCATTCCCTCTCCTCTGTTTGTTTAAGATGATATTTTAGGTGGCATCTTGAAACCCACAGTGGCCTCTCCCAACCAGGGCCTGACGCCCAGCGCCCAACAGCCAGGCAAACTGGTTTCCGATGATTTGGATTCCTCCCTGGCCAACCTTGTGGGCAGTAAGCGTCCTGTTCTTGTTACATCAAGCAAACCCTCTGTATTAGGGCTCCACGATTAATCAAAATAAAATTGAAGTTGCGATATGGAACATCAACTTTCATGCTATTTATTGATTTATTAATCTTAAAAGGGGTGACTGTAGCATTAGCCCTCACAAGTTTTCTCTTTCTTACAGATCTCGGTATTGGAAATGGAACAATGAAGAAGTATGAACATTTGCCACTCATCTCAATCCAAATTCATAGTTTTCTTCAAACTTTATCATGATTGTTTCTTCTGTTCCTCCTCAGTGACATCCACTGGAGTCAACCTGGAGAGAAGAAGTTGACTGGAGGAACCAACTGGCAACCAAAGACGGCTCCGACCACAACATGGAACCCTGCCACTATGGTGAGGAAACAATATGTGCTTTCTCTGACTCAAATGAAACAAAACTCATGCTAGAAACAGCTGTCGTAAACCAATAGACGGACAATAGCTGGAGATCCTCCACTGATTCTGAAACATGGGCTCTGTTCCAAACCCTGATGAGCTGCCTCGCTGTCTGCTGTCTACATGGGCAGCTAACTTCTAAGACAGCATCATAAGTGACTGAATTCAAAGGCTGTACATTAGCAAAAACTAATTTTATGTGGCCAAAATAGCAGTCCAGTGCCTGGATGATGATGTATACAGACACAAAGTTGCTAGCATTATGCTAACATTTGTTTTGTAGGTGTACAATGATTAATAGAGACTGTCTCTTCAAACATTTGCATAACAGGTTTATTGTCATGTTATAGAACTTCATGTAATTTACTTCATCTGTTTATTATTAACTGTCAATATCTTCGTTGGTGCTCTTGTGTCATCCCACAATCGCATATCAGCGATGTTTAACAATTTCTGAGTTGGTACAACAACAGGTGGTAATCTGTTGCACTTTTCCAAATTGGAAGTTGATTCCATGTCCGTATACTTTGAAGTTAGCATGTGGCTAAGCTAACAACTTGATACTTTACACAAATATGGGATGAAATAGTATTTTAATTAGTATAATAATACTTTTCAGGATACTTTCCAATATTATTATGTTTATTATTGTTGTTTTATTTTCACTGGGTTTGTCACTACGCATTTTGGGATTCCCTCATTTCTGAAACATATACACGATTCTGCTTTCATTTTGACCAAATTGAGGTATCTTATAAGTCTTATTTGCTGCCTACTTGTCCTTATTGTTGTCTAGGTAGGCAGCTCACTAGCTTTTGGAACAGAGCTGTAATCTACCCTCAAAAACAGCTGGAATGTATTCTGTCTTGTTTGTGTTTACATTGTGTTTGTGTGAGCTTACAATGTGAAATGTTATTGTGTTGTATGCCCTCTAATTGTGTTTGTTGCATTGTGTAACTGTTCTCGTCCGGGGGATAAACAGAATGGCATGCTTTTCCCACAATACGTAAGTCGAAATGTTGAGTTGAACTATTCTCTGAAACGCATGAGATAATTAACCACCACCACCGCCTTTGCTTTGGTCACAATTTATGACCTGTGTGTTTGAGTGACCAAAATTGCACTGAAACCCATGAGCTGATCTAACCACGTTATCTCAGCATGGCTGACAGATCTCTTCCTCCTCTACCCTTCCCTCATTGAATTCATTTGTTTATTGCCATCAGCAAACAACTGTAGTCATTTTGGCGTGAATCAATGGGCTAGTGTTTCCAGTGAAGGGTTTACTGGACAATGTGCAAATTCTATTACAAGGTACTCCAAATGTTTGATTCAGATCCATAATGTGACTTGGTAAACGTTCTGATGGAAACAATTCCACTGGAGAGAGATTTCTTTCTTAAACAGGATGTTTTGAGCTGGATTTATAAGTACATCAACATGATTTAGTCACATTAACTCCTGCAGAGTTGAATGTTTCTGTAGGTGGTGTTTCTCCTAAGACTGCTGTACAGCTGAGCTGTTTGCTTACTCTAGATACAAGTTTACATTGAACCGTTTGCATCTTAACTGAGATTCCGTAAATCTGCCAGCATATTTATCTTGAGATTCATTTCAGTTTGTTCTGATTCAGTGTGATATACACAGAAAAGCACACAAGATTGAGTTTTACATTTCTAAAGGATACATTTTTGGCTGTAAATCAAATTATTTGTTTATGAAATGTATAAATGTTCAGATAGGACCAACAGTGTACAGAGCATTTGTAAAATGTTGCTGTCAAACGATTAATCGCGATTAATAAAAGTTTATGTTTACATAATATGTGTGTAGCGTATATTTAATGTGTGTATATATAAATGTACATGCATATGTATATTTAACTATATATATATATATATATATATATATATATATATAAATAAAATACAAATATATATGTGTGTATGTATATTATGTGTATATATGTAATACATTTCTTAAATATATAAATGTATGCGTGTGTGTGTATATATATATATATATATATATATACATATACATAATATGCACAGTACACACATTACGTAAACAAACTTTTATTTTGGATGCGATTTAATCGCGATTAATCGTTTGACAGCAAAAAATTGTTGTTGTTGAAAGGATTGGGGATCTTTAAGATTTAAAAAAAATGTTTTTTAATGAATCTATTATGCTCGAAGGCTGTGTTTATTTGATCAAAAATATAGTAAAACTGTAATATTCTGAAATATTATTACAATTTAAAATAACTGTTTAATATATTTTAAAATGTAATTTATTGATTGCAAAGCAGATTTTTTTTCAGCCATAACACATTACTTTTTAGTCTCGGTGTCTCATGATCCTTCATAAATCATTCTAATTTGCTGCTTAGGAAACAAACAAATGTTGAAAACAATTGTGAATTGATGTTTGAGGACACATTATATAATATTTTCAGGATTCCTTAATAGAAAGTTTAAAAGCAACAGCATTTATTTGAATTTTTCTTGTAACAATGTAAAATTATTTACTGTCACTTTTGTTGAATTTAAAGGCAAAATGAGCATGAGCAATTAAACATGTCAATTAAATGTAATTACTTTTCTCCATCAAAGCTATATATACACCAGCACAGTAAAGGGTGTTATGACATCTAAAAAATCTTCTCTGCATTTTCCGAAGTTGTCATAGATCATGGATAAATAACCTTGTGTTCGATAAAAATGTTTATTTAACAATTCATTGGTCATTTGGTTACCATTATTGAATTTAGGAGGCCGTTCAGAGGAACGAGGCACCAGTGGAAATAAAAGTGTGTCTGTGGCTACCGAAGGTCTTATTGAGAATCTCACAGCTCCTTCACAAAGAGCTTCTCTCTTCCACCAGAGCCTTGCACCTGCAACTAATCACTCTGCCTTCAAAGAGGACACACACACACTGTTTTTTCGCTCTCTTCCTCTTTATCTCCTTGCGTATATATTCCTGTTTTGATGCTCTGTGTGTAAAGACATCTCTAATGTTTCCCAGATGTGAGCGACTCTCCATGAAGAGAGAAAGCTGAAAAAGACTGAAGTATCTTTTGCTAATTAATTTAAAAAAAAAAAAAAAGCATTCTGTTAGTCCACTTGCACAAAGCTGCCTTTGTTCACCGAGCGTCGTGTGTAAATGTGGAAACTGAGATGGCGTGTCTGGGGCAGTTGTAATCTTATGGCTGCGCAAGTGGAAATTTCTCACTTAAGGTGTTCAGAAGAATCGTTCTTTCATGCTTAAAAAAAAAACTGATGATGATTTACCTGTGGTATTTTTGTTTTAACATCGAATGTTTCCTCCTAGGCTCCCTCTGTCATGGCCTTCCCTGCCACAACGCCCACAGGAATGATGGGATACACAATGGTGAGTGGAAACTGAGGATTTATGCATTACTCACTCCATCAGTGTCAGAAGTACTAGCTTTTCAACTCCTGTATATTCAGAGACTGCAGTGAAGCTGTCAGTTCCCACTGGTGTAGTGTGGGTGTGCAGAACACGATGAAGAGCTCTCTAGAGCTCCAAGCACCTCTTCACTGAGTGCAGGTCAACATTACAGAGACTTTTATTAATCATGTTAGCAGGGTTTTTTGCATTGCTTCCTCCTCCATGAGCCCTTAGTTTTAAGAAAAAAGATGGGCATCAATGAGTGTTTCACGTGTTCTTGAAATGTATTTATTTTTTTCCCCAGTGTGAAGGCCCATTCACACCAAGAATGATATCTATAAAGATAACTATAATGATAACCAGTGTTGGGGGTAACGCATTACAAGTAACTTGAGTTATGTAATCAGATTACTTTTTCAAGTAACTAGTAAAGTAATGCATTGCTTTATCAATTTACCACAACATGTCTAAGT
This sequence comes from Hypophthalmichthys molitrix, assembly GCA_037950675.1. Lineage (NCBI taxonomy): Eukaryota > Metazoa > Chordata > Actinopteri > Cypriniformes > Xenocyprididae > Hypophthalmichthys > Hypophthalmichthys molitrix. The sequence goes on from CM075501.1 coordinate 37,291,107, forward strand.
TAGTTTTTCAAATAAGTAAAGCAAGTTACTTTTTTCACATTTATTGACTGACAGCTCTCCTGTCCTTATGTTGAGAGAAATAAAGTGCAGAGGTGTTGTGTGCGCTGTGTAAATATGATGGTTATTGTAGTTCTAGACTAAATGTAAACATGCATTTACTCATCTCACTTGCACAAAAACATTCATTATTCCTCAAAGTGAATAAAATGCAATCTCAGAATTTTACGCAAACTTGTAATAATAAACTATATTAAATTACACAAATATACTTTGTATTTAATCTCACTGTATTAACCAATGTCTTTGCTGCTGACCTTCAATTATCTAATTCACCCATATAATAATAAAAATACTTTAGATTAGATTTAGAAATAAGAGTGTTGATCTTTCTTCTCCTGTATCCTATTCTTCTTCAGTCTGAATGGCAGCACAGCTGAAAGGTTTGTGCAAGCTGCGCCCTCTACTGTACAGGCGTAAATATGCATTTCCTTCAGCCTGAGGCTTATTCATTTCACTTTTGGTGTGAAAGGGCCTTAATATTTGCCTAAAATATAACTTTTTTTTGTTTTTATTAAAAAACAAGCAGTGACAACACTGACAATAACTATATTTGTTTCCACACCAACAAACAATAATGGTCTGTTTATTCTAAGCTCACGCGCTGCAGTTTCAAAGTGTGTACATGTTTTTGCTGTTCTTGTTGCATTTACACGGTTTTAACCAGCAGATGTTCTCAGCATGCTATGTTTAGAGTGAATAGCTAGTGTAATCGATCTAATCTAACAGTGAATTTAGCTGACGAAGTGGAATAAAAAAAAAAAAGGAAGATAGACAATTTTGTTGAAACTAGCGCTGGATACCTGAGGTAATTTTATTTTACACTGTTTGCTAGTCTGGCTTAATGATCTCATCATTAATACTTCTCATCATTTATTCCGAGGGTATGATCGATTGTTTTCCTTATATCCATTATCTTTAAATTATCCTTGAAAAGGGGGTTTGACAAACAATGGTGGCTTTTTCTGGAACTCGGCAATTAACTTCTCTGCAGTGTCGTCTGCCATTTAAAATGTGCGAGATTCTTAAATTAGAAGGTTTCTGATTGGCTGTCAGTGTTTTATCGTTCAACAGTTGGAAAACAATAGTTCTGAAAGTGATCCCAACGATATTGTTTCTCTATATCTTTATCGTTTCAGCTGTGGTGTGGACTCTGCTATTCTGTTATATTTAGAATTTTTAGAACTATATCTTTATCGTTATCTTTATAGTTATCGTTATCGTTCTTGGTGTGAACAGGCCTTGAGACCAGATAGTCTAGAGGTTGTTTGTTTGTTTACTTATTTATTAAGCATGAGAGGGAACCCATGTTCTAATTCTGATGTAGCTCCTTATAATTTTATACATAATTATATATTTTTATATATTTTTTATATTTATATATAATATTTAAGTTTTATTTTTAATAAAACAATTTGTATTTATTATTGTTGTTATAATTATATTTTAAATTATAATTAAATTGTATTAATTTATTAAGTATGAAAGAGGACCCATGTTAAAATCTTGATGTAGCACTTAATAATTATATATTTGTAATAATAATTTTATTTTTAATTAAAAATATTCATAATAATAATTATTATTGTTATTGTTAATAATAAAATATATTATAATTAGATCATTTAATTTTATATGCATTTAATTTCTTATTAATTTTGTAAAAACATTAAAGGCTCAGGGAAGGAGGCTGGAACCAGTGAACATTTAATGTAACTTTAATAATAAACAAAAATAACAAAATGAAAGTAAAGCAGCACCCCCTCACAGATGACTGCTGCATAAACTAAAACAAAACAATAACATATAGTCCAGACCTGTTCCTCTCTTGTCTTGCACTGTCATCACTCCTCCTCTTATCCTTCCGGAGAACCTCAGTGGGATTCGAGACTGGTGTGGTGTGCAGTTGACACTCATTAGCACTCGCGCAACCGGCCTCGCTCTGTTCCCACGGCCCCACGCTGCTTGCTGCAATTTCTTTTTTCTTCTTTTTTTTTTTTTTTTTTTTTTTTTTTTTATTATTGCATTTAGATCCATTTACTGATGCTGTCTATAATTAGCACTGAGTCTTTCCTTGACTCGCCTCATCTTTTAGAGTTTTACATTCTATTCAATAATAGAGGTTGAATAAGCCATACAGGTAAAGCAGCGCAGGCCATGGTTAATGGTTAAAAGAGAGGAAGGCACTCTGTAAATGACGCTTTTCAGTAACAGCATCTGCACTTACATAACTGCTATTATGACTCATCCATTTTGGATTCTTCAGTCCAAATCCTGTAACTACCTCAGTTTTTTTCTGTTAAAGTTAGAGCTAATGTAGAATAATAAGAGTTGCTCCAAAAAAAAATTCTCTGTGTAACTTTTCCTGTCTGCTGCGTGTCATGTAGCTCAGGTGGAGTTAAACAGTAACTTCAGTCTGATCAGATGAGAACATTGGGTTCAGACTGGCTCACATTCCTCTGCTGAGTTTCAGTACTGTCAAACACAATGTCAACAGAGGAACTCTGTAAACCAGTGGCATTTAAAGTTCCAAATGCTAACATTCACAAAAAGTCATGACAAGTATTGCACATTGCTCACTTGGTTTCTATTTCTGCTTCTTTATCCCTTTAACGTTGGTTTTATTTTCTTTCTAGCCCCCTCAAATGGGCTCCATGACCATGATGACCCAGCCCACCATGATGTATACGCAGCCTGTGATGCGGCCGGCCAATCCCTTCGGCCCAGTCTCAGGGGCACAGGTATGACCTTGCACACAATAAGGTTACAAATCAAATCTGGAAGCCTTAAGGTGTGGTCTCATTTATTTTCACAGACACAATCCAGTCATTTCAAAAGGAATTCACGAGATCTAGAATTTCCCAAAGATTTCCCAATGCAGATTTCACAACGGGTTCAAGTTGATCATGCAAACCTGCCGCTTTGCCCAACAGAAATTTGCTTGGTCTGAAAGTGATTTCTGCTTAATCGCTAGACTATCGACAACAGATAATTGACCTTTTAGCCCATGTAATTAAACCAAAATTTTGGTAATGTGACCACACCTTAATCCAATCATATTCGCCCATTTTAGAGCACAGTAGTTATCCATAGGTCTCCGCTGTTTTTGCATTTATCCAGCCCCATGATCCTTCTTGGAATAGAGCCATCAGCTCAACCCTGACTGATCATGCTCTATTCTAGAAGCCGCTCAAGAACGGCAGAGGCTTTATTCAGAATGCGCTCTAGTTTGTTCATCCTCATGTGCCATCGCAGCACTGTTCTGAATATATAAGGTAGCATGGTGGCCTTAACACATGTTTGGGGGGAAGCATATGTATTCCATACTCGCACCCAATTCTCAGCTCGAAATACATATTGTGCCCCCCTCCAACCCTGCTTCATTTCTGTAGTAGTGTTAGTGCTGGAAATCGGTACCGTCCTGCAGAATGAGTAGGATTTTAGTGGCTAGCAAACACCCTCTCTCTTTCTGAACCTCTCTTTTATTCTCTAGCCTGTCTGGCTCTGAGTTTTCCTCTTGTGAGTGTGTGTGTGTGTCTGAGTGTTTCCTGGCTGTACTCGGACCCCTTCAATCTCTCTCGTTCTTTCTGAACTAGCTCTCTACAGCCTCTAGTCCTTCCAGTTCAAGTCCTCTCAGAGCTCCGGGACAGGACCCTTTTGCACAGCTGTCTTTGAAGGATTTCCTTTAGAGCGTCTTTAGGTACAGCATGTCTGCTGTGTGTGAGTGTGTGCGATCTGCAGTTTTTTGCTTTATAACAGTGTTTCTATTGTCAAAACTCTTACCCCTGTTTTTCTCCATGTGCTGCAATAGTACTGTTTGTATATCCATCATGATGTGATTTGTAACGGTTCAGCTTCTGTTGAAATGATCTTCCTTTAAACAGAGCCATTTTTACAGAGCTTTTGAAGTTCATTTACAAATCATGCATGATTTTGTTCTGTTTTACCCTGTGATTTAAAGGGGTCATATCATGTGGAGTTAAATGTTTCAAGTTTGTGATGTAATAGAAGTAACGACAGATCTTTTATTCAGTATTGTGACGTATATCTGAATAAAGCGAAATATCAAAAAAGAAAAAAATGTAGTGCGGGACTTGGTTCTGTGCATCGATTGTTGATTGGATGGAGGCAGATCTGAATGTGAGCTTGCAGTTGATTGTGAGAACTGGGCAGGGTTTAAACTGATTGAAGAAGTCTGGCATATGTCGCCAGAGAAACAAAAAATATCAGTCCAGTCTTATCTTTTATGTTGCACATTTCAGTGAGAATTTTCTAAATTTGTCGGAATGTGATGCAGTCTTTGCAAAGAGGCTGATATCATTTTTTTTTTTTTTAATTAACATAATGCTAAGCTAGTATGCTAAGCTGTTAGACTAAGAAAAGGGAAAGTTTGTGTAAAGTTCTTTTTTTTTTTTTTTAAGCTTTGGGGTCTTGCACAACACTGATTGACTGCTGTTGCTCATTTTACATGTGGGGGGAGTGTGTCTTAAAGGCACAGCAGTAAAGCCCAAAGTATACTTAAAGGGTTAGTCCACCCAACATTTTTTTGTCATTAATTACTCACACTCATGTCATTCCAAACCCACAAGACCTTTGTTCAGCTTCGGAACACAAATCAAGATATTTTTTTGATGAAATCCGAGAGTGAATGTGAATGTGATATCTTACCACATTCAAGGTCCAGAGAAGTAGTAAAGACAGTTAAAATAGTTAACATGACTACAGTGGTTCAACCTTAATATTATGAAGAGAGTAGAATACTTTTTGTGTGCAAAAACAAAACAAAAATAATGACTTTATTCAACAGTTTCTTATCTTCCCTGTCAGTCTCCTACGCAGTTGATGCAGTGCAGCGCTTCCGTGTTTATGTCCAAATGCTGGCTCATTATTGGCTGATGCTGTTCACGTGAGCAGAACGACATATGCGTGTGATGTTGACGCAGGAGCCGGCCAATACAGAGTCGGTGTTCTAATGTAGAACTGCAAAGTGTCTTCAACGTAAACTGCGTAGGAGACTGACAGGGTAGGGAGGAAATTGTTGAATAAAGTCGTTGTTATTGTTTTGTTTTTACACACAAAAAGTATTCTCCTCGCTTCATAACATTAAGGTTGAACCACTGTAGTCACATTTACTATTTTAACTGTCATTACTACTTTTCTGGACCTTGAATGTGGTAATTTTGTTGGCTTCTATGGGAGATTAAAAAAAAAAAAAAAAAAAAAAAACCTCTCGGATTTCATCAAAAATATCTTAATTTGTGTTCTGAAGATGAACAAAGGTCTTGCGGGTTTGGAACAACATGAAGGTGAGTACTTAATGACACATTTCATTTTTGGGTGAACTAACCCTTTAAGGTTTGATGTGAACCCTTGGCGTATGTGAACAGCTGAATTTAATGCCTTCCAAAGTACATTCATTTCATAGCACAGGTGTTTGACACGTGCATTAAGTTTTGTCCTTGTCTAGTGTCTTTGCTATTTCTCTCTAGATAAAAATGTGATGCTGTCTTTATACTCTTAAACTATAGTTGTGTGTGTCTCAACCCCCTCCCACAAGTGCTTGTCAACTTGAGCTTCTGTTGTAGATTGTGGCCTCCAGCAGTTTGTTGTTGTTGCCGTTATTTTGTCTCCTCGTTTCTTTTTCGGCTGTGAAGCAATGACCAGGGACCGATTTGCCACCTTGTGGACAAATTAGTGCAAAAAAATGTTAAGGCACATGTGCAAGCTAAGTGTACAGTGTGTACGATTTAGAAAAATCTGATTGTGCATGTTTAATGCATTAGTAAAACTGTGGAAAATGTGACATGACTCCTTTAAATTTTAATCATTTTTGAGTTGCAGCTTCATATACTCATCTCATCATTGATTGGCTGCTTTACTTGACATATTTGCATATTCAGTTCATTTTATGACTCTAAAATTAGGATATTCAGTCAATCATCCAACAAACATATTGTCCTGGACACTATGATGTGATAATGTTTCTGTTCATCATAATGTGTTAAAATCAAACGTCAGATATACAGAAACAAGTCCTGAAATGTCTCTCGACTGCATCAGTAATATGTGTTTCTCTGATTCCAGATGCAGTTCATGTAGGTGAAGAGGGTCGACGCTTCCCAAGGATGAATTATACGGCAAATCTCAAACCTTTAATCTCTCTCCAGTTGGCTGTTTGACTCTTCAAGGAGAGTTCTGCCCCAGTACAAACCTGTACAGAGGGAGGGGTGGGAGGGGCATTATGGGATATGATGGGTGGGGTTGGGAGGGGTAAGACTCTGTTGCTCGGATATGGAGGACACGCGCTCATTTTGTAATTTGTCTAACGCGGTAACAATTATTGTACCGCTCTGCATCTGTAACGAAACACAAGAGTGTTGAGAGGTTGCGAGTGCAGGAATGTGGTGGGTTTTCACACAAACATGGCTTCACTTTTTTTCCATGAAATGGCAAACCGGGGGATCTGGGATTTGGGTGGAGTTCTCTTTATCCGATCATCAATCAAAAATTACCTGATTTAACCTTCTCCAATTAGAAATTCTAACATTGGTTTCTATTATTTCTATTTTATTTTTTATTTTTTATGTTATGACATTTGCAGTAGACATTCCTTGTGTATTGTCTGTATTTATTTATGATTTACCCACTGAGGACATGAAAGAAATGAGTCATCTTTTTTTTTTTTTTCTTTTGAGCTCTTCCTTATGGGAGGTGTTTCGAATTATGCGTTCATATGGGTATGATTGGTTGTATAATTCGGATTTGAATGACTGAATTATGAAAAAATATATATAATATAAAAAATGGGGGGAAATGGACACTTATAAACTGACTGATACAGCACTAAGTATTTTCAGAAGCAGTTGTATGTCTAGTGCAATTTCTTTGTTGCTCAAACGCTCACCGCCCTCCATTTGTAACGGACATAGGATAAAATATACAAATTGTTATTCCACATAGTCAGTTCTGTGCCCCGGGTGGGGGTGGGTTTTGTGAGGGAACATTTAGCAAAGCACTACATTTGTGATTCAGCGGCATTGCATTTGGGGAAGATCTGTATTGCTTTCTGCTTGGCATGTCATTTTTACATTTGACAGTTATATGGCTGCCTTTTCAACCTGAATGTGCAGAGTCGCCTTCATTTTCGGGCCATCCAAGAGCATTTGCGTGTGTGTTTGTGGGTGTGAGTGTGTAAATGTGAGTGAGAATCGCAGGTTGTTGTCGGCATCGGATGGGGTCGGTAGTGTCTAGCTGTAGGTCCAGTAGAGTGAAGAAAGGGGGCGCTGTTGATCAGTGCTCCGTGTACATAAAACAGGCCCTGGTCAGTAGGGGAGTACACAAAGGGCGGTCCGAATATGAGGGCGATTCTATCCATTGATTTAGCATATTTACTGCATCATCCCTGCAGATTCTATTTTGTTTATATGACAAAAAAATAAAATGAAGCAGAATTTGGGTGGTTTTCAAATAAAGTGCATCTTCCACAGAACTAAGTGTGTTTCTTTACTTATTGAGTAGATTTTTTTTTTTTTAAATGTTATGTTGTGTGTGTGTGTGTATGTGTGTGTTTATTATGGTTTTAGGGTCACGGTTTCTGTACGGTTAGGTATATGCTATGTTCAGGGGGAAAAAAGTACTACTGTCAAATAAAAATAATATTTTTTAAAACATTTTTTTAAGAAAATAAGAACAAATAATCAGACTACAAGCAACAGCACAAATAAATACAGTAGAGCAAAGATACAAATAAAGTGCTTTTCAGGTAATTGTAGTTTTCAGGTACAGAAATTGAATAAAGTAGCTAATCAAATGTAAAACTACACTGCATATAATCTTCACTGTATAAAGATTAATTATCATTAATTATTAAGTTACAAAAGCTATTCAGTCAAGAGCTTGACATGTCAGTTCTCTTACGTGTCTTGTGCTCGAATGTTTAAACTGGCAAGACATAAATAGTTCACCAAAAATGAAAATTCTGTCATTAATTACTCACCCTCATGTCTTTCCACACCCTTAAGACCGTTCATCTTCGGAACATGAATTAAGATATTTTTTGATGAAATCCAAAAGGTATATGACTCCATAGACGGCAATATAATCAACACTTTCAAGGTCCAGAAAGGTACTAAAAACATTGTTAAAATATTCGACGTGACTACAGTGGTTCAACCTTAACTTTATGAAGCGATGAGAATACTTTGTGCACAAAAACAAAAACAAAAAAACTTTATTCAACAATATCTTCTCTTCTGCGTCAGTATCGCATGCGTTGTGCTGCTCACGTGATCAGCTTTGGCCAATACTGAGCCGGCATTCGGACGTAAATACGGAAGCCTTCACTGTGCTTACCACGTCACCTGCGTAAGGATAATGATAGGGAAGAGAAGAGGTTGTTGAATTAAGTTTTGTTTTTGCACACAAAAAGTATTCTCGTCGCTTCATAACATTAAGGTTAAACACTGCAGTCACATTTACTGTTTTAACGATGTCTTTAGTACCTTTCTGGACCTTAAAAGTGGGGATTATATTGCTGTCTATGGACTTCATCAAAAATATCTTGATTTGTGTTCCGAAGATGAATGAAGGTTTTACTGGTGTGGAATGACATGAGGGTGAGTAATTATTGACAGAATTTTCATTTTTGGATGAACTAACCCTTTAAATGAGTTTAGTTTAAACACAGATAGCAATGTGTGCTGTCCAGGTCTCACCTGCGCTCGTGCGCCGGGTGATGACGGCGTAAATGACTGCTCATATTCGAGCATAAGGCACTCCTATTGAATAAAGTTTAGGGGTAAGCCAGAATGCGTATCCATCGACAGAAACATACATTAGCCTTACTCTGTCTGTCTGTCTGTTTTATTTATTTTCAACAATCAATAGCAAGTTTCAGTGACTGCTGAAACTTGCTATTAATGATCTTTGTTGTAATCGGCCACTTTGCAGTTTGCAACAGGTCAAAGGTCATCTCTTCGCTCACATCCATGGGGTCATTAGGTGGTGGGTGCAGGGGGGATGCTTTACCTATCACGCACAGCAGCCTGCGCCCCAGCAAGTCCAGATGCATCGGCTCCTTAACACAAACACAAATGCAGCGCGCTTAATGCGGGTTCCAGTTTGGCTTCAATAACAAGGGCAGTGACTGTTCCTGTGCTCGTTTCATCTATATTCTAGCCCATGATGCCTGGAACTGGCAGTGGGAAAATCACAGTCACTGTGTTTCCACAGGCCTTATCTCCCTTATGTGCCACTGAGAGGGTCTATTTAAGATTTGCTGCCTTTGGCTGAAAGCCTTTCTGGGTATTTTGTCTGATAATATCTGTTATAAACAGAAGCACAGAGAGCCTTTCTGAGGTGGTATGTTATTAGTCATGCGTTTGTTGCTAATCAAAAATTAATGATGATTTATTGATGCCATTTTCACTCTGAATGTGACTAGGTGGGGTGAATACAGCTAGTATTGTCTATGATTGTAGTACAATTTGTTTACCGTGAAATTAGTCTCACTGAGGTCAGGTGGGGTGGAAGGAGTTGTGCCATCAGAGGAGGTCACATCTCTTTTTTGTTGAGCCCCTTCAGCTTCCTCTAACGGCTGGAGGGGATACGGGGGTCTGTTGACCAACTCTGGAATGAAATATACATTATGGGTGATTAATGATAGATATTTGCTGGCCAACGTCAATGTATAGAGTAGGTGTATGGCTGTTAGCTAGAGCTGCACTCAGAGACCATTAAGTTTAAAATGCTGAAGACATGAAGTTTTGAGCGCTAATGAAAACACTGCTGCCCTGTAATGTATTGTGTATATAATGACAAGACTTCCTCTACTTTAAGAGCCATTAGTGAGGGCTGAACAGTGGCAGTATTCACAGAGCTATAAAAGTCTCCCAAACTGGTAATACTAGGCTGTGGTATTTCATTTATTTATTTTTAGTTTAAAAGTGTTGTACTTATGATTACGACAAGTCTTATTGCGTTGTTTAATGTTAGTTGGCAAAGAAGAGTTTAGTGCTAATTAAATGGAGCTGGTCAGTTTGTTGTCTTTAATCTAAGAAGAAAATTAGCATTGTAGCATGTAGCATATTTCCTATGTTTTTATTTATTTATTTAAATGGTGGTTATTGACTTGAGTAAAATAAAGGTGGTCACATTATTGAAGTTTCCCAGACATTTCTGTTGTCAATAGAGTACCGATGAAGCACAGCTCACAGACGTCACCTTTAAAATCGCGTACTTCTGAGAGTCTGAACTACTGCCATTGAGATGAATGGGAATGCTAAAGGGTGCTTTCTCTAGGTATTATACTTATGCTACTCTTCTTTTATGTTTCAGTATGTCTACTGTTATGGCACCATCTATTGGTTATAAAATGGCAGTGCTGCTTAGTTAAAAAGCACCAGGTGTTCAGTTAAGTCTTTTTTTATATTCTTAGACAGAACACTGCTATTTTTAGCGATTTTTGTATTACCTGATGTTTCCTCAAGGCTTATTTTCATTATGTTCCTGTCCATACTACGGGTTTCATGGGACCCAAGGCTAGCAGATTGTGTAAGAAATTCATTATCTGGGCTGAGGGAAACAACAGAACACTATGAATTTAAACTTTATGGTCCAGAAAAGTCTCACCGCTTCAAAGTCAAACTCATACCTGAACAGAGGATCAGCCATACGGAGTATTTGGAAAAGATTATTAACATGTTCCAGATTTTCCTCTTCTAACTGCTGGAGGGTGGATTCCAACACTGCGATCTCCTTATTATATAGGGGAACCTGACATGAGAGATAAGCTGCACTTTATAATCTTTGCATGTACAAAGGGTACAATGCATGTACAATGTATGTATGATAGAACCTAAATCTTGACCACACCTGTTCGTTCAGCCAAAAATTGTCTTCAATCATTGATTTACTGTCATCATCAAGGTTTTCAGCTGCTCTCTGAAACATACAGACAGTTTCGGTACCTCAGAACAGATATACTAGATGGTCAGACAACAATGTGTCTGCAGACTGCAGTACCTTAAAGGCAAGCTGATTTGCACCCGCAATAGTCTGTGCTACCTTTTGCTTTGTTTCTTCAACAGTCGCAGCCAGAGATCTCTGAAAATGTTCTGAATATTTTTATTAAATTATTATTTGTGTTTTATAATTTACATTTAAACATTACCGTTTTGGTCATAAGCTTACATACACCTTACAGAGTCTGCAAAATGTTAATCATTTTAAATAGACTTTCACTTTCACGTAGTAAATTTCTACATATAGTCCACAAGACAAAATTTTAACTCAATTTACACAAACCAGTTTAAAACATTACATACGCTTGATTCTTAATTCTGTGGTTTTTACTTGGAAGATTTACGACTGTTTTTATGTTATTTGAGAGTTCATAGATTTTTCTTCAGTAAACTGCTCAGGACATACAAGGAACTCATAAACAACTATCACTAAATAAATAAATAAAAACAGTCATGGATCATCCAGATTTTGACATACAGTGTTATGAATCATTTTTATAAATTTAGCTGTTATTTGTCTTGTTGGCTAAATGTAGACATCTGTTATAGTTTATTCAGGGCGGTAATAAACAGTGTTGGGGTAACGCATTACAAGTAACACGAGTTATGCAATCAGATTACTTTTTCCAAGTAACTATTACAGTATTGCATTACTTTTAAAGAAAATATCTGAGTTACAATGAACTTTCTTGACTGAGCTGTGTCCACTACTGTACAGGTGTGAATTTGCATTTCCTTCAGCTTGAGGCTTATTCTTTTCATTTATGATGTGATAGGGCCTTTACATTTGCCAAAAATAGAATAACTTTTTTGTTATTAAAATAACAAACAAACAGCCCAGCCCAGATGAGAAAAAGTAACGCAAAAGTACTGTAACGCATTACTTTCCATACAAAGTAACACAATTAGTTACTTTTTGGGGAGTAACGCAATATTGTAATGCATTACTTGTAAAAGTAACTTTCCCCCAACGCTGGTAATAAATAATAATAATAAAATCAATATTTTTTTAAATAACATTTAGCAGATTTTGCAAGATGTATGTAATATAATATTTAAATATAAAATATATTTGTGTTCTGATTGCTGTAAAGTTAAAGCAGAAGATGGAAAACACACCTGATAACTCCTTGAAAACCATTTGTGTACAGGCAATGCTTTTTTCCAGTTTTTCTATCTTTTGATGGTCTATCAAGCTGCCCTCGTTTTTGTACTGAAGCCATTCCTGCCTTTCCATCTGCAGTTCCTCCACTTGCACCTGCAGCCTTGCAAGTTTACAGCGCAGTTCTCTCTCGCACAAATGCACACACGACAAATATTAACACAATACTGCGTAAAACATATAAGAAAAAGCTCACTGCGGCACAGAAATGTACATTTATTATAATAATGTATCGTATGACCATAAAAGTAGCTAGTCCATACGTATTGTGCGCTATATTTCAAGTTGTCTGTAGCCATAGCTTCGATAACCTGTTCAATATGTAAATTAATCAGTTCGGATTTATGAACTTGATCAACTGTTTCGCTGAGAAGATCCGACTCTTGAGTGATGCATTCTGAACTGGACGTCGCTAGCGACTTCTCATGAACACACCAACACAGAATAATGTTGTTGAATAAAGCGTTTGAGTCATATTGAATTGCTTTATAATTTTTTATGGAATTTTGCATTTTGAAGCTTGAAATATCGGGACATTGTAAAACGTCAAAAACGCTCAACGTGGCTTTATGTACAGTGCATGCAGAATTATTAGGCAAGTTGATTTTCTGATCAAATTTTTTTTCCAGGCACATCTTACCAATTCCAAACCATATTAATCATAATAACTACTATTAATTTTGTATTTAATCATTTATAAGTGATATATAATTGTTCATGAAGGCTGGAAATAAAAATGCCCATTATTCAGGTGTAAATAAAATGAGCCAAAAAAGAGATTTAACTCAGACTGAAAAGTCAAAAATTATTAAATGCCCATGAGAAGGATGCAATACAGTTATGGCATGTCCATTGGACTGTGAAATGCTCATTGGGTCAGCAGGGTCAGACAAAAACAGATGGAGAAGAAAAGACACATGTTAACTGCAAAAGAATTAAGGTGAAGAATTAATTTTGAAAGCATCAGGAACCCTTTAGTCTCCAGTGCCACCATTTTCCAGAACTGCAACCTACCTGGAATCTCCAGACTGGTTTTTTATAGGCTTTATAGGATGTGGTGCTGGTCCTTCAAGAGTCAATCTCAATCTGTCTGTCTGTAAAGCCTATAAAAAACAGTCTTCATGTATTTTACAACTCTTCAGCTTGTGATTCTTATTTAGTGGGGGTCATTTTTTAGGATTCTTTACCTAACCTAAGTCTCTGAGATCCTGACACCTTGCACTTCTGGAGACTCCAGGTAGGTTGCGGTTCTGGAAAATGGTGGCGCTAGAGACTAAAGAGTTCCTGATGGTTTCACACTTAATTCTTCACCTTAATTCTTAATTCTTTTGCAGTTAACATGGGTCTTTTCTTCTCCACCTGTTTTTGTCTGACCCTGCTGACCCAATGAGCATTTTACAATCCAATGATCATGCCTGAACTCCAATTTCTAGTATTGCATTAGTATTGCATCCTTCTCATGGGCATTTAATAATTTTTGACTTTTCAGTCTGAGTTAAATCTCTTTTTTATCTGTAAAAAAAAAACATACCTAATAATTATGCACACCTGAATATAAGAAGTTTTTCATTTCCAGCCTTCATGAACAATTATATATCACTTATAAATGATTACATACAAAATTAATAGTAGTTATTAAGATTAATGTGGTTTGGAATTGGTAAGATGTGTTCTGTTGATCAGAAAATCAACTGGGCTAATAATTCTGCCCGCACTGTATTAGACATGATAAAAGATTAAAATCAGTACACCTTATCAAGAATGCATATATACAGTCAAGGATGAATGCAATGTGCTAAATTGCATGTTAAGCATTTTCTTTATTATGGTTTTCTATGGGAAAAGCTTAATGTGAAACTTTTGTGTACAGCGTTTATATTCTGGGTTCATCTGTTTGCTAACCTGTACATAGAAGGTATGTTTTATTAATAACGTGTATACTGAATTTGTATTTTAAAAATCACCGTCTTAGTACATTAAAGTCATCATGAAAACCAAAATTGACAATTCTTATTTTTATTTTATTTTTTTTGTATCAAAAATTACTTTTTTGGCCCAATACAATTATTTAAAAATGTTCCTGTGTTCCACAGAAGAAAGTAAGCTAACGTTAAATGACGACAGACTTTCATTTTTGAGTGAACTATTACTTCAAAACTTTGTTGTGTCACTCAGGTACCTTCTAGTTCTTTCTCTTGCTCTTGTTTTATCTCCAGGTTCTCTTGAGCCGTGTTCTTCACCTGCTCTTCATCTTCCCGCTGCTTTTGCTCCAGGTTCCTCTCCCGCTCCTTTATCTGTTTATTTAGTTCACGCACGTGACGTGTCCGCTCTTCTCTCAGCTGCTCCTGCTTCAGAAACATGTGTTTGAATGTAGCCTTCCTCCTCTTCATCATCATCCTCACAAACATAAGGTCGCCACTTACCAGCTTTATCAGTTGTTGTCTCTTATCTTCCAGTTGGAAAATTTCGTCCTCAAAATCTTGAATTTCTTTCTTTTTAACCTGAATTCTATTAGAAATAAATAAAGATAGCCTATTATGTCAAGAGAACAGGCAAAGCAGTAAGGATAGACAATGAAACGTAAAGTAGATAATATTGAGCAAAGTACTAACTGGAACTGTATGAAGGCCTCTGCTAGAGATGTTGTATCCGTCTTGCTCATTTTCACTAATAGCTACACAGTTTGTTTACATCGTATCCTTAATATGAAAAACAAACAAAAACAACAGCATTAATTAAACCTTTCAACGGGCTGTGGTAAAATAATCTGTGGGTAAGTGAGCAATCTTACCCGTGAGCTGCGAGTGTTTTCTTTTTGTATTCTACGTATTTATTTTGACCTTTTCAGTTGTGTTTGCACGTTGTTATGGAAACTAACTGCCGCTGTGAACTATATCAGCAGGGGGAGACAAAACGGTGCAGGGAGAACAAGAAAAGTGTTTTTTTTTTTTTTTAATTTTATCAACAATTATTCAACAAATAGTGGCAGGGTTTAAAGTAAAAAGATAAATTTGTTGAAAAGCTCAATGTCCAACATTCCAGTTACCTCAGGTAACGCATTGTGCTTATTAATTTGACTTAAGTATTTATTTTGCATTATTTAACAAATGCCTAACAAATAATAGGCTATATCATGATATCAAATGCACTATTACGTGAATATAATATGTTTATATTTTAATTTTTAGGGCGTAGGGAGGTCAGAATGACGTTAACAACTCACGTTCATTAAACACTGATTCACAGGGAGTGGAGAGGCAGATAGGTTGTAGGCAGTGCCGCTAAAGATAATGTTTAATTTTTATACATATACTTAATACGTGTCTCATTAATTATGCACAGGATGTTCTGTGCTGTCATCGAGAGGACATTTAATTACACAATGATACATATGGCACGAGCTTGTGATAGAATCAAAAGTTGATGAAAGTGACAGAGCGTGACCACGCCTTTATGAGCGCCCACAGGAGGTGTGTGTCAAAACTTAGTGAACCTACTACCTAGACAGCATGTGTGGATATCGTACGGAACTCACCACACATTAATGTACAGCATTTTTAGCCCTTACTAGCTGTTGAGACAACCAGAGTGGAGGAGCCCACACACACCCACCGGTAAACATACACGCCTCACTTTAAAGCTGGAAACTTCAGTGCTTTGGTTCATATCAGCAAGTGTCTGGCAAATGGATTATAACACTCCGATGCTGGTTTCAGATGTTACAGTAGCAGTGTTAATAACGCCGTCTTGCAGCCACACAAGCAGGATTCAGGTACATTTTCTCTTGTCAGCTGTTTTATTTTGCTTTAATACTTACTGTTTTCGATTTTTTTTAAGATTTTAACTTTACTTAACAGTTTCCCTGCTGTGAGTCTGCATGCTCTGACAGGGATAGGTTCTGTTTCAACAGGCGCTCAGTTCATTATGTTGTTTTCATGTCTGGAATTTTGTGGGTTTTTTTTTTTTTTTTTTTTTTTATCTCTGGAGCCATTCTCAATGTTTTCTCATTTCCTGCTTCCCTAATCTGTTAATTCGTATAAAGCTATTTAGGAAAGAATGCAGAGTATTTATTTACATCCAGATCAAACGGTGATTAGTTTTGATCACTTCCACAATGGTTGCTGTATAGTCTCTGAATGGTTCTGGAGGTTATAGTCTATACGGTTATAGTCTCTGAATCAGTTTATTACATTTTCTTTCACAAGAAAGTATATCAAAGCACCTATTTTACATTTTAAAACTACAAATTTTAAGCATGTCTTGGTTTAAGTTATGTTTTTTCCAAAACCAACAAATAAACACTGAAACACATGTAAATACATGTTCTAACTGATAAGGAATCTGTTCAGAGCTGAATGTTGTCATAAATTACATATAATGCTGATAAAACTAATGAATTCACTTAGTCAAACTCTCTTAGTCAACCACCCCTGCTTAGACTAGTATTAAAAGTTAGTCATCTAAAATTTTTTCTTCAAGACTGGTCCTAACTTTTTAAGTAAGTAACATAAAAAGGTAGATCGGTCTAATTTGAATGGGAAAAGTAAGGCTAATTGTCCATTTGTTAAATGCTAGTTAGTTAAACTAGTTCTTAAGACACAGTTTATGCAACTGGTGCCTGTAATAAGTGAACCCAAACCATGTGGCAACTCTTTGTTTTGGTGTATGCCTCCAAGGGATGTGGAATATACAATCAGTTAACATGCATTATTCATGTTTACTGTGTGTGGATGAGACTAGTTCTTTTCTCTTTCCGTAATGATGCATCCCTTTAAAAGTTATGATTTACAGGTCTCACCTCAGGCAATCATCCCTCTGACATTGTCATGACATGTTCTTTCTCAGAATGACTGGACACTTACATTTTTTGAAATCTTATTTGTACTGAGAAAAATCATTGAGTGGTGTACTTTGAGGTTAGATTAGAAATTTAGATTTTAAATTAGTAATTATTAAAATGTCTAATTACTAAAGAATCTTTATTATTCAATCATACTGTCATACACAGAAGGTAGCCTTGAACTAGTTTTTTTTTTTTTTTTTTTTTTTTTTGAGGCGTTTCACAAGGAAATGACTCAATCAAGAAAATGAGTCGGGAACAGGTTTCCAAAATAGGAAAGTAACAACAAACTTCCTCTTTGGCTGGAATGTATCATGGCTGTATCTAGAAACCTAGATATGCCCATGCAAGACATTGGCAGTCTGGTAGAAACTTGCTTACTGTTCATTTAACCTGTTTATTATATAGCCTGATTGCACTCAATTATGCAAGCCGAATTTATCTGACAGGATAGCCTGAAATCAGATTATAGATTGTCATGATAAAATATGCATAAACAAACAAACAAACAAACCTCACATCCAAACTTTGTCACTGACAAAATGCATTTATTTGTTTTAGCCTTTTGTAAACTGTTTACAAGACATTTTAAACACAGTTTATTCATAAAAATCACTGACAAATTTTAACAAGAAGGAATCTGTCTCTTATTATTGTAAAGAAGCTCTTTTAGGGAATATTTTGTTAGATATACATATTTTTTCTCAAATTTGTTATGTTGCCTTATCCAGACATGTGGAATACTGCCAACTGGGCATTCCATCCATAAATATCATGATTGCTGTTATTTAAAATGGTTTAGTCATATTCCTACTTTTTCATGGATTTTAAACGGTCCTCCAGAAAAGAAGACTGTTCAAATTGATACCATTTGTGTGCTGCCACCTAATTTGAGTTAAGTGTAATTTGATTTAGGAATAAAAGAGTCTTTGACTGTGCTCTCTGCTCTCTGAAGCAGCCGGTGCTCATATCCTCAGATAGTCATCTGACAATGCCATGTCACATGTCCAGTGTTGAGCACATACTGTATGGACCGGCACTGATTTGGAGAAACAATATGTCATTTCAAATGTGTAGGGAAGCGTAGATTATGCTCGAAGTAGACGTCTTGAAAGCCCAGCTCA
Organism: Hypophthalmichthys molitrix; assembly: GCA_037950675.1. Lineage (NCBI taxonomy): Eukaryota > Metazoa > Chordata > Actinopteri > Cypriniformes > Xenocyprididae > Hypophthalmichthys > Hypophthalmichthys molitrix. Next base: position 37,309,311 of record CM075501.1, read on the forward strand.
TGGATTCATTAGAAACAATAAGGATCATGTGATGTCTTAATGGTCAGAAGAATTCACAGGGAAGACATAGTTCTTTGCAAGCCGAGCTCATACTTTGGTAAATATTTTGGTTATTGCTGAATTAGCTTAAAGTTTTGCTGTGTGTCTGGTGCAGGTGCTAAAAGTCTCCTCTGATGGTCTCCATGATGTGATGGAGTGACTTATCAAGCACCAGCCTTCAATTTACCCACAGTGATGCTCTTGACACTTTCAGTGAACCAGTCAGTGGCGATCTAAGACTCATCTGTTATCACTTACTCCAAAGCCATTCATCATGATTGACCTGAGTTATCTGACAGAGGAAGAGCAAGAGATGATCCTGACAGTGCTGAAGAGGGACGCAGAGCTGAAAAAGTTGGAAGAACAGAGGATTAAGTGAGTTTATAGGCAAAAGATTCTTGGTGGATTAAGAACAAACTATATTCTCACCCTAATGGACTGTTCACACAGAACATGCTTTGAATTCCACATTTCCACTGTACTACTTTACCTTTGTACTTCTATGTAAACAGATGGAAATCTTTTACCAGAGCGATCACATCCCATGTCTTTTCCATCTCGCACATGCTGTTCCAAAAATGTGGCCCTAAAGTTAAAATAAATTGAATGGTTTCACAGACAGGGCTTAGATTAAGCCAGGATTAGGCCTTCGTTCAATTAGGACTGTAGGACATTTAAAGGGTTAGTTCACCCAAAAATTGAAATTTCTGTCATTAAAGGATTAGTTCACTTTCAAATGAAAATTAGCCCAAACTTTTCTCACCCTCAAGCCATTCTAGGTGTATATGACTTTCTTCTTTCTGATGAACACAATCAGAGATATTTTAATAAATATCTTGACGCATCTGAGCTTTATAATGGCAGTGAACAGGGGTCATGAGTATGAGCTGAAGAAAGTGCTTCCATCCACATCCATCCATCATAAACTTGTACTCCACACGGCTCCAGGGGGTTAATAAAGTCCTTCTGAAGTGAAGTGATGCATTTGTGTAAAAAAAAAAAAAAAAAATCCATATTTAACAATTTATGAAGTAAAATATCTAGCTTCCGCTAGACCGCCTTCCGTATTCAAGTTATGAAGAAAGTGTAAACTGGCATCGCGTCAGTTACACTTTTTCCATAAGGTGAATAGGGAAGGCGTAGGACGTAGCGTAAGCTTTTTGAACTGCAAGAGTTTTACACTTTCTTCGTACGTTGAATATGAATGGCGGTCTTGCGGAAGCTAGATATTTTGATTGTGACTACAGTGGTTCAACCTTAATGTTACGAAGCAATGAGAATACTTTTTGTGCGCAAAAACAAAACAAAAATAATGACTTTATTCAACAATTTCTGTCTCCTACGCAGTTCGCGTAAACACAGTGTAGCGCTTCCAGGTTCTACGTCAGAACGTTGACCCAGTAATGGCTGACGCTGTTCACATGAGTAGCACGTCGCATGCATGTGATGCTGATTCAGTAGCCAGCAAATAATGAGTCTGCATTCTGACGTAGAGCCCAGAAGCTCTGCACTGAGTCTACAATGTAAAAGGTGTAGAAGACTGATAGGGAAGAGAAGAAATTGTTGAATAAAGTCGTTATTTTTGTTTTGTTTTTGCGCACAAAAAGTATTCTCGTTGCTTCATAACATTAAGGTTGAACCTCTGTAGTCACATTGACTATTTTAATGTTGTCTTTACTACTTTTCTGGACCTTGAATTCGGCAATTACTTAGCTTTCTCTTGGGGATCAAAAAACTCTTCGGATTTCATCAATAATATCTTAATTTGTGTTCCGAAGATGAATGAAGGTCTTACGGGGTTGGAACTACATGATGGTGAGTAATTAATGACAGAAATTTCATTTTTTGGGGTGCACTAACCCTTTAATTAACTTTTATAAACAAACAAAAAAAAACATTACTGGTGTTCACTGGCACTGATATATTTTAAGATAAGTTAGAGCAAGTTGCTTCCAGTTAATACAGTTTCAAACATGCATTTGTAACTTTGAGACTTCAAGGTGTTTTAATTTGATGCCCATTTTGTATATGACAGTCATAAGTCAATTTCCATATATATATATATATATATATATATATATATATAAACCAAAGATTTTGTCCTGTCCTTTCAGGCAGCTTCGTAAGACTGAGAGAGACAGAGGCAGGCTGAAGTACTTGACTGGGGAGTGGTTTTACGAGACAAAGTACCACAGACACAGAGATAGGATCCATGGCTCCGACATCATCAGAGCGTCTATGAGACAGAGGAAACCCGTGACGATATGTAAGTGTTGCCAGCAGACAGAATCACATAGGATCTCTGTTCACGTCTCTCATTATTTCCATTACATATACCCTGTCCCTGATTAGCACCTCAATTCAGTGTTTGCATCACTCATTTTCTGCTTTATATCACATTTTTACCTAATAAAAAAATCACCCATAGTTTCACCATATCATTTATCAAATGTGGCTCCATTAGTCATTTTAAGACGTGTACTTGTACATGTGTAAATGCATGTTTGAGCATAACAACAATTCTCTTACTGCAGTGGAGCTCTCTCAAAGATGGTCTGAGAAACCCACTTGTGTTTATGGTGAGAAGAAAGATGTGTACATTCCTCCAGAGCTTTCAGGACTCATTGAGGATCTGTCCACACAATCACAGAATGAGAGGTGAGCTTTTGGTGATATGTATGTATTTATGATTAGGACATTCCAGTAGAATGTTTCATCAGATTAAGATGCAATTATTTTTCTTGCTGTTGTTGTCACAGCTGTGATGTGAAGTGAGTGAGTGAGTATGAGTAGAACCTGCGACCTTCGGGTTACAAATCTGACTCTCTACACAACTGCCCCAAAGTGTGATCACATTTTTAAGTAATGAAATATGTTGGATTATGATACCAGCTACAAACATTTTAATTGTTGTATAATTAGATGGCTGTGTTCATGCTCCTATTTTTCATGTCATAGGTGAGATAAGACACAACCAAAGAAAAAACAAAACACATTGTAACAGTAATAAGTCATCATATAAGTGCATGACATGTTTGTCTATTGGTACAAATTTGTATTTGTGTTCAAGAGTGTGTGTATATACACTACCGTTCAAAGCGTATGCTTACCCAGGCTGCATTTATTTGATCAAATATACAGTAAAATATTAATATTGTAAAATATGTTTTCTATTTTAATATATTATAAATATAATTTATTTATGTACTGGCAAAGCGGAATTTTCAGTAGCCATTACTCCTATCTTCAATGTCACACGATTCTTTAAGAATTCTTTTTAATATGCTAAACTGGTATTCAAGAAACATTTCTTGTTATTATCAATGTTGAAAACAATTTTTATTTTTTATAAATAGAATAAAAAAAAATCTTACTAACCCCTAAGCTTTTAAAAAGTAGTGTGTACATTTTATAAACATTATTTAAAGTCATTTCATTGGAAAGTGCTTACATTTTTTTCAGACATATCGATTATGTAACATTTTTCATGTAAAATCATTCAAAATGCCATGAATATAACAGTAAGAAGTAACAGTAAGAAAAAAAGTAGCAATAAAAAGCAACTACAAAATACTTTAGTTTAGGGTCCAATTGTCACTATTAGCTACTAACTGCGACTTTTGCCTCAATAAACTCCAAATTATTGCTTACTGATAGTTGTTAAAGGGTTAGTTCACCCTAAAATTAAAATTCTGTCATTTATTACTCACCCTCATGTCGTTCCACACCCGAAAGGCCTTTGTTCATCTTCTGAACACAAATTAAGATTTTTTTTTGATAAAATCTGATGGCTTGTGAGGCCTGCATTGACAGCAAGATAATTTAGACTTTCAAACGCCCAGAAAGGAACTAAAAACATATTTTAAACAGTTCATGTGACTGCAATGGTTCAACCTTAATGTTATGAAGTGACGAGAATACTTTTTGTGTGCCAAAAAAACAAAATAATGATTTTTATTCAACAATATTTAGTGATGGGTGATTTAAAAACACTGCTTCATGAAGCTTCAGAGCTTTACAAATCTTTTGTTTCGAATCAGTGGTTTGGAGCACTGCCAAAGTCACGTGAATCATTGAAATTTCGACGTAACGTAATTATGACATAACGAAGTCTCATTTACTGAAATCACGTGACTTTGGCAGTTTGAGATCTTAAAGATTCGTAAAGCTTCGAAGCTTCATGAAGCAGTGTTTTGAAATCGCCCTTCACTAGATATTGTTGAATAAAGTCGTTATTTAGTTTTTTGGCGCACAAAAAGTATTCTCGTTGCTTCATAACATTAAGGTTGAACCACTGTAGTCACATGAACTGTTTTAAATATGTCTTTAGTACCTTTCTGGGCATTTGAAAGTCTAAATTAACTTGCTGTCAATGCAGGCCTCACTGATCCATCGGATTTTATCAAAAATATCTTCATTTGTGTTCTGAAGATGAACGAAGGTCTTACGGGTGTGGAATGACATGAGGGTGAGTAATTAATGACAGAATTTCCATTTTTGAGTGAAATAACCCTTTACGTTTAGGTATTAGATAGGATTAAGGGATGTAGAATATGATCATGCAGAATAAGTTATTAATACGTGCTTTATAAGTACTAATAATCAGCCAATATCCTAGTAATATGCATGCTAATAAGCAATTAGTTAATAGTGAGAAACTTAAGTGTTACAGAAGTTTATAAGCTCAAAATGACATTTCTGTTGTATGAAGCACATGCCATTGTTGTACTTGATTAAAGGATTGTACTTGTGTTTGCTAAAGGGCGGATGCAGTGTTGGGTTGTTGAAAAGGCAGAGGCGCCCTCTGCCTTTTCAACAACCCAACACTGCATCCGCCCTTTAGCTTGGCTGGACTGTTCATGATGACAGCCTTAATTTTGTAGACACTAGCTTTAAAAGCTCTCATATCGCAGCTCATCTAGAACTGTATGAAGAGAAACATAATCTTATTTCTTTAGCACCAGTCCATGCATACTTGTTTATGTGAATTTGACGGAGATTCCGGAGTGAACTTGTGATATGTAGGCCTAATGTAATCTGTAGGGCAACCTTTTCCCATGCAATCAGACACAAGGGGTTGGTGAGGGGACTCTGGAGCCAGTAAGCTGCTTCAGGGGTCAGATTTCACGTGCTGCTGTTTTTCCTCTGTCTGACACCATGTAATGGCATTATACACTCAAATTGCAGCATGGAAACAAATGTTGTCCCCACTTAAGTGCTTGCTGAATCTTGTGACTTTCCATTGGCTTCAGGACCAGACCATGAAGATGTATTGATGATTCAAATATATTGATTGCATAATGCTGATCTGTTCACAATGATCAATGCACAAAGCTCTTAATGGCCTACTGGTTTTTATCATGTTGATGAATCTTTCATTTAATTCATCATTTATTGTCAGAATTGTTTTGATATGAATCTGTATGACTATATCACCTCCATACAGGGTGGACGATGAAGCCCAGCAGGAAAAACAGAGACTTCAAATAAAGGTACATTACACAAAATCCACTATGATCATTTTGCTAAATTTTCTTCATGATGCATTTTTAATGGTTTTGTTGATTTCATTAAATTTATTATGTAGCCTAGGCAGAATCCATTCAATAGTGTGCGATCACAGAGAAATGAAGCCAGACTTAACAATGGAGTGAAGGAGGCCGACCAGACACCTGCTGAGGGTGAGAATGTCTTCACAATTTATCCTCAAATTGATTTTTGTACACTCCAGAGAACACTGTAAACTATAAGATGTGGTTCAATTTACGGTAAGAAAAAAAACAAACAAACGAACAAAGGTGACAGATTCAGACATTACTGGTCTCTGTTTAAAAGTTGATAACTTTATAGTTAATTTTGTTAAATAATTTAATCAATCTACTTGAACTACTAAAATCTGTTTTGTTATTTCTACAAATTATATGGTGATTTTTATAGAATTTTGTATTGAAATTGTATTGCGCTGATTATCTAATATCAAAAATTTAATAATTAGTTTCCACGACATATTAATTGTTTCTCTGGGTTTAGTAAATCATGGCTATGTTGAACTAATTAATTCCCTCAATTTAGTATATTGTGTAAATTTTTGTCATATGCGGGGCTCCGTAGACAACTAACCAATGTATTGCGTTGTTATTTAATATTATTTATATACTATTGTAGTATTTATTAATATTTTGAATTAGCTTTTGTTTTTTATATTTTCAGTTTTCATTTTAATTTAAGTTTTAGAAGTTTTATGTTTTTTTTGACATTTTGATTAGTTTTTGTTTATAAATTATAATGTTTATAATTTATATTTTTTTCAGCTTCACTTATTGAAAACCTTTTTTTAAAAGTTTGTTTTAGATAATATCATCAGTGATTACAGTTTTTATTGTAGCATATTTAGCATTTTCATTCAAATTCAGAAATTTGTTTTTACAGCATATATACTGTCTCTTTTAGCTTTTGACAGATTTCTCTGTCATGTAACATATGTGACTGCCACAGATTTAACATTTGAGTGATGGTTTTGATACTGTTCAGTCCAGTAATACATGAGGTAACAGATGTGTTATGTTTTTAATGAAGTGGATGTTCTGAAGAGCAAATGGTCAGAACATATTTCTTGCAAGCACAGTAAGTTTGTTTGACTGATCCCCATTGAGAACAGCATGTTTATCTCTTCTGGGCTATGGTGTTGGCTTGACATGATCTGTGCTCTGGGCTTAACAACTGAATGCTGTCTGCATGCATATCTGTTTGATCACAGCAGTTAATGCTACATTTGCATTATATGTTGGCAACAAAACACGTTGATCTCCAGTTCTTGATTATGAAAGTATTAAAAGCTTCTTTGAGGTCATACAGGAACAAATTATTTGAGAATGTATAAACACTCAATATTTGTTTGTACAAGTACAGCAATAGAGTAGATTTCAGGATTTAACTATACCCCTGCCTGCTTGTATAATTAGTATAGAATAACTAATCTGTAGTTTTATAATTGGCATTGAATGTAATGTGTGGCATTTAGCTTTATTAAAATACATGTTTAAAAGTGCCGTTCCTTGAAATAGTCTGGCCAAAAGATTTCTGTAGAAAACTGAAGCTTTTGTAGTGGTCTGAGTAATAGAGCTGCCAAACTTTAAGAAGATTATACAGAGAAGTATGTTGTTCTAAGTAGTTAAGCCGCCACGCATGACCAGTCTGTACCTCATACATAGATGGTACATTTTTGATTAACTTATTATTATTGTGTAGTCAGGCTAGTTTTATTGTCATGAGTTCAAAGGTCAGTATAAAAGTTGTGAATATTTGGAATAGGCCATAAATACATAAACTGTAAAAGTGAAGACTACTAGCTAGAAGACTTAAAGAGATAGTTCACCCAAAAATGAAATTTTTGTCATCATTTACTCACTCTAAAGTTGTTCCATACCTGTATGAGTTTCTTTCTTCCGTTGAACACAAAAGAAGATATTTTGGAAACCTTACAGTTAACGGCACCCATAGCATCTATAGCAGAAAAAAAGTCAATGGGTGCTGTCCACTGTCTGTTACCAGCATTCTTTAAAATATCTTCTTTTGTGTTCAACAGAAGAAATAAACTCATACAGGTATGAACAACTTGAGAGTGAATAAATGATGACAAAACATTTTTGGGTGAACTATCCCTTTAATACTGCCAGCACATTCTTCTTTAATCCAGTGCATTCCATCTCATTGCTATACCATTTAATGTAATCAATTAACAGATAGTGTACTGCTATTGAACAGTAACATAACTGTTAAATGAAATGCAAAATGAATTCATTTTGAAATGAATTCACTTTTTTTGTGCATGTATGTGTCTATGCCCCTTCTATTACTGCTTCATTACCCAACTATTTGGTTATTTTCCAGAGCCTTTCCTTCCAGCTGAGAACTACACACTCCATCACACTACTCTAAACACAGACAACACTGACACCCATGTAGCCACTCAATGCAAACCTGTGCCAAAAAAGAGACTGCTGCTGTATTCCTGCAAAGACTCTTCCCTGGACACCGGCAGCAGTGACAGTGGAGTTAGTCAGGTCGTGACCCCTGCTCCCAGAGGCATCCTGAAGCACAACGGCTCCAGTTGTAGCTCTACCGACTCCCTGCGACTCCACATTCCCACCAATGATGGCAGCAGCAGTCAGTCTTCTGCTACGGTCAGCCCCATCAGTCCTGAAACTCCCATCAGCCCTCCTCTTTCCCCCTGTTCAGTGCACTCTGCTTCAGGGTGGTTAGATAGGAAACAGGTCCGCTTCTCCTTTGTCGTCGGGCCTATAGAGAGTGTGCAAGGAGAGCACAGTGTGCTGGAAGAAGATTGGAGTCCTGTGTTGGACCAGGATAGAAGTGATATCACAGAAAACGGTAACGTAGTTGTAGCCGTGAGAAGTACTTAAAGGGTCTGTTCACCTAGAAATAAAATTCTGTCATCATTTACACACTCTCATGTTGTATGACTCTGGTATATGACTTTCTTTCTCCTGTGGAAAGTATTTTTGTCCATTTAATGACACATTGGACATTCATTGTATGAAAAAAAAAAAAAAAACACACACAGAAATTAATCCAAAAAAAAAATTTTTTTTGTGTTCCACGGGAGAAAGAAAGACATGAGGGTGTATAAATGACGAGTTTTCAATTTTGGGTGAACTAACCCTTTAAAGCAGGGAATTAGCATTTGCGGTCTCACTTCCTGTGGTCTACAAAGTTACAAACAGCAGTCTGGAGTCCACTAAAAATCACGAGCGTCCCCACATGATGAGCATTTAGCCTACAGAAAGGTTGGGGGAAGAACAGGTAGATGGGTTGTCCAGCCGGACACCTAAAAATAGAAATGCTTTAATACAAAATCTTTTTGGTAAGACACCCTGATCATTTCAATATAATTAAACCCTAAAAATGAATCTGTGTGAGTTAATCAGCTATCAAATCTATCAACCTGTGATTCAGCAGTACACATGCTTTTGCTAACTCATTAATACATCCCCGTACTAACTGCATGTGTGTGCATATCTCATACATACAGCACATGGCTTCTGGTGAATGCTCGTGTGTATATGTATGTTGATTAATCTACAAATGGTGATTAGTAAATAAGCACTGCAAGAAATGACTATAATTTGACTGTTTACTGCAATTTGAATGTGCAGTATGATTATCTGATGACAGGAATAATGGTCAGACGTTATTTATTGTAATATTGTTTTTGGAAGTCATTGTTCTGTCTTAATGTATTATTCATTCTCTGTCACTTTCATGCAAAAAAAAAAAATTTCCAACTTGTGATTGTCTCCACTGCAGGTCGTCATGAGCATTATGGTGAGCCTCAGTCCTCACAGGTGTCCAACATCCACAGCTCTACTGAAGAAACAGGTAAGGCCATTGAGTTGAGTGCAGAGGGCCAGACTGATAAAGTTACAGTGGAAGAGGGTCGCCCAATTTCAAAGTTACTTGAATGGTTTGGGAGAGGCTCTCGAAATGGAAAGCTGAAAGAGTCACCAGTCAAGAGAGAGATGAATGAAGAGGAACCAAAAGAAAGCCCAGAAGCCAAGTCAGAAGATTCAGCACCTCCAGTTAACCAGCCAAACACCAAGCCACCACCAAAGCCCCGTAGGGGGCTTTTTGCATTATTTTCGAGAGCAGAGAAAAAAGACAAGATTCTAGAAGTTCAAGCATCTGACAAAGAAGTGATAAGTCAAGATAAAACAGAAATTTTAGAATGTGAACCATCTTGCACTCTGAGGCCTGAGGCAGATGATAATATACATCAGAAGATCCCTGTTCCCACAGAGAGCAGGATGGCTGAAATATTAAAAGATAAAAACAAACCAGACAGACTAATATGTGAAGATACTCCTCCAAGAGAGAAGTTTGACCAAGGTGAGGTATCGCCAGGAAAAATGGCCATCCTGAAGTCATTCTGGGAAAAGGGGAACAGAGGACCTAAAATAATAAGCATTAAAAAAGAACCGGAGGTAGAAGAAAGTGAGACATCTCACCTTAATGAGAATTATCACAACACATTAGACAGAAGGTTGTCAGATTCAAACATCAGCCCATCAAAACCCAAACCCAGTGATCCAAACCCAGTTGATGTAGAATCTACAACAGGTGAGATTTCTTCGGTCTCACCTAGAAAAGCATCCAATGGTGGTGATGTATCAGCCATATCCTCACATGAAGATGGGAACCCTTCTACTTTGGACAGCAGTAAGGTCTCAGAGGACTCAAGCAGTGAACTACAAACTCTCACAGTGAAATCGAATGTCAAACTGTCACCTAGTTCACTGCTAAAATATAAAGATAATTCTCTGGGCAGTGAGCTACAAGAAGAGTCAATCTGCAGGGATATATCAGACCTGAAGAAGGAAATCTCCACCTTCAAAATGTCCCTCAGTCAACAGGAAGATAAAGTCTCGATTAATGAACTCAAGTCATTTTGGGAGAAAGAAAAAAGTGGACTTAGAGTAATTGTAGGCTCACCAACGTGTACAGCCAACGTTAAAGACCCGTCCACAGAGTCATCTCCAAAACGTTCTTCTGTAGGACATTCTGAACCTCAGTTTGACATCAGGTCAAACAGCCCAAGTTCCCCAAACAGAATGAGTTTCAAAGAGGCTGGTTTGATTGCAGAAAAAGAGAAGATGGAAAAGACTGAGGAAAAACAAAGAAGTCCAATTAGAGTGCCATTACAAGACCTTCAAGATATGAGAGGTAGGGTTTCTTACATCACCATGAATATTTCTAATTTCAGACAGTCAGTTTCAGAGAAACACACAAAGCCAAGTCCACCATCATCTCCCCTCAGAAGTCTCCCTCCAAAAGGTCAACATGATAAGCCACAGTCCGCTGACATTTACCAACCAAAAGACCAAGATCAAACCAGAACGCCCAGCCCATTACGGCAGTCTAAAGTACCTCGTAGAGATTCATATCCAAACAAGGAGTCCAAGAAGGATGGTTCTCCCTTAAGAACCTTTGCGATAGATATCAGTCCTGATGACAGGAGTCCATGCAATCTTAGGGTTAAATCAGGGCAAACTAGGTCGTGTACCTCTCCTGAACACCAAGGGAAGACTTTGGAAGGACGCATTGATGATAGACCCATCGTGCTTAAAGAACGAAAGCTGTCAGTGGACTCTCTGACCCGATTTTATATTCCCCTGAGTTTACACCATTACTTGGGCTTACCCGAGCAGACAATCTTAGGTGAAAGAGAACAGGTTAAGGTGCAGGCATATGAAATATTTGAACAGGTGAACCAAGGCAGAGTGAGCAATGAGAGTTCCCCTTCTCGACAATCCCTACCTGAATCGGAGGAGATCACCTTTGACTCCTCGGGGAGCTCCACACCTGAAGCCTGGTCAATCTCACACACCAGTTCATACTGTGAGCTCACCTCTCCATTTTGGTTCAGTCTAGTTTCTGTAGAAAAGGCACTGATTGGTTCGGTGATTTTTGTGGAAGCAGGGTTTATGTCCTTAAAATAAGTGCTCAGTGTGACCTAAGAAACATGTCCTACTTGATACTTTGCTCAAGTAAGATACTCAACTTTGTAGACATGATAAAATGATCTATTTATTATTCTGGACCACATCAACTTCTACAGGTTTATGACGTTTTAAGCCCTGCCTCTACTTTCTTCAATTATCTAATTCAGTAATCAAAACAATGAAATCTTTTTTTGTAATTTTTCAAGTTCCCGGTAAGTTTAATTTTATAACATGGTGTGTGAAATATTAATCATTTACAGTTACAGTCAAATGAACGCAAGTACCTATGACACTGATCATAAATCATCTTGTAATCATTAAAGTCTTTATTATACTTTTAATTTATTAAAATGCATTTTTATATTTCATAATTATTTTATGTTTTATAATTTTCTTTTTTTTTTTTTAAATATATAACTAATATTAAATTATGTATTATTTGATTTATATAGTTGTTCATGGAATTCTGCTTTTTTGGTAGTTTTTATGTCATTTTAAATAACATACATGGATATAAATTTCAAATCTTCTGAAAATCAGACAGCTAATGAAACCAAATGGTGTAATTTCTCAGTTCTACCACCTTAAATTAGTGTTTCCAATGAGATATTCAGTACTAATATTTGTATATAATGTATCAGTAGACTTCTGCTTTTGTATGGTTTGCTGATTTCATCTTGATTTGGGCTGTGACAGGGGATAGTGAGGATGAAGGCCCTGTCAAAGCCGCTCTGGAACGAGCCAATGCCAGACCCATCTCTATTTCCAAAAGTCTAGAGGACCTGACATCCACACCTTTACGTAAGCTTCCTTTCTCTTTACTACAATATGCTTTGTTGACCTTCTTATGTAAAATAAAGTCAAACATGTTTTGATCATTGGGGATCATGCTATCTTGGTCCTGTAGGAGTGACAGACTCTTTCGCCCTCTGCTGGACATTTCTTTATATCTCTCAATGTCTCTAACCTAATCAAACAATAGTATACACAACACAATTCTAAAGCATTATGCTTTATTGAAGTTGTACTATTTATTTATTTGTTTATTGATTTTTTTAACAATACTTTGCCATATAAACCAAGAAGAGAGATGGAAGACTGATACAAGGAGTGATGTTAGGAAGAGTATGGAAAATGGTAAATATGAGTCTTTTTCCTTTTTGAAAATAAATGAAAAAATAAATAGTCTTTTAATACTTTTTCAATGTTTTTGATGCCCTCATTAATGGATGTTTCTTGGTTAGAAGGCAGCATCATAGATGCATTATATGCTTGCATCATTACATCAAGAGCAGGAAGTAAGCCCATGACATTAAATTTGTATTAAACGTCCTTTTCATAATTGACCCTTGGTCTTTCATGTATATTTTACTGTCTGAAATGGCTAAGAGAATGCATTAACTGACACATGAAAATTTGATGAGTGCATGGATTAATGCCAATAATTAAAGGCGGTTTGCGTCCCATACCACCTGAATCATGCATCTAATGATGAGGTAGATGGAGTAACTAAATAAATTCTTTATATAAAATATCAAATGTGCTCTGCAAAATGAACAATTTCTAGATGCAAACTCTTCGGAATTCATTATTTCCAATAAAACTCAAGATTTATTCCATCTGTATCTGGATGGATCCAGAATATGTGTCCATTAAGTGCCTCTGTTTCATTGGTTTAAGTATCTGCAGTCACTCCCAACACCAAAACGTCCTTCTCCGACCCAGAACAGGTGAAGATGATGAGTATGTCTGTACCTGCATTCATGCAACAAGAGGTAAAATACGAACCAAAACTGATGAGCCTACAAATGCTAATGTTGACTAACAGCTTCCACACTGGATTAGTTCTAAAATGTCATAGTTTATGTTCTACCTTTATCACTGCAGCTAAACACCAACGTTCACTGCATTATTAACCTGCATAAATGCTCCTGTCCAATAGATGGATTGCGGAAACAGTGACTGTGCATCAGTGAGCAGTTCCCAATATGACAGACTGAGAATATGCAACACTCCTTCTAATTTTAGCACTTGCTCTGAAGTGGCCTCAATGTCCTCTGTATGTGACCCCCGTGACAACCCAATGATGCTAAATAGAACTAATATCACTCTGATATAATAGAAATGAGCATATTCATCTATTTTTTGTTGTTGTTGTTGTTGCAAACTATGATAACATGATATTATGAATGGATTTCTATACAGATTTGTGTCTTTGTGTGGGGTATAAATAGGTCACTGGCAGTGTGATGAGCATCTACAGTAGTGAGTTTGGTAATGTGGAGGTCAAAGGCACAATCCAGTTCGCCATTTACTACGTACAAAAACTGGGAGAGTTCCACATCTTTGTTGTGCAGTGCAAGGACCTCGCCGTAGCGGATGTTAAGAGGAACCGATCTGATCCGTAAGTGGGGGTAGCGGGAGAATATGGCTTCTCTTTAGGTATAAAGATGGATGAAGAATAACATACGTGCTTTGTTTGATTGAATCCAACTTTAGGTATGTTAAATGTTACTTGTTACCTGACAAAGCAAAATATGGAAAGAAAAAAACATGCGTGAGGAAGAAGACTCTGGATCCAGCTTATAACGAAATCCTACGGGTATGACAACTCTAAAATTCTTGAGAAGTGTTTTGATATGAATTTGATGATAAATTTGTAATTTCTGTGCAGTTTAAGATTCCAATTGAGACGCTGAAAACCCAGAAACTGAACATCTCTGTGTGGCACAATGACACGTTTGGGCGTAACAGCTTTCTTGGAGAGGTTGAGGTTGATTTGGCCGAATGGGATTTCAATAACACGCAAATGAATGAATATCTACTTAAAGGAAGGGTAAGATAACCATAGTCATGTCTATTGGGTCAGGTTTAAGTAGATCAGGGCTCTTCAAACTGTATTTTCAAAATGTTTTTCCTGAGAAGTCTGTGAACACTAGATCTAAAAACCTATTTGTTACTTGAGGTATGAGGTCACATTTGTTGCACTGCCTCTGCCACTGACTGTCTTTCTTTATCAACCCAGGTTCAAGTTCCCACCAGCCCAAAACATTCTGTCGGTGGTGGGGAAATGAGTGCAGAGATTAAGGTAGCTCTGCGTTTTCTCCCGCAGACTTCTCACAGTAAGTTAACTATGCTGACTCTTTTTTTTTTGTTTGTCTTAAAAATGTTTTAGGAGCATCTGCCTTTCTGATAACATGTTAATTATGTAGGTCAAAAGAACAAGGGGAATGGTGAGGTGCAAATATGGGTGAAAGAATGCAAGAATCTGCCTATTTCCAGGGGTGTTGCCATTGACCCATTTGTCAAATGGTATTTATAACTATTTTATTGTATACAATTATATGTGTTGGAGTGTTAGATGTGGAATGCCCATGTGTGTGAATTCTGGCTTTTCAGCGCAGTCCTCCCAGATGCCAGTCGAAAAAACCGTCAGAAGACCAGAGTGTTGAAGAGGTCTTCTAACCCAGTGTTTAACCACACCATGGTTTATGATGGCTTCAGACAAGAGGACCTCAAAGAGGCCTGTGTGGAGCTTACAGTGTGGGATCATGACAGACTCAACAACCACTTCATTGGGGGTATTAGACTTGGTCCTGGAACAGGTAATTAAAGGGGCAATTACATGTTACAAATATGATTATAGAAATGAAATTGAAAAATGTCATGACTGATTGTCAATATTATCTTATTGCAGGTAAAAGTTACGGCACTGAAGTGAGCTGGATGGACTCTAACGCTGCTGAAGCAGCCTTGTGGGAAAGAATGTTGCAATCTCAGAATGAATGGGTGGAAGATGTATTACCTTTGAGAATGATGGTCATGGCAAGAATGTCTAGATAGTAAGAAAATGAGGCAAATATATGGAAAATGAGTATGTAGGAAGACAGTATGTAATGTTAAATATATATTGAAACTAACTTGATGGGTCCTTGCTTTGAGGAAAACAAAAAGAATGAAAAATATAATATGCCTGTTATTGTAAAGTATGTGGGTTTGATGTCTTTAAAACTAAATAAAATATGTCAATATGCTGCAAATAAGTTAAAAAAAAAGATCGTTTGCGAATTACCTTGAGTATTCTAAGAAACTGTTATTTTAATAAACTTTAAATTGTCCAACTGCCATCACTTTTATACGTAATTTTTTTATGAATACCTAGTAGTCTAATAAATATGAAATACATTTTTTGTGTGTGGGGAAAAAACTGTTAACTGCCAAAGTAACAAACTCGAGCAAACGATTCTGAAAGAAAAAACACACCCATTGTTGCTCCTCCCCCATGTGAACCCATGTTTACGGGAAGTCTCGCGATATCTTTAGACTCGCCATTTTAGTTCCTCAGTGTCGTTGTAAGTGCGTTGCTTCTAATTTGGCTTCACTACGTCTGAGCTTAAATACATTTTCTATCCTGTTGATTTATTTTTCTCGGAGTTTTTTTTTATTTTATTTTTTTATTAACCAATCATCGTCACAAGACATCAGCATACAACCTGAGGTAAGTTGCTTCGATTATATATATATAAAAATATTTATAGTTTTCTTTGCTTGAGAAAACTGCTTTGTCACGCAGACCAAGGCGTGCTGCTACGGCCTGCTAACCAAAAACACCACGAATATTGTAATCATTTGTAAGTTTTTCTTGTGTCGAATATTATATTAAAATTAGGAGGATACATTTATTTACGCGTACTTCATAAAAATATCCAAGTCTTGATATTTTGTTGGATATTGTTTGCTAACAGCGAAAAGAACAGAAGCAAGCTAACGTTATGTGTTCTGTAACGTTACGCATTTTCATTACTCTTATGTGAGATCTTTTAAGTTTTAAGCGTTAACGAATGTTAACTAAAAATTATCTTTTACCAATCCTCGTGTTGTTTCAAACTCGTATTCTTTGGTCGAATATATAAGGAAAAATGTGGATTGACTGCCTCTGTTATCATTCACTTTATCGCTTTTTTCCGTACATTGAAAGTAAATGCCGACTGAAGTTGTTATTCTGCTTAATATAATCGTTTTTGTGTGTTCCAAGTAAAAGTCATACGGGTTTTGAACCACATACGCATTCGTTTTTGTGAAGAGAATTGTGCGTAGTATGCATGTTCATTTTATTAAAATAGTTTGTGTGCAAGTTAACTGTTGTCATTTATTTAATGCTAATTTTATATATATTTTTTTATTTCTAGAGTTTCATCAATTCATATACTAAAAAAACAGCCATGATCACCAGAAAAAGAGGAAGAAGCAGCCTTAACGATGATGTCACATCTACAAGTACCTTCCACGAGAGTGACGGCACTTCGAAAACCAGTAATTCAAGCGAAACAAACACGCACACTTCTCCAGAAAGTGACACCAATGACTGGGGCCTGGATGACCTACTTGGCTCCGAGTTCAACTGGGACCTGGACAACGATGTGCTGGATGTTTTTGGCAACCTTGAATCACAGACCAACGATGAGATGAGCCAAAGTGCAGTGCTTAACGTTCCGGTATCCCGCAGCAGAGGTGTGGTCCAGAGGTCAAAACTGCAAGACGTCTCCGGTCGGATCATCAACAAAAATGCCATTGCGGCAAGGATAAACAGATTAAAGAAGAAAGAATACGTCAGTGGCTTGGAGCAGAGAGTTGGCTCTTTGACAACAGAAAACCGTGTTCTCAAGCAGGAAAATGGGAATCTCAACAAGAGAGTGGAAGAGTTGGAGAATGAAACTAGGTACTTGAGAGCCGTGTTGGCCAATGAGAGCATGCTGGCTCAGCTGTTGTCTAGATTGAGCGGTGTGAACGGCATGAAATTCTCTACCTCACTTTTCCAGGAATCCAACGAGAATGACCACGATTATGCCATGCCGAGGAAGAGGGTGAAGGTGGAAGACAAAGATACTGCAGGTGGTGTCTGCCTGCATGTGGACAAAGACCACGTCTCGGTGGAATTCTGCACCAAGTGTGCTGAGAGTTCAAGCTTGTCGCATAAAATGTAGGGTCAAGTATTTTACCTTTTCAACGTTTCCCGAGACTGAACATTGCACAAGGTGTAAATGAGGGGACATGACAACAGTAGTCAAATATAGAGTTAACTGTTTAAAATGTGTGCAGAGCTTGAATGGCATGTCTATTGAACCTGCTTTCAATACAAGTTACTGCTAAACTTGTTGACAGTTTTCTTCTAGGTGCTTGGTCCGCCATGCTGGACGCCTGGGTCACAGAACATCCACGACTGCTGAAATCCATGGTAAGGATCAAGATATAGAAGACTGCACAGAACTGGTTAACTCCTAAGATGAAGACAGTGCTTTTTTGCCAGTTCACGGCACAATATGAACTGTAAATAAACTAAAGTTTTGTTTTTCATTTTCATTTGGTATATGTTTAAAGCATTGATGATGATCTACAAAAAGAAATTAAGCATTGTGTTTTGAGTTACATGCTTAGGATGTTTATTGGATTACATAATTGTAGTATGTAATTTCAGTTAAAATAGACATTGAGGGAATTAAGTGGACAAAAATATTGTTAAAAAATGTAAATGAGTGATGTTTCACAAAGGGCTTCCACTTATATTAATTTGCTAATAATGCACCTGTTTATTCGGCGTTGATACATTGATGTTGATTCAACACAAGTTTGTACTGCAAGCTTGTATTGTGCTGAAAACAGATGAGCCCTTTCTGAAATATCACTATATTTCTAAAGAATGTTTTTCATGTAGAACCCTTATTTTTTTTTATGCTAAAGTGGATTTTGCTGTGGGGAAAGCAGAAGAGTCGGGACCAGCAGCTTGCATCATGGCCTGGTAAATTTAAAAAAGGTAGTACATGAAACTGTGTAAGTTACAGCTTTTACTGACTCTCTATCACACCCCTAAAGATGTCAGATGCTGTCATGCTCATTTAGCATCTAAATGAGCGTTTAAACTCTTCTGTTTGTAGTAATGTTTGCTTACAAGACATTCAACATCTGTGTTATATCCATGTGTTTCATCTTGATTTGTTAAAGCACTTGGACTTTATTTGACAGTTGTCCAGATGAAGAGAAATGGAATGTTTTAAAACAGGATTTTCAAAGGGTTATGATTTCTGAATAAGTCATCTATATGCGAGATGGAATTGGAAATCCAAAGACTTTGCAGGCACATGCAGCTGTGCTGAAATAAAATGTAATAAATTTTCTTTTGAGTAATGCAAAATGATTTGTGTCCTATTATGTATTAACTACACTCTCCTTCTCTTTTTAGAAAGCACTTTCTTCGCTCTCTGCAAGAGCCTTTTCTTACCTCTCTTCAAGGTGGATAAAGAGTGGTGGTGGTTTCTCCCCATTAGGTGTATACTGCAAAATTCCTTAAAGGGTTAGTTCACCAAAAAATTAAATTTGTCATTAATTACTCACCCTCATGTTCCAAACCCGTAAGACCTTCGTTCATCTTCAGAAGACAAATTAAGATATTTTTTGATGAAATCCAAGAGTTTTTTTTTTTTTTTTTTTTTTTTTTTTAAATCCTCCATAGAAAGCAACGTAATTACCACATTCAAGGTCCAGAAGAGTAGTAAAGACATCGTTAAAATAGTCAACGTGACTACAGTGGTTCAACCTTAATGTTATGAAGCGACAAGAATACTGTTTGTGCACAAAAACAAAAATAACTATTCAACTTATTTTCTACCCTGACATTCTCTCAGGCTCAGTATTGGCTGGCTCCTATGTCAGTATCACACGCATGCGTCTGCCAATAATGGGCCGGTGTTCTGATGTAGAACCTGGAAGCCTGCACTGTCTAAACAATGCAAGCAATGTAGGAGAAAGACAAGGTAGAGAAGAATTTAAATAAAGTCATTATATTTTTTGTTTTTGTTTTTTGTGCACAAAAAGTATTCTCGTCGCTTCATAACATTAAGGTTATTAAGGTTGAACTACTGTAGTCACATGGACTATTTTAATGATGTCTTGCTACCTTTTTGGGCCTTGAATGTGGTAACTGTTGCTTTCTATGGGGGATAAAAAAAAAAAATCTCATTTTATCGAAGGCCATGCGGGTTTGGAACAACGTGAGAGTGAGTAATAAATGACAGATGCCACTTTGGGTGAACTAACACTTTAAGGGCTCTGACATCAAACTAGCGGCTGGGGCGCTCTAGTGTTGCAGATCAACTTAAGCAGTTCTGAAATGTATAACTCCGCAGTTCATGTTTCTTATCCCTGGTACTTCATAACGCTGTCAGTGTGAATGGAACAAACATCTTGAATTGACAAACAAGACATGCTTCCAGTCAAGTACTGTTTTATCAACTATCACAAAGCTCATAGATGTCATTTTAATCTCACAGTTCTGATGCACTAACACACAATAATCCCATAAGCTTGTTTCTACCTGCACATGCCCTGACGTTTAAAAATAGTTGTGCTTTCCTCCAGACTTCTCTTAATCTCTGGCTACCTTTTATTTATATAGTGCTTTATACAATACCTATATACTAATTTGACCCACATTCCACCCAGTGTCAAACAATGGAATTACAACAAACATTCAATACAACATAATGGCTTACACTTAATGAATCTTTGTGCCAGCACTTTCAGCTATAGAAACCTTTTTTTTTTTTTCCTCCTGTGATAACATCTTGTATAAGATGACTTCAAAGTGATGATAACATTTGAGAATTAAATGTTTCTGAAAAATGGTCATAACTTGGTCATAGTATCTAAAATATTGGTGCAATTCTTTTCTCTTGACACATCCAATGATGTACTGCTAATGCTGATGTTTCCTCCACTATCGTCTTTCGGTTTGCATTTCAGAACTCTTTGGTTGATTGTTGTAGTAGGGGATTGGAAATTGGCGCACACTGAAAGGTCTCTGTGGCAGTAAATGTGTGTTGTAAATAAGATGCATAAGCTTGTTTCTCAGTGCATTGATTTTATTATTAGTTGCCAACAGAACCTGGTTATTGATCCGAAGGCTTTCCATTTGATCACTTACAAGTTGTACATTGACAAAAGGCATTTTTTTTTTTTTACACCACTTTTTATCCACTTTTATTTTACACATTTTACACAAACAAATGGTTAAGTAAAGCTCTTAATGTTTTGTAGTATCCAAGGTAAAGTTACATCGAGGCAGTTTATATTATTCAGAGACTTCTAAGGAATGGTGTAATGTTATAAACTCCAATAAATATAAATACCTCAACTTGTGAGTTAGGTTATTTGTAGAACAGATACAGAGGTATAGTGGACAGAATCTATTGATCAGTTGTTGTTTTTTTTGTGGGAAAATACATAAAAAACAAATCTGGTAAGACAGTGTAATTGCACTGGATGATTTTATTCATTTATAACAAAGATGTAGAATGCAAAACATCAACAGTAACTGCTAATCCTGAAGCTCTTCATCGTCAGAATCTGGAATTTTCAGAATTTTAAGGTAGATCTCAAAGTGCTTAGAGCTTAAATAAGTTCCAAACAAACCCTGTAGCAGTAGAACAACATACATCTTCCGTACAATGGGTTTGCTCAGGTTCATCCAGAAGCGCATCATGTTGCCCTTCTCTGGCATTGGTGCGCTGTTATACCTGTAAGACAATTTGACAGTTACATAACAGTCTATTTCTAATAAAATAAATATTTAATAACAATGAGAACTAACCTGGCTGCAAGACCAGCATTAACAGGTAAGGCCAACAAAATAGGATATATGCCGCCACCAACCACACCCACCAAAGCCCCTCTTATCAGGGTACATGTTGGGCAGTTCAGGTCACCTACAATTACAATATAATCCTTAAACGCAAAGCAACCAGAAGCACTCAGAGCTTTTTTTCACTGGCGAAGGGTCGTCACCAAAGGTAGGTAACGAAGTAAATACCAAACAAAATGAAAAGCAAATGAAAAGTAGTTAAGCCTGTAACATTAAAACGACAATAACAAAAAAAAAAAAAAAAAAACACATAGTAACAGTATTAATATCGACCAGAAACTAAATGATATGTAGATCAAACAAATATCACGTGGAAGCCCCTTAATGCTAATCATCATACAACATTGCAACCATACCTGACATGAGGGGGTTTGTGACGGTCGCAGTGTACAGTGCTGCAGTTGTCAGAAAGGGAAGAACAGCCATGGGAAGGCTGGAAGTAAATCGTCCTTGGGTGACATTGAGTGCACGCCTATAAAAGCTGTTGGCTATCAAACCAGCAAATCCAGCGTTGCCAGCCAAATATATGGGGCCATATGAAAACAGTTTTCTGTTGGAATTAAAACAGGAAACTTTTATCTAACTGCAGTGGTTGGAAACTATGTTGCTGTGACATATTGTATATAAACTTACCTGTCGATATCAGGGAGCCTTTCAAATTTCTTATTCAGCATTTCAATAATCATTGCCCTGGATAATGTCTGGCCTTGGCCTGTGTCTTTCACAAACATCGCGTTGTCTGTCATGTTGATCTAAAGACAGAGATATTTTAATGACTCCCAGCAGACAGACAACCTTCTAACAACATACTGACAATGTTGATATTTCACCGTTGTGTGGTTCATGATTCAGTTTAGATTCGAATTCATATAAGGGATATTTGTTTATATTAGTACTTTCTAATCGTTAGCTATTCATATTAATCATTTACAGAATTTTAGACACATTTCAAACACGTGTTTATAACTTGATATGACGTTTTAAAAACGCAGCGCTCACTGCAAGAGACGCGTCAACGGTCAAAACAGTAGTAACTCATTCAACCTAATGACAGCTGCATTGTTTTACCTCTGTTTATGTGAAGCTTAATGTCAAACCCAGTCATATCACTGTCTGTTCATTTACAACTTAATTTGCACATGGTCAACGCCGCATTTATGCATTGTAGAATTCTTACTTACACACGAAATAATCGCTAAACTATTTCCATCCCCTGTTCAACAGTCACGGTCCTCAGTGCCAGAAGGGCGCAGCCATGTCTAACCACATGTTCCAGTCAACTCTCACCCCGAGATACAGGAACAATACGACAATTCCTATTGGTCTGTGCGTGCGCCAACTGTAAGAATGGACGAACGCCATTGGAGGACGCGCCCTGTCAATCCCCGCGGGTCAACCCTCTCGTTGCTAAGGCGAAACTGGTGATGATGCTGCTGCTGCTGCTGGTGATACTGCACCCACCGTAGAGAGAGTCTGCAAACCAGCTTTGGCAAAAGATGCCGTGAAGATCCACAGAAAAAATGACGGGAAAAGAAGTGAAGTTGTTCTTAACTGCATATCGGGACGTTTGACGAAGTGCTTTGGGATATATTTGCACAGATTGGCTTAATTACCGAGGCAATTGTGGAGCCATGCGTTATCGGAAAGCTGGATGAAACTTGCAGGTGTTTTCCGACAGGCGTCGCACCGACAGGCTGCTGTTTCATGGGGGAAACACATCCTGCCTTATGTAGTTACATCTGTTTTTTTGTCTCTACCTTTAGATCAGAATTTTATACACCAGTTTGCCTGTATGCTATGGTGATGGTTTTGCTTGGGTCTTGAAGCTGAATTAAGTAACGTGAAACTGGATTGTGCTGATCAGCAAAATAATAGTCCAAGTCTAAAATTTAAAATTATTTTCTGATCATATTATAAAACAAAACACATGAATTTCATTCCATCACTATGTATAGAACAAGTTGTTCTTGAAGAACTGTTTACAAGCATGTATCACTAAACTTACACAGGCATATGAGATACTACAGAGATGTCATGTTTATTTGTTCATCAAACTGTTGCTAGATCTCCATATTTAAAATAATGCTTGATCAGCATATACTGACTGAGTCTAAGCCAAGACAAGCCATGTGCTGGGGAGTCTTTCTAATTTGATGTATATGGCCCTTTGGGGCAAAAACTAGCTGTTATATTTAGTTTAGTTAGTCACTACGCTTTTAATATTTGTCAGGAATGTATGGGTTAAATCTATGGGTTGTTTTATGGACAGCGTGACTGAATTATGTTTATGTAGTTAAACACCAAAGGCATTTAAGGAGTCGGTGCTTGTGCGAATATTCCAGGGGAGTAATCCTCAATACCGAGAACATTCAGACACTGGAGAGCAGTTTTGACATTTCTCATCGCCAAGGTGCACTCGATAACTATCCACTCTTACTATCGGATTATGGATTTATTTCTCATGAGCGACAGTCATGCGCTCGGCATGTGTTTTCTTCTGCAAGATGTTTCGGCGCGTGTGTCTCCCTCTTTAACTTGACAGTTACAAGCTACGACCCCGAGAGCTGCCATTCTGTGAGCTTTTCTATCTACATTAACGAACTGAGAAGGAACTTGCTGCTTTAGCAAGTGACAGTTTCTCCATAACACTGACAGCAGATGAGGGCGAAACGTTTGTGTTGCTGTTTCCATGCGTGACAATCCCACAAGGACATAATTATGCCCTTAAGAAAACGAGGTGAGAAATAAACATCAATATATGTACATACTTACTGTGAAAACATGTTTATATGACTGTATAAGTGTATTTGACATGTAATGTGTGGACTTTTTAAAATCGACATCATTATTTTAGGGTAAAAGTTACCAGTTGCAGGACCTAGAATATGCAATTTCTCTTTATTTCCATTTTTTTTTTTTTTTCCCCCACAATTTTAATCACATAGTGAATACAAAATTATTTTAAATTGTCTTGTAGTGCAACAAAATGTTAAAAGTACAAATATTCCATGTCTCTTACATAAAAGGTAGGCTACATGTATAATCAGAATCTGCAAAATGTTGAAATATAGCATGTAAAGTTTACACCAGTATTTTATGCCAACTAATGCAGAATGTCAGGAATTGATTAGTTGAAAGCTGCAGTTGCTGAAGCAGACAAAGATGATCATGTTATGGCAGGACTATTGTGGCTGTGCCTTTTATTATCCTTATTTTAATTTGACTTCTGTACCTCCTAAGCCTTAAATATGCAGTAGGGACTTAAACTGTGTAATTATATACGTAGGCCTACTAATAGTGTAATTATACTCTGCTGTAAGTTTGTAGTCTGTAAAAATAGATACAAGCATGCCAACTAGCCTATGACCTCGGATGATCTCAGATGCTAGTTGGCATTTATATTTCAGACTGGTAGGCCTATGCAGTTGTGTTTTTTAGTTGTGTTTCCATGATTTCACTTTAAGGTGACATGCATGCCTACAAGTCTTTTTATGCATGTAGTATATTTTTAACTTTATAGGGGCTGCATGTAGAACTCATAAAGCCTTGTTATTAGCGACACTGGTGGTCATTAAGTAAACTGCAGCCAGCAACTTAATGCTCGTGCTCGGACACTCGTGAGTCTCGTGCACACGTGGCTTAAGTGATTCGAAGCCCAGATATAGGCCTACTTACAGCAAAGCGATTTTTCGTTCTTCACTTAGAAGGAAAATAAGTTGGAATTACCTTTGTAGCGATATACTTTTAACGAACATCGACGCTGTTAAGAGCAGCGTTTAGACTAATATGTAATTTCCCTCTAAAATAACAAAATATGCACAAAAAATGAGAGCTGTGAGAAAACAGCAGCTAAGCAAGCATCTGGTCATAGCGATGAGAATATTTTTGCACCAGCTCTGCAATTCACTGGCATCATGTCGACAGATGAGGTAATTAAATTAGACTGATTTGATAGTTTGATTAGTTTGATTACTTTAAAGTATATTTGAGACCATATATTATATAGATATGGCTGATACTATAGAAGTAATCCCTTTTCTTTGTATGACACATTGACATTACAGTAAAGAATGGCTCCTTTGGCATTATTCTGAATATTGTAAGCATTCATTTAATGTTTTTTTTTTTTTTTTTTTTTGTTTAGTTAAGCTGTTCACACATTAGCAAAAAGCAAATAATGCATTCTTACATATAGCCTCTTTAGTGCCCTACTACTAGTAGTTTATCATTAGCAAGAAAGAATAACTAAATTATGGCTTTTCATACAAACCTAGATTATGAATCCAGATTTATATGGTTTTATATAGTGTTACTTGACACTGAAAAGTTGACTCACTATTTTATGTTACTGGTTTATTGATGCTACTTCACAATGTAGCTAAACAATTATATTCTGTAGCCTAACTAATGCTTTGCATTTTCAGGTGAGCAGTCACATTAATGTATGCACAGTAATCCTTTCCACATGTATTACTAATTACAGTGAACTTTAAATGTTAAAGTTTTATGTTGCTCTTTCATATTTTCTAAATAATGTTGCTCAGAGGGCTCTGTCAAGGACAGGAATTAACCCCTGTCCTGTCCGTAGTGTCTGTTTGTCTGTGTGACTAAGTGACTGAGTCATGCTCAGTCACGCTGATGATCTGTGGCAGTAGTAAAGAGTGTATCAGGGTCTCTTGACTGTCATTAAAATCAACACTAATCTGTGTTCACAACCCATTTTACTTCCGTAAACTGACATACTGAGAGAAACATGCATTGATGAATCAGTCACAGTTTGACTAGGAATGTGCATTAAGTAAAGATGGTCAGTTTGATTTTATTTTATGTGTGAGCCAGCAGTCAACAACTTTTTTTTAAAAATTTAATAAATAACATTAAAACATTTTATATAGTTCCACGTTATGTGTTTTATTAAAAAAAAATCAGACCAGTAGCTTAACATTTTATTCTCTTCTGTCTTGCAGACACAGCCAGGGCAATAAGCCTCATGGAGGACTACTGCTCCAAACTGAAGAAACCAGAGGAACAACAGCTCAAAACTGCCATCTTAAGAGTCACGGGCATTTTCAAAAGCAGTCTTTTCCAGGCTCTCATAGGTAAGCCTAAATTTTATCTATATTTTATAGCAAAATAGGTCAATGAAAAGAAAAGATGCACTTGATTGTTTGAGCAGGATTCCTCAAATTGGGATATTTAGTATATTTACTTGAACTTATTCCCATCTAGAGTGTTTTAAAAGTGGGGTATGTATTTTTTCAACAACACTGTTTGGTTATTAGTGGGGCCGACACCAACAACAAACATCTAACCAGTCAGCATTAGGGGGTGTATGACGGTCGAGGAGACAGAATGAGCAAGAGGGAGATTTGAAAAAATAAAAAAAAACGCAGAAAGAGAGATGATGAGACACAATGCAAATGAGCTCAAAAGAATATCACTGGAATGAAGGTTTATGACTGGGCAAGCACTTTAGGACTAGCGTTAATATTAGAAAAGCTTTCCAGTGCTGGAGAGAGCTAAGCAGGAAGGCCTGAAAACAGACGAGGAGGCTGCTTTGATTCCCCTTCACATGTGAGTAAAACTGGGTTTGAGTGTCATTGATTGTCTGGAGCTGCAGTGCTGTTGGCGACTAACAACGAACTCTTGTTTGTATTTACGCTTGTGTACTGTACGTTCATTTTTTGTGCTTCCTTGTTGTTCGTTCATCATCTGCGCTTTATTTTTTGTGAAGCATTTTGTGAAGCATTTTGTTGCACATCAGCTGTGATAAACAGGCATCCACTTGCATTGCGTGTGTAACAGTGGCCAGCTAGTGAAAGTTGTGCAGGTAAACCACTGCACACTAATGACCGTTTAGGGTGTTTAGCGTCATTGTCAGTGCACTCACCTCACCTGCCAGCAGCAGACGGGCCAGGGTTCAAGACCAACTTGTTTCACTTCCTGTTACATACTTATGTAATAATGTAAAAAATTTGCACAGTGCCAGCCTATGGTCTTCGTTGGCTGTCCACGAATGCCTTCTACTTTGACCTGCCCTCAAACACTGTAGTTGTAGCTGAGGCCTTGAACAGTTTGGTTTGTGTTGTTGACATGTCTAGAAGACGCTGTTTTCAGCACTGCATATCCACTTTACATACACTTCAAAAGGATACGGACTCACGCTGGAATTTATATGGAAAAACCAACGGCATCAGTTGTAACACTGTGTATCAAGCTTTGAGGAAGCCTCCGGAGCTGAAATTCAGAAAATGGTTCGTCATTTCCGACATGAGCAGTAAACGGTAGACCAATCACAAAAAGATTAATCAGTATGCTTTGTTTGATTATTCCACTTTAGCAATTAGTTAAAATATTGAGTTATGCTTTAACTAACAAATAAAAATCACTTCAGCCTTTTAAGTGTATTTTTAATTAATTTCGAGCAAACTGAATAGACCAGTCTACTTCAGGTTTTCTTTCCTCCTCAGAAGTCATCAATAGTCCAACTGTTACAATAACTGGTACTGTGTTTTTATTTAGTCTGGGAATTGTAATAACTTTTTAATAAGAGTAAAAATATGAATATGTAATATTGTACATATTTTTTGAAAAATACCCCTCTCTAGATTTCTTCTTCTTTTTTACTAACTATCGAGTTTATGGTTACTGAATGGCTTTCCTGAGGTAAATGTAACATTTTGTGACATATTAGTTTGCAAGCTGTTTTATTGACGTCTTTCTGTGGTTAAAACTCTGATGGATTCAGTGATGGATTCATTTCAGTTGTACTGTACTTTTTGAAGTTCATTCATTTTTATTTCGAGCTGTAATAGCAGAAAAGAGGAAGAGATAACAGGTTCATGTGCCGCTTGACCTGAGGCGCTACAGTGATCTGTCACTCCACATTAAAGAGCGCCAAAACCACATGTATTGTTTGAATCCTCATGAGTTTTAGTGAGAGATGGTGGCCCTGCATGACAGCATTTTTTTGTAGTCATGCTGAACGTTATGTTTGTTATGTTTTATGCAATGTTAAACTCCCACAATTTACAGGTTCGACTTGGTTTGCACCATGCACTCTGAAGCACTGTGTCTTCTTCTACTGAATTGGATCCGGGAGGGCGCTACAGCACCCCACTGGTCAAACCGCGTTATTGCAGGCCCTTCAAATAGGTCATATGAGATCAAAAGACTATTCGACAACAAAAAAATTTGAAGACATTTTTTTATTGTCGACGTTGTCGATAATGTCGACTAATCGTTTCAGCCCTAGTTTAGAGAGACTGAATCTTCAAACGAACCATTTTCAGACTGTTTGAGAAATCAGTTATGTGCAATGTATATTATGAGTAGGGATACACAGAAATTTGCATTTCCGAAAATGGCATTGGAGAAAAACAGACAAAAATATGATATATATGCGAAAATATATGCCGCCCCATCCCTCAGTGTTTAGCGCTCAGGGTTTACTCTCGCTCTAGCCGTTATCACTGTGCGGTGGCCCATGCAAACGCTCCACTCATATATACTCATTGGAAAAGCAAAGTCTGCTCATAACACACCAACATGAAATTTCCATGTAGGAGTATACTTGTTTCTGTTTTTGAATTCAGCATAATTAAAATGATTGAATTTCATTAAGTCTAATGTTAATACAATTATAGAAAAAATGCTATTTTAAAATTAGAAGTAAATTTTCGGTTTTGGTCCAGAATTTTAATTTCAGTGCATCCCTAATTATGAGAACATTATCATGTTTTTTGACCTTGGATGCATGTAAACCTCTTATAGGAGACCTCCAAAATAAAATTAGGAACCTTTAAAATAGCATAATAGGGGCACTTTAAAATACTGTTTTTAAGTCTTAAGGTCAAGGTTTTCGTTTCTATTATTTGTTCCATTAAGATTGCATGTGTTTTGTCTGCTGATGTGACATTTGCTCATAGTTCATTCTTAAGCAGTGGGCACATTCTGCCGCTTTAGGGCTTTTTTCCTGAAATAAAGTTATTTTTAACCTTGCTGATGTGGCAGGAGATGCTTCCCTGTGCCTTTGGTATTTTAAACATGTTCCTCATAAGCCCCAAATCTCCACAAGCTTTTGTCTTTTGTGTACAGAGAATCAGATTAGTTTTGAATCTTGATTGGTTTAATTCATTTATTCATACTCAAGGTCAAATAAAGCTTAAGGACAAATGCTCTCATGTGCTTTTAATTTGCATTAGTGACCTCTAGAGTTTAGTGGTTTTGACTTCCATGATTTCCTCTTAGCATGTTAATAAATGTTTAGACACTTCGTTAGCTGAATATAGAATGTACAATTGATGGTTCTGTAATATAACGTCTAATTATAATTTCAGTAATGAGATGGCCCATTGTGCTGTCACAGTCGGTTAACATTTTCATGGGGATGTCGATCTTTATTCTGGTCTAAAGCAAAGGTTTGTTCAATCAATTAGCAAAGAAACTCAGAAAGCAGCCTGTCTTTTCTAACAAGTTTTGATGTTGTAACTGGGTGCGCTCCCTTTTGAGAAATTTATCTTCTTATTCCTTTAAATTGCTTTGTTTCAATGTTCCATTGAGTTTCATTAATGTACAGGGAATCAATCATTCTTTGTCAAAATGTCAAAATCACAGATTTTGCTTTAAATGGTAGTTGGTAAAAGTAGTGTGATGCAAGTTTTAACATCCTTACCATGAGAAATCTCATGCAGAATTTCTGAATCTTTTCCTTATCTTTTAGCTACATTTGTCTTGTCTTATGATGTTTGAATCGGGCCCTATGCTTGCTATGACTTTAGCTATAGGTTTTAATACTCCAAAAGGCCTTTAATGAGTTGGATGAGAATTAGTCATGCAGAATAATTGCATAATTAAAAAACAAACAAACAATGTGTTTAGATGCAATATGCTAAATCATAGTTGTGTGTATAAATGCTTGTCTGGAGTTATTATGATGATTTGGGGGCAGGGATTTAAATATCACCCTCTATTTCCTGTCTATATCCTGTAATAAGTCTTGTAAATCCTTTTTCATCTATGACCTTTACCTCAACCCACTGATTGTCACCTGTTCTCGGCAGATTGCTTTATATTAATTGGAAAAGGTGACGTAATCCTAACAGGCCTTCATGTTCTGCCCTGACCTCTTGAAATTATTCACAGATGACCGCAGAATTTAGTATTACATTTAACATATTTAGAACCTAACTGTATAATTAACTTGCATCTTAATGATTAATCTTAATCTTCATACTTAAAACGACCGTGAACAATCGTGCAGGATCTGTCAAACTTGTCCCCTTTCTATTGATTTTCAATAAAATGCTGTTAAAGGTTGAGGTCACTTCCTGAAATAGCAGTAATCATCTTAGAAGGCATTAGCATGAGTGTAATCTGGACGGTGTGCCATCATGCCACAGACGTGCAACCTCTTAACCACTTAACCTATTGTCCCATTCATCAGGAAACACGCATACACCCTTCTGTCAGTCATTTACACCTGACAGCATAGGTTGTTGAACATAGTGTTGTGGTATCTTAGTTAGGCCATTCCTAATGAAATATGTAAACACATTTTCTGCACAAATTCTCAGCAAAAAGTGAAAAGTGTTAAATGGACTACTACAGACTTGAATGCATAAAATCATTTAAAGGAATAGTCCACCCAAAATGAATATTTTGTCATCATTTACTCACCCTCAACTGTATGCATTGCTTTCTTCTGCGGAGCACAGAAGACATCCTGAAGAACACTGAGAATCAAACAACATTGAAGCACATTGACTTCCAATGTATAGAAAAAAAAAAAAAAAATCTGAATTCTAATCTGTACCTTGAGATTTTGTTGATTTGAAAGTCAATAAATATATAGTATTATTGTAATTATGGTAGTTTTAGTAGTTGGAAATGAAAGGAAAGCGCTTGTACTCTCTTAATTATCCAAAAACTCGTATTACTATAAGGTTGTATGTGTATAATATTTTAATGTTTGAATCAAAAGTTCTCTAGAATGGCTCTGTCTTTTTTTTATTTTTTTTTTAGAATCTGTCCTCTTTGATGAGATTTCCTGGCTAAATATTCTCCATCACAGCTGCTCATTGGAATCCTTTAGATACTGAGCCACTACGGCCTAATCGGGAAACCAACCACAGTCTGCCAATTTGTTCCATAGAGGTTTTTAATGGGCCCTATTTGTCACTGTCATCTGAACAAGGTTGGACGCTGCCCTCTTAATAGAAGAGCCATGACGACGCACTCCTGTTTCACAGAGAGACCGTCCCACGAGAAGCTTCTTTTTTTTTTTTTTGCTCCTGCTGCTAAACTGTAATCAGATCTGTTACTCTTACTGGAGGGGAGTTCCTGATACCAGGGGACGGGTGGCGAATAGCGGTTTCTATTTGGTCCGAGCTCCACAGCTAGAACAATACGACTGCTCGGCTAGAGTTTCTAGAGTTCAAGAACGACCATCAAAAGTTTAGTCTAAGTTTAGCTTTAGCTTTGTGTCGCAGACAGAAGGATCCAGTAAGGATTACAAAGTCCTGATTAGATAATTTATTTTGTATGTGTATGTTCGAGTTAGGGATGGACCAATCCGCATTTTTCACTTCAGATACCGATTCCGATACCAGGGATTCAGTATCGGCCGATACTGATCCGATATTCAAGTAATAATAAAAAAAGTGCTAAATTACCTAATAAACTGTATGCCTTACTGTGTGGAAGAAACTGTGATCATTCTGTTGTGAAAGGTATCAGGCTTGACTTAAACATTACTTTCCTAACTTTGTAAAACAAAATAACAAACAGACACAAATGTAGTGAATTATTTATTAAATAACTGTGCATCAGTGCAACAACTGTAAATAAACCAATAGCTTCACTAGCTTGGTAGACATTAAAAATAAACAGGAGTCCAGCTGATTCCTTCATTCATGACTCATGGCTTGTTTTTCATGTATGTTTAAGTCATACATGACATAAACTAAATATATTTATATATAAATATAGGCTATACTATAAAATTAAAAGACATTTCTTTTTAAAATTTATAGCGGAGTTTTTTTTAATGAGGCGGCAACATATGATAGATAGGACAGAACAAAAAATGCTATTAACAATCTTTCATTGCACAAAAGTATTATAATATGAACGGCTCCCATACAGAGCGGCACAAAGCGCTTATGCGCATCCCGTGTGCAGAATGATGCGCTTGAAGCATCATGGAGTCACAGCGCACAGCCGCAGCGCTCCGCGTTGAAAAGTTCAAAGCACAAAGAGAAGATATATTGATGCGTATTATATTACCGGTATCGTTGTCTACAGATGAAGTATAATAATAGAAACATTGATTCATCTTGGAAAGTTTCATTGTGATGACTGTCGTAACCGAACGCTACACGCAGTTTGAATGTTGAATGGAGAATGACTGACAGCCGCAGCGGAGGGAGGCATTTACGTGAACTTTAATTTAACGACTTAAATATTTATCTGTACCTCAAATTAAACTATGGAATGGCTTCAGAACACTTGGAATATAGTGCACGGAAACTTTATGGTGCTTTTTAATGTTTTTGTGCCTTTTGTGGAGCTTAACAATAACACACGCACAATATCGGATTTGGATCGGTTCCATCCGGCCGATACCCGATCCGGCAAAAATGGCAGTATCGGAGCCGATACCCGATCTGAGTATCGGATCGGTGCATCCCTAGTTCGAGTGTGTGTGTTGTTCTTGCTCAATTTAAGTCACCATTTGCAAATCCATTTTACTAAAATAATATAACATAATTCTGAAAGAAACAGGGTAATTAATGAAAACAAAAATGGGACTTTATATATCAGGAATTGATTGAAGCAAATTTGATTTCTTTGGAATGAGTCAATTGTTAAAAGGACACTCAAAGGGATAGTTCGCCCAAAAAAGAAAATGATCCCATGATTTATTCACCCTCAAGCCATCAATCTTCTTCAGACGAACACAATCTGAGATATATTTAAAAATATCCTGGCTCTTTCAAGCTTTATAAAGGTAGTGAATGGGGTTGTGATTTTAAAGCCCCCAAAAATGCATCCATTCATCATAAAAAATAATTCATACGGCTCCATGGGGTTAATGCAGGCCTTCTGAAGTGAAGCGAAGGGTTTTTATAAGAAAAATATTCATATTTAAAACTATGAAAACTAAAATAACTAGCTGAAACTAGCTCGTCTGAAAGAGGATAGTCATAAACACCTAGGATGGCTTCATGGTGAGTAAATCATGGGATAATTTTCATTTTTGTGTGAAATTACCCTTTAAATTTGTTAAATATTTGAGTGCATGCAAACACACAATTTTCTTGAAGAAAGAATAAGATTAGCAGTGATTCTCACGTTTGTGCTCTAGAATAATAGTATTCCTGTAGTCTTCCTCTCTCTCTCTCTCACTTGCTTGCTCTCGCTCACTTGTGCACTCACTCTCTCTCTCTCTCTCTCTCTCTCACTCACTCACTCACTCATATGCTTTAATCTGGTCCTGTTTGTTTCCCTAAGCAAGTGAATGTGAGTTTGTGCGCCTCACATGGTGGTGGAAGCCATGCCTCAAATTGGAGGATACTTGGTGAGGACTTTTGTCAGAGACTGTTGTCTTGAATTACAGGTCAGTGTTGGGTAATCTTGTTCGTCAGTGATTGTCAGTTATGACCCAGATCTGAGATCAGCCACTGTTAGTGCTGTTTGGGACTACATTTTTTTGGGAAACACAATGTTAAAGTTGTGAAGATAATGACTGATTGTCTTGAGTGATTAAATGAATTCGGTTTCTAGTTTTCTTACAGGTTGTATGAGCTGTACGAATGAGAGCATAGATCACAGCGGCATTAAAGGTGTTGGTGTAAAGCTCTTCCAGATAATAACGCTAATCTCATCTTAATGTTACAGAGATCACTGTCTAGTTAAAACGTTGTTTTATTTGAAAAGTCTTTTAAGGCATACTAATTTTCAAGTTAGGTGATCTCTGATATGAATATTCAAAAAAAAAAAAAAAAAAAAATCAGGGAAAAATGTGTTTGACCAATCATGTAAATATTGCAGACTGACATTCTTGGCTGTGGAACTTGGGGTAAAACTCGTATTTTGGCATTTTTACATTCTATTCTATTGAAGTGCTTTTTAAGACTTTGAAACTTGTTGTTATAAATAGTCAAGCCCCATGTTTACATGATAGTATAATTTGAGTTTATAATTAGACAGTGTTTACAGAAATGCCATGCCCATGCATTTGGTTGAGTACCAGGCTTGGCACCACCTTTGAAACAGTTGTGTGGAAATTATTAGATGCCCTCAAGGACAGTGGAGCTTTTATGAAGATATAAATCCTGGTCTAAAGATGCAAATGTAATGTGAATATTTTCCTTAGCAAGCCTTTAGCTCTAGACCTCAACCACATAGAAACTGCTGAGCCCACCTCAGTTCTCTGCATGGTTATGGCAGCGGGGCTCCCATCCTCTTCATTTAAAGAGAATAATGTTGCCATCTTGTGGAACTTTGTGGGAATATTGTTTGATTCAGAGGTGTTTTCACAAGAAATGATTCATCAGGCCCCCATAACTGGTCATGATGTAAATGTTATTATGATTTGAGATATTTTAAATCACTTTGTAGTTTATTAGTTATAATTATTACTTAATAATAATAATAATAATGTTTTGTTGACTCATTTTGGTAGTATTACAGACATTTTAAACTATTTTTGTTTATTGTCAATTGCCAAAAATCTGGTATATTGTTTTTACCTTATGTGTGATTGTTCTTTTAAAAACAGTATCTCAGATAAGAATAAGTATGATAAAATATGACAACAAAAGATTAAAATGCGCACAAAGTTTGTCACTAAGCTATTTGAAATAAACAACAACAAAATATATGGTATTTAGTGTCTTTTCTAATGCTTTAAATGGCAATTAACTAGTCAAATTATACTTATATAGATATAAATACAGGTATTTATAGTAAATAAGTGCTATTATATTCTGTGCTTTATTTTTTTATTCAATTTATGAAGTGAATTGAAATTTCATGTAATGTACAGTGCAGTAATGGCAGTACTTTGTTGTGAAAAAAAGTGACAGGTGTTTTCAGTCTGTTGTCGTAACTCTGTGTTTCCAGCAGAGGGAGCACTTTAGTTCTTTCTGGTCAGAGAATATAGGGCTTGACAGAACTAATGAGTCACATATTTATATTTAAGTAGATTTCATGCCATCTGAAAATTTTGTCATTTGTGTTAAACATTAATGTAGTTTTAAAAGGCAACAAGCCACTTTTCAGTATCAGGCTCATTGTGTCTATTATGAATCCCCTTCTCTGTGATGTATAATTGAAGAAACTTTCAAACAAAATGCTTTCTGATGTCAATGGGTGGGTGTATTTAAACGAATACTAATGAAGTGATCAATTGTATTTCTACTGAAACATTTCTCTTGACTTTAAAATGCCCCCTGTGTTTGGTTACCAAAAACTAGTGTTTGGTTAGTATGTAATTATATAAGGACAGGAAGTGTAAGGCAGCTCTGTAAGTCAAATGTACACCTGTTGTAGTCTTTTGAGATAAGTATCATAAGAGATGTGCAGTCTCTGCCTGTGTCCATGGTAACGCAGGCCTTCAGCAGAAAGGGTTTCAGTGTCACAGTGAGCAGTCTGCAGTTTCTCAAACAGAAAAAAAAAAACTTATTTCCAGAAGACGAATGAGTAAAGGTAGTGATGTAATTCAGCATAAATTCAGCTAAATTTAGCAGAGCACCAGGCAGTGCTGCAGCAAATAAGACCAGTTAAGAATATCCATAACTGCTTATGGCGGTATATCATATCTGATGGTGTTCCATCAGCTGTTATGAAGCTTTTGTTATGCTCCCCTTCCAGATGTGGTTTTCCAGGATTTTCACAGTGAGGGAGGGTGAAACTTTTACCACATCTTAGATTTATCAGCAAGTACATAAAAGATTTGCATCCACTTTGCATAATTGTATAATTTGAGTTCTTTGTCACAACCAAACATGTTTTGCACATGCTAATAACATAAAACTAGAGGCTTCAGCAGTTGAGAACAACCCTCTATGAACAGACTGAAGCTCGAGTCGCCATTGGCTAGTTAATTTTTTTTATTTTACTCGCCAGACTTTTTACATGGAATGCAAGAACAATGCAAATGAAGAAAAATTCTACATAAATATAATGTACATAACATACATAAACAATAATATAAGTATAAAATATACATTTCAAACACTATTAAAGTTAAGTAAACAGTCTGTAATAAAATAATAACAAATAATCAAACTACAAGCAGTAGCACAAATAAACAGTAGAACAAAGATGCAAATGAAATAAACTGTTCTTTTCAGTTTTTTTCAGGTAGATTCAGTAGTTGGAGACAGATTAGATAGATTATGTACAGAAATTGAATAAAGTAATCAAATGTAAAATAACACTGCATAGTCTACACTGTATAAATTAAATATATATATATATATATATATATATATATATATATATATATATATATATATATGAATCCTTATTAAAGTTACAAAAGTTATTCAGTCAAGAGCATTGAGAGATTTTTTTTGAGTGTTGTTTGATTAACATTAAAAACACAGACAGCAGCAGGAATATTAGGCTGCTGTCACTTTAAGATATAATTAACAGATACAACATACTGATACTGTACACATGCGTTTTATTTCTCAACTGTTTACATTCACTTAACACATAACCGACTGTGTTTACAAGGTTACTTGCCAAGACGGGCATTTTGACATTGACAATTGTAAGCACAATAAGATTATTCATGTGCTGTCAGGCACGGCTATCTGCTTCAGATGCACATTTTGTGCACAAAACTTCTCACACAACGCCTGCGAGTTATCTTTAGCGTCTTGTGCTTGAATGTTTAAATGGGCAAGGGTTAAAAAATGCGTGCAAATGATAAACTACAATTTACTAGCAATTTTCTATTTTAAAGGGATAGTTCACCCAAAAATTAAAATGATCCCAATATATAGCTTCAAAACATGCCCCCATTCACTACCATTATAAAACCTGGTACAGCAAGGATATTTTTAAAAATATCTCCGACTGTGTTTGTTTGAAAGAAGATAGTCATATACACCTAGGATGGCTTGAGGGTGAGTAAATCATGAAATAATTTTCATTTTTGGGTGAACTATCCCTTTAAGACATTTTTTAGTCACCTCTCATGAAATTTGGTCACATATGTGAGTGATATACACACATTGTAGAGGGTTGTATAAAGCAGTTATAACATCTTAAGGCCCACACCAAGAACGCTAACTGTGAAGATTACTAGAATGGTAAATCAGGTAATGGTAATCTGGCAAGTCAGATTATTTTGTCAGTTTGTTGGTGGAGCAGAGAAATGCAGAATTATCAAAGCCATCAGAGGCAGCATGCCAAGACCAAGCGGCAAGCTGTTCTTCTTGTCACATCAGTATTTAGAGTAAAGAGTGGGAGCAATTTACTGGTGTTTTGGAACAGAAACATTTTCAGTTTTCTAAACGTGAGATGCTAATGATAAATATGAGCCATCTGATTTGTAGCAATCTTGGGATTTCATCTTTAGCTCACTAAACCATTGCTAGGGAATCATCTTCATTTTCCATAAGACTATTAAATCTTTTCATTTCTTTAGTCATTAGTGGCACTGTAACTAAACTTAAAGGGTTAGTTGACCTAAAAATGAAAATTCTATCATTAATTACTCACCCTCATGTCATTCCAAACCCTTAAGACTTTCATTCATCTTTGAAATGCAAATTAAGATATTTTTGATAAAATCTAGGAGCTTTCTGACCCTCCATAGACATCTACACAATTGAAACTTTGACGCTTCAAAAAGTTCATAAAGAGATCCTAAAACTAATCCATATGTATTGAGCAGTTTAGTCCAAAAAGAGACTTGATCACTTTATATGATGAACAGATTTAATTTAGGCTTTTACTCACATATACACATTGATCAGCGAACATAAACAGAAGCTCTACCGAACCTGAATGACACGTGAGAACAAACCTCTTGCGGAAGCTCAAACATGATACGTAACGCACGAAAACGAACCTCTTTTGGTTTTTCACATGTGTCAAGCGAACATGTTTGAGCTTCCGTTTACCACAACTGATGTGTGAGTTGATGAATGTTTATATGTGAATAAAAGTCTAAATTCTGTTCATCGTGTGACCGTGTCTTTTCAGAAAATTTGGACTAAACCGCTCAATTCATATGGATTAGTTTTACAATCTCTTCATGAAGTTTTTGAAGCTTCAAAGTTGCAATTGCATAGGTGTTTATGGAGTGACAGAGGACTCTCAGATTTCATCAAAAAGCTTCATTTGCATTCTGAAGATGAACGGAGGTTTTGTGGATTTGGAAAGACATGAGGGTGAATAGCCTAATTATTGACACAATTTTCATTTTTGGGTGAACTAATCCTTTAAAGGAATAGCTCACCCAAACATTATAATTAAATCTCCATCCACTTTTGTTGTATAGGAAAAAGCAGCATGGACATTATGCTAAACATCATCTTTCCCGTTCTTTTCAATTAATTATCCCTTTTGATATGGATACATTTTTGGATATACATTTTTGTAATTATGAATTCATCAATTTACAACAGCTATATGTGTCAGTTGTAATACATTTCATTGCAAAGGCCATTTTCAGAAAGGAAGGTGATTTTATGAATCAGAATCACAGAGGCGGGAGTCTGCGTCAGAAGATAAAGAGGTGTGTGTGTGTTATGCAGTGGTGGGTAGCATAAGGAGCTGGAATAATCGCTCCCTGGAGAGGAGTGAGATTACAGCCCTGAGCCCACACCATCCATCCATTACATAAGAGTGGAACAGCTGCCGATCTGCAGTGTGTGAATGAGCATGTGTGTGCGCACACTTCTCTCTGTGTTTCTGTGGGTTGGTCTGTGTTGGAAAGAAAGCGAGTTCATGCATAGAGTAGACCGATGTGATTACGGATATGAATCTTTCTGGTTCTTCTTTCTGGTTGCCTTGGAAACCAAGCAGATGAGATATTTCCATGTGGTATCGGATACCTGATAAAACTAAACCCATAGCTGTGCTGAGGATGGATGCACTCTGAACAGAGACCATTTGTACTTTTTAAAGTCTTATGCTTCCATGGCACTCAACACTTTTTAAATAACTTAAACAGTTTAATCCAGGTATTGCAAATCTTTTTTTTTTTTTTTTTTTTATTAGCCAAACCCGTTTGACCTAAAATATTTACTTGAAGTACCCCTTGAGATTTTAAGCTAATAATAACACATTCACATGTTTATCACATGTTCTAATGTTGGTTATGGTGGTTATGGTCACATGAGATGCAGGTAAACATTTAAAATATTTCATCTTTTTTAGTAGATTTTGATTGTTATTTTTTAATTATTTAATTTAATGTTACTTTTTAATAATTTAATTAATTATTAGTTTTTCTTCAGCTCACAAAGTTCCTTAACGAACCATCAGGGGTTTGCGAACCTAAGTTTTTAGAAACCCTGGTTTAATTGAGGTCTTTAAATAAGTTTGTCTTTTGGCCCAAATTACCCTAGGCCCCAGATACAGCATTTTTAAACATAACATTTTTGTATATAATTAAGTTGCTATATTAAATATCACCACAGAGAAAATGAAATGCTTCTTACTGAAAATGCCACATGCTTTATTTTGTATATTTCTATTACAACAAATGGTATCAGTTCATCTTACCTAGTGCCTCATTGTACTCCTGTCTCCCCTACTGACTATTTCACAGAAATTCTGTTGAAAAAAGCTGAACAGTACATTTTGGTAGTACAGATACATTCCTGTTCAAAAGTTTGGTAAGATTTTTTTGTTTGTTTGTTATTGAAAGAATTATCTTACGCTCACCAAGGCTACATTTATTTGATCAAAAATGCAGTAAAACGTAATTGTGTTTTCTATTTTAAAATGTAATTTATTCATGTTATCATTACCAAAGTCTTCAGTGTCATACAATCCTTCAGAAATCATTCTAATATGCTGATTTGGTGCAATAAACATTTTTTACTTTTATCAATTTCAAAAACAGTTGTACTGCTTAATATTTTTTTTTTCTTTTCAAAATTCTTAGATTAATATAAAGTTCAAATATAATTGAAAGTTCAGGATTTATTTGAAATAAAAATGTTGTAATATTTTGTCATAACATGATTGTCTTTACTGCCACTTTTGATAAATTTAACGAATCTTTATTTCTAATTAGGCCTGCCCCGACTAAAGATTTTCCTAGTCGACTATTAAACGTTCTTTTCCATTAGTCCATTAGTCTGGAGAGAAATGCTAAACCATAATATTGAGCATTTACTCGCCCTCAAGTTGTTTCAAACCTGTATGAGTTTATTTCTTCTGTTGACCACAAAAGAAGATATTTTGAAGAATGTTGGTAACCAGACAGTTGACAGTAGCCACTGACTTCCATAGTATTTTTTTTTTCCCTACTATGCGAGCCAAGCAGCCATGTAAAGTGGCCAATGTTAGGCTACTACTTACATGTTTTACATGAATAAGTCATGTAGGTCAGACGTCACTTTTTTCTTTACCCTCTCGAAATGTTCCTACACTTTGGATTGTCTGCCCGACATTACCACATAGACCAGCCATGTTAACGATCTGTCATTGCATGACGGATCTTTTTTTTGTTTGTTTGTTTTTTTTCTGTGACTAAATAAATAAAATTTAGTTGACCAAGCCTTTTCTCCTCAACTATTACGGGGCTGTCACAGTCACCCTCATGTTCTGTTTGTTTTGGTTTTCTCGTCACATGTACTCCCTTGTTCTAAGTTCCCGCCACTCATTAGTTACCATGGACACAAACCACCATCACAGCTGCACGTCATTAGTTAATCTTCCTTTGTGTATTTAAGTTCCTGTTTGAGTTCTGTTCATTGTCCATTCACCGTCTTATTATGTTGTGTTGTTCCTGCCTGCCTGCCTTTTGGATTAAACTTGGATTTTTTGATATTGAATTGTACTCCTTCATCTTCCTTCGTGAACACAGCTTGACAGATGAAGGGACCGCCCGAAATGGACGAGAGGGCAATAATGCTCATCCGGGCTCAGGAGAGCCCAGACCTTTCTTCTT
The DNA here is from genome assembly GCA_037950675.1 of Hypophthalmichthys molitrix. Taxonomy (NCBI): domain Eukaryota; kingdom Metazoa; phylum Chordata; class Actinopteri; order Cypriniformes; family Xenocyprididae; genus Hypophthalmichthys; species Hypophthalmichthys molitrix. Next base: position 37,350,709 of record CM075501.1, read on the forward strand.
TTATGAAAGACTTCATTTGTTTGGCCGTCACCAGTTCCCTGGACGACGAGACCCTCAAAACCTTGTTCCGGATCGGGGCTACTTTCCACTAACACCTCGACCTCCCAGACACCACCGGACTGAACTGGAGAGAAACTGTCATTAGGTGTCTGGAGAGCGTTGCGCCCTGATCTGGAGCACAGCCAGAGCCCGTAGCAACACCCTTGACCGCGGAGAACTCACGTGTGCCCCCCGCAGACCTTGAGCCAGCACCCGCCACGACGCGTCAGCCAGAGCCCGAGGAAGAGAGGACAGAGCTGACCCTCGCCCCGGACGTGCAGCCCTACCGCAAGTCTGACCAGGGGTGTGAGCCAGCGACATCAGTGGACGAGGAAGTCACGACAACAGAGGATGAGGACTGGCTGATTGACTTCAGTGAATCTCCCACCCTTTCCTACCCAGTATCTTCATCATCATTTCTAAACAATACTAATGACTGTAAAGAATGTATACTACTCACCGTTATGCCGTCAATGTCCTCACCACCTCCATCACCCCAGAGCTCAGCCAGTCCTCCAACCATGCCGCTGCCGGAGGTCCACAGCCCTACGGCGTCTCCGTGGGAGCCCTGCTCTGACGTCGAGCCACAGGTCGTGTGTCCACCTGCACCGCCATCACCTGAGGATCCTGCGGCTCCGCCTCCGGCCTCTGAGATCCTCTTTCCATCTCGGCCTGTCGACCTGTCAGCTCCATCTGGGCTTCACTGGAGACCCTCAGACTTCCGGTTCCTCTGGGTTCCCTCGTCCTGCCGGCTTCCCCTTGGTCCCTCATCGCACCTCTTCCGTCACGGACTTGTGGTCCGTCCACTGCACTCCGTCCCTCCACCCCTACGACGTCAGCGGGCTCCTCCTTTCCCTCTGTGTCACCTCTGTCCTCTGTCTTCTGTAACACTGGATCCACCTCAGCCCTCGGGTACTCTGGCTACGCCTTCGACGGTCGTCGCCGCGACATCGCCTGGGTCTCCAGTACCAGCGACGTTGCTCATCTCCATCGCCTCTCCGTCTGCGCCGGCGGATCCATCGCCCACGCCTCCGTCGGTCATCCCCCAGCTGTCGCCAGCCACGTCACCATCTAGACTCCTCCCTCCTTCGTCTTCGCCGCGGGCTGTCAGCACTGGGGAGCTCTGGGTCTGTATCCTCGGCTGTCTACCATCTACGCCGCCAGGGGATCGTCGTCCTCCCTTCACCACTCCTCCTTCAGTCACTTCACCCACCTCCAGAACCACCTCCGGCCCTCCCCGTGGATGTTCCTTTACAGCGCGAGGACTCGCCTCACTGGAGGGGGATGTAATGTCACAGTCACCCTCATGTTCTGTTTGTTTTGGTTTTCTCGTCACATGTGCTCCCTTGTTCTAAGTTCCCGCCACTCATCAGTTACCATGGACACAAACCACCATCACAGCTGCATGTCATTAGTTGTGTATATAAGTTCCTGTTTCAGTTCTGTTCATTGTCCGTTCACCGTCTTATGTTGTGTTGTTCCTGCCTGCCTTTTGGATTAAACTTTGATTTTTTTTTTATATTGAATTGTACTCCTTCGTCTTCCTTCATGAACATAACATGAGAGGGGCAGCCCTTCTTCTAATTAAAAAAATAAATAAAATCTTACTGAACTCAAACATTTGAACAGTATTGTATGTAGTTTGAATATGTGGATAGTCAGTTTAACTCAAAGAACTTTAAATATGTTTTAAATCCTTCTGTCTTTTCAGAGTCAGCCTATCAGTTTAGAGCTTACTGGAATGAGAGAGCATTCCAGTTTTGCTTTCCAGTTATGTGTGCTAGATGCACAAATGATCACTGACACAAATATGGTCTGTATGTGTGTTTTCTGAGGCTGAGACTATCTGTGTTTTGGTAAATTGAGTTGTTTCCAGTCATGTACTGTTGTCGACCATGTGTTTAAAAAAAAAAAAAAATTAGGTTGCAATAGGCAACAAGTAAGCACCAGGTGTGCAAACTTTTGCTCATGTAACATCTGACCTCATTTAACATGCCAACTATGTCTACCATGGTTGGAGTTCAGGGAAGCTCTCTGAGACTGAGTGTTTGCAATCAATCGACACTTGATTAATTAATTAATTGAGCTGACTAATTGACTGCAGGCTTCTTTTTTTGTAGTTCTGAAATCTTCACTATTGCATAAGGTGTCCAAAATGCTCATAGTCGAGTCAAGAGTTAGATAATTCTGTCATGTTGAACAGATAATATTTTCAAACTGCCTTTTTTTAAACTTAATTTTTCAGTCAATTTTCTTTCTTGTGCAGTCATCAGTGAAAGCGAGTTAATCATTTTTCTAGACAAGATATGAACTAAATGCCATCCACTATGAAATAATTATGCTTCAAAGGAAAGCCGTGTGCTGTCAAGAACACGGCCATCAGAACAGATTCACAATGCATGGTTACCAGACGACAAACCCTTTATTTCACAGCTTTGTCCCAATAAGATTTTTTTATGGCCATCTGCTAAGATACACTGCTCTGTCTGAATTCAGCAGGGTTTAATCCAGTCTTCAGTGTCATGTGATCTTTCAGGAATCATTCTAACATTGGTTTGGTGCTCAAGAAACATTTCTTGTTATTATAGGGTTGAGTATATCGTTTAAATTTTAACGATTCTGATTCCGATTCTGCTTATCTATTCCGATTCTTACCGATTTCTTATTTTGATTCCAGTAAGTAAAAAAACAAAAACAAAACTTATCATTCAGATTCTTATTCTTATCGAATTAAGTCCTATCGAATTCCATTAACAAAATCAACAGGCTAAAGGCCTAACCCTGTTTGCACCTGGTATTAAGATACCTTGTCCATTTTCGATCACTTCCAGAGGTAGTCGAAAACGCGTTTGAACGGATTGCTTTCGTAGTGTAGACACTCATGGTTGAATGTGTTCGAACAGCCATAAAAGTCTGCCTACTCTCCGCCTACTTACGAAGTAATGTATAAAGTAAAATATCTAGCTTCCGCCAGGCCACCTTCCGTATTTAACTTACGAAGAAAGTGTAACGCCTCTCGCAGTTCAAAACGCTTACACTACGTCCTACGCCTTCCGTATTCAACTTATGAGAAAAGCATAACTGACGCAATGTTTGTTTGAGATCTTTTTTTAAAATACTTTGTTTAGATGTTCTTGGTTTTGGATTGGTTTTGGAGATCTTTGTACATGCTGATTATTGCAGTGATCAGAAAGCAGGGGTTCTGTCCTCATGGGCTCAGCTCTGTGCCCTGAGTTCAACTATCCTAAACACTCTCCCAGCTGCCCCGGTCCAGCCTACAGCCAAACACACACACACACACACATCATCATCATCAGTCGCCACCTGCTTGGTTCTAATGCATAAGTAGGAACTGTCACTGTTAGGCTCTCTGAGGTGAACAAGGGGCATGTTTGAAAGCAATGAACAGCTTTAAACACCACTGAAGACAAAGCATCTGAAATATTGATGATCAGCTGTATTCTGTTTGTGTGTAAGGGTGTAAGGTCATTGTCTGAATTGTAGGGAACAGTAGGCCTGTGCAAGGATTAAGCTGGCTGCTCACATGCTGCTAGATCAGGCATCTGGCATTACACACACACACACACACACACACACACACACACACGCACACAACTACTTCTCGCTGTTTCAGTGATGGCATTTTGTGCAACATGTCCGTGGAGAACAGAGGACTATTACCTCTCTGTAAGTTTATTAGAAATTTCTGCTGCTTTTAAACTTTTTTGACATGGATGTTGTTGATGTGAGTTATTTTAACAGTTAGTTTTAGAATAGTATTCATATTTCTGTCTTTTATCAGTTGTTGAGACTTTGCATTCACTGTTTCTCGAATTGTGTCACCCACGTCTCTTTGAGAAGGCGGGATTTGCATAAATTTAGGTCTTTGATGGTCTCACTTTCAATTTGTGCTACCACTTTAGAGGCAAAAGTGACTAAATCACATTTTAAGTAATCTTTTTGGTGTTTGCAGCTTTGCACCAACTCAAATGCTTGAATAAACAGTGTTATTGATATGTGTTGAACTTAACTCACTCTGAAACGCTGGGCCAGGCAGGCATCTGTAGGAGGAATAACAAATGGAGTCTTTTTATTAGGTTTTATTTACATGTAAATTAATTCTCTCTCTCTTTAAGATGGAATAGACTGCAAGCTTTTGTTTGAAAGATGCTTCTTTTGTTAGGTGGAAAATGCCTGTTTTGTGCTACAGCTTTGGCAACGTTATATTGTTCTGAGAAGCTTTACATGCATTATCAAATGCAAAGGACTCATGTGGTTCTGTTGACCAATGCCGACTCTCTTTTATGAAGTATGGTTAGCTGATTGAATGTTTTTCACACTAAAAACTGTATTTGTGAGTGGATTAAAACATTAAAACTGTTGCAATCTTGTATTTTCCTTTGGTATATTTTCTGCAGGTTTTCACAATATCCTTAGATTTAGCATCTGCTCATAAGATATTTTCTGTAATTTTTTTTTTTTTTATGTGGAATGCTTTCTATATTTCTGGTGCTGAGCACATTTCGTCCACACATTCCATATGGGCTCTCCAAACACACAGATTGTTCTTTTCTTTTATCTCCTCTCTCAAAGCAGGAGCTTAGTTCATTACAAGGCAGGATCTGTAGCATTTAGTACAGCATATGGTGGCTGGATTCATGGCAGAGCTGCTGACTTTTACCCACCATGCATTGTAGCTTAATGTAACTGTCGCTTTTAAATCTGTGTTGTTCAGGCTGAAAGAGCAGAGCTCTCCAAATGGTCACTGCAAGTGCTTGCACTCTAGTTTAAATATTTGGATCTCTGATGTCTCTGTTTATTATCTCTTGAGGCAGGGTGGAAGAGAGTTGACCTACAGTAGTAATACAGCTCACAACACCTCTGACCTCATTTAGTATCACTTAAAGGATTAGTTCACTTTAAAATAAAAATTACCTCAAGATTTACTCACCCTCAAATAATAAAGGCCTTCTGAAATGAAGCAAATTGTTTGTGTAAGAAAAATATCCATATTTAACAAGTTATAAAGTAAAATATCTAGCTTCCACCAGAGCACCTTCCGTATTCAACTTACGAACGTTTAATACGGAAGTTTAATTTTTTTAAGCAAAGGTGCAAACTGCTGCAAATTAAATATATATATATATGTGTGTGTGTGTGTGTGTGTCTGTGTGTGTAAAACTACTTAGTTGTTGCACAGTCATGGAAATTATTGGAAAGCCCTACATTTTTTTCTCATTGTGATTTGAGTTGAAATCTGTTTGGCTAAACTAGCTAGAAATTTGTGTCTAATCACACTTTTTGACCCAGAAACACAAATTAATCTGTTCCATGGCTGCCTCTCAAATATCCAGCTTTTTTTTTCCTGACTAAACAAGCATGTGTTCGCCTCTTCTCTCTCTCTCTCTCTGTCTCTCAACCTTCTTTTCTTCAAACTGTACTGGATTCATTTAGATGCCAACAAATCAATCTAATAAATTGCCTGTGTTTAATTTTATCTGCTGCCAGCTAGAGATTATGCTGGTTTTTAATCCAAAAGCCCATTTAGGCAAAGTGTGGTCTGGAAACTACAACAGAATTCGAGTAGGTATTAAAAAGACATTTATAGTGTTTTTTTTTTTCTCTCTCTCTCTCTATGTAGATATTCAGGAGTTTTATGAAGTGACCCTGCTGAACTCTCAGAAGAGCTGTGAGCAGAAGCTGGTGGAGGTAAATCACATGGCTGAGCAGTGGGAACACACTGCAACCAATTCAACATTACCCACAGAGGGTCCGCAGCCAGCTTCCACACCTCCAGAGGTGAGACAACTACAGAATCATGCACATAGGCCTAGGCTAGTGGTTCTTAACTGGTTTTGTTTCACACACATGCAGAATAGGTCACAACTATAGTAATATTATTTGAGCTTTGCCATTAAAGGAAAAAATTACAATTTAAAATATATTAAAAGAATTATTTTAAAGTTTAATATATATTTCCTAAACAAATGTACTATCCATTACTTTGCTCATCCATGGCAAATTGACACAATAGACACAATATATACTGAATTTGCCATCTATGAGTGAAGTAATGTGTAGCACGTTTGTTTACAGAAGCCACACCCCATGCTGCCCCAGAGAACTCTGACAGACTATTTTGACATGGACTGGCAGAGCTAAAAATAATTTGGTGGTTTATTTTGGATCTTTCTAAAGTCTATAGCTTATGCAGTCCAGTTGAAGAGAAGACAGTCCTCTTGGGGGAGGTTTTATTTCTCAGCATAGTGTCAGTGGACAAAAACTCTCATAACGCTAGCTCCAGCTCGTTGTTTTACTATGCTATTTTTTGGAGACATGAAGTAGCCATAAATGAAACAATTGTTTACATACAGTACAGTAAAAAATAGAGGTTTGAAAGGGTCTTGACATGAGAAATCAAATTTGCCTTGATCTTTTGACATTTTTTTTATCTTTGTACCATTAAAACATCCTGTCATTTTTATAGTTTAAAACATCGTCCTCAATATAATCAGCATTTATTTAATCAAGCTCCAAAAACAGCTTGTTTAGTTATTAGAGCAAGACATCGATGAATAGGTTTGCATAATTGCATGGCTGACACTTGCCTACACCAGAAAAAAAGCAGATAAAACCCATTATAATCACTGACGCTGTCTACACTGGATTCAGTATACAGATGCCTGCTCACTCTCTGATGTACTTCATGCACTTGAGTCTGCCGACAAGAAGAGGAATGGAAGAGGTAAAGGAAGTGAAAAGGAACATTTGCTTTGATGTGTCCTGTTTAAACAGCTCGTTTGCTCATTTTTGTAGAGAGAAGGAGAAGGATTCCAGTGTCAGGAACAAGTGAATGGTTTATTTTTTTAATGGCGTCATGGATTGCGTCAGAGGATTATGTGTTTGTTTAGAGCATTTGACTGCAGATTGTTTTGTAAACAAGGCACAATGTAATGGAGAGTTTGTTGACAGATGAAGCAGCCAACTGTGCTGGATCTAACAGCAGCTGCATCACAAATCATAAGTTAATGATTTCATAATGCTTTGTCTGTAAATGACGGTTTATATGGATAATGTTTTCAATACACTTACTCGCATGCAATAGCGAGTGGATGTTGATACTGTTACTTATGTAATGATGTTAGCCGTTCATAGCAGTGGTCGTTTACTGTTAAGCCTTAAAGAGTTAGTTCACCCAAAAATGATAATTCTGTCATTAATTACTCACACTCAGAAGAGATTGTTGAATAAAATCATTATTGTTTTGTTTTTGAGTACAAGTATTCTCGTCACTTCATAAATTTAAGGTTGAACCACTGTAGTTATGTGGACTATTTTAACTTTTTTTTTTGTGTGTGTGAGTGTGTGCAAAAAAAACTTTATTAACATTATAAGTGAACCTCAAGGTACATATTAAAATAACAAAACAATCCATGTCATGACCTCTTTAAATTTGTTCTTGGAAGTATTTGAAGAAAAATGTACGAGTTCATATTGAAAGCTCTTAGTTTTTTTTTTTTTTTTTTGTGGATTTTAGCATCTTGACAAATCTAATGAGACATTGTTGAGATCTCTTCTGAAACAGCAGAAGACATTTTATATATACATATATATCTTGATTCTGCTCTTGGAGAAAATATAGACTTCAAAGAAATCTCATTTGTGATTTTAAAGTTTTAAATTTTCTCTTAAAATGGCTGCAAAAGCACCTTTTGTATGTGTTTAAGGCCTTGTCTGTCATGTGCTGTGATGACGTTGAGTGGAAAAGCTTGTGACAGTATAATTAAAGGCAATAAATGAAGTTGTAGATATCTGAAGAATACAAATGGCTCCAGAGCTGTATGCAGCCTTTGTCTTCTCAGACGCTGGTGAATTCCACAGCACTGCTTAGGTCTGCTGATGCATCAGCACTCACAAAAGCATAAAATGTGTCAATCAAATGGCTACTGATAAAATGGTACAAGTGTACTAGAGACTTGTGTGATTAATGACTCCAATTTTCTGAGAAAGTGAGATTGTACTGGACTGAAAAGGGCCTGAGATGAGATTCATGTTGCTCAGGGGATTTCATTTAAAACTGCATAGCAGAAACATTAAAGCTTGTTTCAAATACGCATATAAGGTTTCCATGTATTGATGGGTGTTTTTATGTATTGTGTAGTATTTTATCAGGTTGACAACTGTGTGTATTATTGCACCAGTGCATATACAGTCATCAGTGTAAACTCAGACTGCATTTTTTTTTTTGCATACAGCCACTAGGGGGAAGCTGTCTCTGTGTGAGCTCTGTGTCTTGATCCCAGTGTCTCATGGTCTTACAGGACAGAAGGACATTATCATGACATCAGCATCTTTAAATCTATAGATATCTTCACTGAGCCTTTAAACGTTAGCATACAAACTTTTTTAGTTAATTATTTACATAATAAAATTAACAAAAACTTGTGCACTGTTATATCTTATTGGCTATGTCAGTTGTCATTGTATGTCTTTTTTAAGAAAAATGTTCAGCAAGGATGCATTAAATGTCTTCTTTATTAAAAAAAAAAAAAAAAAAAACATTAATAATGATACAAAAGATTTCTATTTCAAATAAATGAATAAATGAACAAAAAAAAAATTATTCTAAATATTTTATCATTTCTCTTGGGTTAAAACAACTGTCCTCATATATGGGCACTCTGAGCATCTGTCTTCAGTATGGTGTTTAGATGAAAGGATTTTGAAATTAATTTCAATTAAAAACGCTAACAATCACATATCATGGTCTTAGGGATGTTATTCATTAATTTGTCTCGTATACATATGTGAGTATCTGTGCACTATATAAGGGTTAATGCTGATGCGTATTGCAACCTCTCTGTCTTCAGCCTGCCTTATACATTATACATTATTTGTTGACAGACTTTCCAAGCAGAATTTTAACTTAATTCTGTGACTTAAGATAAAATGCTCTTTAAATAAATTTATAATGTGTGAAAAAAAAAAAAAAAAAAAAAATCTCCCTTGAAATCGTGCTGTTAGTCTGAATATCCTCCATGCTCTTGCAGCTCACTTGCTTGTTTGAATATCAGTGTTGAAGTGAATATTAATAAGATCAATATCAAATGTTATGTTAATGTTCTAAAACAATACACGTATGCTTAAAGTGAAATGCTTCTGGAGTCTATCAGACATTAGAGATGTAGATGAATTCTGAAAGAATGTGTGTTATTTTTTTATTTATTTTTTTCTCCCCAGCTTAGAAAGGAGAGCTGCATGGAGCTGACAGTGGAGGAGCCTGCCTTAGGAACCACTAATACAGAGGTGAGAAACGCACACAGTCTTTCCACATTCTGTTCAGTTTTCTGACAGATGCAGATTGTCATATGGCAGTGTTTTCACCAGCTACGCATGAGTAATGCAGGCAGATAGGTTTTTCCCTTCCCACCTCCGGTTGATTTATATCCATTTGGAGGGACGCCTTAGACTGTTGATAAGTGCTCTATTGATTAAACAGTGAGAGGTTTTGAGATGAGTTTTTCATAAGACAGCAATCCATTATCAGAGTCAATATGCGGAGACATTTTCGGAGTACTTGAGTGTTTGTCACTTTAAATACTCACTTATTGTTTGCACTGCTGAATCTAAAATAAAATAAAATAATTATGTGAACCAGTGTTATTTATATACTATTATAGTATTTATTAATGTGTTGAATTAGCTTTATTGTATTATTATATACTATTATTGTATTTATTAATATTTTTAACTAGCTTTTATTTTTATATTCAGTTTTTAGCTTTCAAATTTAGCTTAAACTTTTGTCATTTTTTTTTTTTTTTTAATTATTAGTTTATATATTTCTGTTTAGCTTTATTTTATTTTTATTTCAGTTTTTGTAATTTTATTTCAGTTAGTTACAAAGGCAACATTTCTCATTTTTATTTTTTTACATTTTAGTTTAATGTAATAATTATGTTAGTTATATTGTATTTCAGCTTTCTCTTAGTCAATGAAAACATTTTATTTTGGTTAACGATAACAACACTGATGAGAACAAGTGTGATTGTTAAAGAGGATGCCTTTAAAGACACACAAACACACACACACACGTCTTGCTTTTTTACTTAAATCTTACCTTGCCTTTGCAACATTTCAATAATGTTTCTTGTGAACTTTGTTGTGCGAGTGGGGAAAAATAATATTAACCAATAATATCATAGCCTAACATCCATTATTTAATCAAATTTTGTTCGATAAAAGTCCTATAATATTTTTTTTTTGTTAAATCTTCAGTTTCACTTGGAAATATGCCATATCACAAAACTTAAATCCACCGTAAATCCACTTTGTCTTTATCTCCAACCCTTAACATACATTTGTCTGTCTATTTCTTCCATAAAGTCCACGGTCTGGCTAATTCAGAGTTCATTTGTTGTATTTAGACTTGTTTTTTGTTTTTTGAGAAACAAGTGAGATAGAGTTCATTGCAGTATTTAACTGCAGTATTAAAGTCTTCTGTGCAGCACAGCTGAACGGTGACAGCAGTATTCATAACTGACTTGTTCTCTTTTAGAGAAAGTTTTCTTAATTATCTCTACACTAATTGGCAAGGGAACTGCAAGCACCAATGGGACTTGAAATATGTCAGAGAAAAAAAAATGTCACTTAATTTAATCCTCATTTAAATTACTGCCTGCTCAGAGAGGTTTGAATCCAAACCAATCAGAATGCCTATTATGACCCTGCCCACCATCGAAAGCGCCTACAGTGGGCGTCGGAACTGACCTTGGAGCAATGGAAGGTCATTTTTGTCTCAAAATGTGTTTTGTGCATCCTGGAAAGTCAGCTTTGGAACAGTCTGGCGGCGTTTGTCTGCTTGTACTATTAGTGGGTGGCTTGTATCGAAAATTGAGCTCTGTGTTTGTGTGTGTGTGGAGCCTGATTCTGCCTTTTCGCTAGTACAGCTCCCATCTTTGGGGCGTGTTGATCTGCAGTAATTGCCACCACTGTCTAACTCAACCAGCTTGGATGCTCTCAGCATTTACACAGCAGTGAAAAACACTTATACAGGAACACATGCTTATATTCTAAATACATTTCTGAGCTAGAAGGCATTGCAAAGGGAAATCTATTTCAGCTCATACCGCATAAGACAACACGTCACACAATTGCTCTCACCTTGTGTCAATTTGAATTAGCATCCACACCAGTGGACGATATCATTCTGTTTATTCTAAGCTAGTGTTGAAAAAAATATCGATTTGTATCAATACTGAAATATCTGAAACAGTTCCAGTACTCCTTTTCTGCAGTATCGATACACCGATACCAGCTTCTTATCTGTATAAGTGGTGCTCTCATAAAGCCGGCCATCAAACATCTCGTGAGTACCAAATCAACTTCTTTTTCGTGGCTTATTTCACTTAAACAGTCAAATACATACATTATGTCAAAATGCCTGTCTTGCAGAGTATTCAAGTTTCACAGTCAGTTTTGGAACTTAAATATTTGAGAGAAAACACATTGTGTAACAGTATATTGGATCCTTGCATAAGCTCTTAAAGTGACAGCAGCCTAATATTCCTGCTCCTGTCTGTGGTGTTAATCAAAGAACAAAAGACAAAGAGAAAATCACTCACTGTTTCTGACTGAATAACTTTTGTAACTTTAATTGTAAGCATTAATCTATATTTTTACAATGAAAATTATCCAGTGTTATTTTACATTTGATTATCTTCATTTCTGTAGTATTTCTTACCTGAATACTACTGTTAGACCCACCTGAAAAACTTAAAGCCATGTTTATTTCATTTGTCTCTTTATTCCATTGTATTTATTTGTGTGATCATTTGCAATTTGTCGATTTGTTCTTATTTTATTACTGACTGTTTACTTGTCTCTTTTTTTTTTTTTGTAAACGGTAGTTCAGTGATTCAAATAAAATCCCTGTGCTGTGAGTGAAAGCTATTTCAACAAAATAACCCAAATTATCAAAAAAATATGAGATAATAACAAATTATCTTTTTTTCCATGTGGTACTGAAAATGGTATTGAATATCAATATTTTTCATGGTATCATATCGAATTTGGAAATTCCAGTATTGTGACAACACTATTCTAAGCGTGTGCTGCAGTTTTGTTGTCTGTAAATGCTTGAGCTCTTAAAGCAGAATGGATTCTGATTTGCTGTCAATGTTTTAATCGTTCATCAGCTGGAAAAAAAATGTTCTGAAGTGGTTCCAACTGTTGTGTTTCTCTGTGCTGTTATCGTTACAGTTGTGGTGTGGGCTCTGCTATTTTTTTATATTTACAACATTTTTAGAGCTATATTTTTATCATGATAGTTATCATCATTGATGTGAATGGGTCAATCTGTGTTATTAGTGACCCACATACAGGTGCTGGTCATATAATTAGAATATCATCAAAAAGTTGATTTATTTCACTAATTCCATTCAAAAAGTGAAACTTGTATATTATATTCATTCATTACACACAGACTGATATATTTCAAATGTTTATTTCTTTTAATTTTGATTATTATAACTGACAACTAAGGAAAATCCCAAATTCAGTATCTCAGAAAAATAGAATATTGTGAAAAGGTTCAATACTGAAGACACCTGGTGCCACACTCTAATCAGCTAATTAACTCAAAACACCTGCAAAGGCCTTTAAATGGTCTCTCAGTCTAGTTCTGTAGGCTACACAATCATGGGGAAGACTGCTGACTTGACAGTTGTCCAAAAGACGACCATTGACACCTTGCACAAGGAGGGCAAGACACAAAAGGTCATTGCAAAAGAGGCTGGCTGTTCACAGCTGTAAGCACATTAATAGAGAGGCGAAGGGAAGGAAAAGATGTGGTAGAAAAAAGTGTACAAGCAATAGGGATAACCGCACCCTGGAGAGGATTGTGAAACAAAACCCATTCAAAAATGTGGGGGAGATTTACAAAGAGTGGACTGCAACTGGAGTCAGTGCTTCAAGAACCACTACGCACAGACGTATGCAAGACATGGGTTTCAGCTGTCGCATTCCTTGTGTCAAGCCACTCTTGAACAACAGACAGCGTCAGAAGCATCTCGCCTGGGCTAAAGACAAAAAGGACTGGACTGCTGCTGAGTGGTCCAAAGTTATGTTCTCTGATGAAAGTAAATTTTGTATTTCCTTTGGAAATCAGGGTCCAGTGTAAAGTTTCCACAGTCAGTGATGGTTTGGGGTGCCATGCCATCTGCTGGTGTTGTTCCACTGTGTTTTCTGAGGTCCAAGGTCAACGCAGCCATATACCTGGAAGTTTTAGAGCACTTCATGCTTCCTGCTGCTGACCAACTTTATGGAGATGCAGATTTCATTTTCCAACAGGACTTGGCACCTGCACACAGAGCCAAAGCTACCAGTACCTGGTTTAAGGACCTTGGTATCCCTGTTCTTAATTGGCCAGCAAACTCGCCTGACCTTAACCCCATAGAAAATCTATGGGGTATTGTGAAGAGGAAGATGCGATATGCCAGACCCAACAATGCAGAAGAGCTGAAGGCCACTATCAGAGCAACCTGGGCTCTTATAACACCTGAGCAGTGCCACAAACTGATCGACTTCATGCCACGTCGCATTGCTGCAGTAATTCAGGCAAAAGGAGCCCCAACTAAGTATTGAGTGCTGTACATGCTCATACTTTTCATGTTCATACTTTTCAGTTGGCCAAGATTTCTAAAAATCCTTTCTTTGTATTGGTCTTAAATAATATTCTAATTTTCTGAGATACTGAATTTGGGATTATCCTTAGTTGTCAGTTATAATCATCAAAATTAAAAGAAATAAACATTTGAAATATATCAGTCTGTGTGTAATGAATGAATATAATATAAAAGTTTCACTTTTTGAATGGAATTAGTGAAATAAATCAACTTTTTGATGATATTCTAATTATATGACCAGCACCTGTATACTCAAGACCAAACCAAGGACTTTGAGTTTGAGACATCTGTGGCTTTTATGTTTTTGAAAAGAGGGCAGAGCCAATTACTGTATAGGCAAGCACAAAGACAAACCCAAATATAGCTGGAATAAAACAGAAAGACTAGATCTGTGGAAGTACAGACGTCAGGGTGGAGGATGAAATGAGAGCTTTTTCTGAATGAATCTGTGGCGACTCCCTCCTTTGTTACTTAAGTGGGACAGCTGAGCGTCTTGAGGTCACTTGCAACACTTCGCTCAGATTCGCACACAGAGTGCCCCTGCGGCTCTACCAGAGAGAGGAGCACTGCCCGCAGGTGTGCCGTCTGTAATCGTTTGCAAGCCCTTTTCCTTAGGTGCTCAAACACATACACATACATTTGTTGAGTCAGATTGTAATAGTGTGTCCTGCTCAGTCAGAGTCATCCATAGAAAAAGAGCTTAGACCGAAATAGCAAGGGAGTTGTGGAGACTATTCCTCAGGCCAAAATAAAGTCTTAATCTTGCTTACCAGAGAGGGTATCTTTGTGTATATTGTTGACCTCACTAAAATAGCATAGCATGGATCATGGGTTTGTCCTCTTGACCTGGGCATGGGGGATTTGAGGGTAAACAGGGCCTGAATGATGAGCTTAAACTCTTAGTCAAAGTTCCACAGAAAAATAAACAGTGCTTTATGAGATTTAGCTTAATACAGAGTATTCTATCCACATTCATGCCAATAAGTGTCCATTTGTATGTGTATTATAATTAATGTTTGAGAGGTGATAAATAAATGCAACATAAATTTAGCTTTTTAGACTCAATTAAGTTAATATATGTGCACTTCAAAAAAATATTTTTAATCAGTACTTTTGTCCTGTTTTCTAGTAATTATTTTAATGTCTTATAAACAGTATAAATTTACTTGTGAAGCAAAACTGTATAACACAGTTATACAATTTTTTTCTTTATAGTTTTGTCTACTTATATCCATAAATCTAACAAAATGTAGTGAGGTTTATGCCTAAAACAAACAAACAATAATAATTACAAAAATAACACAAAATATTGTCACAGGTGATCTGTTCTTGTGCTTTATTTTGGGTAGGTTTGGCACACGTCTTAGTTTAGTTTCTTGTGTTTTGAGTCTGTTTCTGTTGTTACTCATTGATTTTTATTGTACAACTTGTTCTGTCTATTTTCTGTTCATGTTTATCTAGTTTGAGTAGCCTGAGTGCTTTGTTTCTTTGAGTTTCTTGTTTCTTGAGTTTCTTTTTTTTTAAATATAGGCTGCGGTCCCTTTAAGACAGAATCCATGGATACTGACACATATCCTGTTTTCACCCAAATGTTTACGTCCACTTAAGCCATAACTGACTGTATTTACGTGAGATACTCCACACGATGGACATTTTGACAGCTGTGTGCATTTGACCATTCAGGCCCAAGGAGAACTGATTGCGCGCTGTCTGAGAGAACTAGGATCGCGTGCAAGAAAGAGAGAGCGCTTCTGGTCTGTGTCATTCAGCGTGATTTATCCCGCCTTCACAAATTGATAACAAATTGTGATTGAAAGCATGTAGTTCGCAATGTGTGTGTTGTCATCATTCATTTTGAAATATTTCCACGCCTCTGAGGCTGACATTGTTTCTGCTGCTGCTGCCGGTGTCTCTGTGCACGGAAAATTCTGTCAGTTACGTCACGTGAGGTATCGGGCTTTGGTATTGGGGTTATTTTTACAAGTAAGAGTACAAGCACATGAGCTTGGTATCAGGCCATCCCTAATACTAAATATACAAAAATGATTAGAATTTTTTATTTTTTTTTGCAATGTGGAACATTTGCTGCAAAGTTAGACACAAAAGTAATTATGAATATAAATATGAAAAGTAAATATGAATATGAAAATATAAGCCTACAGCAGCTAGAGGCTAATTTTTATTTTTTCTAGCTTTTCTTGTCTCATACCTGAACCAGTTTGTCTTTAACATACAGCAGCAGACTGATGACATTGTTTTTATTGTTTTAGAGTCCTATACTAGTCCATTAGTAACTTACTTTTTAGAATTTTGTGAATATGTGGGGCCTCTCTTCTGGAAACAGGGTTAGCATTGTTAGCATAGTGGACAGTGCTTAGAGTTTATGTAAGGAGAACACAAAACAAAACTTGGCGCTAAAACAAAGACTCACTCGCCAAGTTCATGTCTGAGCATCTGTCTCAATGTCCTGCCGACCTCGTTTCTCAATTATTCCCCTGTCTCTGTGGGAAAGTGTTGTGGAGAGGAAGTTAAAGTACTCAGTCTATTATGTGATCACTCAAAGCGGCTTTGAGGCCCATCTGATGAAGGGCTTAGTGTATGTGTGTGTGTGTGTATTTGAGAAGTGAGTCGTAGACATAGTGTGTGCAGCAGCCATTGAGATGATAGATGCAGAATGAAAGCCGTGATCAGAGTGCTGTTTTGCGAAGAGCTGGAACTGGAGGAGCGGGCAGTGTACAGACAGCAGGTAGGACTGACAGAAGAAGAGAAAGATAAGAAAGATAGCAGGCCTGGGTAGTAATACAACTTAATCGAGAAAGGGAGGGGGTTGCAGTCAGCTGGTTAGCAATCCGGTGGTCATCAGTTGGAAAGCCATGTGGAATTTTAAGTGCTTTAAGATGCTTAGTAGATAAACTTCATGTATTTGTCCAATGTTGCAGAGAGCGATACATAAAACACATTACCATTATTGATACATTGACTTGTAGATGACCCTGTATAATTTGCTCTTTCTCCTCTTCTTCTGAATCAGTTTCTGGTTCAAACATATATGGCTGAATTGAACCATCATTTCCACTTGCCATTGTGTAGCGTTTACTACAGTTGACCGAGTGGATCAGGTAGTCAGAGCTGGTGTGATTGAGTGGAGGCGGAAACAAATTTGCATATTCATGTTTCTGCATATACATTTACATTTAGTCATTTAGCAAAGGCTTTTCTCCAAAGCGACTTACAAATGAGAATAATAGAAGCAATCAAATCAACATGAGTACAACAGTAAGTAAGTGCTGTACAGTTTCATCAGTAAAGTGCTCGTAGCGTTTTTTAAAATTTTTTTTTTTTTTTTAATACAAATAGATGGAGAAAGAATAGAAATCGAAAAAAGAAAAGTAAAAATATAAATAAAAAGTAAGTGCTAATATTACTGGGACAAGTGTTGATGAAATAGTTGTGTCTTTAGCTTTCGTATACTAAATGAGGCAAGGGTGTAGTTACATTCAAGCTATTTTAAGGTATGAAGAAATTATTTTCACAGTAAAAAAACATTTATGTCATTTTGATTTTTAAAGATGAGTTTTAAGGGATAAAATGATTGACAGCAGGGAGACGTTAAAGTAATTTTATACATTTTGATTCACGGTGAAGTACAGGGTTACCTTTTCATATTACCCCAAATCTCTCATTAATCCCTTAGTTGAGCAAATTCGATGCAAAAACATTCCTCTTCACCAGTGGTTCCCAAACTTTTTAGAGTGGAGTACCCCTGAAGAGTTTACCATCCTTCTGCATACCCCCTCTGTTCCACTTAGACTGCAGTCACACCTTTTCCATTAAGGGACAATATTTGCCCTTAATAAAGCAAATAATGTTTTAAATAAAAAAATCAATAGAGAAATATGCAGTGATGGTAAAAACGAAGTGATACTTTTAAATATTAGACTAAAACTGCTAGTAGATGGCGGCAAGTCACTGTTTTTATGAGTGAGTCATTGAGTCATTCATTTAGTAATGAAGCAAGTGTCTGTATTTATGAATAAATCATTGACTCTCACGATTCGTTCAAAGCCGCAGAATTGTTCACAAAACGCTGATGTATGTTGTTGTTCTGCTGTGGGTTTCGTTGGAACTATTATTTGGTTGCAAAACAGAGTAAATACTGACAGTATATGGAGTTTAAAATGTATGTTTTGTTTTTTGACCTGTTGTATAATAATCATGTGGATATTTGGGAACAATTGGGTTCTTGTTCGTTATCAACATTAAAATACAAAAACTCACACGGTATGTTTTTGTATCGAAGAAAGTTTGAGTCTTAAATCGATCTCAATCCACTATCTGTGACTATATTTGTTCTTCATGCGAGCAAGTGCTAAATCCCCACTTTTACAAAGGTGCAAAGCGCGATTTGCTAAGGCAGCACACTCTGCACGCAACCTATCATATGCATGCTGCTTGTGTGGATGCAGTCAGTTTTGACCTCAAAAGATAAGGTAATTTGATTGGATGTCATGGATTTACGCATTTTGCCAGTTAGAAATACATGCTCGGTTTTAATGTTATTTTAAGGTAGTGTAGAATTAAATGAACTACTCAGCATTTTGTTCGCGTACCCCCTTCTGTCACCTCACGTACCCCAGTTTGGGAACCACTGCTTTACACTGATAGATGTCTGAGACCCCCTCAAGGCTGAAATCACCCCTGCTATGGTTATGTTTTCTTCTCAAGACTTCTTCTCTTTTATTTTCTTGTTTTTTATTTAGTTGTTAACGGCACACAAGCTCTCCCCTCCTGTCTGTTTATTCATTTAAATTACCGGGGAAGGTCTTGATATTAAGAACAGATGTTGTGTGATGCATCAGGCCTGATGTGCCAATCTCTGCTGAAGCATTGCAGTTTCCTCTCTGTGACTGTTGTCTCTTTGTCTTGTACTTCCCAATCATTCGCTAGCCCTGTTCACTTAAAACTTAGGTTATTTGAGCCCACCAGTGGTTCAGTGGTTTTCCAAGTCAGCCCAAAATAAACCTAGATTGATGCTGTCAAAATCAGCATGAACTGCTTACTCACTCCCCTCTCTTAAATCCTCTAAACTGCCCAGAAACATTCATTCATGCACTTCATTCCTCTCCACAACTGGCTTAAAACTGGCTTAGTTCTGCCTCAGATAACCAAAAGAGAAAAAATTAACTCTCACATCACAAACGGTGACTATAAAATCTATTTTCCCAATCGTAGTGCAGATTCTCCAGGCTAGAGAGGTACATCTTCAGCGTCTGAGAGGAGAGCGTGTCTGTTGTCACACGCATGGGTGTGCGCTTGTGCGGCGAGCTCCAGAGGAGGAGGGATGCTCTGTGATCTCAGCAGCAGCAGAGGCAGCAGTCTGAGCCCCAGCCATGCGGCTGAGCAGTGGATAGCGCTAACAAGCGCTGGGCTGTTGGACTACGGCAAGACCATGCCTGCACAGAGAGAGGACTCGCGCCTCTGTCAGTGTTAGCTCCAGCCGTGCCTTTCGTTCCTCTCTCTTTCAATCTCTCTCTCCTCTCTCATCTCTCTCTATTTGTTAATGTGGTGCTGATGAAGGGGAAACTGGCTTGAGCTGTTTGGCTCAGAATGGATTGTCTGTGTATTGTCACAACTAAGGTAAGGAGAGTGAGAGAAGATGGGAATGAGTGTAAAAGGGAAGAAGCTTTTTTTGTCATTCCAGCTGTGTGTACGTGTTGGCTGTTTTGAATCCGAGGGTGTTATTTGTGTCGTATTGCTTTTAAAAGGGACTTTTTAATATCTTTTTGGAACAGTATGTTCATTGGTTCAAGTGTTGTTTTACAGTGTCGCTCCAGTGTTGCATTGTATCATGATGAATCCCTTGTCGCATGCTCTGTTGAGCCATCAAGGCGTAAACTTGTCGGAAACTTGCATTCACAGATAACGCGTCTCTCCATAGGCAACGGGGCTTTTAGCTCCTCGCCACCGTTGGAGCCAGACACGTTTCTGGTGGAATACATTATTGATGGTCAGTCCATCAACAAACGGTGCAAGGCACCTTTATCAGATTTCCCCACCTTCATTGGTGCAGGTATCCGGATGTGAAGCCCTTTGAGTGGCATTAAAGGATTGAGAGTGCCAGTCAGCTAGCAGTACTTGAACTAATGGGGTTTATTTCACTGGTGCCAAGCTGCTCTGTTTACACGCTTCTAAATATACAATATGAGCAATTTGATCTTTGCATCTCTGTTCAGTTTGATGTTCTCTGTGGGCTTTTCAGTGAAGGAGGGCTTGTACCTAATGTGTAGACAGCTACCTCTCTCATTCACAATCAGTGTTGCAGATGCAATTCACCATCCTGCGAACTGAAATATTAATGTTTGTATTTGCGTGCTTTGTTGAATCAATGCTGGAAGTGGCATTGTGATGGTAATGTGGGCTCCAGCTTGGCTCTGTGCGGTGAATTCCAAATGCGGCCCTGCTACACCTGAATGGCAAGCACTTTAATGCTGATTTTTAAATTGTCAGGGGGTTACAGGGTCTTTTATAAAACCCCTGAAGACTGCTGATTAATATTAGGCATCTTAATTTCTCCATACTATTGAAGTCCTATAGAGGTACCATGGTGCAGTGATTGTAAAGACTTTTACAGTGTTACAAAAAATCCTTTTTAAATACTGTAAATGTTGTTCTTTTAAACTTTCTGTTCATCAAAGAATCCTGAAAAAAATGTATTGTTTCCATAAAGAAATATCAAGCAGCACAACTGTTTTCAACATTGATAATAATAAGAAATTTCTTGAGCACTAAATCAGCATATTAGAATGATTTCTGAAGAATCATGTGACACTGAAGACTGGAGTAATGGCTGTTGAAAATGTAGCTTTGCCATCACAGGAGTAAATTACATTTTAAAATATTTTAAAATTGAAAACAGTTATTTTAAATTGTAATAATATTTCACTATATTATTGTTTTTGCTGCATTTATAATTAAATAAATGCAGCTTTGGTGAGCATTTTCTTTCAAAATCATTAAAAAATATTACCAACTTCTAACTTTTGAACAGTAGCACTTCAAATAAGGACTACCATGGTACATGACTAAAAAAAAAACATATCCCTACTTTATTGTTATTATTATTATTATATAGTATTTTTTGTTAACATAAACAACACAGCTGTCATTTTAGCTAAAGAGCAGATTTGAGGCTGGTCTCATTGGTTATTCTTATTTTTTGTAAGTGATTTCTGTTTTGAATATTGTTTTTTGTTCAGTAACAGAAGCAGAGTTTGTTTCCACTCAGCAGTAGCCGACTGTAGATATTAAGAGTGAACTCACCTGATTCACAGAAAGCGTTCATCATTTGAACAGTTTAGATGCAATCAGTGCTTTGATGATGTAATAGAATCCAGTCCCAGCTGAGTTGCTTGCTTACTCAGATTTTTTCTTTCAATTCTTCATTCACCCACAGGAATTATTTTAAGCTTTTTTCTTCAGTTGGACTTTGTGAATCATCGAGAAAGAGAAGCATTTTCTGTGGCTAGGTCAAGTTTTTATCAGAAATAGACATCATCTTCAGTTTTAATGTGTACCAAGCTCTAGAGAACAAGTTCCCAGTGTAGCCCAATACATAATGTAGTGATAGCAAGTGCATCATCCCAGGGCTCTCATTCCCAGGGACCAGGCCATACTTGTTATTGTCACAATTTATATATATATATACATACATACAGTCAAACCAAAATTTATTCAGACACTTTGAACATTTCATTCATTATTACAGTTTATTCACTAAATTTTATAAAAATGGTAATAAAATATGACAAGATCTCAGAATTAAACTGTGTCAGAAAAAGAATTATCTTAATTATGTCAGATAACACTTAAGCAAAACATGGTCAGGTCAAAGTGTCTGAATAATTTTTGGTCCCAAATTTTTATCAATTTTACTGGTGGCCCACTGTATGAATCATTTTTGGGTATAATATGTCACAGTTTACTGTGTTTGGTTATTTTGCTATCCTCACTTACATAAATGAACTATAGTGTATATATAAAAAATGATATATATATAAAAATGATATGTAGTGTCTGTATAATTTTTGGTTTGACTGTGTGTGTGTGTGTGTGTGTGTGTGTGTATATATATGTATATATATAATATTATATAATATATATGATGTCTTTGCTTTTCTGTTTTTCTTTACCGTCTCCTTCCTGCATCAGACTCATCATTGAAAATAGCTGTTATTGCTATTAAACGAAGTTATTTTTTACTGCTGACCCCAGTTGCACAGAGATACACAGAGATGGCAACTGCTCAAGAAAACAGCCAGACTCATTTAGGAAGCAGTGAGCTTTGCGGTTAAAGGAGCACAATCCTGGTTTTGCAGCAATTTAGCAGTGTAATGATGCTGTTGACAGAGATCTGGCTCATCTGTGGCACCCTGGGAACCATAGCTCAGGACTCATAGGGTGAACCCCTACATTTGGAAGAAAAGGTGAAATACAAGTGGGAACATTTGATGGAAAAAACAGATACATCTCTCTGGACTTGCAGAAAACATTTTTTCTCTTTGCTTTGTTGCTGCTGGCTGATGCAAAAACTTAAAGTTGGCCTAGTTTGACCCCTGTGTTTTATTTGTTTATAGTTATTTTGCAATGAGAGATATATAAAATATGATTAGTCCATATTGGATTAAACATTCAACACTGTCAAGGATTAAGGCATAAATATTAGTTACTTTTTTTCCCTCAAACTTACCCTAAAAAGTTAAAGCCTTCTGAATAAACACTCAAACAAAGATGTGTATCAGTGGCAGTCAAGCGGCAACCTCCCCCAGTTTCTTGTGGAGCCACTACGGAAGTGACTTAAACTGCAATTCATCGACTAGCCACTAGGGACAGGCTTCAAAAGAGAGCAGAATCTCATTAACCCACATGTTAAATTAGCCAAGTTTACAGCAGAAAAAAAACATGTTTACAGCCTGGATCAAATTGTGGTTTTGGTCTATACTGCTAATTTTGCCCTTCATGACAACTCTGAGGGGGTGAATTTTTTTTATAACTCATCCGTTTAAATTATATTAAGCCTTAAAGTTCTGCATAATTAAGGGTGTGGTCACTTGAGTGACAGGTAGATTGCCACTGCTGTCTGTGAGCCGTCACCTCAGCTAATTCCAGCCGCTGAATTTGGCATCTCTGCCGTGTTTGTGCTTTTTTTCGGGATTATTTTATACAATTTTAAAATTATATGGCTTGCTGCGTTAATGGTCGAGACTCGAGACAGATGTGCGTCTGTGTAGATCTGCACGCATGCGGAAGATAAACAGAACACGCGTTGTTGGATCGTGGCATTGGCTTAAAGTTTTGTTTGTGAGATTTACTACAATGACAATGGCGGGAGAATATTAAACTCCGTCAGCACTGCTTGGATACTATAACTAAAACTGCTGCACTATTTTGGAAAATTATATTTTGCATAATTTCTTGAAGAACGATGATAGAGAGCAGATCATTCAGAAGAAATGTGATGCAAACAATGGATAATATATCAATATTTCATGGATTTAACGCTTTTGTGGGCAAAAAGTACTGTTTTTTGTTTTTCAATGGACACTCATGGACATTTTACCCAAGTGCCACTTGGATTCATCTCACGATCGCTATATAAAGGTATGAAGTCCAGTTTGATTTTTCATGTTGTTATTTGCACACCTGACACAAATTAATTACTGATGCTGGAGCATCTATATCGTAAAAAAGACACTGTATATTGACAGTAAACTTTTAGAACTTTCTAATGATATAACTTATCTTTATTAATATTTAAGATAGTATCTAAGATAGATAGATAGCTCCTTTGCCTGCTAACATGATCACGTCGAGCTAGGCGGTTTCAGCAACCAGGCACGTCAGTTGGTCAGTTCCAATCATGTCCCGCCTCTATGCCCATTTTCAGTTATCCGGGAGTGACGCACTGCTAAGATGGCAAAGGCCTCATTTTCGCTTCAAAAATGCTCTTCAGAAATCTATGGGTGACGTCACGGACACTATGTCCATATTTTTTCACAGTCTATATACTATATACTGTATACTATATACTATACTATATACTGGCACTATACTATTGTAATTTCTCTTTTCCAAACAATTTGTATTTTGAAACTTGTTCTATTAGGTTGGGATTTTTTTTTTTTTTTTTTTCTGAGACCCACACACACACACACACACACACACACACACACATATATATATATTCCGTATAAATACCATAACATTTTTCCAATACAGTTTCAAAGTTTTCTTAAATTACAACCCATTTGTTAAATTACAGGGAGGACAGGTTTGAAAGCGATCAAGAATACGAAACTTGAGTGGTACAGCAAGGTGTATTAGAGCAGTGTTTCTGAACCAGGGGTCCGTGGACCCCTAGTGGTCCTTGACGTAATGCCAGGGGGTCCTTATAAAATATCTGAATATGAATATTTGTATATTTTGACATTTGACATGTTCCTATAAAAGAAGAAGATAATATATGTATAATATAACTGACGATATGACTGAATATTAGACAAGTCAACTAACGTAGTAGTAAATTATACTTGATTGCATTTGGTCGTCACAAAGACATTAATGATACCATTGAGCCAATATAATTCTGGGGTCCTTGACGACGGTTCTAAATATGACGTGGGTCCATTACTCAAAAAAGGTTGAGATTCACTGTATTAGAGGAAACCCTATTTTATGGATGTTCAGATTAGACGTCTGCATTAAAATTCAGAAAGTGATAAATTTGTCATCGTTTCATCAAGAGGGAGACAGTTGCAGAGAGATCAAAATCTTAAGGGAATATCCTCCCTCACAAGAGCCAATTATATTGTACACGCTGAGAGTCATTATGCTGTGCATCATCACAGGAAGTCTTTCCTTCAACAATGCTATTGTCAGTCTTTTTTTTTTTTTTTTTTTGCACTCAGGCTGTAAATATTTCGTGTGAGTTCTTTCTATTTTAAGTCACGGTGAAGTGTATACGCGCATCCAACGCCCTCCACCCCCTTCCTCTACTTCAGATGCACGCAACAGTATATCAGCATCTGTTTCGCTCTCTCTGTGACTGCCTCCACTCTTTTCTTGGTAGTTAATGTTACGTAATAGTTTGCGGGATGCACTCAGTAGGTTATGGCTGAGAGAATATCATCCCACACACACTCTGTGTGATGCTGGGTGTTTGTGTGTGCGTTTCAGTCCCCCATCGCAGCTGTTTTTAGTGGTGTGGACAAAGGTGATGTAATGACGATCTCTGCCTCCACCCCAGCAGCTTTTTTTTGTTCACCCTCCTCTCCTCCGCTGGACAGTGTGGGATCTAGGGTTCATCTGTGTAGGAAAAACTTACTGATTTTTTTTTTTTCTCGCCCACAAGGCCACTCAATCTAGTCTCTCTAGCTTTAGATAGAGTTGAATATGTCTGCAATTCTTTTTGTTCATTCATTCAGGTGGAGGTGTAAAATTTGCAATGGACATTGCCCACATGGTTTGAAGACTTTTAACACCTTATGGTTTATATTGTCTCTTACTTGATATGTTGCTGATGCTGAATACTCTCGCATAGCTAGATCTTCACTGACAGCAGAAGGTCTGGACTCCATAGCAGCTTTCATTGGCCAACGACCGCCCAAAGAAGACATCTGACCGACTTTTAAAGCAGTCAATCACAGTTAGTTTTGTTCAGCGCCATGTTTAGGGGCGTGGAAAAGCATTTAGTTGATCCTGGTAAGCGCTCAGTGTCACAACTGTAAAAACTACGGATTTATTCTTCCGTATGAAGATTTGGTGTCTGAACGACTTTGTTTCCAGGTGGACCGTTAAAGAATGCGACACACATGTCTTCCAGAACTCCAGCTACCTACATGCGCAAGAGGCAACTGTTTACACTTGTACACGCATGCCAGGTGTGCATGAATGGACATGTGACATGCGTTTTCGGTCATGTAGTATAGACGGAGATCGTTTCTGAAACGCTTTGGAAACGCCAGTGTAAACGAGGATTGTTTTCATTTTAAAATGCAGCGTTGAAACGAAAATGCACTAGTGTAAACGGGTCCTGAGACTACTGAATAGGACTGGGAAAGTTGGGAATATTAACAAACAAATTAAAACCTGGAATGATTTTCATTGTTTGTCAAGGTCTTTATTGTTCATCAGCTGGAAAAAAAAAATTGTTCTGAGAGTGGTTCCAACAATATTGTTTTTGTGTGGTTATCGTTAGAGTTGTGGTGTGGACTCTATTTCACATTTAGAATGATTTTTAAATCATATCTTTATTGTTATCGTTTATCATTCTTGTTGTAAATGGGCCTTTAGTGTAGATCATCTGTAAATCATCTCATTAGAATTGATACGGACAGATTTGTAAACATTTGTACACCTCTAAAGTTGTTCATGAATAAAAAGGATTTACATTTTAGATGTTGTCAGTGTTTCCAAATGTGTGATATGTATGTGTACAGACTCAAACTCAGAATGAAATCAAGAATGCCTAGCCTTCGTTAGTGTAACTGACAGATCTTTATTACCTTTATTGTACTAAACGTACATATTCCTCGCACAAAACAGGAAGATTGCTCACAGAAGGCAGTTCAAAATTAAGTTTTGAAGACTGTGGAATTTTTGCAAACTTTTGTACCTCGATGGCTGTGTCGGCTGCTCTTTAAAGGAGATGAATGAAGTTCTTTAAGAGAGTTTACTGTGTTGAGAGCACTGCACGCTAAAACCCTCTCAAACTATTTTAAACTCTACCTACTTGTTTGTTTGTCTCAACATCATACACGGAGAGCATGCTTAAGAAAGCAGTTCTCATTTCTGAAATTCTGTCTGGTGCTGGAATTTCCATTAGTGGTTAATATATTATGGTGCAGGGAGCTTTAACATGCTCACTTTTATGCACTTACGGCAACCCTACTGGGTACATAATCGATTCTGTGGCAGGATATGCAAAAAAAAATGTGGTTCCCTGTGGTTTTATGGAAAATAACTCCTGCAGTGTGACAGCAGTTCAGTGATGGTTATATTGTTACACCATTGCGCAAGATTGCCCCAGTTCTTCCACTGACACCTCACATAAAGTGGTATGATTACACAACCCTGAGGAGTTTTGAAGAGGACCGTTTGTAAGGCGCTTAATGAGGTAATAACTGTGATCTACTGAATGTACAGAGGCAGCAGAAGAGCGTGAGGCTGCTCTGATGGAGGTCCGCTGTGTATCCGGTGATAGGAGACTCTGAGCACTCAGATTTGTGCTATGAAGTGTGTGATGTATGTTAATGAGTGTGTCTGTGCCTCAGTCTCCAGCCGCTTTAGAGTACCCTTGGATCCAAGGTAGGGATTTGCATGGCCTGGGTCTTGAGACGGAAGTCATGCAATACACATTTGTTTCAATTTGTTTCATGGTGGGGAATTTACATTTATCTTTATTTTAAATTCTTAAAACTTTCTGCAGTGTCATTTTTGCATTTCCACAAAGACTTTAACACTCAAAATTCTTGGTTAAAAACAAACCCAATTTGTGTCATTTTTGGCAACCGAGCTCTGGAGCCAAAAAAAAAAAGAGAAAAAAAAAAAAAGGTTGTTTTGACCCAGCTGGGTTGGGTTATTTAACTCAACCATTGTTTATAAATTACTATACCTTTGGGTTAAAATTAAAAATCACATGCAGAATGACTACAGTAATAAAACAGACAACAAACAGTAATAATCAAAATGGGTACCACTTTACAAGGTTCATTAGTTAACAGTAGTTAACTACATTAGTTAACATGAACTAATAATGAACTGCACTTCTGCAGCATTTATTAATCTTTGTTAATGTTAATTTCAACATTAACTAATACATTATTAAAATCAAGAGTTGTATTTGCTAACATTAGCTCACTGTTATCTCATTATACTTCGTGTTAAATCATGTGAACAAATTGAATCTAATTGTGAAAAATATATATACAATTTTTAATTTCTACTTATTTACTTTCATTCTCCAAATGAGGGCAGTCCCGAATATCCCCAAAGGGAGGTTTTATCAGCTTTAGCACACTTTTGGATACATTTTGGTCCACAAACTATACCATAAGTACATACTCACAAAGTTAACTGTCTGTCTGTCTAATTTATTAGAAACAAATTCATAAAACTCAAAACAATGAAAATTCATATTACTTAAAATGTGTCAGTTGTGTGAACTCAAAAGAAAAAGTTCTATATACTCATAAAAGTTAATTTGATTGAACTAATTTATTTAATTAATAATTAAGTTTACCCTACTCAAATCAATTAACTATGTTGAGCGTTAGGGTTTACAGGTGTAAATTCTAATTGGTTGAGCCATGTTTGAAGCTGTGTTGTGCACTTGTGATCGTACATCAGTTGTTATGTTGCTTGGCAAACAGGTTTAGCTCTTTATGCTAATGAACAATATAACTTGCCAGAAGATTCTTTTTTTTTTTTTGTGATGATCATTTTAATTGATAGTTAATTACTGTATACACAACTGACCACAATCTTTTGAACAGTA
The DNA here is from genome assembly GCA_037950675.1 of Hypophthalmichthys molitrix. Taxonomy (NCBI): domain Eukaryota; kingdom Metazoa; phylum Chordata; class Actinopteri; order Cypriniformes; family Xenocyprididae; genus Hypophthalmichthys; species Hypophthalmichthys molitrix. The sequence continues at coordinate 37,378,984 of CM075501.1, forward strand.
AATACTTTTATTCAGCAATGACACATTTAATTGATTAAAAGTAACCAAAGAAGATTTTGAACTTTCTATTCTTCAAAGAATTCTATAAAAATTGTATCATGATTTCCACAAAAATATCTTGAGCACCAAATCAGCATATTAGAATGATTTCTGAAGGATTATGTGACATATTCATTTTCCAAATGAAGGTTTTCTCAGATTTAGCACCCTTTTGGGTACATTTTGGTCCTCAAACTATATCATAAGTACATACGCACAAAGTCAACTGTCACTGTGGCTGCATGTCCAATCTGGCAGATGTCTGTCAGGATTAGGGCAAATGCTGCCAGAATCCTGACCGTCTGGAGCGATCCTGTAAACAGAGCCAACAAGCTCAACAAGCATGGAGTTGTGGTTGTAATATTTGATGTTGTGTATGTGTGAGTCAGTCAGAATGCTGACACACACACACATTTATGACAAAATAAATTATGCAAAATGCGCTCAAATATGACCAAAAAAGAGAGAATGGGAACAATACGATAAAACATATTTGTTCCATGCGCAGTCAAGTTATATAATTCACTGTTACCTTAGCACAATCCCCTCAAGAGGTGTTCAGTGCAGCTATATCAGGTGAGATGAGGTGACATTAGAAAAGCTTGATGGGTGTTGTCTGATCTCTTGTAACAGTCAGGACACATACTTACATCAGTCAATCCAATGTACTCTAATGTGTCACTGTCAGCAGAAGGCACATTTTATTTTATTTCATTTTATTCATTTATTTATGGCTCCGTTTAACCTATACATATACATATACACATATACATATATCATATAGCTCTGTGATGAATTTAAGATTTAGTTGTGAACTAAATGAAATGTGAAATGTTTAATTCAAGTTAAACAATTGAGGTTTTTAAGTATAGGGACATTAAACATCCATCTGCGCTTAGCAAGGGAAATAGATTAGCATTGATGTTTGTGAGATATTCAAGAACATCACACTAAAGTTTTAGCTATTCTTGAAAAGCACCTCCGTAACTTTCATTTCATCCATAACTTAGCTGTCAGGTTGCTTTCACTCCCTGGTTGTCCCAAGAGAGGAGGTGGCTCTTAGGGATGTGCTGATAGAGAATAAGACACTCTGACATGCTGTAGTATGTCAGAGGGATCAGTTTTGACAGGCTGTGAATAGAAACATTTAGCGCAGTAATTTGCAAAGGCCTCTTAGGAAGCTGTCTGCCTGCTTACAGTTACACAGGGGTCGGGCATTTGTCCTTAAAAAAAAATGCACTGCACCAACGCATGTGAAGTATGAAATGGCATTTTACAGCAGTAATTTTACCTGCCACTCACACCTGAATTGGGATCCTTTGGTGCCTGGGTGACCTTAATGACTGGTAACTGATTGGCCTTCAGAAAGCGTTAAACTTTTTAATATCAATTGACTTGACAGGGTGGTGTAATTTTCAGTCGTTATCTTTTAATTTGGTCAGGTCTAACTAAAACTTTTTCTGAGTTTCATTTTCTTTTAATTAGACCACTATCGAGAACTGTCAAACTTTCAAAAATCAAAAATATATTATATAAAGGGAACACAAGACTATATAATTATCAAAACAAAACAAAACAACAACAACAAAAAAAAAACAGAAGAGCAAACAAGTCCCATTGGCTTTCATGTAGTGCTAATACAAAGTGTTTTGTGTTTTTATGTTGAGTCTGTGTTGGATATAATTGAATCTCTTGGTATTCACCCCCAACTCTTTTCTCTAAAGCCACTAGAGATGCCTAGAAAGATTTTAGTTTGCAATTGTGTACTATTATTGGCATCTTGTTGATAGCATTAATATGGGTTAGCTCTGTGATGCCTATATCTCTTTTTTGGTGTCTACTGTCTCCTTGTATATTATTATTGTTGATGAGTTTTCAAATTCCAGGCAACTATGATGTTATTGTAGTAAAGGATTGAATCGAATTTAACTGAATTGAATTATGGATGAAATGCAAGTTATAAAAATGTTCCAGCTATGAATTCTAATTGGTTGAGCCATGTTTGAAGCTGTGTTGTGCACATCAGTTATGTTGCTTGGCAAAAAGGTTTAGCTGTTTATGCTAATAAACGATATAACTTGCCAGAAGATTTTTTTTTTTTTTATGTTGATTATTATAATCGATAGTTGTAGTTAATTATTGTATACATGACTGTTCAAAAGTTTGTGGTCAGTTAATGCTTTTATTCAGCAAGGACACATTAAATTGATTAAAAGTAACAGTGAAAGACTTTTGAACTTTCTATTCATCAAAGAATCCTAAAAATGCATCATGATTTCCACAAAAATATCTTGAGCAGCAAATCAGCATATTAGAATGATTTCTGAAGGATCATGTGATGCTGAAGACTGGAGTAATGATGCTGAACATTCAGCTTTGCCATCACAGGAATAAATTATATTTCAAAATATATTAAAACAGAAAACAGACAATGCAGCCTTGGTGAGCATAAGAGACTTACTGACCCCAAACTTTTGAGCAGTCTTTTATCATATGGCTGTTGTTGCCATTTTTGAACAGCAATAAGCCACAACAGGAAATGTATTAGTGATTTTACCATTGGTAAGGGAATGTTGGGTTACTGACTTTAAATCTGCTATTTCTTATTGCTGTTGTCAAGGTCCAAAATAAACCTTTAGCCACATCTGTCAGTGGTGAGTTGAGAAAAATTACCAGCCATGAAAATGCAGTTTTTGTTTCTATGACGATTGAATTACCCATTTTCCTGCATATTGGTGACAAAAAATGCATGCAGCTGGAATTAAATGCTGAGGCAGAGGCTCTGTTCTTTCATTTGATATGTTGTATATTCAGACATTCATATAATAAATATTCTGGGGGCCAGTAAAGTTTTGTGAAATTGATCAAAAATGCTGGCGCTGGCTTTTTTAAAAAAAATGTTGGTGGGGAAAGAGATAAAATTTGATTTAAACCATGTATTACGTTGCAGCTCTTCATAAAGTTACCATTCCTTTGGCAAATATTTATATGCCAGTTCTTACACTCATTTGGCACTTGATGAGTACCATTACAAGAACACAAAATCTGTATTTACCACACAGTATCATTAAATAAGCATGATAATATGATGCTAAAATTAGACCTACGCAACTCCATGTGCAATTTTTGCCAGTGTGGACAATTATGCAGCTAACCTATTTTCAGCCCCTCGCAAGAAGACTAACAGAGTAAAGCAGAACAGGATAAACTCAATTCTAGATAGACTCAGTTGAGTATTAAAGCTTTGACTTCTCTCTTCTTTTCCACTGTCAGCATTTTGAAGATGAGCGCATCTGTCAAGGGTTTAACATTCTTTGTATTTCAGACTTGACTTAAGCCAGAGGATTAATGTTGTCACCTCACAGGCTGTTTAAGAGGAAGAAGAAAGCATTCTGGGTTTAACATGCAACATGCTTATGAAAAGAACTTCATCTTGTGAATAATCAGCACCCTCACAGCTAACCCCAGTGGCTCTGTTGACTAGACAGACAGCATGCTTATGAAATATACAGCCAGCCGGTAATTATCACAAAATAAACCCAGTAGGGTGATCAGAATACTGATTTGAAGTTATTTACCATTTATTAAATACACAGACCATCTCTTGCTTTAATTGGGTATTCCTGAGTCTCTAACCATCTACAGTATCAAAAGTTTTATGCTCACTATATACACTACTGTTGAAAAGTTTGGGGTCTGTATAATAATAATTAAAAAAAAAAAAAAAAAACATTTATTCAACATTGACACATTAAATTGATCAACAATGACAGTAAAGACACTTACAATGTTACAAAAGACTTCTGTTCCTAATAAATGCTGGGGCCGCTTGGGAGGGTTTATGTGTGTGTTCAGTATATGCACAGGACGAGGTCTTTCTATCACTCTCTCTCTCTCTGTCCTATGTGTCAAATTCACATGTGGGATCAGCTCTCAGTATGTAGAGACATAAGGCATGACCTAACAATGGATGGATATGCTCTTCTCTTCCCCTGGGCTCACACTAAAACTACTGTAGATTCTACATATCTAAAGGATTTGTGAGCTGACACTGATTGATTAATTCATTTGCTACACATTTGGTTGCCAGAGCACTGCTATGCTGTCGCTTAGGCTTTCTGAGTAGTTGCCAACATGCTTCAGGTGGTTGTTAGGTGGTTACTTTCTGGCCCAAGGACAAAGACTCCACCCCTCTCTATGTCTCTACTCCAAGTCTCTATGATATTCTAGTCTGTTGATATGGTTCAGAAGCTTGAGTGTGCAAGTCTTTGAGGTATTTTTTGTTTGTTTGTTTTAGGGCTGAAACTAACAAATTTTTTGATAATTGATTATTTGGCCGATTATTTTTTCGATTGATCGGATAAAAATCCTAATTTTATTTATTTTTATTTTATTGACAAAAATACACACTTTTTCGCATCCTGCCCAATGTACTTCAAACAAATGTCCCAACTGAATGCTATGAAAACATACAGTGCTTAATTTATTAGACTATCTGTCATAATAAAGAGAGAACACAAATATTTTAGGATTCTATCAAAAACTTGTTTAAAGCTAAAAATGGTAGACATTTATTTGGAAAATAACAAACTGAAACAACTAAATAGTTTCTAAATAATATTCACACAGATGTCTAATAACTTTGTTAAGCACTGTATGTAGTGAATATAGTTTAAATCTCTACTCTACATTAAAAATGAAGATAGTAATAAAAATAATAATGAAAAACACAAACTCCGTGTTAACCAACAGGCAAGATAAATGTTCTGCAGGAACACACACATTCACTCTGGACACAATCATCTCTTACTGTCATTTCTTTATCCTGTAAATAGGCTATAAGAAACATTTCACATTTATATTTATTAAATATAAATGTTATCCCTTTACAGTTACTACTCTCATAAAATACTTGAATGACATGTTGACTTTTAAATCTAAATTTAACTTTAAACAACAGATATTTCAGGAAAATTAATATTTTTGCGCTGAATATTAATTGTCTCCCTCTCTCCCGTATTCCGTCTGTCTGATGCGGGTGCACGCGCCAGCGCTCATTCAGTAAAGTTTGAAGTTTAACGCAGACTGTCAGGACGAGCCTTTATGCTAAATGGAAATGATTGCGTGAATTTGTAACGTTTACAGATAAGGATATAGCCCTAGAATTAACGCTTTGCACTGAGGACGCACATGCATCTGTCAAAGCACCTGACAGGGATTTGTAGATTTTGTAGTCTCTTATAGTGGTTAAATGAGATATAACTCATTTTGGGTACATAAAATGGGCAATCTTTGGTCTTATTAATCTATTACTTGTTCCTGAGCAAATCTAATTGGGCTATGTTAAATTTAATAATTTAATATTATTATTAACTTACATCCTGTAGAGCACTGCTTTTGTACGTTTGACTGAATTGTACAATTGTGTTTATTTTATTTTGTCATTTATAATGGCTATTGTTGTTAATTTAAATATTGTTGTTCAATAAATATTATTTTATATAAATAATATGTTGTATTTGGTATTGAGAAAGTGTCCATTAGTGCGTAATATGGATTGAGTGAAAGTTACATTAATACGCCATTAGATGGTGTCAAAAATTCAGTCGCAAGAGACTTTTAAATTGAAACGGACTTTTGTAAACAAGGGACGTTGTTTTAGCGCCTTATGGAAAATTCCTTTAACTGTAAAAAGGGCAAATACAAAGATCACTTTCCTCAGCGGACATTCAAACAGATTTTTAAAATGGATATAATATTATGGACATCGACCTGAAGAATGAATGTTATATCAGACACAGATAATGCTCGCTCAGGCGATATCTCTCTCTCTCTCTCTCTCTCTCTCTCTCTCTCTCAATAATACTGTACAAAATACAATGAGTTTTAATGGAAGGACTCAACATTCCTTCGTTACTAGTTCTAAAGTGACGTTTTAGAATTAGTAACGGAACCTTGGTCAAACTGTCAACTTGAGATTTGAATCCGTGGTGGAAGGAAGTCGTTCTGCACAAAAGAGGGTTTTAAAGATACTTATTCAATACACATGAGAAAGTAACATCAATAAAATTATACACTTCAGCATTTTCAGACTAATGATAGTTGGCTGGAGGTGTTTGGTAAACAGTCATTATTTTTGCAATTCTGCTTGGTGCCACTAGTGGTGTAAAAAGGACACACCACCTTTAATGTGACCTTAAGTGTTTTAACATGTGTATCTGTGTTAAAGGAGGAGAATGAGTGAGCATGTGTATATGTGCATGAGCAAGAGTGTATGACTCATTGCTTCAGCAGGAGCTGCCTCTGGGAGGAGATATATTTGTGCTTGTTAAAGTGTTTTGGCTTCAGTGCAGCTTTGCCTGCTTGTCTTTCTCGTCCTGTCCATGGTTTTAGCTTATACATCCCTTTTTTGTCCAGTGCGTCTTTCTGCATCTATTTCTGTCCAAGGCTGAACGTCAGGTCACAGCAAGTGAAGTGAAGTGAAGTTTTCTTAGGTGAAAAGACTCTATACCCCCTCTGAAACTGGCCTCGGACAGAGTATCTGGTGTTCTCTCTCACATAAAAGCTATTTTGGTAGCTAAAGCTGCAGTTCCCAGTGGCTAATTTGTGAATTCAGTCGCCTCCGCTCTTTCTCTCACCTCCTCTCTTTCTCCACCCCCTCAGTCTTCAGCCTCAGCATTCCCTCTCTCTTGTCACCCCCTCATTCTCTCCCTTTCTCTTTCCTTCTCTCCTTCGTTTTCTCGTGAGCTCATCTATACTGTAAAGCTGTTAACCACAGAACAACTAGTTTCCCTGGTAACAGGGAGGCTGGCACCAAAAATATATTCTCCAAGGCATCTCTGATGCCTCCCACTGCATGCTGGCGCTCGCCCGCGCCTCACAGCACCACCCAACTCTGAACTGGCACTCTGATTTACATACATATGCATATATACATTTACGCGTATTATAGGGCTGTCGCGGTAAAGTAATTTCCCTTGCGGTGATTTTGAGTGGCTCAATATTGCGATATTATCATAATTTTATATTTTTGTATTTTTTGTTTTTTTGCTTTATAAACAACTGTTACTATGTGGTTAGCAGTCACAAAAATTGTGATTCAAAAACAAAACAGGATTTATTAATAATCCAAACACTCTGAATGAACACACAGGAGAATGACGCAAACCACATAATGCATAAATGAAAACTTACCGGGAATAACTGAAACACAGGGCTATATAAACAGGGGTAGAACAAAGGAAAGTAAACTAGACATATGTGAAACTAATATGTAACTATAGAAACAAACAAGGAAATAATCAGTAACCAATTAAAACCAGAACTAAACAGAACGGGGAAACGGGAACTAAAGGAAACAGAACAGAATGTCAAAATAAGGGTCCACATATCAGAATTTAAACCTTACAATAAGCTTGTTGGGCTATTGATTGTATAACAGTTAGTTCCGATCCTTGAATCTGACTGGACCAGAGACCTCACTGCTTGTCTCTGCAGGCGCTAGACAGGCTGTCAGTCAGTGCAGGTTACATTGTTATGCCACTAGGTGGCAGTAAGGGACTGTCTTTGAGTCCTTAAACCGTTCATTCAACTAATACATTCAAAAACACTGATTCATTCATTAATGAAACAAGGTGTTGGAGTTATTTTAACTTCAAGCTCCACTTTATAAGGCTTAACTGACCAGCAGTGCTTCGCCGGGGTAATGCTGAAGCTGATGCTTCACTTCATAGAGACCAATGGCATTGATTCAGTGCATTGACCAGCGCTGACTCCATTCATGGGAAATACCCCTAAACTTTGACCGGATGCTTCAACAAAGATTTTGCTTTTCTCTTCGGACATGGCAAACTTTTTTTTACGGATATATGACTTGACCTGAAGAAGGACAGACGCAGGTAATCGCAAGCACTCAGTCGATCTCTCTCTCGCCTGCTGTCTGTTTAGGCTTATTTAGTGCATATCTAGGGAGCCTCTGTACAAATCACAATTGAATACAATTGTGATTTGTACAATTGAATTTTAAGTCTTAATTATGTAAAAATAAAGAGTGTCAGTTGCCAGAATTTTTTTTTTTTTTTTACTCTTGTTATCATTAACTTATTCAGTACACATGCATGAAGTGTAAAACAAGAATGGCATAGCAATATTACAATATGTTATTTTATTACAATATTACAATATTGTGGTTATCGCGACAGCCCTACGCTTATACACACAGTTAGAAAGTCCATAAAGATATTAAAGCGCACTATTTTTATAGAGATTCATTCTGCACATTACATTGAGACACTCTCATGTTAATGTATTACATTGATGTGCACTCGACATGCGTTGTTATAAAAAAAAATGTGGTAACACTTTATTTTAAGATGACTTATTACACGTTACTACATGTACTTACTGTGTAATAACAGTAAATTATGCATAATTACAGGTAACTAACCTTAAACCAAACCCTAAACCTAACTGTAACTCTATAGTAAGTACATGTAGTTAATTAATATTACTCAGTACTTATTTGAGTAAGTACAATGTAACTATGTCACCTTAAAATAAAGTAACCAAAAAAAAAAAAAAAAAATGCCATAGTAACTGCCTCAAGTGAACTATAAAAATGAAAAGAGCGTTGTGTCTGAATGCTGCAGTCATTTTTTTTATTGGTTAAAATAAATGGAGAATATCTCATATTTTTCCCTGGGTGCTCAGTGCCTATACAGCCTATAGTTCATGATAGGCTATAGTTAACAAGTTTGTGAATATTTTGAAATGGAAAAAAAAAAAAAGGAAAAACAAAGTAAAAGTGATACATCTGTCATACAACGCTATTGTGCCTGCGTGATGTGTCTCCCCCCACATTAATAATAAATGTGCACATATTGTGAATTAATTCAATAAACTTAGTAACCTACACTGTAAAAAAATATTCCATAGTTTTTACAAAATAATTTTGGCAGCTGTGGTTGCCAGAATAATTTTGTAAAAAATACAGAAAAACTGTAAACACATTTACAGAACAAACTGTAAATTTTACAGTATAAAACTGTAATTTACAAACAAGAAAATTTGAATGTAAACCAGTCAATTCAACAATGCACACTACTACTAAAATCTGTTTTGTACCTTTAACATACTGACAACCACCATAATAATGCAGGTGGTAAAAGAGAAAGCCACATGACGAATCAGAGTTCATCACAAATAGCTTTTCTATGAGCTATATTATACTAATATAAAGAAGGTGCAAGGAGTCATTCACACAAACGCAAAATATCATGGTAACCCACAACACTTACATAATGCAATAAACATTCACTAAACAACAGAAGATGTAACTTAAAACCCTAATGTACAACTGAGAACAAAAACTATTAAGAAACATGATTTTTTTAATCAAAATGCTTTCAAATCTGGAGTGTCACACAGGGAATTGTGGGAATATCAGTTTACAGTTTTTGACTGTAAATTTTACATTGATTTGTTCTTTTTCAAGTCTAAAAATTATAAAATTTACAGCATTTTACTGTGAAAATTACATAAAATGTCTGGTAAGAGCTTTTACAGTATTTCCCTGTATATAGTATGGGAACTTACTGTTAACCTATTTAGCATTTTTACAATATTTTACCGTTAAAATCACATTCATTTTTTACAGTGTAGCTTTCTTGGTAGCCTTGAGTAAATTAACTTAAAATGATTCATAAAACATCAGTTGACCATATGTTTACTTTCAATTGCATATTTCCATAATGTTAAAAAAAAAATAAAGTTCAACCAAAAATTAAAATTCAGTCATCATTTACTCAACCTCGTTTAAATGAACCTCAATGAATATATACACACACTTGAACATACTCATCAATGCAACTATTATTATTTATTAGTTTCTTTGGATCTTGCTGTGTCAATGTTTTTGTGTGCTATGTTTTGTGTGTGTGTGTGTGTGTGTATGTGTGTGTGTGTGTGGAGGTTTTGAGAGGTGTGATTTAGTTTGAGTACACTCATTCTTCTCAAGGACTGTGAGTCATTAGTCTGTGTCTCTCTTCTAATTTCATTTTACCCTTAGTGGGACTCCTCTGCTCTAAGCTGAATTAACACATTCACAGCAAAGTGTTTAAAGTGCTTACATGGTGACAAGAAATTGAGATCCTGCTGTGCACTCTTTGTATATCTCAGACAGAGATAGTTAGTAATACCTATATATTCTTTAAGGTGTCCACCACTGCAGAGAGAGAGAGAGAGAGATGGAGAGCCAAATTGAATATATTGAGTTAGACTCCTGCCCCCTTGTGTTTGTTATATACCAGTACAGTGTGGAGTTTTATCATTTAAAGCAGAGGAAATTATGTTCAGTACATGCCTTGCAGATATTTACCTCAGATCCAAATGTCAAGAATCTGCACCCTTAATCTGTGTTTAATCATGTGTCAAATTGAAGTGCAACTTTAATGTGTATTTTTCGATGCACTTTGCCACTTGAAAAACAGGATGCAAGTTGTTAAAGTTAATTTCTGATTTGCATTCTAATGCCATACATGGTCTATACTTTTCCAATACCAAGTGGGTAATCACATTGGATGCATTGTGTTTTTGAAATATTCAAATGTGGATCAAATCATACCACAAACATTCCCCAAAAGCATACTGTATTCTAGATTGTGGTTTAAATGACAGACCCGCTGCTTACAGCTGGCCTAATAAATGCAGTGTTGCACTGTAGAGAGTGAGTCTTGAGGGGTGTTATATAACAACGCAGGGTGTCTGTGCACAAGTGGAAATTATTAAAATAAATACCGCCATGCCTTATACTTTCTACCTGCTGCTGTTTTACAGTATCTGCGTTTTAAATCCGGTGCAGTTATAGTATCAAGTAACCTCCAAAATCTTCACCCTCTCTCAGTTCCTGCCTCTTCTTTTTGCTGTATTAAAGAGAGAGAGGGAGAGAGGGAGATGGAGAGAGAAAAGACAGAAAGAGAAAATCCCCCATTCGGTGGTGTGCCTTTCCTACTGCTGTCAGCTGAAATGCCTCAACCAGCAACAAAGCATAGCGTGTTTCTCCCTGCATGCCTGATGCCCATGTGTGCGTACGAGTCCCTAGCCCAGAGAGACCGATACGGCAACCCGCCGCAATGCTCTGCTGGGAGCGCATACCGAAGGATGTGATCCGCCTCTGACTCTCTTCTTCCTCATCTTGATTTCCTTTCCTTAAGAAGCTTTGCTGCCACACCAATCCTTATGCCACACAATACCTGCAATGTTTTTTGCATGTTATTGTGCACTGAGGTCCAATGTGAAGGTAAGACCATGCTGTGAATGTGAACTTTTGTGTGTACTACTCTACATGTGTGAGTGTCACATGGGGCTATACGATTGTGCAGTGTGGCTGCACAGGTGGTTGTGGCATCTGTGAATTGCCACACCGGGATATTTTTCTATCAAGCTTGGCAGAGCTGCTTGAGTTTTACATAAATTGTTTTGTGCTGTGATTTTCTAGAAGTAATAGAGGAGGTTTATCTAAAAGGATTGGAGGTCTTTTGACAGCTGTAGTACCAGCAAAAAATGCTTAAAATTATGATGAAAGAGTGCTCTCTCGCTCTTAAAATCTCTCAGAAGATTAAAGTGTAGACTAGTATATCAGTGTACTTGTAGTCTTGTATAAAGTCTAATGATTTGTAGGTCTTTCTCAATGTCACTCTCTATCATTTAAACCTGCATAATTGATTAACAATAATAATAATAATAATAATAATAATAATATATATATATATATATATATATATATATATATATATATATATATATTATAAAGTAATTTATTCCTGTGATCATATTTTCAGCATCATTACTCCAGTCTTCAGTGTCACATGATCCTTCAGAAATCATTCTAATATGCTGATCTGCTGCTCAAGAAACATTAATTGTTTACAATTTGTGTACAATATTTTTTTTTCAGGATTCTTTGATGAATAGAAAGTTCCAAAGAACAGCATTTATTTGAAATATAATCTTTTGTAACATTATAAATGTCTTTACTGTCACTTTTGATGGATTTAATGCATCCTTGCTGAATAAAAGAATTAATTGTTTTAATTTCTTTTAAAAAAAAAAAAATTTTACTGACCCCAAACTTTTGAACAGTAGTGTATAATGTTACAAAAGCTTTGTATTTCAGATAAATGCTGTTCTTTTGAACTTTCTATTCATCAAGGAATCCTGAAAAAAAAATTTCAACATTTATAATAATCATAAATGTTTCTTGAGCAGCAGATCAGCATATTAGAATGGTTTCTGAAGGATCATGTGACACTGAAGATGCTGAAAATTCAGCTTTTTCTTTTTTTTTTTTATTCCCAATAGAAAGCAATGAAATGACCACATTCAAGGTCCACAAAAGTAGTAAAAACATTGTTAAAATAGTCAACGTGACTACAGTGGTTTAAATTTAATGTTATAAAGTGACGAGAATACTTTTTGTGCGCAAAAACAAAACAAAAATAACGACTTTTTTCAACAAATTTGTCTCTTTCCTGTCATTCTCTTATGCTATTTTCGTTGCAGCACTTCCAGGTTCTACGTCTGAACACCAGCTCAGTATTGGCCGACGCCGTACAAATATGCAGCGCGATGCATGTGTGTGATGCTGATACAGGAGCCGGCCAATAATGACTCGCCGTCCGGATGTAAACACGAAAGCGCTAAACTGCATTCACTGCATCAACTGCATACGAGTCTGACAGGGTAGGGAAGAAATTGTTGAATAAAGTTGTTATTTTAGTTTTTTTGCACATAAAAAGTATTCGCGTCACTTCATAAAGCCCGGAACACACCATGTTGATGCCGACAAACTAGTGGCGACGAAAGCAGACTGTGGGGTTGGCTCACGTCAGCTGAGTCTGGGTCCAAAGTTGCCCTGACACACCAAACCGACGCTCGACACCCGACAGCCAAGTAGCACGTTCGTTCTGCGCCTGCGTAAGAAGAAATGCCTTTCTGTATCAGCAGGTGGCAGTAGCTGAACAGCCATTCAGAATGATTGACCGACGAGCTCCAACGCTGATTCAACATGTCGAATCTGCTGAAAAAAAGCCGACAAAGACCAACTTCAGCCGATGGTGTGGAACACACTGAGAAAACTTACTGACGGCCGACCGTCAGCTTGGTGTGTTCCGGGCTTAACATTAAGATGTCTTTAATACCTTTCAGAACCTTGAATGATGTTAATTACGTTGTTTTTTATGGGGGGTAAAAAAAAAACCTTGGATTTCATCAAAACTATCTTAATTTGTGTTCCGAAGATGAATGAAGGTCTTATGGGTGTGGAACGACATGAGGGTGAGTGATTAATGATAGAAATTTCATTTTTGGGTGAACTAACCCTTTAAGTATGGTTAATATCTTAATTATGTCTATCTGTCCCACTCATTTTTCTTGCTGCAGTTTTCTATCTAGAGTTTGGCTACTGAGGAGTAAGAGGTGTTTAATATGCAAGAAACTGTTACTGCACCTATCAGCCTCATTTCCCCTACCTCCCTCTGCTGACAGAGCAGGAAGTGCCCTGATAATGCAAGGTGGGGCAGTCATCTCCGCTTTATACACAAACTTTGCTGAAGACTACAGAAAGATTCTCTGAAACACGGGTGCAAATTGACCAGTTTAGATATACCTCGGCTGTTCTCTATTCTTTGTAGACATGCATTTAGAGAAGATTTCGTTTGGGATAAGTTTCTAATGTTGGAAAATTGCTACTTGTCTGGAGGAGGTGGCGTTCTGCTTTCCTCTGCAGCTTGTAATGGATTTATCTGAGGGAAGCTGTGTTCTCGTGCATCAAGCTGACAGTAAACATGATGCCGAGGATGCAGGGGTGGACATGCTGGTGATGAAAAGAGAGGAAGTGTGCATGTGAAGCCAAAAACCATATGGATGATTTGGTTCCTTAGAATTTATAGTAATAATTTTGCAGTGTGTTTGATACGTGATTGAATGCAAGTGTGTGTCTGTGTGTGTGGGAGTGTGAGGGGTTGTGTATGTGTGGGAAGAGATTAATGTGTGTGTGTAGAAGCCTGCATGTGAGAGTATGTATGGGGGTGGATGTGTGTAGAGAAGTGAAACTGAGCTCTTTCTGTCTTTTTCTCTCTGGCATCAGTGGGCTGTATAATAACACACTTGATCTGTCTATACCAGTGGGCATCTCAGAACTAAAGGCCAGCAGTGTTCAGTAACATTACCCAATACTCTCTCCCACGTCAGCACTGCTACACACAATCTTCTTGCTTCTTCTGGAGAATCATGAATCAGTGAACTTAATTTAGCAGTAGAAGCTAAACTTGAAGCATTGGGAAGCTAGAATGATTAAACATGAATAAAACAGTTTTTTTTTTATTGCAATAATATTCCACAATAATACTGTTTTGTTATTACGAATAACAATGACATGTCCATTGGAACCACTTGGTTGATATTTTCTTTGGACTTTTCTTTACTGTGAATTGTGCTCAAAGACTACTTTAGTTTACCATCCTTTCTCCTTGAGTTGAGTCATCAAAAGCACTGGCTTTCATTTGTAAAGTAAATTTTGCTTTTTTTTTTAAATACAGAAATATGTTCTTCTCATTGACTACAGGGCAAGTCTTCCATTCACTGCAATAAATAAATAAAATAAAACTTGCGCTACATCCACACGAAGCCAGAGCTTTTCCTATCCAATCTTTTTTTTCCCTTGTCTCAAGAAATATCTGTACACACAAAACCACTGAAACTGACTAAAAATGTAGTAGTATACATGCCAGATCAGTATATGGCGCTGTAATTCTGCCACAGGGATACACTAAAAATGGAAAATAAGACTTGCACATAAACCTTGCGCGCTATATGCAAACTTTAGTAAAGCTTAGAAATAAATCTTTATTTTAGTAAAGCTACAAGGCTCGGTTGCTTCTGCAGCAAGAACACAAGCATGTAGTCCGCTATTGTTGTTGTTGTTACTGTTCTGTGCTGTTAGCGGTGTCTGACTAGGGTCAACACGTGGGGTGATGGCATCATCGTTTTACAAAATATACAGATTGGCTGTCCACGCGAAAATGCAAGGGTGACGTTTTCAGATTTATCCACTCTGGGACCCGGTTTCAAAAAATAACGGTTTCACCTTCTGAAAACGCTGGATCCGTCTGGATACAATACGATATTTGTATACGATACAAAATTTTTGCGTATACAGCTAAACTCGTCTCTGTGTGGACGGGCCCTTAGAGTAAGTTTATGAGCAAAAGGATTTGACCTCTCTTATTCACTGTTTTAGAATTTATATTTGGGTTGAAGAGCCAGCTGATGGCAATTAACATGCTGCATATCCTCTCTTCAAGATAATGATAGTCTGAGCCAGGAATAGAGCTAGATTTAGTTCTTTACCCTCTCACACAAGGAAACACTCTGTCCGAACACATTGTGCACAGTATTGCTCTACATAGTAGCTTTTCCAGCCGATGTGTGTGTGTAGCCGGGGACCATAGGGCTTTCCGGCCTGTGAATTCAGACTGGGAAAAAGAGGTACCCAGACAGTACTGACCCATCTGCTAAAAATGTTGAGCAAGCTTTGAGTCATGCAGTCATGAATATTTCACAAGGAAATCTTATTCAATTCTGTTGATGAATGCAGTAACGCTTGCAGAGAGTTATGTACATATCTCCATCCTGTACCTACAGTGTGTGCTAGAACAATTTGGTGAATTGTTCTTTTCTTTTCTGAAGATAATGGTTATGTCCATTTTGTGACGACAATTTTAATGAGATTTTTTTTATAGTCAGCTCCTGATAACTTTGCATATATTTATGTTTTACTGGATTCAGTGTTGTGGATTAAAGGTTTTGGTCATGGTAGCTTTATTCTGGGTTTCATCTGGCTTTAACTAGCAGTCAAACAGTGGTGTTGATGTTTGATGTCTTTGTTGTGCATTGTGCAATTCTTGCCTGTTCCACTGGAGGTTTCTTAGAAGCGGACAAGCTTGTGTTCTCTTATGCATGTGTTTGTTCATTGCATATATGTCTGTGGTTTCCATGTGTTCTCATTAGTGCAGGCAGAGTCACCATCGCCCACTACAGCTTCATTAAACCTGCTGCAGTTCTAACTCTCACACGTATTCACGGCTGTCTGTCACTGTATCGCATACACATATTAATCACACAAGCACAGCTTGTTCCTGTCAGGCTTTGCTAGCAAACACTCACACAAATAGCCCATTATAGTTAACCATTGTAGTATATATTCTTAAATATTCTAAGGAAAATGTGAGTGGTTTTTGCCTGTGCAAAAGTTGCCACCATTATGTCAGGGTTTTTGCCAGTTCATTGCTTTGTAGTTGCTAGGGTGTCCTGGGTGATTTCCAGGCGGTTTCTCACCGTCTTAAGTCAGAAGAACCCAACATCAAGTCTCTATTAGTGGTGTAAATCGGACAGTTCATCACAATTCGATACAATATTGATTATTTTCGTTGCAGCACTTCCAGGTTCTACGTCTGAACACCAGCTCAGTATTGGCCGACGCTGTACAAGTATGCAGCTTGATGCATGTGTGTGATACGATATTTTCCGATACCTCAAAAAGTTCTGCGATATGATTACAATACGACTCGATTCAGGGGTATATTGATCAATTTCGATATTACGATATTAAGTGCCTATTTTACACAACCAGTTACATTTTAATTAACTCCCAACTGCAACCAAAATATATAACAAACATTTATTTTAAAATTTCCCATCCTGCACTAGGGCTGCAACTAAAGATTATTTTTGATAATCGATTAGCTGGCCAATTATTTTTTCGATTAATCGGATAAAAATCCTAGTTTTAGTTATTTTTATTTTATTGACAAAAAAACACACTATTGCACGTCCTGCCCAATGTACTTCAAACAAATGTGCCAACTGAATGCTATGAAAACATACAATAATTTATTACCGTCTGTCATAATAAAGAGAGAACACAAATATTTTAGGATTCTATCAAAAACTTGTTTGAAACTAAAAATGGTATTGCCATTTATTAGGAAAATAACAAACTGAAACAACTAAATAGTTTCTAAATAATATTCATACATAATATCCAAAAAAAAAAAAAAAAAAACAGCTATGAAGTGTTTTACTTTTTCCTGCCTTTCTTGTAAAACAGTAAAATAAAAAAACCATGGATAACAACAAATATATTGTAGCATTAGAAATTCTGCTGTAGCTAAAGAGCTTACACATACTGATGGATTAACCATTACAGAAACATGAAAAATGATTTTAGCACCAATACTGATAGTTTAGGCTGCCCTGACCTGTGGCATAAACCTTACATTGGGTATCAGATGTCTAATAATTTTAGCACTGTATATAGTGAATATAGTTTAAATCTCTACTCTACATTAAAAACGAAGATAGTAACAAAGATAATAAAGAAAAACACAAACTCTGTGTTAACCAACAGGCAAGATAAATGTTCTGCAGGAACACACATTCACTGTGGACACAATCACCTTTTGCTGTCATTTCTTTATCCTGTAAATAGGCTATAAAAAACGTCTTGCATTTATATTCAATTAGTTCTCCCTTTACAGTTACTTCTGTTATAAAATACTTGAATGACATGTTGACTTTTAAATCTAAATTTAACTTTAAACAACAGATATTTCAGCAAAATGAATATTTTTGCGCTGAATATTGTCTCCCTCTCTCCCGCGTTCCGTCTGTTTGACGCAGGTGTGCGCGCCGACGCTCATTCAGTAAAGTTTGAAGTTTAACGCAGACTGTCAGGACGAGCCTTTATGCAGTATGGAAATGCTCGCGTGAATTTATAACATTTACAGATAAGGATATAGCAGTAGAATGAACATTTTGCGCTGAGGACGCACATGCATCTGTCAAAGCGCCTGACAGGGCAAGCCATTACGCTACTGCATTAGCTTGAAGCTTAAAATAAAGAGTTCTCATGTTTTGATCAGCTTTGATCACATACCTTTTCCGCAGCAGCTCACTTTGTTTCCTCCACTATTTTTAGATGCATTTTTGTCCATAGAAATTAGTTATTCAGTGCAGTAATTTGACGCGACTGGCAGAAGTCTTCCGTGCACGGTGGGCGGAGCCAACTAATCGATAATGAGAATCGTTGTTGATGATTTTCATTATCGATTATTATCGATTTTATCGAATAGTTGTTGCAGCCCTATCCTGCACCCTGACTGGGACATCCACAAATTAAAAATTCACACAGTAATCTAATGACAGCTTATGACATGACCACAGTCAAGAAAGTATTTTAGATTTCTGTGCTAAAATATGTAATGTCAAAAAACAGATAAACAAGGGGGAAAAAAAATAAACAAAAGCCATTTCTTTTATATGCATAGCACAGCTTTTTAATGAAGCAACAGCATATTATCGGTAGGACAGAACAAGATAGGCTATTAATATTCTTTCATTGTGCAAAAGTATTATAATATGAAAGGCTCCAATACAGAGCGGCACAAAGCGCTTATGCGCATCCTGTGTGCAGAATGATGCTCTTGAAGCAACAGAGTCACAGCATGCAGCGCTCCTATGCAGCAGTTTATTGAGCATTTTCTTTTAACACTTAAATTTCAGTTACTGTGTGTGTGAAGAATAATTCATAGCGCTCTATTCTCCAGTGTTGTGATCTAACAGACACCTGGTAGAAAGTAACATGATTTAGAAACGGCAATTAACTTTATTAAGATGAAGTCCTTTTATCTACTGAAGCACAAAAATAATTAAAAGAAGACTAAATTCCATGGCATATTTGTGCACTGTTTGAGATGTGTGCGCATTGCTTTTTGCAAGACTTTTGTGAAGATTTAGTACTGGCCCGATCGGGAAAGTGAAGGTTGTCCCGAGCGTCTTTCACAAGCTCTGAAAGGTAGAAAACCCTAGAAATTACTTGGGTTTTTGCATTTAAAAAAAAAACACAATGTGGAATGGAAAAATAACTGAAAGGTTTCGATGCACTTTTTTTTTTTTTAACAATGATTTTTACAATTGTTTTATTTATTTATTTTTTTACAAAAAAAAAAAAAAAAAGCCGAAACAAGGGACAAGTTGCATAGTGGAATGCAAAAATGTGTTCTGTGTGAATGGCCCTTAAGACTGTTGAATCTCTGGTTAACTAATGTAGTTAACTGATGTTAACAAATGGAACCTTGTTGTAAAGTGTTACAGAATTTTAAATTTTTTTCATCTAAGTGAAAACCATAAGTCTGATTACATCAAAAATTAACAGTACACTTCTTCTCAATGCACCATGTTATCTGAAGCATCATTCATGTTTGTAGCACAGCAGTGAAGTTGACTTATTCGCCAAACTCTAATATTAGAGTTAGAGATTTATTAAAATATATATATATATATATATATATATATATAATAGTGATTATTACTATTTACCATGTAACTACTAAACTGTACACTTGATTTGAGAGTCATTTAAGCTGGAAAAAGCTCTTATTATTGTACCTGTCAGCTGTCGGCTTCCTGAGCGGTAACCGTGTTACAGTACACTTTTTTCCATGTGGGCTCAGTGGCCCTTCCTCTATTGGTTGCTGCTTGGCTGTGCTCCCTGCAGTAGACTTGCTGAGTGCCGCAGAGTGCTGGATGCAGCGGTGAGGAAGTGATTCAGGGCCTCCCCACATCTCTGGCATGCTCGCACACACACACACGCACACACACAAACCCGATGTGCACAGTCTCTGAGTCTGCCCAGAGAAAAGGAAGCCAGTCCACAGAACATGAACACCTCTCTACTGTACGATTGAATACACACACACACACACACACACATACACACACACACACACTCAGAGAAGCATGCAGGAACAGAAAGTGAGGAGCTCAGAGGTAAGCAAAAAAGACTTTATACATCATGTCAAGTGTGGAGAGGAGGAGGACCATAAAGCTGAAGTGATTAAGTGTTGTTTCGATGCTCTAGTTGTCAATGTCGTAAACATTGTAAGTTGGCATTGCAAACTGTTGTCGAGAGTGGTTTTCAGTCTGTCGTAAGAAACTCTGCAGCAAAGTGACTCACCCTAAAAGCTAGCTGTCTCTCTCTTTTTCTAGTTCCTTTTATTGTCATTTTGTTGTTTCAACTCTCTGTCAGTCTTACTTTCTATTTTCCTTTCACTTTCATCTGTTTCCTTTTCCTTTTATCTTCTGTTTCTTTCAGATTCAAGTATTGCAGAGAGCACTTGATATCATCCCTCTCTTTCTGTCTCTCATCGTTCTTGCTTTGTTTTTATGATCATTGTGATTTTATTAGTTACACTACACACATGAGACTCTCTTGTTTGACTTTTGTGTGCACCAGCAAGCATGTGGCTGTATACTGAGACTGTGCGTGTGTGTATGTGTTTGAAGCTGATGTGTTAAGGCGGGCGTTTGCGGTGAGGTCTGATACCCCGTTGCATGATGCTTTTTCTTTTGTTTGCTTCCTCTGGTGGTGATGACACTTCCACTCAGGGGTATTTAGAGAAAAAGAAGGGGGCTCAGCACTGAGCCCTGAGGTACTCCATTACTTAGCCAGACACCCCTACTGGCTTTTGTGTGGACAGAAAAAATAACTGAAAGGTTTCGATGCACTTTTTGTTTTTTTAACAATGATTTTTACAATTGTTTTATTTATTTATTTTTTTACAAAAAAAAAAAAAAAAACGAAACAAGGGACAAGTTGCATAGTGGAATGCAAAAATGTGTTCTGTGTGAATGGCCCTTAAGACTGTTGAATCTCTGGTTAACTAATGTAGTTAACTGATGTTAACAAATGGAACCTTCCACTCAGGGGTATTTAGAGAAAAAGAAGGGGGCTCAGCACTGAGCCCTGAGGTACTCCATTACTTAGCCAGACACCCCTACTGGCTTTTGTGTGGACAGAGTGACATAATAAAAACAAGACAAAAAAGATAAAAAGTAGAAAGAGAGGTGGAATGAATAGAGATTTTGTGAGTTGAACATGTTCCCAGTCTGTGTTCACACGGTCTCTGTTGATCAGCTCCAATCAGGATCTCTGACTACATCCTTCATCCTTCTGCCATCTCATCTGCTCCCCTCAGAATAACGCCATTGTTCACACTGGCTCTCGTGTTTCGGCCTGGCTACACTGCTGTTTGGACCCAGACTGTGTGTGTGTGTGTGTGTGTGTGTGTGTGAGAGAGAGAGAGAGAGTGCTCATGTTACCTCCTTACTGTGCCTTGTTAGAGTGGTAAACATGAGCAGCTAACAGATGCATGGTCTGTTCCTGTATATCAGTGACACACACGCAAACAAGTGTTACATAGTGCACATCTTTAAAATAGTTTTCCCCACTACTATCTGCCATTGGATCAGAAGTTTATTTTCCTCTTTAAATGGGCCTCCCTGGTTTGTTGTCTGGTTTATAAACCTATATGAATATAAAATGGGTGTTTCCAACTAGATGGAACTGGATTCAATATTTTGAATGCTCCAAGATTGGCTCCGATCCCAATCTGGCTTCTGAATTGTTACGCCGCCTGAATCATAATCTTACAGCTTTCGTTTGTTGGCCAGAAGAGAACTGGCCCCCTGACTGAGCCTGGTTTCTCCCAAGGTTTTTTCTCCATTCTGTCACCTGATGGAGTTTGGGTTCCTTGCCACTTTCGCCTTTGGCTTGCTTAGTTGCTTAGTTTATATTAATAACTATATTAATAACTGATGATTTTTACAACAGAACTTAATCAACACTGAATTGACTGAAGCTAAACAATGACACTATTTTCTTCTTGAGCTGCTGTACAGCCGAAACAAACTTTGTTGCATAATTTTCCTGTTATCACTGTAAAGCTGCTTTGAAACTATCTGTATTGTAAAAAGCGCTATATAAATAAAGGTGACTTGACTTGACTTTTGAAACTTAAGTATGAAAATTTTGTGGAAAATGTAACACATTTTAAGATGTGCCAGTGCTGATTTAAAGGGGACATATGCCCCTTTTCACAAGTTGTAATATAAGTCTCTGGTGTCCCCAGAATGTATCTGTGAAGTTTCAGCTCAAAATACCCCACAGATCATTTACTATAGCTTGTCAAATTTGCCCCTATGGGTGTGAGCAAAAACACGCCCTTTTTGTGTGTGTTCCTTTACATGCAAATAAGCTGCTGCTCCTGGCCTCCTTTCCAGAAGTGGGCGGAGCTTTAACAGCTCGTGCTTGAGATACCCAACAACAACAAAACTGCATAATCTCATGCAGTGAAAATGTCAGAAAATGTCAGAATAGTGGTGTTCAGCCTTACATTGTTTGAACTGGAGTTGGACACTGATGGAGAGACTCAGGAAGAAGTTACAACTTATAGAATGCAACTGGACATTTCTGAATGTTTAGTGGATAATTTTATGCAGTTATTGTGGAGTTGATTCAACTCCTCGACTAGCACAGGGGTAGGCAACGTCGGTCCTAGAGAGCTGCTGTCCTGCAGAGTTTAGCTCCAACCTGAATAAGCTAATCAAGGTCATCAGGATTACTAAGACTACAGGCCATTGTTTTTCTTTTCAGGGTTGGAGCTAAACTCTGCAGGACAGTGGCTCTAGGACTGACATTGCCTACCCCTGGAGTAGCATGTACCGTCATGTTAATCTTTTGTTTAAATCAAGTGTTGAACTGATCCCCATTTGTGAAGCAGTACAGCGTAAAATGATTTGCACAAATATATAACACTTTAACGACTTTCTTCGGCACATTTCCTTCATAAATGAAATTCAACAATGGTGTCCTTAGTGGCTCAAATGCTGAGAGACTATGGAGACTCTTATGTTCGTTGGTACATCCAATAACAGAACATTTGTAATTTTTTTTTTTATTATTATTTATTATTAATATATATACATTATTATTATTATTATTATTATTATACTATTTATTTATTTATTTTTTGGCACAGACATGTATATCTCCAGCTGCTAAAGTGAGGAAACAGAAATAGCAGACTGCTGCTGCTCTCTCAGGGCAGTATCTATGCTAATAAGGCAGATCGTCACAAGTCATGAGCGGGCCTTCTGGAACCGCTCGTTTCAGCAGACTGTTAATGATTTATGGGGATTGTAAAAAAAGGAGTGGGTGGATTTTTACCATTATAGGCTGTTTTTTTTACACACACTGTGGACACATCTGTGTTCAAACACCTTATAAATGTGAATTTTATACGGATGTGTGTCACATTCGCATCATATGAGTCAGGTCTTAAAGTGACAGCAGCCTAATATACTTGCTGCAGACTGTCTCATTAATGTTATTCAAAGAACAAAAGAAAAAGAGAAAATCACTCACTGGTCTTGACTGAATAACTTTAGTAGATTTAATAAGGATTAATCTGTATTAATGTACATGTCTTAATGTTTGAACTTTATTAGTTAGGATAATAGTTTTTGTTGTGGTATAAAAATTGTTGTTTGGAATTGTCAGTTTTTACTGGTATATAAAATGTTGATGTTATAATGTTATTTATTAAAATACGAGGTTACATGGGTCAAAAACAATGGAAAGAATAACTTTTTGTGTGTGTGTGCAAGGGCCAGTGGAAAATACTATTAGTGTTAAGTTCATGTGTGTCACATGTCTGTCTGTTTTTGCACCATGTTCTGTTTGTCACATGTCCTCCTTTGTTTAGTTTTCCCGCCATTAGTTAGTTGTCATGGTTTCTCATTTGATTAGTGTCCTCGTTTCAGGTGTGTCTTGTTCATTATCTCATTAGTTCCTGTATAAGTACTCCTTGGTTTGTTCACTCTTTGTCCTGTCACTGTTGTATTTTGGATGTGTTTATCTGCCGCCTTGAGTTATTATTAAACCTTTGAGTTCTTTTAAAAACCTGCTTTTCTGCCTTCTTCCTCCTGTGGTCACATACCGTGACAGATGACAGGACCTAAACAAAACAACCACATCCTGGCTGAGGACCGCCTGTGGGGTTTGAGGCAGAATGGCTGCCCTTTGGATATTATTCGTTATAGCAAACCTATGTGTTATTTCTCCGTAGTTGAGTCTATTAATTTGATTCTCTATTTAAATGGCTCAAATTTTGAAGTTGATGAAGTTAAAGTAAAGAAGTATCCTCCTCATCCAGCCCCATCGGAAACACACGAGGCCTCACCAACTCACCTCAAGCCGGTTCCCTCCACATACCCCTCCAATGGATCTGTCCGTTTCTGTCCTCCTGCACTTCCCCAAGTCCTCAGTCCAGTGATAAAGATGACCGCCACTTCAGAGCCTCGTCACAAGATGGCCGCCACTTCAGAGCCTTGTCGCAAGATGGCCGCCAGGCCTGAGCCTCGTCGCAAGATGGCCGTCACGCCTGAGCCCTCGGTCTTCCTCACCCAGGATCCAGTCCCTGACCTCAGTCCAGTGATGGTTCCCATCCCTTACCAGAGTCCCGAGGCGACACTCTCTCCTTCGTCCCGAGTCCCGAGGCGACACTCTCTCCTTGAGCCCGCTCCAGTTTTTGTATTCGCTCCATGCCCAGAGGACATTATAGTGCCAGTCTTGATGCTAACATTTGTGTGTGTGTTT
The DNA here is from genome assembly GCA_037950675.1 of Hypophthalmichthys molitrix. Classification (NCBI taxonomy): domain Eukaryota; kingdom Metazoa; phylum Chordata; class Actinopteri; order Cypriniformes; family Xenocyprididae; genus Hypophthalmichthys; species Hypophthalmichthys molitrix. Next base: position 37,403,576 of record CM075501.1, read on the forward strand.
GGGCCACCCACACAACCGCTCCAAACTCCGCTCCAGTCCCCGAGTCAGCTCCAGACTCCATTCCAGCCCACGAGTTCGCTCCAGCCCAGAAACCTGTGGCTCCTCCCAAGGAATTTTTTTTTTTTGGGGGGGTGGGGGGGAGGGCATATACCTGTAGCCAGAGTGGCCGAGCCTGGGGTCCAGGCCGAGGCCACACTGCCATGGCGTCCCGAACTGCCGGTACCACCCTGGAGGCATCCTACCACTCTGCACCTGCCCACGACCTCCAGGGTGCCCGCCCCCCCCCCCTCCCCTCTCCCCTCCCTCCCCTCTCCCTCCCTCCCCTCTCCCTCCCTCCCCTCCCTTCCCCCTCCCTTCCCCCTCCCTTCCCCCTCCCTCCCCCCTCCCTTCCCCCTCCCTTCCCCCTCCCTCCCCTCCCTTCCCCCTCCCTCCCTTCCCTTCCCCCTCCCTCCCTTCCCCCTCCCTCCCTCCCTTCCCCCTCCCTCCCTCCCTTCCCCCTCCCTGGTTGGACTCTTTCTGGCGTGAGGTTGTGCCCTCCGGGAGGGGGGAGTAATGTCACATGTCGGTCTGTTTTTGCACCATGTTCTGTTTGTCCAATGTTCTCCTTTGTTTAGTTTTCCCGCCATGATTAGTGTCCTCGTTTCAGGTGTGTCTTGTTCATTATCTCATTAGTTCCCTCTTTAGTTCCTGTATAAGTACGCCTTGGTTTGTTCACTCTTTGTCCTGTCACTTTTGTATTTTGGATGTGTTTATCTGCCTTCTTGAGTTATTATTAAACCTTTGAGTTCTTTTGAAAACCTGCTTTTCCTGCCTTCTTCCTCCTGTGGTCACACACCATGACAATGTGAAGATTGTTTACTTAAATTAGAAGTTTTTAATTTCATCCCCATAAAATCTAATTTCATCTAATATCATCCCCATAAATTGAGGAAAAAATTATTTTTTTTAGATTGATTAGTTGATTTTTATTATGATTTCCCCACTGTATAATACATGGTTTATGCAAATATGTGTATTTTATCAACTGAAATATCGCACATTAGAAAAAAGCTAATTTAAACTGAATTTATTATTCTAAAAACTCTAATTTTTACATCTTTTATTTTGTTTTATTGACTGGCAAAATTTTACTGCATTCCTGGAAGTCATTATAAAGTATATTGAGTCTTGGATTTGGGTGTTCTGGTTGGTTTCTAGTGTGCTTTGAGGGGTTGCTAGGTGATTGCTTACTGGCCCAAGTTGAAATAGCCCACCCTCAAGTCTCTATGATATTCTGTTTCCTAGATATGGCTTGGTTCCAAACTTATTTGCCTGTTTTTATCCTCTGCCAGGTGAAAACTAATGGCACACTTATGGCACACTTTTCAACAAATGCTGAGTTACTGTATGACATTAGTATATAATATATAATAAAGTCATTAGGGCCAACCGGTAATGTCAAATTCAAAATTGATTTAATCATTGCACTATAAGTGATGAACTCCACCCCTTCTTAGGACTTACTGTTATTCACTCCGCTGTTCCTGCTGTCCTTCTTAACAATTTCTAGTGATTAAATTATTGACATTTCACTGTCAGGACTAATTGACATAGATGCTGAATATGGGGAGGGTTTGTGACCCCCAGAAAGAACTGTACTGTAAGTGCTTTGAGTTTTTTCCTCTGACTGTGCTCTTCTTCCAGCCCAGAAGGCCTTCAGACAGGATATGAGGAGGAGTGTACCAAGATAGAAGCATGTTTTGGGGCCAAGATGCCCGATCTCTCAGTGTCAGCATTATCACAGTGTTCTCACTGCTTTGGTCATCAAACTCATGTGTTGTTTGTTAATTATTTTTTGTGAAATTGTGCTTCTACTTTAAAATCACAGGTACAGAGAGATGCTGGGAGGGATAGGCTCATGCTGTGTGTCCTTTAGCTGCCGGTGGCATCATAAGAACTTTGTTACTCGTTATGGTTACATGCAACCTGGATTCTGCCTTGAATCCACTCAACTGGAATTCTGGATCTCTCTGCCTAGTAACTAAATTTGTTTTGACATTGTTTTAGTCAAGTTTTGATTTAGTTTAGTCTAGCTCAGCATTAAAGGAATATCCAGGGTTCAATAAAAGTTAAACTCAGTTGACAGTATTTGTGGTGTAAAATGGACCGTCCTTCCTTAAAAAAAAATAAAAAAAATAAAATATTTTTTAAAAATATCGAGGTTACAGTGAGACACTTACAATAGAATTGAATGGTGCCCATTTTTACCCCATTACCCCAGCAGCTGTATTATTTTAGTATTTTGTATATTGTTAATATTTAAAATTAACTTTTACTTTTATATTTTATGTTCATTTTGATTTTAAGTTTTAATATTTTCATTTGCTTTTGTCATTATTAGTTTTTCAATATTTCTATTTAGCTTTATTTTTTATATATATATCAGTTTTAGTCATTTTAGTTACTTCAGCTTAAACTTGCTTTATTTCAGTTAGTTTCCAAGGCATCAGTTTTATTTTAAAACTATTCTAGTTTTTCATCAAGTTTAAGCTTTTCATTTAATACTTATATTTTATTTGTTTTCAGCTTTATTTCAGCTTTTTTCAGCTTTTATTATATTTCAAGTTTTAATAGAAGAATTAATACATTATTTAAGATGCAAAGCAACTTAATAATTTTAAAGTCATTTTAGGGTTTTAGTGAGTATGTTACCATGGCAACTTAGCTGTAAAATTTCATGTTATTGCTGTAAAAAAAAAAAAAAAAAAATTCTTGTTATTGTTTACATCTTGTGTCTAAACTATTCAGTCAGTGAGTATTTTACCATTTACGGATTGGCTCCATTCAGTTCCATTGTAAGTGCCTCACTGTAACCCAGAATGTTTTTTTTTTTTTTTTTTTTTTTTTTGTGGTAGGCCTAATCAACATTGTCACAGATGCTCTCGATTGAGCTCAATTCGTACTGAACCTGGAACACATTTGCCAATATTTTGAGTACAATAACCTTGTGAAAGTAATATTAATGTTAAAAATAACTTCCACAACCCAGCTCAACCCAGTCAAAATGAGCTCTCTACTGCTTCTCATGTCTCAGGTGTAAGCCGAGGAGTTGCCCCTACACTGTCCTGTTTTATTGGAGATAATTGCCAGATAAAATGTCGCTGGGTGTGATTACTAACAGCATTGCTATGATTAATAGAGTGATTAGCCAAGTGCTACGGGTTGTTGTGTAGAGAGGGGGAGATTCTACGTGGGAATCTTAATTAGGTTTTCCATGTTGTGTGAGTAAACCCACGCTGCAGGCTTATATAACCCAAAGCCACATTTACGATTTGTAAACCAGAGTATTTTTAGCATTATTTTTGAAAGGAAGATCCATATCTGGACTCTAATCCGTTCTGTGTAAAATCTTTTTGCTCCATTTTCCAGCTTATTGTTCATTCCCATACAGCTATCCAAAAGTGTAAGCACGAAGACATGCCGACTGTAAGATTTGTTCATTTATCCACAATTTGTTATATTTGTTCAACAAATACACAGTTAATTAGGTTATCATGAGAGGCACTGTAAACATTGTGTTGGTAAACTATATAAAGTTCAGTCATGAAGGAAGTGAATGGAGATTTCTTAGGAGCTATCACTCTCAAGGGCTTTTTATACTGCACTTAACCCAGGGTAATTGTCTTTTTAAAGCCAGAAGTAAGGCAACTTTTAACTCTGAGTAGCCCGGGATAATGTTTACCCAAGTTTTTGATGCAATAGGTTATGATTTCAAATGTGGAAAGCCCATCAGAGTCTAATAATGGCTGGATTGTGTTACCTGGAAAAGTGTCACTGGTGAAAATTCAATTAGATAAAGTCAAACAATGTAGTTATGGAATATTTTTTTATTGAGGCGCTTTAAATCTTCTTGCTCTTCTTTTTATGTAGTTCCCAAGAGGTGTCTCAAAGCTCAAATCTAATTGTCCTTTACCACTGTAATTAAACAGCCTGTAAAAACCTATTAAACTTCTAATTAATTTCTAGTTTGGATCCTGAGTCCACTGACAGCTTAGCCTCAAACTCCACTGTCCACAGTGAGCTTCGGGAATGCCTCTCCACACCATTCAACTTCTTCAGGGTGATACAAGACCCCACTGTGAAATTATCCCGCATATTATGTGACTACTTGCCACATAAGTAAATAATTGAACGCTAAATGTTATATTGACATATTAACTCAAGATGACTCACAATACCTGCTTGAATGGTATCATATCAGTTGTAGCAGTTGTTGTGAAAATAACAGACAGGTAGAAGGTGCGATTAAAGAATTTGAAATTAGTATTGCATGGTTTTGCACTAAGCATGAATATGTTTGTTAAAGGACTGCCAGTGCCAAGTAAATCTAAAGCAGATGATAAATCAAATGTCAAACTTCAAATGTCAAAACTATCAAAACAACCTGGTTATACCAGATGTTGTTACAGTAGCTGTATATCAGCACACAACAAAGATGAAGATGAGGATACGAGTAATACTTTAATCAAACACAGGAGATTCCAACAGGGTAGGGACAGCATGTAAACGTAAACGAGAACGGAAAAGGAGTGAAGGAGAACACTGGGTATATATACAAGAGACCAACAAAGGGAACTAAACAAGGTGATGAGCTAATTAACTAGACACAGGTGGATGAAATGAACTAATCAGACTGGGGAAAACTAGGTCACAGGGAAAATAGAAACACAAGACATGTGAGAGATGTGAGCGGCACAAAAAAAAAAAAGAATCCATTATAGTCAGTGATGCTGTCTACACTGGATGTGCTTGTGCTACTTTTGACACAAAGGACAAATGAATTGGCAACAATCCCTTTGTCGCTTCCAGTGTAGTGCTGTGTGCTTCAAAATATTTGCTTCTGACAGTATGATGGCACTTAAAAACTTCACATCACCAACACAGTTGAAGTTGTAGTACTGTATTATTTTCATTGTTTTTTAAATATATCCTATAGGATTTTGCAAGCAAGGTCATGTCTGAGTGTGTGTTTATGTAGGTGCATGTAGGTGGGGGAATTAAATTTCTCTTCAAAAGGAAAGGCCGAAAATGTTTTAGAACCACAGTTTTAGTATAACTTTTTATTCCGTGCATCTTGATGCTGAATTTGGAGCAGACAAAGCACTTGGCTGTGTAAAGATGTGTTGAGAGAATACGATTTTATTAATTACTGTGGGTTACAATCTCAAAGGTTCTACATAAACCATAGTATTGATTTGCAAACCCATAAAGTCCTTCATAAATGCATCATGACAGTTTTTACATGGACAGACCTTTAGCTCCTAGCCCTTGATGTTATTGGCAGGTTGGATCCCTTCTTCCTGTGTTTTGCTGCAGGCCAAAGCAAATGACACACAGAGGAAGAGGTGCATCCATTTCAGCCTGCACCACTGAGTGCTGATGCTTTACTGTTTTACCGTAATCTAGCACAGTCTGAGGCCAGACTGGATCTTCTTGTGCTGAAGGCATGCTGAAATATTAATGTCAGCTGGAGGGGGTTTAGCTGCAGCAGGTAGGCTTCATTCTAATGGTAGTGCAGAAATGAAAACAGACTTGCTAGACATATTACTGTGCTACAGACTTTAAACGCTAACATTAGCAGGCCTCGAAAACAAACTCTTGATTAATCTTTCAGAGATCATAAGTGCGGTGTTGAGTAGAGGATATGTTTTTTTATCTTCCAATTTCATTTTGAACAAGTCCATTTAATAATTTAATTTAATTAAACATGACTTAATAGTTGTGATACTCAAGGCTAGATGTAGAGATGTATTGTTGACCGAATCATCTCCTACATTGTTATGGTGTGTTTGTTTGTGCAAGCACCACTAGTTGATATATACACTACCAGTCAAAAGTTTGAACACGGTAAGATTTTTAATGTTTTTAAAAGATGTTTCGTCTGCTCACCAATGCTGCATTTATTTAATTAAAAATACAGTAAAAACAGTAATATTGTGAAATATTATTACAATTTAAAATAACTGTTTTCTGTTTGAATATATTTTATAAAGTAATTTATTCCTGTGATCAAAGCTGAATTTTCAGCATCATTACTCCAGTCTTCAGTGTCACATGATCCTTCAGAAATCATTCTTATATGCTGATCTGCTGCTCAAGAAACATTTATTGTGTACAATTGTACTAAATATTTGTGTATTTTTTTTTCAGGATTCTTTGATGAATAGAAAGCTCAAAAGAACAGCATTTATTTGAAATATAATCTTTTGTAACATTATAAATGTCTTTACTGTCACTTTTGATCGATTTAATGCATCCTTGCTGAATGAAAGTATTAATTTCTTTAATTTCTTTTCAAAAAAATTAAAATTCTTACTGACCCCAAACTTTTGAACAGTAGTGTATAATGTTACAAAAGCTTTGTATTTCAGATAAATGCTGTTCTTTTGAACTCTATTTCTTGAGCAGGAAATCACTACTGTTTTTACTGTATTTTTAATTAAATAAATGCAGCCTTGGTGAACAGACAAAACCTCTTTTAAAAACATTAAAAATCTTACCGTGTCCAAACTTTTGACTGGTAGTGTACTGTAAAACTAAAATAAATCAAAGCTTCAGGAGCACTTTCTAAAAGTTTTGGTTCAGAAGATTATTTATCATTCAAAAGTTTGGGGTCAGTAAGTTTTTTACTTTAAAGAAATCAATTTAATAATCATCTAGGATGCATTAAATTGATCAGAGGTGACATTAAAGACATTTATAATGTTGCAAAATAAAAATGTATCACAAAAAAAAAAAAAAAAACATTGTTAATGATAAGAAATGTTTCTTGCACAAAATCAGCATATTAGAATGATTTCTGGAGGATCATGTGACACTGGAGAACGTAATGTAATAGAATGGATGCTGAAAATTCAGCTTTTCCATCACAGGTATAAAGCAGTTATTTTAAATTGTAATAATATTTCATAATATTACAGTTTTTACAGTATTTTGATCAAATAAATGCAGCCTTGGTGAGCATAAGAGACAAAAACATCAAAAGATCTTACTGACTCCAAAAACTTTTGAACATTAGTGTACGTCCTTGTGATGCCTCATCCCCAAGCGCCATAAGTGAACAGTTGGTTCAATGTGAACCGTCAAGTGGGGTTCTAGTCCATGGGCCCAGGCCACAATTTTCACTAATTGGTACCACCCAAGGTGGCAAATTCTAGTTTGATTTTTGTTTTAAGTCCATATCTCTAGATGATATTACAACATGATAACCTTTTGTTAGTGGTAGCTTTGTCACAGAAATCAGCCTTCAATGACACTAACCGTTGAGCCAAAGAAAGAACAAATCTTGTAACTTTATTTGAACAGAACATGTCATACAAAGAAAAACAAAATAATTCTACCTTGTTCATGAACTTATTTGGTCATTGCAAACTGTTTCTGTTTTTTCATCATCATCATCGTCATCATCATCATCATCATATTCACATGAAATTGCAGCCGTCTTAAACTACTTCCATCTTTGCATCTCCACACACTCAATCTTTTTTTAACTACTCACAAAGTTGTTATTGTAGAAAAAAGGTATCAAATGAAAGAGTGGACCTTCTGCTTCACAGTGACACTAGTACCTTGCTTGTAGAACACAGATGGTCAGAGTTATCTTGATTTGAAAATGCATCAAATTAAACCAAGTTGTATTGTGGTATCGTGATAGGTTGCCACCTGTGCAATAAGTCCATTCGAGAAAATTCCTCACTACTAAATACTCCACGTTCAACTGTTAATGGTATCATAACAAAGTGGAAGCAATTGGGAACAACAGCAACTCAGCCACGAAGTGGTAGGCCACGTAAAATCACAGAGCGGGGTCAGCGCATGCTGAGGCGCACAGTGCGCAGAAGTCGCCAAATTTCTGCAGAGTCAATAGCCACAGACCTCCAAACTTCGTGTGGCCTTCAGATTAGCTCAAGAACAGTGCGTCGAGAGATTCATGGAATGGGTTTCCATGGCCGAGCAGCTGCATCCAAGCCTTACATCACCAAGTGCAATGCAAAGAAGTTGGATGCAGTGGTGTAAAGCACGCCGCCACTGGACTCTAGAGCAGTGGAGACGTGTTCTCTGGAGTGACGAATCACGCTTCTCTGTCAGGCAATCCGATGGACGAGTCTGGGTTTGGCGGTTGCCAGGCGACCAGTACTTGTCTGACTGCATTGTGCCAAGTGTAAAGTTTGGTGGAGGGAGGATTATGGTGTGGGGTTGGGCTTGGCCCCTTAGTTCCAGTGAAAGGAACTCTTAATGCTTCAGCATACCAAGACATTTTGGACAATTTCATGCACCCAACTTTGTGGGAACAGTTTGGGGATGGCCCCTTCCTGTTCCAACATGATTGCGCACCAGTGCACAAAGCAAGATCCATAAAGACATGGATGAGTGAGTTTGGTGTGGAGGAACTTGACTGGCCTGCACAGAGTCCTGACCTCAAGCCGACAGAACACCTTTGGGATGAATTAGAGCGGAGACTGCGAGCCAGGCCTTCTCGCCAACATCACGGCCTCACAAATGTGCTTCTAGAAGAATGGTCAAAAATTCCCATAAACACACTCCTAAACCATGTGGAAAGTTTTCCCAGAAGATTTTAAGCTGTTATAGCTGCAAAGGGTGGGCCAACTCCATATTAAACCCTACGGATTAAGAATAGGATGTCATTAAAGTTCATGTGCATGTAAAGGCAGGTGTCCCAAAACTTTTGGCAATATAGTGTATGGTATATTGTTGTTGCATAATATACTATTTCATATACAGTACATACATTTTTTTTTTTTTTTTTTTTTTCAAATTACTAGGTCATGGATTGTCCCACCATCATGGTTCTGATATCACCAGATTACAGACAGTCTTGTCTATCCATATCTGAAAAGATATCCCCCCTAACATCAATATCTTTTGAGATAGATATACAAATATAACAATTTAATAGATGCAAAAAAATAGTTTTCTTTAATATGAGGGCTAAAATAAAACGTATACAACAAATATCATGTCAAATTATGGCTGATCTGGATATCCCTGACTGTCCTAAAAAAAATCAACATATAGCATGTATGGCTACCTCTTACAATAGACTTCATACAAACCTGCTGTGCAGATACTGTAGGACGATAATGGCAAAAATAATGATTGTCCCAAAAGATTAGTAAAGCTACTCATTTGAAATGGTTATCATGTTTCAAAGTACGTATATGGACTCTACAAACAAACTGGTACCAAAGAGATTTTGCCACCTTAGGTGGTACCAAATTCTGGCTTGGCCCATGGACTATTCTGGCAGGGTCTTACTAGCTGCAATCTCACAGTTTCTCTCTACACTGCATCTGTGTGACGCTCTGTGTGAATGCGCCCTCTAGTGGATTGCTTGAGCGCTTCCCCTACCCACTTTCCACTCTCCTCCCCATGTGCACATAGTTCAGTAATGTAGCTTGCACTGACTGCTTCCTGTTAATGAGACTATCAAACCCTCATTCTGAGTAAGGTTTGCATTTATTGTTAATTAAGTGTTGTGCCATATTTTATCCTGACAACATCGATATTGTAATTAGCATGCAGCACATCACTTGAAGAACCGAACCCAATATTTGTAATTACAGTTAATGTAGACCTCACTTCCTTTGCTGATTAGTGCTCATGATCCATTCTATGCCGTATGTTGAGCTGAATCAGGAGCTTGCTATTAGAGAAAATATAAAAGATCAGCACACGGATGGATTGGTTTTAAACAGTGAGGAATATTTTCTTGACCAAAGCCAGATTTTGCTTCCTTGTGCCAACCATGCGAACGACGATTCACTTTCTGACCATTTACCGTGCCGTCAGTTCACATCACGGCTGATCCGGTCTTGGAATGTCATGCACAGTTGAGTAGATTCCTAAAATAGAATGACCTTACATTGCTTTTAACATGGGCTCTGTGCAATGACAGCTCTATGTAATTTTGAATATTGCAATTTAAAGAGGTAGTTCACCCAAAAATGAAAATATTGATGTTATTTGTCATTCCAAACCAGTATGCTGTAATATTTGAAATATAGCACACAAGTCGTAAAGAACTTTCATGGTCTTTTAAAAGTATTTGTTTGTTTGTTTGTTTGTGTCTATTTTGGAGCTTGACAGCCCATGTTCACTGTCATTGTATCAAATGGAAGAATTTTAAATTCAGGTGGGAAAATTGGTTTGGAACTACATATAATCCATTTAGATTTTTTGGTAATGATGATTCAGGCAAAGTATCAGAGGCGATATGGATGCTGATTTGATGCTGTGTAAGTAAAATGCAGCATCAGAACAGTATAAAATGTTATTGTTGTCATATGTATTGTCGTCATATGTACTAGTCACATATTTATCAGCGGAGTGCTGATAGACGCCTGCTGTGCAAGCACTTGGTGAACAACGTATTTTTGAAGCGTTGATCATTGTAGCCAATCAAAGACCTAAGACCACAATGGCCAATCAGAGGTGTTTAAGTCAGTCAGAATCCACTCAACGGCACTCAAAATGCTAGGGGGAAATGCTGGTATCGTCACATTTATAAAATTTCAGTACTGACTTTTGACAACCCTAATGTAAATGCATCTGCAGTATGGAAACTTGTTTCCACCATGGAATAAAACAATTTAAAAGATAATTGTGACTTTTTATCTCACAATTATGACTTTTTCAGAATTGCGAATTATAAAGTCAGAATTACAAGATATAAACTCGCAATTGCGAGTTCGGAATTTATATCTTGCAATTCTGACTTTTTTTCTTGCAGTTGCAAATTTAATATCTTGCAATTCTGACTTCTTTTCTCAAATTTGTGAGATATAAACTTGGAATTGCGAGTTATAAAGTTATATCTCACAATTCTGAGAAAAAAAGTCTGAATTATGAGATAAAGTATTGCAATTACCTTTTTTTATTCAGTGCAAAAACATTTAGTCTGAATTTAACAACAACAAAAAAACATTTAAAGGGCACTTATTATGCCCATTTTCGCAAGATGTAATTTAAGTCTCTGTTGTCCCCAGAATGTGTCTGTGAAGTTTAAGCTTAAAATACCTCACAGATCATTTATAACTCCATGTTGTAAACACCCTTTTCTGACTACAGTCAAGAACAGGCTGTTTTCGTGCATGTGCCTTTAAATGCAAATGAGCTGCTGTGCCCCGCCCCCTCTACGATCACAGTTCCTGCCTCAATCGGATTCTCTGCCAAATATTAACAAGACATCTGCTAGGATTTGATTATCATCTATATCGTGATCACTCTCACGAATAGCATAGTTCTTCTTTCATCATTAAAGTTTATTATTTCCATGTGTTTTAAAGCTATATCAGTTTAAACTTCTAATGGATCGTTTTCTGAGCGCATTATCTGAAGCACAGGCACACAGACAGCTGGCTGTCAGATGTCATATTTCTTAAGTAACTTCACTTCACATTTTTTGTTTTGTTTAAACTGTCAAATGCACACAAGGTTCTGTCAACAACACACACAGTTCACATAAACACAGTCAGTTATGTCTGTGAATGTAAATAGCAGGCAACGTTAATCGGGCACCCTATCGTGAAATTAAGCATACATCATTTATCTTGTTTATTTGCCATCATTGCCTATATCCAGCAAAGTAAACCATCAGATTGAAGTGTGATTCTCACAAAACTGTATTTTTCAGCTTTTTTCAAGGTAAATTCAGAAAAAAAAGGACACCAAACAACCAATACATTTATGTAGGCTACATCAAAGTACCCATAAAAAAAATCACAGCAAAAAAACATTTCAGAATTCACAGTGTAAAGTATGCAACAGCAAAGAGCTTGTTTACATTTTAGACAAGTCAAGTTGCGATACTGAACAGGACCACATGGAGACGCCAAAAAAAAAAAAAAAACCTAAACCAACTGCCTTGACCTGCATATATACGAAGTACACAGCAACATATACAGGACAAATCCAAACATTATCCTGAATGTGTGTGAAAACAACGTGAATGTACTGAAATGTGTCTGTGCATAAATACAATGCGCGATCAGTGCGTCGAGAGCGCTCATACATGATTTGTTTGCCCGTCAATATAACGGACTCACGCGTGCTTCTGTACGTCACCGCAATCGTCTTTACTTTGATTGCAATCTTCATCCATCAAAACTTTCATAGCAAGAAGCTGATTTGCTTTATCCAGCCGAGAAACATAGTTTTCATATCATCTGGCCGCACAGCGGTGGGATGTTTCACATTTGAGGTGGGTTCCGTTCAGACAGGAACAGCACGATGCGGGAGGGCTCGCACTCTTCAGATACAATGACAGAATATGACAGAGAGTTTGTGTTTTAAAGTGAAACAGACACTGGAATGAATATTCTCTCTGCCAACGCGTTAAGGATTTTGAATTAATCGCATAACGTTGACAGCCATAAAATAATATATATATATATATATATATATATATATATATATATATATATATATATATACACATATATATATTTATATAATGTATGTATATGTGTGTGTGTGTGTGTGTGTGTATAATTTAAGGTGTGTGTGTGTGTGCATGTATTCAGGATCCTTCCTAAGGCATCATTACCCATCACATAAATCCGTTCATGCATGACCACACAACACACACTACACGCATACACGCACAGGCCAGTGTGTACTCTGTACCTCCCAAAGGCCCAGGGCTTTAGTGCAGATCCACTCACTGTGTACTTTGTGTGTTTGACTATGGATTCATGTTAATTAGCTTCACTCTCTGTTTGAACAGAATAAAACATAGAGCTGCGTCCCTCTTAGCTGTGATCACACATTTGAGGTGGGTTTTACTCACTGGTATTTTTAGAAGTGTTTCTTCTGGTTTGTTTGGCACACAGGTGAACTGGCACAAATACACATGCTAAGATCTCATATAAGCTTTCTTCAGCTCTCCACATCTACAGGGGAAGGACAGACCCCCTTCTGTTGCTCATCACACATTAGCACACATACCGTAATTCAGTGTTTCATATGATGTTTATAGTTTCACAACACAACAAGCAAACACTACTATAATATTTTTATGTTTATGAACATATTGTTTATTATAACCAAGGCACCTTGAAATCTCAATACATCAAATATTATTTCAATATTGTTAACATATCAACAAGCAAATTTTGCGTATGTTTTATTTTCATTTTTAAGCATATATTATGTTGTTATTAGTAGGCATTTTTCTGTGTCTCTGTGTGTTTGTAATTAATCTCTCTATTTCCATCAGTTTAACTCATTAAATAGTTTGCGGAGCAGTTGTGAATATTATTATACTGGTGATCAGCCAGTCACAGCTGATCTCATATAGCCTGTATCTCAGGGTTAACTTTTTACATTCAGGCCACATTTTAGGACCTCAAGACTTGCCAAAAAATGAGTGGTTTACATGCTATTTCTCATCTATATCTCATATTTCATAATACTTGTTTATAGGATTGTCAAACATACCAGTACTACCTGTACCAGTCGGTACCAAAAAAAAGTTTGACGGAACCAGCATTTCTGCAGTACCGGTAGTACCGGGTATATTCAGTATACGCCAAAAGATGCTGCTTTCAAACACTCTCGATTGTGTTTGTTTAAGTGGTCTCTAAACATCAAAGGTTTCTGTTTACAGCGTAATTTTACAAGCGTTGAGCATTGTAGCCAATCACAATCATATCTGTTAAGCGTATATAACACATTTATTGTAAAATTAAGGCAGCTTTTTTATTATAACGGGAGTTTTCGCGAGAGTTCAGAATTCAGTGAGCTTGCACTTTAGAGATTTACAGCCTTAATGATTATAAATGGAGGACTCTTCTCTTGCTTTCTGTTCATTACCCATTCACAATCTGAATACATGTTTAGTTTTTCATTCTGATAAGAAGGCTACACTGCAGAGTTTCTGGATTGACAACTGTATTTAAATGCGCGATTGATTTAGAAACTGCGATGATTGACAGTGGTAACCAACGGACAAGACAAAATTAGAAAATTTTTGTAAAGTATTTAATTGAACAGTTTTTGCTCTGGTACTTGAATTGGTACCAGTACCAATGGATATATATGGATATTGAATGTATATGTATTTACCGACGTCAAAATCAGGCACATATAAATGTATGGAAACACGATTCCTGGCTGCATGTCAATATCCATGGATTACTGGATCTTTGGTAAGTGTAACACTAGGAACACTATCGAGTCCAAGCTTTAGTTTAATTGTTTGTTTTACTCATGTTTTACTCGCATTTTTGCAGTTTACCCTATTAAATCCAGTCATGCAGCAGGCTCTTTTTCCAGTCAGTCTGGCTGAGGGGCCGTGTTCCATATATACGCTCTATATATGGAAACTAACAAGATGGCAATAGAAACAAGGAAACAGGAACTAAACCACAGGAAGAGAACACAGGCACAGCAAGACAACAGAATATCAAAATAAGTCCATGAAACAGAGGCACAGGGAATCATGACACATATATTCACCCACGGAGAGTCTAACTCATTATTCTTCACCTGCAGCATGATTTCTACTGGCCCAGAACACCTCTGTTTTCCTTCTGGAGCACACACACACACACGGGCATAATGCCATCCTGCACTCTGTCTGGGTTTGGCAGTTTGCTGTATGGGCTTGTAAACATCCTCTGTCATCTCTTTGAGTTGTTGTGGTAATTTGTCGGCTAGCACATCTGCTGCCGTGATCTGAGTTGATCTTAATATACATCCTCAACTTGGCAAAGATGCCCATTGAAAAGAACAGTATTGCATTTGTTGTTTTTTTGAATGCTTGTCTGCAGCATGTTTTCCAAATCCCACATTATACTGTCCAAACACATTTTAATATACATTACCTTTCAGAAGTTTATGGTCAGAAAGATTTTTATGTTTTTAAAAGTCTCTTATCCTATTAAAATAACTGTTTTCTATTTGAATATGAAGAGTTCCGTTGCAAAAACCTCTAAGTCCATCTGACATCTTTGCTTTTAAATAAACATTTTTTTTCAGGCTCCTCAATTCATTGGTATTTAACAAATTTGACTGTCTTTTGCTGCAAAACCAACTGAGTCCATGTGTGCTTTTTTTGCAAAAATCTCTAAGTCCACCTCTTTGGACATAGTAAAACAACAGTTTTACAAGTCAGTTTTACAGCAGCAAAAGGAACACTGTTGTGTTTACTTGCTATTAGCAAACCCTGTCATTGCCGCTGTAACGATAGACAACACATGATAAAAGCTTGCAGCTCGGCAACTGAAAGCCGGCTCATACGGACGCCATCATTCATCTTGAAATCATATGATTGGATTTGCGTCTTCTGATTAGTTCTTCTTTGGACTTAGAGGCTTTTGCTGACAAAGGGAAGTGGCGTTTAGTTTTCCAACGAACCGGTATTTCTGAATGGGCTGACGGTGGGATTTCGCAGATTTGAAGCAAAAATATTTGATGAATGTATACTATGTGCAGAGAGCGTTCACTCAATATCATTATCTCATTTTTGACGGATGTGGCATTTAGCGGCTTTTGCATCTGAACTCCTCATATATTTTAAAATGTCATTTATTCCTGTGATGGCAAAGGTGAAATTTCAGCAGCATTACTCCAGTCTTCAGTGTCACATGATCCTTCAGAAGTCATTCATATATGATGATCTGGTGCTCAAGAAACTTTTATTTTCATTATCAATGTTGAAAACAGTTGATTCTTTGATAAATAGAAAGTTCAACGAACAGCATTTTGTAAAAGTATCTATTGCTTAAAAAAAAAAAAAAAAAAAACTTATTGACCCAAACTATGTATATGTAGCGTATGTTTAACTTTTGATACACTCTGTGAAGTTAATAGATTTTTTGTGTACATTTGTTTTTACTAGGGAGGTGTGAAAATAGGAATATCACTTTCTGATGATGTTTATGGAAACTAAGAAATCTCCTAGTATAGACATCACACTGTGGCTAATTACAGCTCTCTGGTTTTCAAACAAATCTAGCAAATTTACATATTTGAAGAGAACAGCATCAAGATGCTACAGTAATTCTAAATATTCAGACCTGTTCCGTTGACTCTGCCGTCATGCCAGTTCTCACTGAATTCCAAATCAGTCTAACAAATAACACTTGACCTTGCTATTAAAGCAGGGTGGTGCCAGTTTTGACACAGCATTGTTCTTGGCATTACCTGGTTAATGTCACGTCCTGGTATTATTTCACCCCGAAAATCAAAAGAAAAGAAAAATATGTTTTGCAAAAAGAAAGTGAAGCATAAGAGTAAGAAGAAAGCTTTAAGTAGACAGGGTTGTAAAATACTGTCTATCTCATTCCAGAGTAGAGAAAGGGAGAGAATTGAGATCTACATGGTGGCTGCATCCCAGTTGTGTGTGTGTGTGTGTGTGTGTGTGTGTTTAGGGAGCACGTGTGAGAGAGTGTGTGTGTTCATGCATTAGGCGGACTCTTGCTTATCCAGGAGTGAAGAGTCTCGTGCTTTCTCTCTCTTTCTACGTCAATGCTCGTAGCATGAGTGCAGCGCTCCTGTTGTGAGAGGAATGTCTCCTATAGTGAGGAACCCCAACTGTTTCAATCCAATGCTCTGCCACTGTAAGGTTGCGTGCCATGACAACACCTTGTCGCTGATGTTCGGATGTAAGGTAGGCTTCAATCATCTGTGTCTCTCTGTAGAAAAGAAGCAATTTTTAAGATGCATTAGCACTTTACAAGCTCTAGGAATACTGCCGGCTGGCCAGAACAGGAAGTGTGTCAGTGGTGTTACACTCAGCATTTACTTCTCATGTGGATTATTGGGCTGCTGTTGATTTATTGAATCGTGTTGCACTGCAGGTGTTTGTTCATTATCACGTTTGTGTTTTGAGTGATTTAGTGAGTTTTAAGTGATTTATGGGATTTACAACCCAATCACTTAAGTTTGCTGTTTTTCAGCATTTAAACAGTAAAATATCTGTAAACCCCTGTAATGTCACTTGGATCAAGATGTTAATCCTGGGTGAATGATGTATTTAGTTGGCTTGCTACATTTGTTTGTTTGTTTGTTTGTTTGCTCTCTTGTACGGACCTTCATTCAGAACCAATTAGTTTCAGACAGCAGAGGCAGTCCACAGCCCAGCATACTAATAAGATGATTCAGCTCTGTAAGTAAAATGAATTGCAGCTGCAGAGGGAATTCTATCACTTGTGCTTGGTATTATGATGTCACTCAGTTGGGTTTATTTATAACTCATGGAAACGTGCAGATTAGTGTCTTTAATTTGGTGTGAAGTGTTTTGAGGTGGTAAAAACACTTGTTGGACTGAGAAGCTTTACTTTAGTTTGGCCATGTACACACTGTAGATAAATTGAATTCTGTTATGCGACTTCATGCGAATTATTACTTCCCCCAAAACAGCTCTACTACTGTAAATGGATTAAAATGTTTGTATCCATGTTTAGGTTTATGTCTGTGAGAAGTTTAAATGTGCTGTCACTTCCAAAACTTTGCAGTGTGTACATGTGTTATCTATATGCCTTTAATTGTTATATGTAATTATGAATATTTAACAACAGCAATAATAATAATAATTATTATTATTGTTATTATTATTGTTGTTATTTATTATTGTGGCTTGGAGATGTATTATAATACATAATTATGATTACTGTACTACTACCACCACTACTACTACTACTACTACTACTAATAATAATAATAATTATTATTATTTGTTGTTGTAGGAACTGAAGGAACTAAAGCCCAAAGTATACTTCACTTTTTACACGAATTTCGTCATCAGAAGAGTACGCGCACTGCCAGATTTTTGTAACCATGCGTACTTAAACGAAAATTTTTTTTTTTCATGCGCATTTCATTATATTTGCAGTAATTAGTTTGTCCACAAGGTGGCAACTGTGCCCTAGGTGCGTCAATTCACAAGGTAGTCAAAGAAAAACTGCATAAACAGTACAGATTGGAACTCATGCAATCTACAGCGACGATGGAGGCCTACATAGACGAGAGATTGTGCGAAGAGGTTAGAAAGTACCCTCATTTGTACAACTCTAGCAAGAAAGAATACAAAGATGTTTACATGGGTTGTAACTCGTGGCGAGAGATTGCTCAAAACTGAGCAAACGCCTGTGTACACGTACGAGTCAAATGAAGTATACTTTCCTAGGCTGTGCATTTGACTGTGCATGTACACTAGTGTATGTGTAAAAAAAAAAAAAGAAAAGACGTATACCCAGGGCTTTAGGGCTGAAATACTGACAAGGATTAATCAAAGTGAACAGGACACCTGTTCCTGTTCACTTTGATTAATCCTTGTCAGTATTTCAGCCCTAAAGCCCTGGGTATACGTCTTTTCTTTTTTTTGGAACTTTTTTGGAACTAATTAACAACCAAGGAAACGAACTAGGAACTCAGGCAGGCAAACACAGTGAAAATGAAACCAAAACAGACTACACGTGACGTGTCTGTAAGATGTAGACTAGCACTGCATTTATGATAATTGTGTTTCTATAATTATGAATAATAATTTAATATTAGTAGTATTAGTGGTATTAATAAAAAAAACAAATACAATATAAAACAATATTATTATTTTTATTATTCATGATACTACAGTAAATATTAGCAATATAATATTTATAATTATTGCAATAACACTTTCTGTATTAAATATCGCTGATGTAAAAGATGCCATGTACAGTAAGTTTTAAAGCCCCTGACCCACGTTCTGCCTGAATGAGAAAGTGAGAGAGACATGGAGAGGGGAAGGACAGGGATTAGTTTTTGCAGCGTAAGCAGTGGCATGTCTTTGCTGCTTTAATTAACCCAGAATTATGCCGTTTAAATCTTTACAGTAAGCGTAAGAGCATTATTATTTAATATTTGACCAGAAGTGTTAGTGTAAGGGTTAAGCTTAAATCTGTGTGCATTCCGAGTCATTCTGAGTCCTGCAAATGCCATCGTGAGATGTATGTTTCTGTACTCTCCTTATGACATACTTATTTCCCTCCATCAACCAGCTGTTCCCATTCCTGGACACATTTAGATTGGCTCACAACCAAATCCCCAACTGTGGTTTGAAGTTCAAAGGAGCAGAATCATCGTTTTAACGTGTTGTATTTTTGTTCATGAGTCCAATATTCAGACCTCAGCCGAGTGTTTTGAAAGTTTAAGGAATGTCTTTTGATGCAAAGTTACAGATTTGCATATGCAGTAACTAGTTTCTTCATGTCGTTCCAAACCTGTGTGACTTTGAAGAAGGTTTTGAAGAAGACACTGTTTGCTTCTATATGATGAAACATGTGGACCAGACATGATGGACCAGAGGTTGTCAACCTCCATAAAAGTGACTTATGCGCTATATTCCAAGCCTCCTGAAGGCCAAACCACATTATTTGAGGAACAGATAGCTACTGAAAATTAGGCTTCAGGAGAATTGAGGGTGAGTAAATGAATTATCTCTTCAAAATGCTCACTACCGACTTATCTGGAACTTGTAGTCTCCACTGGAAATTTTCTCACTAGCTAAGAAGGTAGAAGTGGAAGGATCTTGCCAACTGTTGTTAACCCTTCCTCCTTCTGCAGGCTGAATGAACCCCGTGAGCTGACGATGACAAACTCAGGGTTTATTAGGCCGCAGAAAAGGGGTCAGTGCACACAATCGCAGGGAGATTCCACACAATCCAGCACAGAGCCTTCAGCCATGCCACCTCATATTCCCATCTTCTATCATCTCAGAGAGAGAGAGAGAGAGAGGGAAGTGAGGAAGCAGCCTTCAGCACAGTGGCACGTGAACATAATAGTGTGTTGGAAAACCCACAGCCTCATAAATACATTAATACACTTCCCCCAACATACACATCTGTCCTGATTCAAATATATTAGCACATTTTGAAGATTTCCAAGCTTCTCTGCTGTAGACCATGCTAGCAGTCGTCTATCACATTGTCACACTGCATATGTCCGATTAGAAGCGGTATGTTAGTTATAGTATTATATTTGACACTTCTGTGTGGGGTGTGAGACTGCTTATCACCACATTTAACACATCAAATATACTACACATCACAGACCATAGCAGTTAGCATGCTAGCCTGATGCATTTTTAATAGTCCAGTGAACCAGGCTTGACTTTGACCATTTTATCTGTTTGTTTTAGACTTGGTTTGATTTATTTTACCACTTTTACAGTGTGAAAAGTTCTACTGTCTATATTCATGGTTTTGATTTACAGATCTCCACAAACTAGGTTAAAGTCAGTAGCCTCAGCAAAATAGTAATGGTCCATTTGCTGAGCTGTGACCAGTGACCTGACTGTTATATGTTGAGTATAGTACTAAAGCATCATTAATGAAGTGTGACTCATTCATTGTCGCTGTAGTGGTTCTGTCAGAGGCACACACAAAATGTGGCATTCTATGCTGTCAGTACTATGGCTGATATTTCTTAGATGTTTCGGAATTTCAAGATTCCAATTAACATATCATTGGTTTGTTAAATGCTGATGGGCATTACACACAGTAGTCAGATTAATTTTTCCTTCTTACAGTCTAAAGGTGGTTGTAGGAATGCTGGTTGATCTTCTCAAGAGGGCTTCTCTAATGGCTTATAATATATTTGTACGTCCTATTTATGCCCACGTAGAAGGCGACGTTCTCAGGACCTTGCGCAACATTCCCTAAAAGTTCTCTAAAGGTGACGAAAATTCCGAACCTTTACAGAACATTCGGGACATTCCTAAAACGTCCTCTTTTGGTAATGAAAGTGCTGCAGTTCAAGGTTCCTTATATGACTTTAGGGGGACGTTCCATTTTGGGTATTTTATGGTCAAAAAAGAACATTACAAAGAGGACATTTGGGACATTAACAGAACGTTCCCACACGGTCCTCTGTTGGTCATTTAATAACGTTCCTGATATGATTTTAGGGGGACGTTCTATTTTATGGTCGCGCAAGAACGTTACAAAGAGGACGTTTGGGAAGTTAACAGAACGTCCTGTAGTAATAGTCCCCTAGACATTCCCAGAACGTTCTGAATGTTCCCTGAAGGTCCACCAAATAACGTCCCCCAACCCTTAAAAGAACTCCACATCGTGACCGTCTCTGAACGTTCTGGGAACGTTACTAGGTGACAGGTTACCCCGCTAGAAATTTTACGTTCCCAGAACATTCTCAGAACGTCTCCACTGGTGTTAAGGACGTTGTCTAGTAATGTTCCCAGAACGTTCAGAGACAGTCACGATGTGGAGTTCTTTTAAGGGTTGGGGGACGTTATTTGGTGGACCTTCAGGGTACATTCAGGACGTTCTGGGAATGTTTAGGGGACTATTACAATAGGACGTTCTGTTAACTTCCCAAATGTCCTCTTTGTAACGTTCTTGCGCGATCATAAAATAACCAAAATAGAATGTCCCCCTAAAGTCATATAAGGAACCTTGAACTGCAGCACTTTCATTACCAAAAGAGGACGTTTTAGGAATGTCCCTAATGTTCTGTAAAGGTTCAGAATTTTTGTCACCTCTAGAGAATCATCAATCATCATGGAGTGTCCTGATTCTCTGATCCTCTCCAAAGACTAAACTCTGAATGTATTAACTGTTAGTTTTGCATTAATTAAATTTCTTTTTTTTACGAGTTCTATTATTTTTT
The DNA here is from genome assembly GCA_037950675.1 of Hypophthalmichthys molitrix. Classification (NCBI taxonomy): domain Eukaryota; kingdom Metazoa; phylum Chordata; class Actinopteri; order Cypriniformes; family Xenocyprididae; genus Hypophthalmichthys; species Hypophthalmichthys molitrix. The sequence continues at coordinate 37,425,248 of CM075501.1, forward strand.
TTAAATTCATTATACTGACAGAGTTTTGAACAGTGTCTTTTAGTCTCACACAGACATCATGAATCAGCGTATGAACCTCAATAATGGTGACAATAAACAAAAATCTTTTTTGTGACTTTAGTAGCTTGTTTTGTGGTGCTCAGAACTGATCTGTTTATCTGAAAATTGTGTCACCATTGTTGAAATTCATACGCAGAATCTTGATGTCTGTGTGAGTCTACATGATCCCGTCTGAATAATTTCTGCACAATGATAAAAACTTTCAAAATATCAAAGCAGGACAGGATTTTATGTGTTATCATAGAACTACAACAACATGAAAGGAGCACTATATTCAGAGATCAGTGAATAAAGCCACTGATATAATGATGAAATCATCAACAATGAGTAACCAAATCCATTTGATCTGATTTTTTTTTTCTCTCACATTTTTTTTTTTTTTTTTTTTTTTTTGTAACAAATGTGCTTTAGAAACACAGTTACAACAATTGGAGAAAAAGTAAAGTTAAAATGTCAAGGGTCAGGAGCCCAACTAAAGCAAGCGCTTACCTCCATAATGGTGACATCAAATAAATTTTGATAAAACACCTCATTAAGAAGATTTGTATGAAAGAAATAAAGTCAGAGTGGTTTGTAATAAGTGAAGATGAGAGATCTGTTAGTGTTTAATGTTCTGTTTCTGTTATCTGAGTTTTGTGAGGTTACCATTGTGCTGAAGAGTAGAGCCTGTACTTCAGTCAATGATGTGCTGAGAAATGCTGTTGTTCTGCTGCGTGTTGCTTTATTTAAAAACAGTAACTGTGTAGTTGCTGATGCAGTGATACAGCAGTTACATTAGCTCATGCGTGTGCTGTTGTGAGCTAATGACTTACTGCAAGAAATCTGCATTTAAAAAAAAAAAAGGTTTCATAATAATTATCCAGGAAATACCTGTAAAGAGCTTTTTTTTTTTGTAAGACATTTAATAAAACTTAGTTTTTGTTTGAACAGCCACTTTTGTTAGTCAATTTAGCTCTAATATTCAATTTTTTGACAAGGGCAGCAGGGACTTTCTGAGAATATTTCCAAATAAAATATGGTTCCCTAAACGTTCAGAGAACGTCTTGAATGTTCTGTGAAGGTCCGCCAAATAACGTCCCCCAAACCCTTAAAAGAACTCCACATTGTGACTGTCTCTGAACGTACTGGGAACGTTACTAGACAACGTCCTTAACACTAGTGGGGATGTTCTGAGAATGTTCTGGGAACGTAAAATTTCTAGCAGGGTGCCACTACATTTACGCTAATGGGAAAACTCGGGATTGATCAAGTAATCGGACAATTGTTTTGGCAACTAATCGAGTAGTCTGATATTTTTAATGTATTTTTAATTTATTTTTTATTTTTTTGTCGTAATAGAGCTGCACAATTAATCATTAAAAAAATCACAATCTTGATTCAAACACCCATGCGATCTTATTGCTAAATGTCTATGATTCAGCTATGTCTATTAATGTCATGAACGGTTACAACAAAGGAGAGTTGTTGAGGTAGGATCTATTTGCAGCAGTAATGTTTTTTTCAAATATAGACAAAACAAAACATGCAAAAGCACAGGAGCATAAAAATCATGAGTATAACAACCAGCTAAGCATTAACGAGAATGGACAAATGACAACCCAAACTGAGGGCTATGTATGCACATTGAAACCAAACAGCTAAACAAGGAACAGGTGAATCAAATCAATCAAACAATGAGTATCCATGACAACGAAATCATGCTGAGAAACCATAGAAACAAAAAGGAAACCGAGGAATCAGAGTTACAAACCAAGTCAGAAAAAAAAAACTAAATAGAATCCATGCTGAATGTTACAATTAAACCTTGGAAATGTATGATCACAGTGAACATTGAAATTTTCAAAACATTCAAAACAGTCTTTTCAACCCCACAATATCATTTTTTCTTTCTTATAATAATTCAAATTATCACAGAAGTACTTGGATAAAGGTTTATAGTTTGGATATAAACACTGATGTCTGCGGTAGCGATCGAAATAAATCACCTTTTGAAACTTGATGCTTCAAATTTGTCATTGAATCATTCATTCAAGAGATTCCTTCAAAAACACTGATTCATCCAGTAATGAAACAAGTGAAGTCTTTATGAGCGAGTCATTGAATCCTTTATTTAACTTTTTTTTTATTTTATAATTAATTCAAATTATTATTTTTTAAATAATACTGTTTTGTTAAGAATTGTGATCTCTATTTTAAACATAAAACATATAGTAATAATTATCAATAAGGTATCAAAAGTAAGTGATCTTATGGTTTTATTGAACAGTATTGTTAAAATACGCAATATAGTGTATGTGCACATCAGCCTTTTTTATACGGAAAGAATGACCGATATGCATTAAAATATGCATGAACATCAAGCAAATTAGTCAAGTCATAATTTTAATTTTAAATCATTGCTCGTAATGACTATAATAATATTTGCCATGGTCTCCACTACTTGGTTTTAATGAAACCTGCTCAATCCCATCACTTTCACTGCAGCCCACTAACACTTTGTGTATTCACCGACATGCCTCTGGAGAGAGGATTTGCATCTTTATTTTCCATTTTGTTTATCACTTTTTTTCTTTTTCTGTTCTCCTTGTTATGTCTGCAACAACAAGCAGATTAGCTGTGGCTGGCAAATATTTTCTCAGTTTTCTTTTAAGAAAAATTCCAGGCGGTTCGCCTGCAAAGTCTGTAATCTTCAAACGGCATGATGAATGTCCTCAGAGGTCTGGAGTCGGGGAGGAGGCCTCTTGAGTGAAAATCCTGTTTAAATCACAGTCCATTAATAAAGCTCAAAACGCCCATTCCAAATAGATAATCCAGTTGAAAACATTTCAGACATTGAAAAGATGTAACATTTCATACTGAGAAGAAAGTTTGCACAAATATGTTCCTTCTAAAAAGACCATCTTATACTAGCATTACTAGGTTGGTTCGGTTGACTAGTACAATTACTGGTCTTTCTGTAATTTTTCAAAGTTTGAAAACCCTTCAAATTGAGTGTCAACATGAAGCTTTCTGTTTCTGAGAGGTCACAGACAGCCTAAATATAGCAAGGCTGGTGGTTCTAGAGTGAATCTGTGAGTGTGCATTTTTACTGAAGATATTTCCCTACCATTCGCTGTTATGGAGTATGAGAGCTGCTATTAGTCTGGACTGGATAATTGTAGGTAATAACAGTGTAGAAAGAACAAGTCAGTGGCAACAAGAGATGCTTACGGCATTTGAAGAGAGGGAGACAATAGCAGCTTTTAAAGAAAGGTGAGGCGGTTGCACGACCTGCTACCTTGTGGGAACCCTGGGGACAACCTTTTCTCACCCACCTGTCATTATTTTACATTAGCTTCATTTATCTCTGCCTTCGCCTACAATAACACAGCAGTTCAGCACGCTGCTTGTGTGCTGCATGTAGCAGAATGACAATGAAAATAGTGAGTGTCCTTAAACTCATTGTTGACTGATCCAGAACCTTGTGAGCTAACTTAGTACATAGAAGTGCATAGGCAGCTACCTTAGGGTACATCATATCTGAAATGAAACATTAAGTTATATGGATGGATAGTGATGTTATGCATAGCAAACTCACAGTTGTTTCCAATAGAATATGTCATTAGCATGTTGCTAAGCTAATCATTTGATACATTTTCGCCACAAATATTGGATGAAATTACTTTTTTGTATCAATAGTTTTTATATGAACATCAAAATGAAGGTTTTCATGTCTGAATTCTTGCTTTGGATTCATAGTGAGTAAGATTGTGTTTCTGGTATGTGTGTATTCTTAGCACAACTTTCATTCTGTTATTCTGATCTCTTTTGACTTCTTCCCTCGAATGAACCATCTTACATATGTCAGCTATTAGACTGCCAGCTGACGGTCCGCTTTGCAGTCTGTAGCTCAGAAACCCAGATTTAGTGTGCCTAGAGTTGAATATTGTGTGACCCTACAATACTCCTCACCTTTGACCTCTCAGACATCCACTTTGTGCAGTATTTTAAGGCATCATGGGTGCGTTCTTAATATAATTGTAATATGTAATTTTGGTCAGATTCAAAGGCAGCATATCATGTATCATTGCACCAATCTCTGTGAAAAATACACTACTGTTCAAAAGTTTATGGTCAATAAGATATCTTTGTCTTTTTTTTTTTTGAAAGAAATTACTTTTATTCATCAAGGATGCATGTATAGTAAAATTTTCATTTGAAAGTGAACTAATCCTTTAAGAGGCATTTGTTGCTTATGTCACCTTGCTTAGCCCAGTTAGACCTACAGTTTCATTCATAGAAACAGAGGTGAATAAAGTTGTTTGGTTAGGCCCGGTTCTATGGGGGTGTTTGAAAGCAAGAACACCTTCAGTTAATAATGTAATATGTTTACGAAACTTATTTGACAAACGCTTCAGTGCGTATTTGTACTTGCGCTCTGGAGAACATCGAATGTTTCTATTTGCATTTTTTTTTTTTTTTTTGCAGTGGTAAGCAACGTCGCAAACATGTTTGTTGATCTCTTGAATGCAATGGCCAATCAAAGGTGTTTAATTTAGTCAGAATCCATTCAACATTCAAAACACTGGCGTTTTTGTTCAGTGAGTTCTGCGCGCTAAAAGAACTGCAAATTCTCTCATTAACAAACAAAGTATACACACAATGTAAATAAGAGATTCATTGTGCATTGTAGACAACTTTATTGATTATAACAGAACTTTGTGAGATTGCATTGAACTGAGATGAGTGATAGCTTTTTAGTAGAGATGCCCCGATCGATCGGCCAGGGATCGGAATCTCACAGTCTCACTTCTTACCGATTCCGAGCCAATCGGTTTTGTTACCAGCGGCACAGGCAATAATGTCAGCTGCATGTTCTCGCTCTCTTCTCTCTGACGACGAAGTGGCACACACACCCGCGCGGGCGCCTCCTCTCTCTCACTAGTCTCATTCGCTCCGATTAAATAGTGCTTGTATTGAACATACACACCTGCCTCATTTAGTTCGGTTGAATCACATTAGAGTTCGTTATCCCCTTTGGTGTGGTTCATTTGGGCAGGTGTGAAAGCAGCAATTGCACTCAGGTGCGCACCAAAAGCGGACCAAACAAGTGTACCAAGACCTCCTTGAAGAGGTGGTCTCGGTACGCTTTCAAACTAACTCTGGAGTGGTTCGCTTGAGATGTGAAAGCAATCCGACCCAACGGACCAACGAACCAAACAGTATCATAATTCATAACGGGAAATGTGTGTTATAAAAAGCAGTAGTGTCTGATTCTGTGAGTGAGCACATTATTTACCATAGCTGAAAACCAAAGAGCGCCTCTTCATCTCAAATGTTGTGTTATTGCACTTCTCCGTGCGAGAATGCTGTCCCAACGAAGCCTTGATTCCCGCTGCATTATAACATTCATAAATAGTCTCGACACACTGACACAGCCTACTAGACGGCGCTGGGAGATCCAGAGAGAGTGTGCGCGCATGCTTTTGAATTTGCTGCAGCATTAATATGAATGTAGTATATAATTTAATAGGGGAAATGACGGCTACATTCATATACTGTTTGCTTGTGTCTTGACAGTTACAAATAAAGCCACAATAAGCTCATAGAGCGAACTTTTCAATCATTATTTTGATGGATGACGCTGAGAAAACTCTGACCAATAAGTTGTACTTGCATGTGACTTGCATAAACACATTTTGGTATGCTTTGAAATGTTGCCATGTGAAAGCGAACCGAACCCAGAAGAAAATGCATCATTGTAACAAATTTAGTCCCTGTTTCGGAACAAAACAAACTATCCATAGGTGTGAAAACACCCTATATTAGTGGAGCGAACAAGCCAACCTCAGTCTCAAACAGAGACAGAAGTCAAACAGAGTCAAGTACCAAAATGAGTGGCTTACTGCGCTTAAAAGGTCAAATACATACAAAATTATGTCATAATGCCCGTCTTGGCGATTATTCAGATAAACACAGTCAGTTTTAGATCCATAAACAGCTGAGAAAGAGAACGCATTTGTGTAATACTGGGTCCGTTCATAAACTCTTAAAAGGACAGCAGTTCAATATTCCTGCTGCTGTCTGTCATGTTAATCAAAGAACAAGAGAAAATCACTTTCTGCTCTTGACTGAATATGTTTTATAACTTTAATGGCAAGAATGAATCTGTATTTAATATTTACAATAAAGACTACAGGAATTAAGGTGGATAATGTAAAATAACACTGGATGTGTTATTTTACATTTGGTTACTTTATTTCTGTAGTATTTCTTACCTGAATTAAAACCTACTTAACTACTTTTTACTTGTTTTTTTGTTTGTTTGTTTGTTTTTTTTATGAAAAAACTTTGAGTTGAAGAAAAGTAGATTTTTGTATTCTGGTTCTTAGAAAGAAAATTGTAATCGGCAAAAATCAGTATGGGCAGATCACACTAACAAAAAAATCGGAATCGGCCAAGAAAATTGCAATCGGTGCATCTCTACTTTTTAGTGATTATAATTAATGATTCGAAATTGCAATGATTGACAGTGATAATCAAGGCATGATGGGACAAAAATGTGAATGCAGACTAATAGATTAATAGAAACATTTTCGTGTTAATTTTTTTAATTCTATTATAATTATTTATAAAATTAATTACATGATTAAATAATATTAAATGTCTCACTGTACATTGCTATTCTTATTATGGTGGAGCCATTGCTTACACATTACATCTGCACTTTACTAGAGCACCGTCACTAATTTCAGAAGCACCCTCAGTGATTTGATTCTGGAACCGGGTCTGTATTTGTTTAGGAATGTATTTGCACTTGAAAGTTTCCATTAAAAAAAATTAAAGACGTAAGTGCGTTTCTCATTGTGCGATGATGTTCTCACTTAAGTTCTAAACCGACAGAAGTTTCTAAAACACTTCTATGTTGCAACATTCCAGCTGTTTCTCTGAGGATTAGGATAATGAGAAGTACTGTAACTCAAAGCAGTAAGGTGTAGGATAATTGCTCTGTGCAGTGTGTGGAGTCATTTCATTAGAGAGAATTAAAGCTCTCATATTCTTTGCAGGTGGGCTCATGCAGAGCTCCTGAAATGTGATTATGTTCAGTTTTTTACACTCAATGTAGAGAATTTCAACTCCATTGTGTGATGAAGGTATTCTCTGGTATGCTGATATTTGAGCTTTTTTGATTGCAGAAGTGGTGATTATTGCTCTCTACTCGTAACTAATATATTTACATTTTTTACATTACATTAGTGCATTTGGCAGACGCCTTTATCCAAAGAGATTTTCACTGCATTCAAGATAAACATTTTAACAGTTGCTTGCATTCCCTGGGAATGTTAGCACCATCTACTGTTCGAGCTACAGGAATGAAGGCTCCACTCATGAAGTCATTAATGAATTAATTACAGTTTATTATTTATTTTTTGTTTGCAGCGAGCGACACTGCGTGACATTGATTGCCTTTTGCCCTCAGAAAGAGATTTCATTTTTATTTTATTTTTTTAAAAAGCACTTTTGAAGATTTTGTTTTGTTTTAATCATTGGCAACAAATTTAAATAATAAATAGTACATTTGAGTTTGGAAAGTGTCTCATTTGCTATCCACATTAAGGCAAGATTGTTGGCTTTCAAGCATAAAATGGGTTGTAAATTGCAATTTGTTCAATCTCTGTGTGTTTCTATGTGTGTGCACGTCAGGTTGTACGTTTTTTTGGTCAAGGCTTCTTCCCTTGTTATTATGTAAATTTATTTGTGGCTGGTGAATGGCCTACACTACTGTTCAAATGTTTGGGGTCAGGTAAGACTTTTGTTGTTGTTTGCTTGTTTTTATTCAGCAAAGATTAATTAAATTGATCAAAAGTGACAGTGAAGACATTTATAATGTTACAACAGATTTCTATTTCAAATTTCTGTTTCTTTTGAACTTGGCAGCACAACTGTTTTCAACACTGATAATAATAAGAAATGTTTCTTGAGCAACAAATCAGTATATTAGAATGATTTCTGAAGGATCATATGACACTGAAGACTGTAGTAATGGCTGCTAAAGAAAATTTATTTTGCCATCACAGAAATAAATTAAATTTTAAAATTATATACAAATATAAAACACCCATGTTGAATTGTGGATATTACTGTTTTTACTGTATTTTTGATCAAATAAATGCAGCCTTAATGATCATAAGAGACTTGTTTAAAAAGCATCAACTACAAACCCCAAACTATTGGACTCTAGTTTATGTACAATTATTCAAATGATTCAGCTAAACTGACTGTGATTGGTTGGTCACAGTTGGGCTCCTGTCTGTGTGTGTGCTTACAGAACAGGCCTCCAGCAGTACAGGGCTCCCAGCACCAAAGCCACTCTCCAGCATGTGTGAATCCAGCCCTGATGAGCTCCCCCTGGGTGAGACAGAAAGACAGGGGCCGCGTCGTACCAAATCCTCACTGTTTGTCAAGAACTGATATGCTGCGCTATGTTATGTCTTCGCTTTACACATTTTCACTGTTGTTTTCAGCTCAACTAAAACAGATGAGCATCCTGCTTATGCCGCATGCAGAGCAAACTATTAGAACTTCTCTATCTAGGTTGGAGCATGTCAGCACCAGCGCTTTGCTTTATATTATCACTTGTGCATGCGGTTATTCACAGAAAACATATTAATCTTCATCATGCATTTCAGTCATTCTTAAAGGGTTAGTTCACCCCAAAATTAAAAAATTGTCCCATGATTTACTCACCCTCAAGCCACCCTGTATGTATATGAATATCTTCTTTCTGACGAACACAATCAGAGATAAATTTAAAAATATTCTGGCTCTTCCAAGCTTTATAATGGTAGTGAATGGGGGCGCAATTTTGAAGTCCAAAAAAATGCATCCATCCATCATAAAAATAATCCATACGGCTCCAGAGTGTTAATAAATGCCTTCTGAAGCGAAGCGATGGTTTTTTTAAAAGAAAAATATCCATATTTAAAACTTTATAAACTAAAATAACTAGCTTCCAGCAGACGACCGTACACATACTGCGCAAGTCGACTTGCGCCAGAAGAGCAACTTCTGACACGATGTATGATGCAGGATGTAGGAGTATCATAAGCTTAGACACCTCTTGAGGTTCAAAAAAATAGGGCTGTGCAACAAACTCAAGCTCCTCTTCTCTTATATCGAAATCCTCTGACAATTCTCTTTGAAATTTATTGTTTTAGACTTCTAATTCATGGTGTTTTGTTTTGCTCTATCCTCTGCGCTTCCGCGTTTGTCACGTGTGGGGTCTGGGGTTACTCTTCCGCCACATATCAATGCGTACGGCCGTCTGCCGGAAGCTAGTTATTAGTTAATCAAGTTTTAAATATGGATACTTTTCTTACAAAAATCCATCGCTTCACTTCAGAAGGCCTTAATTAACCCCCTGGAACCGTATGGATTATTTGCATTATTGTATGGATGCATTTTTTGGGGCTTCAAGATCACGCTCCCATTCACTACCATTATAAAGCTTGGAAGAGCCAGGATATTTTTAAATATATCTCAGATTGTGTTCGTCCGAAAGAAGATAGTCATATAGACCTAAGATGGCATGAAGGTGAGTAAATCAAGGGATAATTTTTTTATTTTTGGGTTAACTATCCCTTTAATTTTTCAAATAATTAATTATGGGAGTTTATTGGCTTATTCATTTCACAGGGCACTAACCTCATTGGCTGAAGGTCATGTTTTTCATTGTTGCATTGTGCTCGGCAGTGGATTGTGGGCTTTCTTTCTGCCTTTTCTCATTTAATTTTCTCTGCTTTCTTCTGTTTCCCCATCTCTTCTTCTTTCTTTTCCTGTATACAGTACCGGTATCAGGATGATGATTCCCCTCCTCCAGAACACAACTTCCCGCGGCTCACCAATGAAGTTCGAGCTCCGGAACTGGTGCACGTGTCGGAGAAGAACCTCTCAGAAATCGAGAATGTGCATGGCTACGTTTCCCACTCTCACATTTCACCGCTTAAGGTAAGTCACCCTTTCTCAGACCATCCAGTAACACAACGGTCCTCTTCACATTGGCATCTTTCTCCTCCTCTCTCTTTTTCATTTGTGTGTCTGTGTTGGTCTGGTTGCCTCTTTATGAGTGTTCAGTTTCCCATGTCATGTTTTCATTTCTCATTCAAATAGTATCTAAAGAATATATCTAAAGAAATTATTCTTGTTTTTTTAAATATATTTGTTGAAAAGAGTTTGACTTGTAATGCAGACAGTATTAGAAGAGTGCAGTGCTTTAAGTTATGGGTTAGTGTTCATTATAGTGGTAGCAACGTGTTGTGACAAATATTTGATAAAAATTATTATAAAAAAGCCTCTCCAAAAATCACTTTAAGTTGTGAAAGCATAAGAGGTTGTAATCACATGTAATGTTGTAAAATGACTTCTCAACACTAGATGGGGCTCAGTTGCTGGTTTAAAAACAAGGTGCATTATAGCCCTGTTTGACACTGGCAGTAAGGGCTTTATTCTCTGATTAGTTATGAATGATAATAAAATAGGTAGTGTATCTTATTTTGTGGTATATTTTTCAGAGCAAAATCATCAGAAATAAGTAGTAACATATATTGAACTTGGGTAACGAATCTCTGTTTCAGATGATGCGCTTTAAAATCCTAGTACAATCACAGATTTATTTGTTTGTTTATTTATTTATTTATTTTGAAATTGTGTGAATAGGGAAGAAAATTTGGAGCAGAGCTGAATATTACACTACGGTTCAAATATTGGGGTCATAATATAATAAATGTTCAGATAAGCCTATATATATATATATATATATATATATATATATATATATATATATATCTTAATCTTCAACAAGGCTCCATTTATTTGATTAAAAATACAGTAAAAACAGTAATATTGTGAGATATTCTTACAATTTATTATAAATGCTTCCTGTTATAATATATTTTAAAATGTACTTTATTCCTGTGATGTCAAAGCTGAATTTTCAGCAGCCATTTCTCCAGTTTTCAGTGTCAAATGATCCTTCAGAAATCTTTCTGATATGCTGAATTGGTGCTCAAGAAGCATTTCTTTTTATTATTACTATAAATATATATATATATATATATATATATATATATATATATATATATATATATATATATATATATCAGGATTATTTGATTATATTGTCATTATTTGATTATACTGTCATTTCTTATAGTTTTAATGCATTTGCAAAAAAAAAAAAAAAAAAAAAATTCTTACTGACCCCAAACTTTTGAACGGCAGTGTATGTTTATTGTAATATTTTTACTGTTCTCACAAATAAATAACAAATTGTTTTTGTTTGATTTGTACTTCTTTATGCCTTTTTAAGTGTATTGTTTTCATGAAAAATGCCAGATACAGAACATATTTCTTTATTCTACAATTGAAAGCTTTTGTTGCTGTTTTTCTGTGATCAGATATGGCCCTTCTGGAGTCACGCTCTCTGCCAGAGAGACATTAACAGTCTGTGCTTCATCTGATTGTCTGCAGATGATTCAAAAGCACTGTGCTTTTATTTGATCTAAGACCTCAATCTTTCTGTTTTGCCAACAGCCATTTCTCCCCCAGTCACATAACAACCTCTGTCTACCGGCATGATTTCTCAGAGCGAACTCTTGTTGAGTTGAATACACTCAGGTAACAGGATGTTACTTGTCAGTAGTAGGACAAAAAAAATAAATAATAAAAATCACTTATTCCTCTCACTTCCTTTTCCATAGTGCCAGGTGAAAGCACTGTCACACACAAGATGTGTTCTTATGTTTCATCTGAGCTATTATTTAAACAGCTGATTTATGTACACCAGCATCAGACAGACGTTTTTAGTCGCATGTCGCTGTTTTTTCAGCAGCTTGCGCTATGAGCGTTGCATTTTTAAGGTGGTGTGTCAAGTTAAATGCAGTTCAACTTTTAAAAAAGCATCTCCATGCATTCTGTTCGTTTTTCTCTTCGTCCAGCTGTTTTTGAAAGCAAGCACACTCTGTGTGAACAACCTCTCACATTGCTTTTACCAGTGATTGTAGCAAGGGTCGGAAGGTTGTCTTAAGAGGTCAGAGCCAAAATAACCTTTAAATCAAAGCCTCATCCTACCATCTTATTTTCTCTCTTCTTCTCATGGTTCATGCAGTATTTCTGTGTGTTCTTCATCTCTCATCTTGTCTCTTCAGCCTCTCTCTTCCCTCCCTGAGTGCAGCCGACTTGCTAGTGACGCTCTTTTGTGTTTTCTCACCTGCAGCCTGCGCTGGTTACCCGGTTTGATCTAACATACCCGGGGGTGACCGCAGCAAACTACCTGGCAAGTTTGTGATCTTTATTTTGATTGTCTTTTTTCCCCCCGTTATTTTGTTTTTGTTGTTGTCGTCGTCGTGGTTGTGGTTGTTGTGGTTCATCCGTACTCAGGAACATTACGTCTGTGCCAATGTTCCGAGACCGTTATGACATCCGCATGAAATTCTTCAGAGGGTCTGAATAGCAGACTGCTGGGTCTTCAAACAGAACCTCCCTTTGAAGAAAGCCATTTGTGCAGTGAAATCACATTTATTTTCTCTAAATATGGTTAAAGCAAATGAAATCAATTTATGTGATGTCTTTTTGATTATTTTATCTGTGATGTTTTTGTGGTAAATATGTCATTCAGAATGATCACTGATATTTTGATGATGTTTATTGCATATGAGTTACATAGACCTTTTGAAAGAAGTCTGTGCGGGGTTGTTAGTGTGTGTGTGTGTGTGTGTGTGTGTGGGTAAAAGATCTACCAGTTCTTGCATTAGCAGTTAGTAATCGTACACAGTCTGTATGGCAGGTACAGTTTGTCTCACACTTCTGATATCAACCTGCCTTATCAGGCCTTCCAGGACCTCTTATATGCACACACACAAAAGTAAACACTTACACACACTTCAACCGTCCTCTTGGCCTCTTCAGTCTGTCAGTTGTGCTAATGCTTCGGCCTCAGTAGACCGTCACCATGACGCCCATCCTTTCCAAGTCTCCCCGCTCACGCCAGGGACGCTCCACCGAAAATTAGCTTACAGCTTCAACGTGTAGATCTGTCACACCTCAGGATTGAATGAGGTAAAAGTTAATCCTGAGGAAAAACAAAAATGCAAGCTGACATTCCTGCATCAATTTTGAGAAACTAAAATATGCAGACGGTGTTTCTGTAGAAGGTTTATGGTGTGGTCACACTATTCGATGTATGCATGCATGCATGCATGCATACTCAGGATCCTTTTAATAATATTTAATAATATAATATTTTGTTATAATATTATTATTTTTTAAATAATAATAATAATTATTATTAATAATTATTTTAAATGTACAATTTTTATTATTATTTAATATTATATTATACTTTTAATAGAAAAATAAAATTTTAAGAACAATTTTTTTCATTTATTTTAAATTTAAAATTTATTCCTATATTTTAATATATTTTAAATAATATTTTTAATAATTTATTTAATTTAAAATTTAATATTAAATGTATAATAATAAATGTTATTAAATATAATACTAATGATATTAAATATTTTAAAATGTAAATACTGTATTTTAATAGATTATTCAATATATTTTAACTCATTTAATATTATATTCATAATAACAATAATAATATTAGATAATGTTTTTTTATTGAAATAATATATATTTACTAATCTATTTTAATATATTTAAAAATAATTTATATGAATTCACAGGTTGAGAGCTCACCAAACTTGAACTTTGGTATAATGAAGCAACAGATGAAAACGTATGCGCATATGCTTGCATTTTCTGCAGTCGTTTACTTAACGTATAGAAGTGAATGGAAAACAAAGTATAGTATGACCGCATCTTTAGCCTTAGGTGGTACATATTCATAGATCATTTGATGCATATTATAAACAAATATTGGCTAAAGGATTAAAAAAAACACTAAGCTTCAATCTGATTAGCTGGATTTATTAGTAGCAAGTAAACAAGATACCATTGAGCACAACTATATATTACCATTTGCTCTCAGGGTTACATCATATTTTTATATTATCCATCTCTAAATTGTGGTTGGCTGTTTTACATGTTGACCGGATGACTCTTTCCTGTCTAAGTGAGCAGTTCTTGTCCAGAATAAGTTGAGGACCAGATTTTGTCAGTGGTCAAAGTTCTGTCTACATGAGACTAATAGAAGCTCTCATTCTTGATGCACTCTATTCAACAGCCAAACTTGTTGATTAAATTACTATTGACTTTCACTGCATGTATATTCTAGCCTTGCTGTCCCCTCGTGGCTCGGAGAGAGTGAGTGTGAGACTTTTATGCCAAGAGGTGAGCGAGAAATGCAGCTCCATTATTCTCACTGAATCACTGCAGGGCTAAACATTGTGAATCAGCTTGTACACCCGCCGCCTGTTTTCAGCCTCAGTCCTCCTACTGAAAAGCTGCTTTAACACAGCACTAATTGTACCACTGCATAAGACGGTCGTCTCAGAAACTTGACAGTCGGATGGCATGATATCGATCCTCAAGCCCCGTTATTGAATAACATAACAACCAGAAAGGACATGTACCTTCCAGTTGAGATATTAGCTATCCACTAGTCGAGGAGGCGAGCAAACATCTGTGGTTTTAATGAGCAGAGCTTGGCAGGGGGGGAGGCATGATATTTATTAGCAGAATCGGTGTGATTGGAGAGCTCTTTTCTTCCCGAGAGAGAGCATCTCAGAAAAGTAGTGAGAGACAGCAGAGGCTCAGGGTTAATGGTGATTGTTTGGTTATCTCTCCTCCCTGGTGAAATGATTACTTCAGAGTCAGGGCTCTGTGTGTGCCCAGGTCGGAGTAAAGGACCAGGCTTGATTGTCTGGGAGATGAGCCTTGGGTGGAATTAGAGATCAGGCAATTACCTCGAAAAGAAAGAAAAGAGGAGGGGAGGAGGTGGAAGGCAAAGGAAAGAACTAAAAAAAGGAAAGGAGAGTTGTGGGAAGACCTAAATGCATTAATTAATCATGAAATTGGTTACTATTATTTGGTTACGTATCCAAATAATTTAACCCAGCTGCCAACAGGAAGAAACATGTTTAAGTACTTTTAGCATTGTTTCCTTGGACAAGTGTCACAATTTTTACCGCTCATACTTTTTGTTACGTCTGTTTAGCTTTAAAGGAACACTCCACTTTTTTTGAAAATAGGCTCATTTTCCAACTCCCCTAGAGTTAAACAGTTGAGTTTTACCGTTTTCTAATCCATTCAGCCGATCTCTGGGTCTGGCGGTACCACTTTTAGAATAGCTTAGCATAGTTCATTGAATCTGATGAGGCCAATAGCATCTCGCTCAAAAAAATGACCAAAGAGTTTCGATATTTTTCCTATTTAAAACTTGACTCTTCTGTAGTTACATTGTGTACTAAGACTGACGGAAAATGAAAAGTTGCAATTTTCTAGGCCGATATGGCTAGGAACTATACTCTCATTCCGGCGTAATAATCAAGGAACTGTGCTGCCGTACCATGGTGCAGCAGGTGCAATGATATTACCGCAATAAATGTCTCACAAATGTCTCCATGGTTGCAAAGCACGCTCCCTGTGCAAGCAGGGGGTCACAGGCACTGCGTAATATCATATTATTATTTCAGCTTCTAGTTTTCATAATCTTAGTATGAAATTTAAACATTTTTTTTTCATAAGTTTTTCATCTAATATATTCATCTAATATTTATACTTTTATTTCAGCTTTATAAAAATCACTTTAAAAAAATGCGGCTTTCTGTTGGTCAACGTGGTGAATCCGCTTGACCAACATCAGCACGTAGCAAAATCTTGGGAAAACCTTTCAACCTCAAGCGAAGTTCCCAATCGTGTGGATTCCTAATCAGATTTTCGCACGTGAAAATTTTCTGAACAATGTTCACTGAACTTTTAGTCCACTAAACAACTATTCTTGCATTGCCAGACCTTTAGACTGATGGTAGAAGGACTGGACTCAATAGCAGCTGTCACTGGACAAGGACTGCACATAGGCTGTCTGACTGACATGTAAAGCAACCAATCACAGTTTGCTTTGTTCAGCGTCATCTTCAGGAGTGTGAAAATGTAACAACAAATGTCCCTACAATAACAGACTGGAGCGTAAATCTTACGGACGAATTTTAAAGAGTCTATGCCATACTTTTTTCACATACTTTTAAAAAAATCCAGCGTTTATTTTCTGATAAGCGCTGTCACAGTTGTACACACAACAGCTTTCTTCTTCCATGAAGGGGCGGACAGTCAAAGTCCATTAAATCCTGAAGGATTCATCCAATCAGATGACGACTTTAAAACTCCTGAAGTGTTTCCCATTTTGTGTGCCATATGCATCAGACCTTCAGCTAACAGTCCGTGGGCGTGATGTCTGACACTGAGACTACTAAACAATTACACAGAACACCCTAGCAACTGCATGGCAACACAGTAAACACCCACTCAGATCACCTTCTCAGATCACTAGAATCTACAAAGCAATGCCATACCTCTCACAACAGCTATATCTCTGTTCATATTCAGTATGAGTGACACTATTTTGCCACGGTCGTCTCAACAAGGGCAGAATATCTACCACAGACAGTCATTATTTTCCTGGGGCATGTAACATGAATTCAAGGAGTTTGAATTTGCTCCATTAGCATACTAATTGTTTTCAGGTCTTCTCATTTTTGTCACATCACTTTAACTAAAGCGCTTATGTCTGTCCTGAAGCATGAGCTTAATGAAATTGGCTCCGGGGTCTTATGTTTTCTTTTTTTTTTTTTTTTTTTATGAGGTGAACTCATTAATCTGTTCATAGACTGCTTTGTTTTGAAGGGGTTTTAGGAGTCAGGACTTCTGATGTTTCCAAAAGCATACACACCTTACATGCACTCAGTGTGTTTGGAGAGTTACAGGGTCAGCTATGTATTTTAAAATGTAGTCTGGGCAGAAAACTGTCATTTTCAGTGGTTTTGTTTTGACAGTGTGGGATTTCGTGAATAGACTCTAAAGGCACTGAAATACTTTTATTAAACTGATGTGACGTCATTTCGAACAAAATCAGGCCAAAACGAAGTTCGTTTTGTGTTCTTTTTGGAAGTTCAAAACGGCTTGCCAAAGCGAACTTTCAGGAAAAGTTCGTTCCAGCTGCAAAACACCTTCGTACTACCATTGGTCAGTGATGATAACGTAATAGGAGGTGTGCGCCGAGGCTCCGCCTTCATTCGAGTGGAACTCTTCTCTGACTCATTTCATCTGTTTGTTGAGGTAAGAGCTCCACAGGTGAAACACACTGAATAGCCGCTTTATAGTACAAAATGAAGTTGCGCTTCTAATGAAATGAGGCACTGACACTGTTTTTCATGTTTGATACTGTAAAGCTGCTTGCTTTTAAGCAATCTATTGAATAAAGTGCTATATAAATGAATGTGACGTGACTGGAGTGCTAATTTGCAGAGCTCGTGCTAACATACCAATGTTGTTATGATCAGACGCTTTTCTTATGCTTTCTATAAAAATGCTTGCAGTTTTCTCATTTTTGTTGTGTTTATTTTATTACGGAGAAGAAAGTGCACAGCACGTATTTACATATTCATCTAACCGGCGCTCTCAGCAGTGTGGGCGGTGTCAGATGTTTGATTACAGTATATTGCTGCTCACGTATTTCGAACATTTTATTCCTAAACGAAGAACGAAAAAGAACTCCGTTTGAAGTATATCGGAGCCTTTAGAGGCCTATTAAGTTGCACGTGAGAAGCACTTTACTTTTTGCTTATTGTCAACTGCTGCTTAGGGGAGTATATTATTTCTGCACCTCTATCATCAGACGAAATTGCAAATTGTTTCTAAATAATCTGCCTTGCACTGTAGAAAAATATCCTGTTAAATTTATCATTTAAAAAATAAAAAATGCAGCTGTGCTTGCCAGAAAGTCACTGTAAAAATATGGTGACAAGGTTTCAGGTATTATGATATGGCATACTATATGTGCTTGTATATTTTACAGCTTATAATCATATATTTAATTATGTGGTATAATGTTAATTTAACCATCTACTGTTTACCTTTAAATGTACTGATTCATTATAATACATCATAATAATGCAGGTGGTAAACTATAAAAACCACATAATGAATCAGTTCATCATAAGTGGTCTGTACATAAAACATGACCAATACTCGTATATAGATGGTGCACAGGGTCATACACACAAAGATGAAACCCCATCAGGGCAGCACACAACACTAAAATTATGTAACAATCATTAACGCAAAATGCAACAAAACACCCCAACGCATAATCAAACCAAATTATTTATACAAATTATAATCATATGTGGTGTGTCATGCAGGGACTTCTGGGAATGTCCTTTTGCTGTTTTTCATTATAGATTATACAATAATTCATATATTTACTTGCAAAACCACAAATTTGACAGTAATTTAAGTAAAAATGCTTATGTGATGTTAAACCATTTACAGTTTTTCACTTTGTATAGTAATATAATTTACAGTTAACCAATTAACAGGTTTTTACAGTAGCATTTTTAGGTAAAACATTTTTACAGTGCAGTTTGGACAAATAGTTATTGGTTGAGCCAGAAGTTGACATGTTAATTTCTATGATAAGCCCATCTACAAATGGCTTGCTTATAATTGTTTTTGGCATATTAAATTTGGATAGGGAAAAAAAGTATTTTAACATTGACAAAAGTACTTCACCTTTAACTGTCATTGTCCTTGAAATCACTTTCAATCCAAATGTCATTATGCAATTTTAAATTTGAGAAATTTTGCACCAACTGGGAAACAATTAGAACCCTTGACATGTTCCTACCTTTAATGATGATTGCAGGGCTAGTTAAAGGCTAGATTTTACTTTTATAGAATATAATTATTTTTTGGTCTCATACAGATTAAAACAATCACCTCTTTTAAAGGAATAGTTTAACCACAAAATTATTATTTTTATATAATTTACTCACCATCATGTTATTTCCAACCTTTGTGGAACATTAATGTCTTGGTGTTTTGATCCATACAAAGAAAGTCAGTGGGGTTCAGTGTTGTTTTTGACCCCAGCATTCTTCCAAATGTCTTAATTTGTATTGTGTGAGGGTGAGTGAATGATGACAGAATTTTAATTTTTAGGTGAACTAACCCTTTAAAACTTATCATGAGAATCATATTAAGAAAAAAAAAAAAACTGATTCAGAGTGGCAAGAATCCTTAATGGGTTAATTTTACAGGTTGACAGTTACTGACAAATAAATAATCTTAACGTTAAATTGAACAATTACTTGAAAGAGCAGAGAGATGCTTCCAGAGCTTTAGAGAACAGCCAGTAGAGTCACATATGTTACCCATCTGTTTCTCTTTCTGTCTTTCTGTTTGTTTGTTTTTTATTTATTTATTTATTTTTTGCTTCATTATACTTTTAATTATAGAACCTGTTGCTGAGCTCAAATACATGTTTTATAGTATGTTTAACAGTTGAATTAGCAAAGTCCTTATTGAAAATCACTCTGCACAGTTTGCAGCCATCTTGAAAGAAAAAAAAAAGAATAAGCTGATTGGTGCTTTTAAATTAATGGTGGAACTTCCTTATCTACAGTATATTTGCCGTATTGAGCATTGCAATATCTTACTGTCTTGTTACTTATGTCTCCTCCTCTTATAATATCAATGTCAAAAAAATGATGTCAAATAGTGTCAAAAAAGTTAGATATTTAACCAGTGAGAAGGTGTCGTGTTTTGTCAAAGCTTCTTGTTGTTCCTTAGCTCTCTTTCTTTCTTTTTTCTCTCTCCTCACACAAATGCTGAGGAAGGTCATTCTTAACCAAAGCAAACATGGTGATATGAATACTAAACTGTCTCCATAATTGCAGATTAAGCAACTGGGGATTATAAAAGAGAACATATTTAGGCGCCCTGATCAGTCCTCACAGACTGTTTGAAATGCATCCTTTAAGCAAAATGCAGTTTTGAAAGTATGAGTTTTTAATGGTGATGAAATGTCTGTTTGGGCCAAATCACTAATGAAAAGTGAATATTTTGAACTTAACTGTCACTCTGTGACTATATTGATTTGTCTCAGTTATTGTAACAAATCCCAGCATTGATGTTTTATAGACAGGACACATGCTATTGTGTCCTCCCATCTTAAAGTTTGTCTTCTTTTTTTAAAACCATGAATGCAGTCAGATCCTGGCAGTTGCCTGGTAACAGATGTGCCCGACTGAAATGTTTTTAATAATCAGACCCACGCTTGAATCTGACCTTGTTATTGTGTGTGTGCGTTTGTGTGTCTGTGTGTGACCTTCACCCTGTATCTCTAATGAGTGTAAGTAGCTCTAACAGGGTTATGCTGCACTGCAAGCGCTAAACAACAGAGAGAATGTGAAGTGTGTTTTACTGACAGGGTTTCGGGAACCTTCAGGACCCGATGCACAGCACAAGTTTATGTTGTTTCTGCTCAGCTCATTATATGTCTGTCCACTGTGTCATCTTTTTAAATAAAAAAGATAACTCGATAGATTGTAGCTTGCTTTTTTTTATATATAGAGTAAGTGCTACCTGTCCATGTTTGTTGATCACATACAGGGGCATACTATAATGACTTTTAGAAATGACTAAATTCGCCCAGATATTTTAAAGAGGTTTGTTTTTTCCTGAACACAGTGTGAATGAGAAAAAGGTACCTCGTCACATTTTACAATCAAGCAGTTGTTTGCTTTCACAGTGGGCTAAATGAACATGTAAAAGGTGAAATGTAATCCCACTGTGGCTAAGGCTACCTACTAATGTCCACCTTTTAGCAATTTTTTTTTTTATAATTTAAATAATAAAATAATGTATGAATATATGAATAATAAGTCATTTATGATTATTCATAACTCAAACCATGCCTGTCACAGTTTGTGCATTGAGCTGCTGACAGAAAGTAAACTGCCTTTGAAAAAAAAAAAAAAGACTCTCTCTCTCTCTCTCTCTATATATATATATATATATATATATATATATATATATATATATATATATATATATATATATATATATATATATATATATATATGGTATGATAAAAAAAAATGGTATGACTGTGTAAGAAAAAAATTATCTTAATAATGTCAGATAACACTTGGTCAGGTCAAAGTGTCTGAATAATTTTGGGGGTATAATATGTCACAGTTTACTTTATTTTGCTATCCTCACTTACATAAATAACTATAGTGTCCTGCACTATAGTTTTGTCTGCTCACCAAGGCTGCATATATTTAATTAAAAATACAGTAAAAACAGTAATATTATGAAATATTATTACAATTTAAAATAACTGTTTTCTGTTTGAATATATTTTATAAAGTAATTTATTCCTGTGATGGCAAAGCTGAATTTTCAGCATCATTACTCCAGTCTTCAGTGTCACATGATCCTTCAGAAATCATTCTAATATGCTGATCTGCTGCTCAAGAAACATTTATGATTATTATCAATGTTGAAAACAGTTGTGTACTTTTTTTTTCAGGATTCCTTGATGAATAGAAAGTTCAAAAGAACAGCATTTATCTGAAATACAACACTTTTGTATACACTACCATTCAAAAGTTTGGGGTCAGTAAGAATTTTTATTTTTATTTTTTTGAAAATAAATTAATACTTTTATTCAGCAAGGATGCATTAAATCCATCAAAAGTGACAGTAAAGACATTTGTAATGTTACAAAAGATTATATTTCAAATAAATGCTGTTCCTTTGAACTTTCTATTCATCAAAGAATCCTGAAAAAAAATTATTGTACACAAATATTTTGTACAATTGTACACAATTAATGTTTCTTGAGCAGCAGATCAGCATATTAGAATGATTTCTGAAGGATCATGTGACACTGAAGACTGGAGTAATGATGCTGAAAATTCAGCTTTGACCACAGGAATAAATTACTTTATTCAAACATAAAACAGTTATTTTAAATTGTAATAATATTTCACAATATTACTGTTTTTACTGTATTTTTAATTAAATAAATGCAGCCTTGGTGAGCAGACGAAACTTCTTTTAAAAACATTAAAAATCTTACAGATTCCAAACTTTTGACCGGTTGAGTGTGTGTGTGTATATATATATATATATATATATATATATATATATATATATATATATATATAACTACACAAGCGTAATGTAGTGACCGACAGGCCGACATTGCAGTTGGATTCAATCATACAATTTGGTTTTTGGTACTGAAAATTTAAGTTATCCAAATATAGATTATAACATGCACTTTTTTTTTACCACGGCATGTAAATGTAGCCATAATTAATACTGTAAATCAGTAATGGCAGCTGTATTCTCTTGCTGTGTAAACACAGCCACTTTTCAGACCTTTTTTTAACCCCATATCACATTTCACTCTTCTGGTGAAAAATAAGTGGACTGTAGGTCTGCTAAGGTCCAAATCTCTTTCTGTCCTCAACCTTCTGTATTTATCAGACTCTAGAGCTCTTATCTATCTCATTCCCCTGCTGCTGTGCACAACTCTGCTGTTACACTTCCAGATTTGTGTCCCGTCTGCCTTTAATCTCCCAGAGTGCACCTGGAAACTCAAGTTTAGCTCGATCAGTGCACACCTCACAGCTTTGTTAAAGCAAGAAATGTATTGTACAATGCACTTAAAACTATTTCCCAGCCACCGTAGCAGCTTTTAACAGTGGTAGTTGGTAGTTTATATAGCGCACGAGTCTTCCCTGCGGTTCAGGTGATTGCTGGGGAAGGGCTGGTGCATGGTGATATAACTCAGTTTTAGTGCACTTTAAAGCAGCTTAGTCACTGGCTGAGAGAGAGAAAGAGCACTACCGGGTCCCTTTGAGACATATCATTTGTGTAAAGTACAAGATAGCATTGCAGCACCATGGAGAGCTCTGTGTGCGTGTGCATGTTGGCATCTTAAAGTGGCTTCCCAGTGCTTCCTTTCAAACCTGACAGGGCACAATAACACACTGCAATTAACACCCCAAATTACCCACCACAGGCTGGAAACCAAGAGAGAGGAGTAGTCGGAAGGAGAAGACAGCGAAAACTGGAAGGGAGGGCAATGGAGGTTGCGTTTCAAGCAGAATCCATTACACAATAAGGCCTCCAAAGAAATTGATTTGCTATTAGAGGGTAAATGCATATGGCAGGCTGTGGGAGATTTCCTGGAAGGGGCAGATTCCGAGCCCTCTTCCCGTGCTCCTGTACAAAACCTTGATGGAACTGCCATCCGCAAAATTGTGCCTAATTTGATGTTGATATTTCAGCATGCATCGAATAAAAGTATACTTTCTGCTCTTCCATTTCAGATGGATCAAAGGCAATTTAAAGAGAAGTGTCTCATTTGAGGCTCTTAGCCTCACACTTTCCATCTGTTTCCTGTTAACATTTGCAGAGGGAGGCAGAATTAAGGCCCTCTCACATTTCACAAATTTGCCAATGCGTTAAACTCTTTGGGGGGACCACTTTTCCAAAATGTTTGACTTTGACCTACTTTGTCACTGACTTTTTGTAGTGCCGACAATAGCTATCTTTCCATCCACCTATTTTTACGCGCATTTTGGGATATCGCATAAAAAACGCTGGATGGAAACGCTAAGATGCGTATAAATGCTAAAAATGTGCATAAAAACTTATACACTCAAATGAGTAGGATAAATTTTTATGCAACACGAAAACATGCACATAAACTACAATGGAAACACTTTTACAGAATAAATTCCTTGATGCGCATCAGAAAAGACATGTGACTTTGCGATGGGACGGCATAAATGGACCAACCAGCTGACCGATCTCGTTGCACAGCATCTGAAATGCTGCATAATTTATTATATACAAAAATTATTATATACAGTGGCTTCTACTGCAGAAACTTCCATTTTTCTTAGTGATATGTAGCGCTAGTGTATCAGGAAGTGACATTTTTGTTCTCTTTGACTCGCTGGATGGAAACTGCTTTATTTGCAAACGTTTTATTCGATATTCAAAATTTGTGCATAAGTTAAATACACAACGTTGGATGGAAACATAGCAAACGATTACTGAACATTTGGTATGATGTATCATTACATGAATGGTGCTGTTGTAAAAAGAGAGAGACTATGGGTGTGTTCACACTTGGCATGTTTGGTTCGATTAAAACGAACCCTGGTGTGATTGGTCTGTTAATGCAGTTCATTTCAACATGTGTGAACGCTACCATTCAAACCTTTGTGCACACCACACAAGCAGGCCGAGAATCGCTAAAAAGATGCATTTCGGTCCGCTTCCAAATGAACTCTGGTGCAGTTCAAATTAAATATGAATGCAACATGGACCAAAGACATGTATACGGACCAAAAACAGGACATGTAACGCTAAAGAGGACAGAATGCTCAAGCATACCTCGCCATAGTCGCAATGTTGCTCATCACAGTTTGGTACAGGCATCAGAACCGTGTCTCCTCATAGCAGATCTTTGTTTTTGTGTGTGACGGAGGGATTCCTGTCACTGTTTTGACTCCTATACACATTTTATAAGCTCTACACGAGTTCTCAGCTGGTCAAAATACCATCATTTAGTCCAGCACTCAGGATTGTTTGGGTGTTTGGTAAGTTCTGTCGCGAAATATACGTCATAAAAGCTGACCAGTCAGGTTGTGAATGTACCCATTTGACTTTAGGTTTGGTGTTAAAAATACCAATGTGAACGCTAAGTGGACCACAACTAAATGTTGTTGTTTTTTTGTTTGTTTTTGGTCTGGACCAAACAAACCAAGCAACCCGAACTACGTGTGTGAACACACCCTTAATATAAATACAGATTTCTCGATTTCAGTTTCATTTATAATGTCCATCTTTTTAATATGATAATTTATATACACTATCATTTCAAAGTTATGGGGTCTGTCAGAATGTTTTTGAAAGAAGTCTGTTATGCTCTTCAAGGCTACATTTATTTGATAAAAAAAATATATATATATATATATAGTAAAAACTGTAATATTATGAAGTATTATTACAATGTAAAATAGCTTTTTTCTATTTTAATTTTAAAATGTAATTTATGAATTTTCAGCAGCCAGCCATATATAATTTTTTTGTGTGTATTTATATATATTAATTTTTATCATTATTATTACTATTATTATGGTAACACTTTACAATAAGGTTCATTTGTTAACATTAGTTAATGTATAAACTAACATTAACCAACAATGAGCAATACATTTGGTACAGTATTTATTAATCTTTGTTAATGTTAGTTAATAAAAATCCAGCTGTTCATTGTTCATGTTAGTTCACAGTGCATTAACTAATGCTAACAAATACAACTTTTGATTTTAATAATGTGTTAGTAAATGTTGAAATTAACATTAACTAAGATTAATAAATGTTGTAGCGGTATTGTTAATTCTTAGTTTCTGTTAACTAAAGTAGTTAACTAATGTTAATTAATGAAACTGAAAGCATATTGTAAAGTGTTATCATTATTATTTATGTCCACTGCTTTTTCAGATCAAATCTTTGCAGTCGCCTCCTAGTGCTATACATCACAGTGTTAGATGCAAATTGAGAAGGTGGTATAGGCAGTGGGGGGTAAAAGGGACCTGCTGGAGCCTGAGCTACAGATCACTTTGATGTGGTCCCCTGTCAGACCCTCTGCCCTTTACGTTGGCCAGGAATCTGCCTAACCTACTGTATGTTCCTCATGCATACCAACACATCCCACCTATGACTGCACATCACAGTCATTTTGTTGTTCATTAATGCACAGGTGTATTTATGGCAGGACTTGATTTTAGAGTAGTCAGGAACTCACCGTGCCTTCAAACGAGTCCAAATGAGGTGCATAGACAAAAACATCCAAATAGTGAATTTCAAAAGAGTCCGCACACACCACCAAAGAAGAAAAAACATCAAATGTGAGACAAAAACAAGATTTTTACTGGGAAAAAAAAGGAGCCATTTTAATTTAAGGAGTCACATGGTTGCATAGATCACATGATCAATTGAACCAAACTATAACAAATAATCCATCCTAAATTATTTACTGTTATATGTAAATAATACAACATCAAAGAAAGAAGAAAAAAAAGAGAGAGAGAGAGAGAAAGAGAAAAGGAAAATTATGTATAACATACTAAATTATAAAGTATGTCAACTGTAAGTCTAAAAATATGTATATAAATTTACCACAACATATTTTTTGAATGATCATCATGATATGAATAAATTACATCAAGTTAGGGAACAATAACTGTATTTTGGAGTAACAAGAAGATATAATTCATAAAAAAACATGACAATTGAAGTTCTTCATTCAATCCCTTTGTATGTACACAGTCCATATAATAAATCCACTTAGCTTCACATTATAGTAATCTTTTGTTAGAGTCACCACCTCTTCTTGAGCTAGTCAGTCTCTTGATTTTAATCAGTCTTGATTTTATACAAAAAGAATTGATTGTATTGTGAAAAGTGGGTGTTTTTTCTCTTTACAAAATTGATATGATTTGTTTCAAAAACTTTTTTTTTAGTTGGAATATCTTGCACCAATACATTATTCTCAGTAAGATCAGGAATGAATGTATTGAGAAAGTAAATAGTGTCTATTTGATCGTGACTTATAATTTTGTGTTTATTCATAATTTCAGATGGGGATATGTCAGCTGCAAAGGCCATGGTTGCAATGCCATGATTCATCCTTGACATGACGTAACTGTGCATGTGGGGGACACTCAGCCATGTCTATAGAGTCAAGGTCATGGTGTGGCTCAGTAATTTAACTGGGATCAATGGGACTGTACGGCTGTGTGATTCTGACTGCCTGACTCTGCTGAGAGACTAATACTGATCTGAATGTGTGTCCTTCTCTAAAACTGATGTTCAATACACACATACTTTAATCTTATCGTTAGAACCTGTCATTTACAAACAGCTTGATCCATCTGCCGACAACAATATCTGTGGGATTACCTAATGTTAATGCCCACTAATCTTTCTTTCTTTCTCTCTTTTTTTTTTCTTTCTTTCTTTCTTTCTTTCTTTGTAGCATTGGCTTAGTGGCTCTCTTGGTTTCATCATTTTCCTCTAGGGCTCTGTCATGTGAAGGCATACAGCCACATTTTCTACTGCCATCTCAGTGACTATCACCTTCAGATGAAATGTGATTGATTTTAGCATTTCGGCCATGAGTGACATATCTGAGCGAGAAATGATTTTACCCTTTCAGATAGGGAAAAACTGTTTTCTGGATGCATGCTTTGAATCGGGAAAACTGTTTTCTGGATGCATGCTTTGAATCTTAATGTGTTAGTGTGTACAGTTGGATTGTGATTGTTGAGGGTGGGATAAGTGCTTAGAATGTATTTTCAGGATGAATGCAATTGATGGTCAAGGAATTCTGGAATATATATGGATCTGTGCTTCCTATTCTGATCAGAACCGCCCTTTCAGCAGTCATCCGCATTCATGATTGTCCCCGAGACAGCCCTGAACTTATTATTAAATAAGTTGTGGTTTCAAAGCCACCTTACTCCATAAAGCCTTCTTTAATGGACACCGTTTGACCGAACGACCTCTCAGTCCGCTGCTTCTGATGTCTCTGTGTTGATGATGGAATGTGGGGTCCTCTGACTCACTGAGAGAATCAACAATGGTGTACCGCTGGTTTCTTACGCACATCCCCTCTGGGGTAGACCTATTATTTAGAGAATGCAATGCCCCCCGGCCCATTCATTTCCTAGACACGAGCGGCCAGTGTGAGGGAAATTTCCCTGCATACACACAGCTCCCTGGCGTGCAAAAATCAATAGCCGCGCTGCAATGCATGCAGTCTGAAAAACACACTACTGTAGCCCATCTATTACAGATGCGCCGCAGGATAATCAAAGCCAGACCTGATAATGAAGGAGCTCTGCTAAGGCAAGCATATTTCAGCACCAGCTGAAACGAAAATTAAGTTTCCAGTGGACCATAATTTATGTATCAAACATGTCATTTGATAAATAAGCATGATTTGCCTAGAGCAAGATTTGTATTTAATTGTACCATACAAGTTCCATGTTCCACAAGTTTGTATACAGTTTGATTGGTATTCCCAACAACACTTCATGTACTCATGGCCTCACAGGTAGCACATATTCTATGACATAACTATTATGTGCTTACAGTTGTCTCTTGAAGTCTTTTTTTGTTTTTTGCTTCTATTGCTATAATGTGTATTACTTAAGTACTACAATTATTATTAAATGTATTAATATATTCATGAATATTATTATATTTTACACACATTTTTATCTGCATTTTCTGTTATTATAATAATAACGTTACGTAATACAGTAATAATTACATAATATTAAAATGGAATAAGTTAATATTTACCAAATTTTACATAGTATTCTATTCTGCTTTCTAAAAATTTTGGAAACTTGTTTTGTTTCTCTTTAGGTTTATAACAGCACTCTAATGGTGGGTAGAAAAAGAAAAATATATAGATGGCTATAATTTAGGTATGGACTTGTGCTACAATTATCATATTTGGGTTTAGTGGCATCAATAAATTTGAAAACCTCTAAACAATGTCCAAATAGCTGTTTTTGGCTTTGTATTATGTTAACCAATAGTAAATGTGCAAGACAAACACTAGGCCGTGTGTCCACCAAAGCGTTTTTTCCAAGGCTAGCATATTTTTCCATTTACTTTCAACGGGAGCAACGTGTTTTTAAAACGCCAGGAGCATAACGAGGTACTGAGCGTCAATTTTTACTGGTCGACCAGAGTTGAAGAATGCTCAACTTTGGGTAGAGAGAAAGTAAAAGTAGCATGGACACTACTGTAAAGTGTGGTTATTTCTTGTGAATGCGACGTACATATGGCAGATTCCTTAACAATATTCTCTAATCAGCTTACGTCGGAGGAGAATCAAGAGCACTTTACTCCACTCAGAGGAATTATGTAACAATCATAATAATATGTAGCAGTTAGATTGTGTATTGAAGATGAAGTGTGGTAGTTATGTGACAAACACAAGGTCTACTCATTTAACAAAATAGAGCCATTTATTGATTCAATGCAGGAGAGATTTAGTGTTTGAAATTTAATTTATTCTCAGTTATTTTTTTCTGCTTAGATGCCACTATTTATTCTTTATCTATAAACCCACAGGTTGATTAGATTTAATATCCGCTACCCTTTTTGGTAATCATGAGGATATGGGGTCGAATCATGCCTAGCTCTCAGCTATAAACCTGCTTGATTAATCTCCTTATTTGAGAAGAGAATTTCACAGCTGTACTTTGTGTAAATATTTAAATGAATTAGAATTTGATATATGAACCTGGAGCTATACATGTGGCTTTGTTCACATTCTCATGTATTCATTATCTTAAAACATGAAAAAGAAAATGTACTTGTAAAATTGTACCCAGCCCAGAATAGACTGTTTATTCCTGCTCATTAACCTGTTCTATTTTGCACCTTATTATATCTCATTAGAGCTTTCTACCATATTTTTCGATGCCTGTGGCTTTTTTGCCACTCATTTAATGTGTTTTGAGTCCATCTTTAATGTGTACTCCAATGTTTTTGTACAGCTCCATGCTGTCGGAAGAACATCAGTGAGTAACATCATGAGTCAAGGCTTCCGTAACTTTGTAGCGCCTACACTCGCCCCCACTCAGGGCGAATCACAGCCCTCCTTCATTGTTTATCCCACACAACCCTCATGTTAACATTTTGACGTCTTTGCTGGTTGAAAGAGCTCACAATGTCTGCCCAGATCTCAGATCTTATGTAGTAAAATTAACTTTTTTACCATCATAATAGCTGTTAGCCTGAAAAGGTTTCGATTCAGATTTACTGTTGTCGTCGATAGATGAGCTGATTGCTCTTATCAGTGCATCCAGGACTTTGAGCTACTCTAGGAATGTTTGAAAGAACCTCTGGGATTTCAGAGGCAATGTTCTTTCACTTTTGCTGATGAGTGCATTTCTGTGAATGTGTGACGTTGTCAGCGAAGACGTTCGGTGATGTTAAAATGAAGCTCATTTGCAGCGTGTGAAAACGCATGCTGGGGTGTGATGGGAAGCGGAAGGAAGAATAATGAAATCTCTCCTCCTGCTGTAATACTCGCTCACACACACACACACACCCACTTAGCAGATCAGTGTGAAATATGAGTGTCTTACAAGTATGAGGGCTGACCATTGATCCATGTGTCAACTGGGTGTTAAATGTGATGGCTCTTGAAAAATGTTGAGCATTCTTATTAGAGTTAAGCAGTACAAAAACATTACCAAATGATGGTTAATCACTATAGCCAAGTAACATTTTTCATTAATCATGACTTCATAGCTTCATCCAATGATTTCATGGTTTAATTACAAATCAGTATGGTACAATATAACAAGAGGATCCGTTAAAACATACACTGCCGTTCAAAAGTTTGGGGTCGTTTTTGAAAGAAATCTCTTATGCGCACCAAGACTGCAATTATTTAAACAAAAATACAGTGAATTCAGTTTTGAAATATGATTACAATTTAAAATAGTCTTCAGTGTTACATGATCTTTCAGAAATCATTCTAATATGCTGATTTGGTGCTTAAGAAACTTTTTTTTTTTTTTTTTCAATGTTGAAAACAGTTATGCTGCTTAACGTCTTTGTGGAAACTGTGATACGTTTTTTTCAGGATTCTTTGTTGAATAAATATATCAAAAGAACAGCATTTATTTGAAATATAAATCTTTTGTTACATCATAAATGTCTTTACTATCACTTTTAAATCAATTTCTTGCATCCTTGCTGAACAAAAGTATTAATTTCCTTTAAAAACAATTACTCCAAACTTTTGAATGGAAGTACGTCATTCTTAGGTTGTAAATATTATTTCTCAGTGGTTGCTTATAGCTCAGGAGATAATTGGTGCACGCTATTCCAAAGAATTTTTTTTACCTTTAATTTATAATAAATAATAATAATAATAATAATAATAAAACCAATTCCATCTCTACTATTTTCTAATTTTGAAAAGCATGATTTATGTTACATTACGGAAGTATGTGTTGTGAATTCCATTTCATGTTGGCTTGACTAGGGTCCTAATTTATGTTTCATTTAAATATCATTGTTGTCTCTTACAATCCCTTAGGAGTGTTAAAAATAGAAACAATTGAGATAATTGTTAACTTTCAGAGAGTATAGAGCTATAGAGTGAATGTGTAAGAGCTCAAAGTATTTAGTCTTTGCAGAACTTTATGAAAAAAGATCTCTGACTGATTGAGATCTCTAACTGTTGATTGCAGGTTTTTGTACCTCTGAACAAATCGGGGCAGTTTGAGACATTGTTGAGACTTTTCTAATACTAGTGGACAGATTGTTGAGGGTAGAAACAGGATACTTTTGCATAAGTCTCTATTTTGAGATACAATTGACATATTAAAGATATAGTCCACCCAAAAATTTTAATTCTGTCATCATTTACTCACCCTCATATCATCCCAAACCTGTACAACTCATTTATTTATTTATTTATGGCGGGACACAAGAGGGAATATTTTGAAGAATGTCAGGAACCAAACAACATTGGAGCCCATTGACTATCATTATACGGACAAAAAAGGACATTTTTTATCTTTTATGTTCCACAGAAGAAAGGGGTGAAGAAATTAAGACAGAATTTCCATTTTTTTGTAAACTATACATTTAAATAGATCTTAGTTGGGTTTTTTGTTCTTTCCAACATAATTTAAGTTTCTTATTGTTGCATTGCAGTACATGATACAATTACAGGTAGATTCCTGCATTATGTTCAGTGACTATAGTGGTCACACAATTTGACTATGATCCAAAGCATTTCAGAAGTGTGAGGGATACAGCTCATGTTTATCCTCACCGAAGGCGCAGACAGATTGTGTTTTTGGTCCCAGAGGAACCTCAGGAGTGTTATATGATTTAGCCCAGTAGCTTGGGGAACCACATTCATCTCTCACACAGCCAGAAGCCCCTGAACCAGGTCCAGACAGACTCATGTACTACCCCTCACAGACAGGGGGACTGTACTGGCCCGGGGTCGCCCACCCTGCACACGATACCGTCAAGGAGAAAATCCAATGCTCTAACTTTCAATTGACAATATGTAAATAAACCTGCAGACAAAAGAATGGAGAAAAAAATCAGTTAGGTAATGAGAAAGAGAGTGCATGTAAGATTTGCGACTTCTCTGAGAAGTCTGTGTCTCTTTTTGCCCTCCCTCCTTCTCCCTCACCTGCTCTAGGCTGTGTGTGTGTGTGTGTGTGTGTAGATTATTACTGAGGGGAGAGGGGTGTGAAGAGCATCTCTCTCCCTCCATCTCTCTCTTTCTCTCTCTCTCTCTCTCTCTCTCTCTCTCTCTCTCTCTCTCTCTCTCTCTGACGCTGTGGCTGGTGACTCTTCCACAGTGTTTACTCATAATTCATACGGAGAGATTCCGTTCAGCCACACTATGTTTGCCTCCATTTGGTACGCCAAGAAGCTTGGACGCAGGCTGCTTCAGAATGCTAGGAAGGCTAAAATGCAGAAGGTAGGTGTGGGAGATTTTCATTTACTCTGCATAGAGTTCATTCAGAAGAATATGACCTTGTTTGTAGTGCTTCTTAATCCATATTGTTTAAAGAAAGGTGGATCCATGGTTGGTGTATCATTAGTGTGAAAGGAAAGAAATTGTTGTCGGGTTTGTTGTTTATTTTCATTAAAGTTTATTAATGCTAAAAAGTGGTTGAGATTGAGTACACCCCCACCCCACATCTAATCTTCAGCGTCTTATAGTGGGAGTAATATAATAACGTTTTATCCCATTGTGGGAACTCCAGCTTGCTTTACAAAGCATTAATAATGATCTGTATCGTTCTCATTAAACTGCAGAAAATCCTCTTAACCTGCTGTCTTCCTGTTATCGTCGTGTTTACCACGCTGTACCATCTGTGAAGTTTACCAGTCTGTCTCCCTCTCTCTTTCTTTCTCACTCTTTCTCTCCCTCTGTCGACTCTCGCAGTCTTGAGATGTTCAGCACCATATCCCATTTGTCCTAACCTAGCCTGCCTGCTTGAATTTTAGTCCTGTTTCTGACAGGCTCACTTCATTTCTCATTTTTCTCTTTCTATATGTTATTCCCATCTTTGGTGCCCTTGCTGAAGATCATGGTTGCTGTCATCAGCAAGGGTCCTCATCACTGTTACTTTTTAAAAGGAAGAGGTGTGTCTTTGCTTGAATTTGTGTGGGATTTGAATGCAACAGGTTTTACCTGCTTAGTGTGCTGATGCTCTCATTTTTTATGGTGGGGAATCTCCCAATGTATGTCCAGAGCATGTCTGAGTCATATGTCAGCCTAAAATCTAAAAACAACAACAAAAAATACACTACACTACACTATCAGTAAGATTTGTTTTAATGTTTTTGAAAGAAGTCTCACCAAGGCTTTTATTTGATTAAAAATACAGTATAATGGTAAAATTGTGAAATATTTCTATTTTAATATATTTTAAAATGTAATTTATTCCTGTGATGGCAAAGTTGAATTTTTAGCAGCCATTACTCCAGTCTTAAAGGTACGGTAAGTAGATTTTGAAAAACACTGTTTGGAAGTTAGTCGGGCCGACACCAACAACAAACGTGCAACCAGTCTGCATTAGGGGGTGTAGCTATAACGGTCGAGGAGACAGAATGAGTAAGAGGGAGATTAGAAAAAAATGAAATAAAAACTGCAGAAAGAAAGAGAGATGATGAGACACAATACAAAAGAGCTCAAAAGAATATCACTGGAATGAAGGGTTATGACTGGGCAAGATCTTTAGGACCCGCGTTAATATTAGAAAAGCTTTCCAGCGCTGGAGAGAGCTAAGTGGGAAGGCCTTAAAACCGCTGCTTTGATTCCGCTTCACATGTGAGTAACACTGGGTTTGTGTGTCATGATTGTCTGGAGCTGCAGTGCTGTTGGCGACTAACAACAAACTCTTGTTTGTATTTACTCTTGTGTACTGTACGTTCATTTTTTGTGCTTGCTTGTCGTTCGTTCATCCGCGCTTTATTTTTCATGAAGCATTTTGTTGCGCATCAGCTGTGATAAACAGGCATCCACTTTCGCATTGCATGTGTAACAGTGGCCAGCTAGTGAGAGTTGTGCAGGTAAACCACTGCACACTGATGACCACTAGAGAATGCGGTGTTTAGCGTTATTGTTAGGGCACTCGACTCGCCTCGCCTGCCACCAGCGATCGGGCCGGGGTTCAAGACCGACTTGGAGCAGGGTGGTTAGGATTGGAGAGTGAGTTTTGGAGGTGGAGCAATGAAGAGAGGGATGGGTTTGTTTGGGTTGATTTCAAATATTAACAGTGTCCAGCAGCGTTTTTCAAAATCTACTTATCCCACCTTTAAGTGTTACATGATCCTTCAGAAATTATTCTACTATGCTGATTTGGTGCTCAATTATTATTTTATTATTTATTATCATTAGTCGCTTTTCTACCGTTGGGCCAAACAGTGGTAAGAAACGGTTTCAGTTATATTTCCAACTTGAGCTTGGTTTGGCACGGCACGATTAAAAATCGTTCTAGGCCCGAAATTCTCCGCACAATTGGCTGAAGCGTGCTGGTAGAATGCATGTAGTGACGTCGCCACTCAGGATTGGTCACTTGTCTGTTGCCTGGCTACCTGTTTCTCTGTAGCTGGCAAAGCGCGCTATTTGAGTGAAGTAAACATGGTTAATAATAAAACTAAAAGAAATATCTGATCATCCTCCATAACAAGGTCGCTGTTTATATCTCATATCATCTGTAAACTCTTGTGCTACTTAGGCAATGACTGATGCATTTCTATTACATTCCAAAGAGCTCCGTTATCAGTCCCACAGTGGAAAATAAAAAGATATCCGTGTTGGCTAGGCCGGAATGGCACAAAATGGAACGGTTTAGCAACAAGAAAGGTTTGGCCCGACGGTGGAAAAGCGGCTGATGTTGAAAACAGCTGTGCTGCTTAAACCATGATACTTGTTTGTAGCAAATTAAACTTTTGAGCTGTAATGTATATTTTGTTTAAAGAAAATTGTTGGACCATTAAGATGTTTTGCATTGTTACATTGTTTTCATGACAATTAAGTACATTCTTCCCATATTTCCATAATACTTTCGTTTGTGTTTGTATTTTTAGTAATTTTAGTAGTTGTCATGCTCATTCTCAGTGGTGTTCATTATATTCTTAGTTACTGTAACAGGTTTTTAATTGAAGTCAGCATGAATGAAAAACAGCACATCAAATGATGCTACAATGATTTTTAAATAATATGTCATATTTTCCACATTGAAGTAATGAAAATCCGGTTGTGTTGAATTTCTGTAGTGAGACCTTTCAGGGAGAATGTAAGTATAATGAAAATAATGTCAATTAAAACATTTTATTTAAAATAAAATTAAAAGCATTGTTGTGAGATTCACCCTTTTTGGTTAAGTTTGTGTGTTGTTGGTACAGGCTTTGTTCTTCATTTGAACATCCAGCAAAGTGCTGCCTAGCAACCCATAACCTAGTGTTTAAGTGAAGGAATCCTTGATCAGTGTTTTTTTATTATTATTATTATTTATTTATTTTTTTTATTCACACACTCAAACACATACATGTTCATATAGTCAAGCCTCCGAGGTGAGGAGGAAGAGGAAGAAGAAGAAATTGATTTATGCTGACAAACCGAAGTGTCCAAAGGACACATCCCCCAGTCTGGAACTGTACGTCCAGAAGAGCAGAACGTGGGCGAATGCTGATGACCGTAGGCCACATAAGGACAGAAACTTACTCTACCTAATAACAACCTAGATACCA
This sequence comes from Hypophthalmichthys molitrix, assembly GCA_037950675.1. Taxonomy (NCBI): domain Eukaryota; kingdom Metazoa; phylum Chordata; class Actinopteri; order Cypriniformes; family Xenocyprididae; genus Hypophthalmichthys; species Hypophthalmichthys molitrix. The sequence continues at coordinate 37,461,173 of CM075501.1, forward strand.
TCTGCTTCATTTAATAGTTCTGAAACAAGCTTTACTCTGGTGGTACTGATAAACAAATCATTTTGGGGGGAAAAGTGATTAATTGACATAAAAATTATGTCACAGTGCAAAAATCGTAATGGTAAAATAGGCTTCAAGCTAAATATAATGTATTATTTAATGGTTAGGGTATGAGTTAGGTCATTTTTAATCTTGACATTTTCTTGGTTCAGAAATTCACTTCATGATTGTATTGATTTATGTTTTGGCAGGAGGGTTTCACACCCTGCTCACCTGTCTGCCAGTGCTGGCACTGTTTCACTGCTGACTCTCCAGCAGAGGCTTCTGGAACATCACTGGAGTTACTTTGAGATTTGTTTCATCTCTCCACCGGGTTTTAGAGGAACCTGTTTCTTGCTGCTGCTGATGTTTTGCCTGTTCTATGTGAGTTTTTTGGTCTTTGTCTCTGAGGGCAGATCTATCAACCAGAGCAGTAGTTTGGTAGTAATTAAAATTCTTTAATTGGACATACTGTCATCTGGCTTTGGAGAGTGGCTTTGTGTTTAAAGCTAAGGGAAGGAGTGATTTCCAGTGTATTTTTCATTTGATCTATGGATCCATTACATAAGCACCACTAACACACCTGAATGGTTGGTGCAGATGTGCTGAATACTTTTAGACCAGATTTCTGACGATAACGATTATTTGTGGATTTACTAATGCTGTACTACCTCTGAGGGGGTGCCATGGGTATATTTCAGGACTTATAAATGAAATTATTTTGGCTCAGTCCTTACAAGGACAGAGCCAAGAAACCATCATAACCCTGTGCCTGCAAATGTAAATAAGCACCTGCTTAATATACCTTTGTATTTTTAGTATACCTTTATATTAAATATACTTATACATTTTAGTAGACTTGCTCTTCTCTTCTTTCCCGTCTTCAAAGATCTAATGGCTGTTTGCCCCGGTTCAGCCTGGATTTGGGGAGTGTTTCATGCTTATTCGTGGCCTCTCAGCTCACCTGCTATTACGGAGGAACCACTGAAGCGATACAATCAAATTGAAATGAACCCTTTTTATTACTTGATCAGCAGAAAATGTCTCCTGCCAATTTTTGCATTTGTGAATAACCTCTGAGCAAAAGTAATTTATTTTAAACAATTTGAAGATGGCCTTGATGTTGTACCCGCTCTATAGCCTCAACAATCTCTCACAAAAAAGTGCTTTATGTGAATATTTTAGAATTTCATCTCCAGAGAGATGGCTGTTTTAGGCATTGTTTGTGTAGTAGAGGCTTTTTGTCCTTGTGCGTTCAATTGCCTTTCATATAAAAGATGTGTCTGGGTCAAACGTGGACAGCATGCACTTTCAGGTCATGTTGCCCGCTTGTGTTCAGAACCATTAAACTTGAGGAACAGGTGAAGGTAGACAGTCTCTCTCCTCTCTTTGACCTGGCTACCCCAGCACCTGCTCTGCAAATATACCCATGCTTCCAATATGTCCTGAAGTTATTGTGAGAATTTCTTATTCCAGTATTTAAGAGGATAATTTATTCTAAAATGATTTTTTTTTTTTTTTGTCATCATGAATGAAAGTGGATGGGGAGCAGGTGCTGTTTTTTTTTTTTTTTAAATGTCAAAAAAAAAGCAATATTAAATGCATCATAACTATAGTCTATATTAGGGGTGGGTGATATACCGGTAGACATGATTAACCAGTAGGAATTTGTCAACCGGTAGAGATTTTGGACTGTCGTCTCTGTCGTGGTTACGCTCGCGTGATGTTGCCATGTTGCGCCATCATGAAAGCTTATTTGAATGCAAAAACATTTTTTTTTTAAATAATTCAAGCACAATAAGCAGCAAAAGAGGACTCATTTTGGTATATGCATGTACTGTCTGAGAGGTGTTTTCTGAGCGCTGTCTGAGAGAAACTCCCATCTTTGTGAGTATCCTCATAAACACAGTTGTTTATGTTAGGGGTCGACCGATTATCGGCGCCGATATTAAGCATTTTTATGGTTATCGGTCATTTTCAAAACCGATTTGCCAATAAAATAATTTATTTCTGAAATGAGCTATTTGGCTCGGAACTCACCACTAGAATCCACCCACCGCCCATGTGATTTGTTGGGATCTACAAGTCTGGCCAATCAACGCGGAAGGCTGAAGACACTCTCACACCGAAAGCACTTGCTAACTGGAGCTGCTTCAGTGATCATGCATCGGCCCTGAAAAACACACTGGTCAACCCCTAGTTTGTCTTAAATGAACATAAACAGTTGAGAAAAAGCGCATGTGTATCAGTATATTAGATCCGTGCATTGTCTTAAAGTGACAGCAGCCTAATATATCTGCTGCCATCTGTCATTAATGCTAATCAAACAACAAAAGAGAGAAAATCACTCACTGCTCTTGACTGAATCACTTTTGTAACTTTAATAAGAATAAAAATATATTTAATTTACACAGTGAAGACTAGTGTTTTTTGTACAATTGATTATTAATAGGCTATTTAGTTCTAGTGTTGGAAAATTTTCAGGTAGGTCTGTTTAATTTGTATCTTTGTTCTATTGTATTTTTTTTATTTCTGTTGTTTGTTTTTCAGGTCTATTTCGTTTGTGTTCAATAGTTAGTTTATTTTTCCTGTTTACTTGTCTTCAGTGAGCTTGAGAGGTTTTTTTTTTTTTTTAGTTTGTTAGGCTAGTGTTAGTTTTTTTATGATAATGAAATTGGTGATGAGATTTATGAAATTTCAATGGTATCAAAAATTTGATATAACTATAATTAAAGCAAAAATAACTATATTGTGATATCTATTGTAAAGGGTTGGTTTGCAGAATGCACGACGAAGAGAGTATAAATCAGAATAGTCTTTATTAGTAAATCCGTAACTCACAGGAGTCCATAATCGTGACATATATTGTTATCGTCAAAATAAAATTTCTCATATGGTGATATAAGATTTTGGTCATATCACCCACCTCTAGTCTATATTACTGCACTGTAAGTTTCCTGAAGCCATGTGACAGCTTTGTGTGAGGAACTGACTAAAAACTATGTCGTTATTTACTGAAAATGACATAACAGTCGTGATCACCATTGACTTTCATTATGTGGAATAAAACAGTTTTTACTTTCTGCTATAAATTTCTCTTTTTATGTTCCATGGAAGAAAGTCAGGTTTGGTTTTCAGGTTGGGTAACTATCTCTTTAAGGCTTTTTGACAAATAAATGACAATGAATGGTTCTAAATACATTTGAGGCCATCTAAGGGCAGTTCTTGTGTGAGGAAAAAATAACCCTGGATAAATAGGCAATCAGTTCAAAACATTAGATATTTGAACTTCGTTTTTTAATTTTACATAAAGGCAAACGAATGTCTAAAATCCTCTTTATTAAACAGATAGAAGTGAAGGTTAGACTTTACAGACATTTGGACCCTGTAACATGGTATCATTTCTTATCGAAAAGCAATGTTCAAGAACAATAAGGGTATATATATAATGCAGAATGAACACACACACGTATATGTGGTTTATGGGGACTCTCTATAGACATAATGGATGTGTGTGTGTGTGTATATATGTATATATATATGTATATATATATATATATATATATATATATATACACATAAATATACACAAAATGTGCACAGTTTCCTGTGATGGGTATGTTTAGGTGTAGGGTGATAGAAAATACGGTTTGTACAGTATAAAAACCATTACGCCTATGAAATGTCCCCACAATTCACAAAAACAAACGTGTGTTCATTCTGCATTAATCTCAAAACATGATGTCAATCATTTACGTAAACTACTAAAAGTTTACACAACCTTTTATTTGTGATTATCATTTATCTTCTGTGTGATTTTATATTTTATTTTGTGTATATATATTGTAAAAATGCAGAAAGTTTTCTTTCTGTTATGTTTAGGTTTAGGTTATAATATTTATAACTAGCAGTATATAAAAACAATGACAGTATATGGAATGTCCTCATTTAGGTAGCGAAGTAAACTTGTGTACAAAAAATAGCAGTTTCACCAATGACGAGCAGGAACCTTGCACTATATCTTTTCCTAAATAGTTTCAGTGGTGATGAAGCTCTGCTCTAATTCTTTTTTGTGAGTACAGTGCGGTCTCACATATTTCATGCCGGTCATTGAGCCCTCATAAAAAGAACTGCAAGGTTCAACACATTTTGTCTCGTGTGTGTGACCCAAAACGTTATTAGATTCGGCTCTGGCTGGAGCCTTCCCCATTTGTCTCCCTCATTTGCCTCTGTAAGGTTTTATCATGCGGCGATGACTTTTTAAAATTGGTTTTCATGCGGGGCCTGATTTATTTAATGCAACTTTGCCTTCCGCATTGTTCTCCGCATTCATATTGGAATGTGACTATAGCCTTTATGCCTTTAAAATGAGGCTTCTTCTACATTAGTAGAATGAGGATTTTTTTTTTTTTTTTTTTTTTTTGATTAATGTTGCTATTTAGTGATTCAGCACTGTAAATGTATAGCAGCCTGGTGGCGGGCCAGCATGTTTTAAAGATATTACAGCAGAGGGGAAAAAAGCATGGGGTCATTTTTATATATTCAAAGTAATAAATTGGTTTTCCTAAAAGAATTGGAGAGGTGATGTGATGTAGGCTTTATCACTATGGAGACATGTTGACATTTGTGTTATATGAATAATGTATAGGCTCTTGGGTGTGACAGACGGTTATGTATAGGATAACAGTAAATAAGAGGTGATGTGTGACGGTGATTCGCTGAGGCTGAGATTTTTCACACCGCACTTATGTAGTGTTACCTGGAGCTGAATTTAGTCGATTGAGTTCAGCAGCCTCTAATGTGGTTTGTTTGTTCCGAAATACCGTTTCCGTCGCATATGTCAGAGGAGCTGTAAAGACCGAGGCAATACAAGCTGTAACAGGCTTGCGCTATTGTTAGAGTTTGTCTCGCTCTCTCTGTACCTGTTCTTGTCTCCCAACAAATTGAGGTGTCTCCCGTCCTCGCTCTAGGAGCAGCAAACCCAAGAATCATTTTAAGTGTTGCTGATTCAGACTACAGCCTCTACATTATTGATCATCCAGCCAGGATCTAGTCAGAAGCCTTTTCACTCTCAAACTAGTTTGAACAAACTCCGAATTGACTTACATCAGCCTATGTTTGGGTTTTGACTAGATTTGTTATGTCCAGCTTTTGAACTCTGGCTTAAACCAATCCTGGAGCTGGATTGCATCCCAAATAGGGGATGTTTGTAGTTCCGCTGCGGATTAGGCCACGTGTTTTCCGAGCCGGTCCTGGTGGAGGGACATATGACAGATGTGGCTTAGTGCCACCACAGGCTCTTCTGTGAGCAGTGATAAGTTTAATCGCAGGAAGTTAGAGATGTCACTTGGTTTAATAGGCAGTGATGGATGAAACTGTCTGTTAGCACATGGGCTGTACACTCAACGGCCTTTACAGGTTCAGGTGTTGAGGTTTACTTTGTATTTTGAGTTACCAGATTTTTCAAAACCTTGTTTTATATATATATATATATATATATATATATATATATATATATGTCTCCCTCGTTGAGTGTACAGCCCATGTGCTAACAGACAGTTTCATATATATATATATATATATATAAATTTTTTAAATAGTCAAGAGTATAGTCGAATAGTCGTTTTTAAATAGCCAACTTATTTTCAGCAGTCATCATGCTTGTCATAGACACAGACACAAAGATGTACCTTTAATTTCTCCAAGCTGATTGCTCACTAAAACCCCCCAGCATCATCATGTTTTCAGCCCTTTTCAAGTTTGATTTTGACATGACATAAAGCGGTGAAATGGCTGAGTTGTTTACCTACTTTTTAATTAGTCTTCCCATTAACGCCATCATTGTCTTCATTCAAGCCGATGAGAACGCTCACGAAAACAAGACATCATGTGAACCAGTTATATCCAATCATAACTGATCATATCCAATCAAAGCGCAATGGAGGAATTGCCTCCTCTCAAGTGACTTTCCCGCATTCATTCTTAATTACACCCCACTAAACCCACGGCGTGCATTAGGGTGTCTGTTTTAAGTCAATGGGGACAGAGGAGGCAAGTCTCCCGATGTACCTTCACCTGCTGGTGTCGCTGTTGGACACTGTTACTTTATAAAAACAAGTGACTTTTACACTTTTTAATGTCACATTTTTAATATTTGCATTGTTTTTTGTTGTTGTTGTTGTTTTTTATTGTTTTTGTAATATTGATTATTTTCTCATTCAGATTTTTTTTTTTTTTTTTTTTTTTGAGACACTGCCTCCCTCTGAGAAAATGCCCCTGATATATTAAAATTTTTAAATAAATGTAAAGGCAGGAACACACCAAGCCGACGGTCGGCCGACTAAGTTTTCTTAGTGTGTTCCGCATCGTCGGCTGAAGTTGGTCCTTGTCTGCTTTTTTCCGGGCCGATTCGACATGTTGAATCTGCGTCGGAGCTTGTCGGTCTGTCGGGCCATCTGATCATTCTGATTGGCTGTTCAGCTACTGCCACCTGCTGGTACGGAAAGGTATTTCATCTTACGCAGGCGCAGAACGGACGTGCTACTTGGCCGTCGAGCATCGGTTTGGTTTGTCAGGGCAACTTTGGACCCAGACACTGCCAACGTGAGCCAACCCCACAGTATGCTTTCGTCGCCACTAGTTCGTTACCGTCGGCTTGGTGTGTTCCTGCCTTAATATATTTGATTACTTTATTTAATAATTGTTTGTATTTTTATTTCAATTTCTTTTTGTATTTTTGTCAGTATTAAATTACAAATCTCGAGTGTATTTTTTGCAATGTATTCAGAGATTGCCTTATTCATGCAGAATACATAAGATGCTGCTTTCATTTTTCCAAAACAATCTTAAAAGCCAGCATAATTTTGCAGCGAAACTTTAGGAACAGACATGTTGAAAGTTTGCCTGCTGTGCCTTAAAGCGCTGTCTAGGTAGGCATCTCATTATGTTTTGGAACAGAGCTGTAGTGTTGCTGCACAAAGGTAGGATGTTGGGTCATTTTTGAGAAGGATGGTAAAACTAGTTAGCTTGTGTCATTGTCTCTCCCCTGTTCTGTATAGCTGCAAATTTAGAGGAGCTTAATTAGCACAGCCTTAATGAACATCATGAGAACTTCACAATGGCATTAACAGGCAAAATGGCCAGATCATAAAAGACTGCACTAGAAACAACCCCTAACTCTCTTTCTCTGCGTCTATCGCTCAGAATAGATAAGACACTTTGCATATTCAGATTGTCTGTCTCTCTCATGTACTGTTGCAGAATTATTATAGTGTGTATCTCAGCTTTGCTTGCTTTAGCTATTGTTTAAAGTTCATGTAGATAGATTCTTTGTTGCATATCTTCAACCTTTTTCAGGCCAAAGAAATTTTGGTAGATTGAGACAGTGTTTTTTTTTTTTTTTTTCAGAGACATTTTTGGCTTTGCCTATAGTAACCTGTGTAAATTATCATATTAATGTATTTACATACTTTGACGTTTACATTGCAAATCCAGTAAAATTATAGACTTCAATAATAACTATCAAAAAATTAATAGTTATGTACATTTATTTATTTATTTATTTAGATCAAAGATTTAAAAAAAAAAAATCTTCAGTGTAATATGCACTGATGGAACATACACAGTGAGACCAGGGACATTTATTAAAACAAAGTAAATATGGTCCATTTTGATTTTAATTTTAATTTACTGAATATATAATGCTCTAAATTGGACAGCTCAGATTCATCACTCCATGTCAGGCTGAATGCTTCATTTAACTCTTAATTAGGAGAACAAATTGTCTGACATTTTCTGATTCAGGAGGGGGAATTGCTGCGCATGTTGTGAGACGGTTCTGACAGGTGAATTCGGCCACTCTTCACTCTGAAATAAGACTGTTAATATTAGGATGGCTTTCACTAACACAAACCATTTCCCCCTGGGCTTAAGGCCGGAGCACGTCCCTGTCGGCCGGCAGACAAGCTGTCAGTGGCTGACAGTCGATTCCCACAGTGAGAATGCTTGAAGACGCTGAATGGCAGAAACTGTAACAAGCGAGAAGATCCAACACTCTTTGGTAAAAGTTGAACTAAACAGAACTAGTGATGACCCTTAAAGGGCGATATCATGGTATTACCATAGCAAATGTCCAAAAAACATGGTATGCTAGTACCATGGTATTTTTTTGTACCAGCCTTTGGTTACTAATGATTACTGTTTTATACTGTCTAGCTCACCCAAAGGAACTGAATCATTAGGCTGAATTTGTGTTGCTTTTATTTGATGATTTAGACCGTTCTGTGTTTGTTCTATTTGTTTGTTTATAAGATTAATGATGTGAAGTTCCAGTGATGTATTTAGTGGTAAAAAAGATCTCATTAGTTGCTCCACTGGTTTATAGATTTGAAAGAAAGAAATGTTTTTTATTGGAGCGTGTGTGTGTGTGTGTGTGTGTGTGTGTGTGTATGTGTCTGTGTGTGTGTGTGTGTGTGTGTGTGTGAACAAGCCGCGCACCATTACCTGGAAAGAACCCAGATGTAAGCATTCTTACATCTCCCACTCCTTTTTTTTTAATCTCCATAAATCTTCAACAGTCTCATAGAACAAGCTGTTTTCATTTTCTGAGCAATGTGACATCAGATTGATCAGGCCCTGCCCACGACTGCTGACAGACTCTGCCGTATTAGCTTAGACCCCGTCCTGAGCAAGTTGTATACTTCCTGTCATTTTCTCCAGGCCGGAGCAGCTGTAGTGTTCAAGTAGTGTTGTCACAGTACCAAAATTCCAGTAGTCGGTACCGCGTTTAGCTTTCTGTTTGTGTGCACTCAGAAAACGATCAATTAGAAGTTTAAACTGATATAGCTTTAAAACGCATGGAAAAAATAAACTTTCATGATGAAGAAGAACTGCACTGTCCCTGACCGTGATTGTGATATAGATGATAATCAAAACCAAGCAGGTGTCTTGTTAGTATTTGGCAGAGTATCCGATGCAGGCAGGAGCTGTAATTGTGGAAAGGGGGCATGACGTTTTTGCTTGCACTCAGAAATGGGTTTTTACAACATGGTATAATAAATTATCTGTGAGGTATTTTAAGCTGAAACTTCACAGACACATTCTGTGGACTTAAATTACATATTGTATAAAGGGGCATAATAGGTCCCCTTTAAAATATTTTCTCTGTGCAGGTTAATATGCAGGAACATCTATAAGTGATCCATTCATAGGCTGATTTCCTTGAACAAATGTAGAAATTGTTACTTTGTGTTGCTATAAAAGCTTTGTTTGTGCATCCCAAACTGCGTAACAACAGTAACATTGGCTCATCCAGTGGTGTAAGTTTGAGAACTGTCTATGTTTGTCTGACCAATGGGAGATGGGGAGTGTTTTCAAGTAACATTTGAAAACTGTTGTTATTTTTTCAGTTTCTTTGGTGATGTTAGTCCCAAGGAAATTATACACTTTACATTACATTAAAGTAGCTGTCAAATAATTTGCTATAATCTAAATTCATTATTGTGGCATTTTTAATTAAATTATTTTAATGATTTATTTTTTAAATTTTGTAAATGTTCATTTTTAACATTTAAAATTATTTATTTATTTTTGCATTGGATTTTAAAAATTAACATGATGTTGTTCAGGTGATTATGAAGTATCAGTTTGCCCACTCAAATGATTGTCCATAACAATTTCAATCAAAAGACTAGTATCCCTTATGATGTTCAAAGATCTTTTGATGGCCTTAGATGTATTCTGAGCAGGTTCCTTGATCATCGCACACAGTCAGAGTTCTGTATTTTGATTAATTACCCTGAAATTTGTAATGCATATGGATCATTAGTTCTTTGCCAGGAAACACACACCCACAAAAAAAAATCTATTTTTATGAGCTGCTGTATGTCTGTGCTTAGACAGCATGTCTATTTCAAACTCTCTTTCATTTATTTTTTCCACCGTTGTCTCTCATAGACAATAATATTTGTATTTGATCTGTTCTATCACATCATGCCCCTTTTTACTTTCTCTCTCTGTCTGTATCTCTCAGGGAAGCTTTACAAGATGTGCAGGTTAAAACCTATGTATAATAGATGGAGCTCTCGGCAGCAGGTAACAGACGGGGGGGGAGTTATGGATTTCAAAATGTCATACTGTTGATACGCTGAGCAGGGTGGATATAAACATGAGCGGAGAGAGATGGGTAAGGATGGGTTCTTGAGATGAGCACTGGCCCACTTCTAAAGTGCCTTGTTTAAGGGGTCTGCTTTTCTTTCTTTGTCTTTGTGTATGGTAGTCACAAGGCAATCCGACTCATGTTCCTCATCCTTGCCTCAACTTTATCCACCCACCCCATGGGAAATAGAGAGAGACAGAAAGACACAGTGAGACAGGGCTGTTTTATCTGTAGCTGACCAGGGGTTGGATAATCCAACACCACACAATGAATGTGAGGAGAACAGTTTTGACTAAATCAAACCCTGGGTGTGTCTCCAAGCGAACCCTTTTCTTTTTAATACAATACATACACCAAATTTAACACTGAAGTGCTCACTCCTGCAACATAGACGTTAAAAAAATAATACCACGGCTACATCTGATGCAACCATAAAAAATGAAAAGCAACAAAGCATCAGAAAAAAAATATGGTCATACTATATAAGGGTTTTTCTATACTATGTGCACTTTTGTCCCTGTGGACATTTAGAAAAAAAACCCTCTAACAGCACAATACTTTTCACACTCTTACTAGTTTTTTGTCCACTAATAATACCCAATAATGTGTGCTTTTATTATATATAATACCTTTAAAAAGTGTGTAATGTTTCATGAGCAGCAAATCAGCATATTAGAATGATTTCTGAAGGATCATGTGACACTGAAGACTGGAGTAATGATGCTGAAAATTCAGCTTTGCCATGATGCATCACATCACAAGAATAAATTACATTTTAAACATTAAAATAGGAGACAGTTATTTTAAATTGTGATATTTCGTAATATTACTCTTTTGCTGTTTGACCAAATAAATGCAGACTTTGTAAGCATAAGACTTCTTTAAAAACAAACAAAAAGTATATACTTTTCACCGACCCCAAAACTTTGAATTTTTGAAAAATAAAGATTTCCACAAAGTAAACAAAATCTGAAAAGCATTTATTTCAAATGTTAATGTAACGTAATGTATTTTTATGATAAATTTTGAAAATCTGGATCTGGGACAAAAATATTACACTAACCCCTCAATTTCACAGACAAGGCTTAAGCTAGTCCTAGACTAAAATTGCTTGTTTGAGCTGTTTTAACTGAAAGCAGCTTGCGCTGAAATATCTTAAAATATGTCAGTACCATTGTTTTGTCTCAAGATGCACACCAGTCATGTTTTTTTTTTTCTAGGGGATGTTTATAAAAGCTACTTAAATGTCCTAATTGAACTAAGGCCTAATCCTGTCTTAGTCCGAGCCCTGTCTTTTAAACCGGGCCTAAAATCTTTTCTAATTGTGATCTTCATATAAAGACAGAAAGTTAGTTTTGATAAAAATTAATTCCTGAGAAATAAAAGTCCATAAAGTTAAAGAACCTCTTATAAATTGTCCATATTCATGCTAATATTTAGATTTCTATGCAGCACAGTCACATCCTTTGAATCATATACTGTATATCTCATAGCATTTCTTTTTCGCCCATTCAGAAAGACCAGGCTGCAACTGCTATAATGATCAAGCAGCCGTCAGACCATTTCCTCTGCGAACCTGATTAGCTGCTTGTTGTCATTTAGCGACGTTTAGTGCTGTAATCAGAGAGATAACACATTTAGCCTGTCTATTCTGGGATTTCCCATCATCCCTCTTTGTCTGATTTGGCAGCATGGAACCCAGGACATGGTTAATTGCTGTTTTTGCGCTTTGCACGTTTAATTTTCCTTTCACGCTCAACATCCTGTAACTCGCATTTAAGCCTGCTGTGGCGTTCCCAGTGTGGCAAATTTAAGTTTGGCTCGTGTCTGAGCCCGATAACCATCTCTGCGTATGAATGTGTGTGCCAGTGCTTGTGTTTATGTGTTTGTCGGCTCCGTTATTGATTGGCTGTAATCTGGCGGTGGCCACTCACTGGAGTGATGTTCCCCTAGGCTTTAATTATAACCCCATGTGATTTGCATCTCAGCGCTGCCCCTCGCTAATCTCATCTCATCTACCTCCCCTCCGCCGCCCCATCACCCCTCTGATTTATTGAGTTTGTGTCACTCTCTGTGCACTTTTTTCTCCGTACCACGCCCTGAAAAAAGTCCAGCTAAGCCTCGGTTAGCCTAGCCTACTGTAGCAAAGGCCACGGCCAGAAAGCTCCATCTCAGCCATTCCGCTCACATACGCCGTCCCCCGATGGCAGGAGATACTCATCCAAGGATGAACAGACTTCTGGGACTGCCGCTGTCTTTCCGAGCACCACAATGATTTGTTCAGGAGTTAACGCCTGTCTGAACCTGGAGTTCTAACCGTCCTCTGCACATCCAAAGCTGCTGGATTTGGTTTTAGATATTTGACTGACTTTCGGTTTTCTAAAGAATCAATGGATTTGTTTGTTTATTAGCCACCAGCGCTGAAAAGTCCATTTTATTGTGGCTTGGCTCCACTGGGCTGCGGATATGTACATTGTCTCAGTGTTGGGGTGACCTTGTTGCAAAGCTGTCCATTGATTGGGTGTGTTCAAAAGGCTTTTGATAGAGGCTTTTGTGGAAGTTTTCACATTGTCCAGCTTTGCTGGGCGAGCTGCCATCCACCATGAGCTACATGCTAGTAAATAATGGCCTTTTTCGGGAGAAGTTCCACCGAGGAAGCGCGCCCAACCTTCTCGCCCCTCCTCGAGTTGACTCCTTACGACCGCTTCACAAACGGCTCAGCGTGGAAGCCCTGAAGAGCAAGGCTCCTGAACTGGGGCCGATTAAATGGCCGTCTATCGTCACCATTTGTAGATGGAAGCAAAGTCTGACTGAGAGACTTCTAAAGAGACACAGAAGGAGTTGCAGTCAGGTTAGCAACTATTTATTCTTTAACAAGTAGACCAGCATGCTATCCCATTACAGAATCTTGCAGACAGTGTTTCCAAGACAATTGACCAAATGTTTTTCAAAACCAGACCACTTAAAAGGAATAATTGTTCACAATTCTCCATAGGTCCTTTTAACTGCCTTCTCGCTTTTGTTAGATAATGCCATTTTAAGCACTCTCTCTCTCTCTCTCTCTCTCTCTCTCTCTCGCTTTCTCTGGTGGATTTAGCCTCCCTCCCAGTTTTTATTGAACCATTGAACTGGTTTCATAATTTCTGAAGTTGATTACACAGGCCTGGCTCTTGACCAGAAGCGTTCCATGCATTAGCGTTTGAAACATCCCTCACAGACGCTGCCAGCACTCAGAGACATATTCCAGTAGAAAAGAGACTAATGAAACTAATCAATGTAAGAGCTGTCTTCTGTCTTTAAAAGGACGCCAGGGGTGTTAAAACAATTTAAGGTTGAATGTGCAGCCTGGAGCCAATGCAGTATAGACACTGTGAGAGGTTTATGTATATTAGGCTGGATTTGCACGCTTCACTCTTACCACTCTTGCAAATTGGTGTGCTATTATTTTTCGAAGACAATAAAATTGGCAAAAAGAAAATCCCACAGAGGAAAGGACCTAGCTATATCTAGGGACCAGAATATAACGGAGACTTTGGCCATTAAGTAATATCCTAGCAACCACATAGCAACACGCTAAGGACTGCATTGTGACAGTTGTGGTGGTGAGTACTCCCTAAGCACATACCTGCATTTTCTTTAGAAAACAAAGATTAGTAGATATAGATAAAGTGTAGTTAAGGTACAGGTTGACAATTTGGGAAGGATATGAGGACATTGAGGCCCTGGGGAAAAGGAGCAAGCCAATGAGGGTTGACATACTCTCTAAGTAGCTGAAACTGTCTTTTAGTGATTATTATGGTGCTTAATGCAATGGCCATGGGCTAGGTTCAGGGAAT